>CM052545.1:37532002-37672452 GCA_028533065.1 Trachops cirrhosus | reverse complement strand
CACAACCACACCTAAAACAAAAACAAAAGCAAACTAAGCAAACAACTAGAACAGGAACAGAACCACAGAAATGGAGATCACATGGAGGGTTAGCAGCAGGGGAGTTCCCACGAGGAGGAGAGAGAGGGAAAAGGTACAGAGAATAAGTAGCATGGATGGTAGGTAGAAATAGGGGGAGGGTAAGAATAGTATGGGAAATGTAGAAGCTAAAGAACTTATAAGTATGACACATGGACATGAACTAAAGGCGGGGAACGCAGGTGGGGGGGTATGTAGGGTGGAGGGGAATAAAGGGGGGGGAATGAGACAACTGTAATAGCATAATCAATAAAATATATTAAAAACGAAGAGTATATACTGCAGTGGCATTAAGTACATTCACAATGTGTAACCATCCCCACTACGTAATTCCAGAACTTTATCACCACTCCAAATGGAAATCCCGCCCCATTAATAGCCACTCCCATTTCCTTCACCCCCCAGCCCCCAACAACCACTGCTCTGCTTTCTGTCTATGGGTTTACCTATTCCGGTGTGGCTGTATACTGAGAAAACTTTATTTATAAAACTAGGCAGCAATAGAATATTATTTAGCCATAAAAGAAATAAAATACTGACACATACTACCACATGGATGAACTTTGAAGATACGCTTAGTGAAATAAGCCAGACACAGGAGGACAAGTTCTGTGTGATCCCACTCATATCAGGTTCCCGGAGGAGTCAGGTCCACAGAGACAGGAAGTAGACGGTGGGGGCCAGGGGCTGGAGGAGGAGGAGTGAGGGTTTCATGGGGACAGAGTGTCAGTTTGGGAAGACGGATGGAGATGGTGGTTGTATGAGAGTGTGAAAGTACTTACTGCCACTGAACTGTACACTCACAAGTTAAAATGGTACGTTTTATGTTATCTCTGTTTTACTATAATTTAATTATGTACATATGTATTTTAATCCTCACCCAAGGATATATTCTGTTGATTTTAGAGAGAGAGAAATATCCATGAGAGAGAAACATCAATTGGCTGCCTCCAATATGTGCCCTGACTGGGGATCAAACCTGCAGTTTCTTGGGGTGTGGATGCCTGCAACCAACCAACTGAGCCAGGACTTTATTTTACTACAATTAAAAAAAAATTATGCATTTGCAGACATTACTACATGAATGAACACTGAAAAGATTACTCAGTGAAAAAATCAGACACAAAAGGCCACAGAAAACACGATTTCATTGACAGAAAATGTCCAGAATAGGCAAACTCAGAGACAGAAAGCAGATTAGTGGTCAGCAGGGGCTGGGGGAGGGAGAGTGGCTGCCTGGTAACGGGCCGGGCTCCGTTCTGGGCTGATGGAGAAGGTCTGCGGTCAGTGGTGGTGGTCGCACAGCCTTGTGAATGTACTAGAAGCGTTGAATTGTACACTTTAAAAATGGTGGGGTTTGTGATGTGTGAACTGGATCTCAATAAAACTATTAGGAAAAAAAACACAAGAATAAAAACATCAGGTGGTGGGCCACGGTCAGCAGCCCCCAGCTTTAGACCGTAAACTGTGAAAGTAGGGTTCTCGTCTCTTTTTACTCCCTGGCACACAGTGGGTGTCAAAGTCACGTCCAAACAAATGAGCTGCAGAGCTAAGACAAAGGAAGCACATGCGGAACCCTGAAGTTCCTGGGTTGCGCAATCCCATGGACCCAAAGCGAGGGTGAGCTGAGCCATTTCCCTGGCCACAAGCGAAAGCAAAAGCGCTGGCACCGGAGCTTCAGGCCCAGCCCTCTGGCCTTCCCACCCCTGGCCCAGCCTGCCTCAGCTGCTTCTCCCTGCAGCCCAGCGTGGTGGGCCGAGTGGCCAACATGCCCCTCATCAGCTCCACCTGCGACATGGTATCGGCGGCCTACACCTCCACCAAGGAGAGCTACCCCCATATCAAGACTGTCTGTGATGCGGCAGAGAAAGGCGTGAAGACCCTCACAGCAGCAGCCATCAGTGGGGCTCAGCCCATCCTGTCCAAGCTGGAGCCCCAGAGTGAGTGAAGTTCCAAAGAACATGGAACGTCCCTGGCTATTTGGGGGGTCTGCCCCATCCTTGACCCTGTTACCCCCAAACCAGTGACTGACCTTCCTGGAACCCTGAGGGATGCTTGTGTGTGGTAACCAATATATTTCTGTCTTCTACCTCCCATAGTCACATCAGCCAGTGGCTACGCCCACAGGGGGCTGGACAAGCTGGAGGAGAACCTGCCCATCCTACAGCAGCAGCCGGAGAAGGTAATGGACCTCC
Organism: Trachops cirrhosus; assembly: GCA_028533065.1. NCBI lineage: Eukaryota > Metazoa > Chordata > Mammalia > Chiroptera > Phyllostomidae > Trachops > Trachops cirrhosus. Next base: position 37,670,179 of record CM052545.1, on the reverse strand, counting down.
GCCAAGGGAGCCCCAAAGGAACACGGACTTCCCTGGGTGTTGATGGGTCTGTGGCCCATCTCAACTAGAAGAGACAAATGTGACAGTTTACTCCCTGACTGCTCCTCTAAACGTGCCCCCACACACCAACCCTACTCCCCACTGGGCAGCTGGACAAATATTCTCAAACCCAGCCAGATCTGCTCAAAACCCCCTCCTGTCTCCCACCTTGCCCAGAGAAAAGCCAAAGCCCTCCCCATGCTCACGTCACCTCACCTGATCTGGCCCCGCCGCCTCCCTGCCCTCACCACCCACCTCTCTTGCTGCGCTGCAGTCACGTTGGCCTTCTTACTCCCTGGTCAGTGACATAGTGCTTGCACACACCAGACACAGCGGTGGGGATGGTTCCTGCCCGCATGGCACTCATTCTGGGGCACTGGGGGATGCGAAGACAATGAGCACACCCGGCTCAGTCCTACCCCAGGGCCTTTGCACACACAGCTCCTTCTTTGTGGACCAGGTTTTCAGGTCTCTGTTCTAATCACACCTCTTCAGAGGCCTTCCCTTCCCTCTTAAAGACTAGCTCAGCACAGCCCAGTAGAACTTTCTCTGAGGTCCATGTTCTTGGTCTTCACTATCCAGTAGGGGAACCATCAGCCACGTGAGGCTGCAGAATCTTTCAAATATGTCTAGTGTGACTGAGGAACCAACTACTAATTTTAATTATTGTAAATTTAAATAGCTACTCTGTAATCTTCACCATCCATTTTAGAACATTTCATCCCTCGCCCCCCAAGAAACTTCACACACCTTGGCTGTTACTTTCCTTCCCATGAACCATCCCAACCCCTGGTGACCACTAATTTACTTCTTGTCCCTTTGGATTTGCCTGTTTTGGACATTTCACGTAAATGTGGCCTTTCCGGTCTGGCTGCTCTCACTGAGCACCGTGTTTTCAAGGTCCATCCACCTTGCAGTGAGCATCAATGCCTCACTCCTGTTCACGGATGGACCACGTTTTGTCTGTTCATTCATCTGTTGATGGACATTTTAGGTTGCTTCCACTTCTTGGCTATTAGGAATAACACTGCCATGAACATTGGTGCACAAGTTACATTCGGTTTTTTATAACATCAAATTTACCATCTTAACTACTTCCGAGTGCACAGCTCAGTGGCATTAACCACACTGACACTGTTGTGCAGCCGTCCCCACCATCTGTCTGTAGAACTTTCCCAAACTGTCACTCTGTCCCCACTGAACTGACTCCCCATCTCCCGCCCCCAGCCCCCACCATCTACTTCCTGTGTCTGTGGCTCTGTCTCATTGAGCATAGTGCCTTCAAGCTTCATCCATGTGGCAGCATGTCAGAATGTTCTTCCTTTTTAAGGCAGAATAGTGCCCCATTGTCTGGATGGACCACGTCGTGTTTATCCGTTTGTCCGTCAGTGGATTGCTTTGGGTTGCTTCTGTTCCTCGATTGTTGTGAATAACGCTGCTACAAACATGGATGTACCTATATCTCTCTGAGACCCTGCTTATGATCACAGTTTATTTAGTTTTAATTATTTTAAATTTAAATAGCCACATATAACTAGTGGCTACTGTATTAGACATTTTGGCTCTGGGAGGATTGAGGCACAGAGAGGGAGAGTGACTGGCCTGAGGCCACACAGCTAAGTATCAAGCCAGGAATTCTAACCAGACTGGCTGACCCCTGAGAAGTGGTCTTAACTGTGATACTGGAGTCACTGTTGACCCTTGGGCTGCCCTGGAGGTTGGGGTGCAGGGGTGGGGCTACCCAGGTGTGGAGGGCATGCAGAGATACTGATGCTGGCCTGACTCGTAGGTCCTGGCGGATACCAAGGAACTCGTGTCGTCCAGGGTGTCAGGGGCCCGAGAAGCCGTGTCCAACACGGTGTCCAGCGCCAAGGACACAATGGCCACCCGAATGACAGAGGCAGTAGATGTGACCCGGGGAGCTGTGCAGAGCGGAGTGGACATGACCAAATCTGTGGTGACCAGCAGTGTCCACTCAGTTATGGGGTCCCGTGTGGGCCAGATGGTGCTCAGCGGAGTGGACACAGTGTTGGGCAAGTCAGAGGAGTGGGTGGACAACCACCTGCCTATGACAGACTCGGAGCTGGGTAAGTGTGGCCCATGGGCCCGGGACCCTCTCACCCTCTCAGCCACCTGGAGTCTATCCATCTGAGTGAACTTTTAAATGAACAGACATGTTGGGGGTGGGGGGAGTGAGGGGGACAACAGAGGAGAGTCTGGGCGATTTTCAGGGACTGAAGCACCCTCTGGGCACCAGGCCCTGCCCTAGACACAGGGGCACAATCAGTGAGCAAGACAGAAGCCTCCGCTTTGTACAGTTGATGACAGGAGCGGTGGCCAGTGCTTGAGAGAAGAGAACAGCATGCCAGGAGGGGGTGTGGGAGGGTTCCGGAACACAGTAGGGAGGAGGAAGTTTGCATTCTCAGGGGCCCCACGGAAAGGTGGTGTTTGAGCACAGAGCTGGAGGAGGAAGGGAGTTATCCATCTGGATGTCTAGGGGAAGAATGGTCCCGGGAGAGGGAACAGCGCATGCAAAGGCCCAGAGGCAGGACCTTGCCTGGTGTGTTGGAGGAACAGCTAGGAGGCCCCTGTGGCTGGAACAGAATGAGTGAGGAGGAGAGAGAGAAAGTGAGGGCGGGCCGGGCGGGGAGAGGACAGGGGCAGGTGATGCAGGGCAGTGTGGGCCAAGGGGAGGACTAAGGGTCTTACCCTGAGGAAGGTGGGAGGGGAGGTGGGGGCCTGAGAGCAGAGGAGGGTCTGGATCTGACTCAGGTACTTACAGGCACCCTCTAGTGGCTGATGCAGGGAGGACAGACTGGAAGGCAAGGGTGAGAGCTGAGGACCAGGGCAAAGGAAGTTGCCCCTGGTCCAGGCCAGTGAAAATGGAGACAGAACCAGATTGGGGCAGAAATGAAGACAAATAGACAAACTGGGGAAGGAACCATTGGCGACCAAGCAACCAGTCCTACTCATGGTCTGTACGTGCCCTCTGACACCCGTGGCCCTTGTGGAGGGTCTCGATGCCACACTTAAAAGGCAGCCCTCCTTTGTGCACACGCCCAGTGTGCTGGCCATCAGCCTCCGAGGCCCATGGCCGCGAGGGCCGTGGGGGCCGCACCTAAGTAGGCACCGTGCTCCATCAGAGTACATCTTGGCCCTGGCCCACTGGCCGGGGCTGCTTGGTTTGAATGAGGAGCCACACATTTGGGAGAACAGAAAAAATTTGAATACAGGCTAGATAGGGTTTCGTTGCTCTTCTGCGGAGCCATCCTGGGCACAACGAGGGCCGAGCAGCCTTTTTGGCCCCTACCTACTCGATTCCAGGAGCACCCCTGAGTTGTGACAACCACAAATGTCCTCAGACATCGCCCAGTGTCCCCTGATGGGCAGAACCACCCCCAGATGAGAACCGCTGCTTTGCCTGTTCTGGAACTTCATATCTGTGGGATCACGCAGTTCCCCGATGGGCGAACAGCTGATCTTTATCTCCATCCCCTTTTCCATCTGGGATTGCCACAGGTTGCTCTTAAAAGTATCACTTCTTTCTCTGTCGCTGGAACACTTCCATGGAGAAAGTTCTCTGCAACTTTGATTGTCCCAAGGTACAGTTTATTGATGAAAAGCAGGGAAAATGGCATATTTATTTTGGCATCATAGTTGGTTCACCAGCACCCTCCATGCATCCATAGTGGTTTTTTCATTATACGCTTGAACATGTGGATTCGCATGACATATTCCAACCCGAAGTGTTTTATTGACACTTCATTTGTCCCATTGTTTTCAGCTGCTTGGAGTCCCCCTAGAGTTGGCTGTGAGTCCCCATGACCCTCTCTGAGAACCCTCAGTGGAAGGGGGAGTCCATTGCTCTCTGGAGCAGCTCGATGTCCCGGGCGGTCCTGCAGCACGTGGCTTGAGTGTAGCATGTCACTTGTTCTTTGAGTTTCCAAAACCCAACTCCAAACCTCTTGGAGGATGGGACCTAGCTGATATCTTCCCTGCTGCATCCCAAGTTCAGTGCCGGCTGGCCCATAGTAGGTGCTCCTCCTCTGTAAGGCTCAGCTGTGGGCCTTGGCCCCTGAAGGCAGGAGGAGAAAGCAGGGTCTGTTGGAGGACGGTCCTGAGCCAGGCCTGAAAGCCACAGCAGGGAACAGATCCTTCTGAGCGGCTTTGCTTTTCTGCATCCGTTCACTGAGGATGAGAGCACTGTGCACACGGGTGCTTAGGATACTAGGTGGTCAGTAGATGAGGGTTTGAGGAGCTGTCGCAGTGCCCTGTTAGAACCAGGCATGTTAGTCGGGGGCTCAGGCTAGGAGGGCAGCCCCCACCCCGGGAGTTCTCCCCTTTGCCAAGGGCACCTGCCCCTCCTCGGGGCCTTGCCAGCTTGCTCAGACGTGCCAGGACTCTGCCAGATATCCTTGGTCTAAGTTACAAAGCTGTTTTCACTTCCAAGGGCAGAGCTCAGGGGCTCCCGGAGAGCCATGGAGAAGTTCTAGACATCAGCAGGGTGGGTTAAAAATGTTGCTAGTTCTGGTTAGGTTTTGCAAACCCACCTTTGGTGGGAGGAATCCGTTTTTCTCAAAATGCATTTATTTTTGCTTCCTTGAAGTGTCCCATGTCTTTTTGTTAGTTTTTTAAATGTCAGCATGAAATAATTGTTCCAGGCGATCTCTTCCCTAGCCGGCCATAAAGCCCCATCAGGCCTACCACCTGCTTTTGTAAATAAAGTTTTATTGGCACACAGTCATATCCCTTTGTTTACATTTTTTTAATGGCTGCTTCACATCGGTAATGGTAGAGCTGAGTAATTGAGGCAGAGTATAGCCTACAAAACAGAAACATTGGCCTTGGCCGAGTAGCTCAGTTAGAGCGCTGACCCGATACACCAAGATCGTGAGTTGGATCCCTAGTCCGGGCACATGCATTCAACCGATGAATGCATAAATAAGTGGAACAACACATCAATGTTTCTCTCTCTAAGAAGAAAAATCTATTAAAAAATTAAATTAAAAAGATGTTTCAGGCACGAACATAGGATCAGCTGACTTTTTTCTGTAAAGGACCTGGTAATAAGTATTTTAGTCTCCGCTGGGCACGAGACCCCGTACTCACTCCACTGTTGTAGTTGGAAAGGAGCCAAAGACAATGTGCAGTGAACCTGTGTAGTTGTCACATTCACCATTTGTGCAAAACCAGAGGCAGGTCGGACGTGTCCTATGGGCTGTAGTTGGCAGACCCTCATGCTAGTCTAAGACCTCTCAATTCTGGGAAGTTTGGTTCTCAACATGCCCATTCTGCAGATGGGTGAAACAAAGGCAGGGAAATCCTTCGCTCCAAGGCTTCAAGCTGGCAAGCATCAGACCCACATAAACTTGAGTAGTCTGCGCAAAACCCAAGGGCCATACCCTAGTGTGCACCAGGGGAGCCTGAGCTGCATGCTGTCTGCATCCCAGCCTTCACGATGCTTCTCTTGCCTCCCTTCTGCAGCCCACCTCGCCACAGCTGTGGAGGGCTTCGACATGGCCTCAGTGCAGCAGCAGCGGCAGGAGCAGAGCTACTTCGTGCGTCTGGGCTCCCTGTCGGAGCGGCTGCGCCAGCGGGCCTACGAACACTCACTGGGAAAACTGCAGCACACCAGGCAGAGGGCCCAGGAGGCCCTGCTGCAGCTGGCGCAGGCGCTCAGCCTGGTGAGGGGCTGCCCGGGCCGGGGGCATGGCACAGCAGCATTCACTCTCATGAGCCCTCCCTAAACCTAGTGGCTTATCGCTCACCATTCTGCACATCCGCCTGGCCTGCTGGTTCATGCGGCTGTGGTCCTGGATGAGTTTGCAGGGGCCGCCATAACGAAGTCCCATAGTCTAGGTGGCGTAAACAACAGACATTTATTGTCTCAGTTCTGGAGGCTGGAAGTCCAAGATCAAGGTATTGGCAGGGTTGGGATTTCCTGAGGTCTGTCTTTTTGGCTGTAGACGGCCATCTTCTTCCTGTGTCCTCACATGGTCATCCCTCCGTGTGTGTCTGTATCCTGCCTCTTCACAGTCAAATCCCCCCACCCAGCTGTTTTATTTCTCTGTTCCCTAAAGAGCTAAATTGCTGTTGTTACCTCTGCTAAGTATATCTCCTCTCTTTGAAAATATTTTCAGCTGTGGTGAACCACACAAGAAAATTTGCCGTCATCACCATTTGTACGCACAGCTCAGTGGCATTAAGTAATTCACATTGTTGTGCGGCCATTCCCGTTGTCCAGCTCCAGAACTTTCTCATCTTCCCAAACCAAAAGTGTGTCCCCGTTAGACACACCCCATCGCCTCCCCCAGCCCCTGGCTGCCACCATCTTTGTGTTTCTGTGACTCTGACTCCTCTAAAGACCTCATGTAAGTGGAGTCACACAGTATTTGTTCTGCTGTGTCTGGCTTGTTTCGCCGAGTGTGATGTCCTCAAGGCCCATCCCCATTGTAGCAGATGTCAGCATTTCCGTCCTTTTCAAGGCTGAGTAATGTTCCATCGAGAGCACTTTTTAAGCTTGTGCTTCTGGTGTTCTGGTTACCACAGCCGCTCAGGTGGCCAGGGCCAGTTGCAAGGGAGGGGAGAAACAGACGAAAATGGGAGGGGCTGCAAAAAGTATGGCCACTTTGTAGCTATGGAAACCGTGTGAAAACAGTGCCCCTCCCACCTTCCCTCCCCCGATCTCAGATGAAAGGAGGGCTCCCAGGGCTGCCTCCAGAATTCCTCCTGTCCCGGGACAGCAGGGCTCTGCTGGCCTTGGTTAGGCACCGGAGGTGGCCTCCTTCACTGCTCTCTCTCCTGCTCCAGATGGAAACTGTCAAGCAGGGAGTTGATCAGAAGCTGGTGGAGGGTCAGGAGAAGCTATCCCAGATGTGGCTCACCTGGAACCAGAAGAAGCAGCTCCAGGGCGTGGAGGGGGACCTGCCGAAGCAAGAGGTACCCACTGTGTGTGTTGGGGGGGTGGGGGCTTGGGGCCCTGACTTCCCTTTCTACACCTCTGCTCAGAGGACCTGCCTGGAACGCTCCCCAAGCTTCACCTCCCTGTGCCTGCTTTTGGGACTCTCCAGCTTAGTTTTCTATTCTTGGGTACTGGGGTTGCTTCTGAACCCGGGGCACTTGACAGTGATGTGTCTCAACCTGCTAAGCTGTCTTGAAACTCTTGTAACCTTCCCTCCCGCCTCGCAGTGTCCCATCAAACCCTTCACGTTTACCCACCGGGCTCCAGCTCCAAGTAACTGCTAGCTTTCTCTGCTTCCTCCAGTCTGTCCCACGCATTGGCCTCTCGTACCTGCTCTGACTGTGGCCGCCTGTACCTTCCCTCATCCCAGCTTTCATTGCACCAACGCCTCACACAATCCTCACACCTCGTTCTGAATGGCACCCCCTCCCCAGTCTTAGGTCTGTACTAATACCAGAGCTTCTCAGCTTAACCTCTCTGGGCCTCAGTTTCTCCATTGGTGAATGGAACATAGGACCTTCTGCAGGGCTGTTAAGATGAAACTAGCTAAACTCGTACATGAACGTTCACAGCAGCCTTATTCGCAACAGGCCAAGAGCAGGGAAAGCCCAGATGTCCGTCAGTGGGTAGATGGATGAACAAAATGTGGCCCATCCATACAGTGGAGTATCACTCAGACAGAAACGGAGTGAGGCACTGACACTCGCTATGACGTGAATGAACCGTGAGTGTATTACACTCAGCCAAAGAAACCAGACAAAAAAGACCCCATATTGTATGACTTCGTTTATGTGAACTGTCCAGAACAGGCAACTCTGCAGAGGCAGAAAGTGAATTCGTGGTTGCCAAGGGCTAGGGGAGGGAATTCCTTTTGGAGGTGGTGGAATGTTCTGGAATTAGAGGTGGTGCACAACCTCATGAATATACTAAAATCCACTGAATCGTACACTTAGAAGGGTGAATTTTCTGACATGTAAGATATATATATATACATATATATATATATAAATTAAATGATGCCTTGGCTGATGTGGCTCAGTGGATTGAGTGCCGGTCTGCAAACCAAAGGGTTGCTGGTTCGATTCCCAGTCAGAGCACATGCCTGGGTTGTGGGCCAAGTCTCCAGTAGGAGGCACATGAGAGGCAACCACACATTGACATTTCTCTCCCTCTTTCTCCGTCCCTTCTCCCTGTCTAAAAATAAATAAATAAAATCTTTTTAAAAAGATTAAATGAGTTCATAAGTAAAGTATATGCTGCTATGAAAGTGGCGTTTACAAAGATCCCATGACTATCTCTACAAACGTGCATCTGCTCAACACTGAGACCCACACTGCAGAAAACTGTCTCCCCTCCCCCGCCGCTGAACGCAACAGCAGAAGACACTGATTTGGGCTGTCCTCAGCACCGCGCCTGCAGGTCCCAGGCCAGAGCCCTCAGCCGGCCGCGCTGGGGCAGGCCTGCGCTGGCCGCGCTTCCTGCCGCAGGAATTTTCAAGGACCAGATCTAAACTGCTCATGACTTCTGCCAGAAAGTTCTTCCAGATAGTCTCTCTTTTTTTAATTTTAAAAAAGACAATTCTGAGATATATGTCTCAAATGTCTTGTACTTTTTTTGAAGTTTTAATTTTTAAGATATAATTTATATCCTGTACAATTCACCCAATTAAAGTGTGACTCAGTGGTTTTTGGTATACAGATGCTCCTCGACTTACAACGGGTTACGTCCCAATAAACTCTTCGTAAGTCGAAAATATCCTAAGTCGAAATTCATTCGATACACCTGACCTACCAAACGCCACAGCCCGGCCCAGCCCACTGTGAGCGTGCCCCGGGGTCGGGCAAGATCCTCCGGTGCTGCCGGCCAGCGCCGTGGGGGCGTACCAGACGGCGTGCTGCTAGCCCAGCGCAAGATCCAAATTCCAGATTCAAAGTGTGCATAGCACTCTTGCACCATTATAAAGCTGAAAAATGGTAAGTTGAACCATCATAAAGTGGGGACCGTCTGTGTTCACAGGGTGCAGGATTTTACCACAATCCAGTTAGGACCTTCTCATCACCCCAAAAAGAAACCCTGTGCCCATGAGCGGTCACTCCCTGGCCCTCTCCCCCAGCCTCTAACACCCCCTAAGCCACTTCCTGTCTCTGGGGACTCGCCTGTTCTGGGCATTTCTCATACATGGAACCACACACTGTGTGGCCTTTTGTGTCTGACTTCCGTTACTGAGCATCATGGCCTCAAGGTCCACCCACACTGTAGCGAGTGTCAGAGCTTCACCCCTTTTCGTGGCTGAGTGATATTCCAGTGAGGGACCACGTTGTGTGATCGCTGACCAGCTGATGGACATCGAGGTTGTTTCCACTTTTGACCGCTGTGAACAGTGCCCCTAGGAGTACTTGGGTACAGGTTTTTGTGTAGACGTGCTGCTGGGTTACATGGTGACTCGGTGGTTCAATATTCTGAGGAGCCACCAGTCTGTTTCCCACAGTGACTGCACCACCGGCCAGTCCAAGCGCTCCGATCACTCCCCACCTTTCAGACTCTCGTTCTTATCTTTGTGATTCTGTCAGCTCTCCCAGTGAGTGTGAAGTGGTGTTTTTTGAGCTACGTCTCCCTGACGGCTAATGAAGTTGAACATCTTTTCACGTGCTTATTTCACGTGCTTTTCACAGCCATCTGTGTGTGTCTTCTTTGGAGAAATGTCTATGCCTCTTTCACTTTGACTGGTGTATGTCTCACGGTTCAAAACTCTGAGAGCTGGTATTCCGAAGCACAGTGCTAGGCGGCCTCTCTTATGGAATGGTTTTCCTGAAGGTCGGCAGTAGAACCGCTGTTTTCTTTTTCCCCGTCTTTGGATCCAGTTTCCCCCAAAGCGGTGGTCCTGATCGCCCCCACCCACTCTCCCTTCTCAGCAGGTCGAGTCCCAGGCGCTCACCATGTTCCGGGACATTGCCCAGCAGCTGCAGGCCACCTGCACCTCGCTGGGGTCCAGCATCCAGGGGCTGCCCACCCACGTGAAGGACCAGGTGCAGCAGGCTCGGCGCCAGGTGGAGGACCTCCAAGCCACTTTTTCTGGCATTCACTCCTTCCAGGACCTGTCCAGCAGCGTCCTGACGCAGAGCCGAGAGCGAGTTGCCAAGGCCCGGGAGGCCCTTGACCACATGGTCGAGTATGTGGCCCAGAACACACCCATCACCTGGGTGGTGGGACCCTTCGCCCCCGGAGTCGCTGAGAAAGCCCAAGAAGAAAAGAAGTAGGATAGACAGTGAGGGGGCTCCGGGATCTCAGTCCCTCCCCTAGGAGGCCAGCAAGGAGCCCTGGACCCCCTTCCCCCACCCACCCCCCGGCCTATCAACCGCTGCCCTGGGAAGCTGGGTCCTCCTCACAGACCAGTCCCACCCCCTCTCTGAGCCCAGAGGAAGCATGTTCTGACCTTATCAGTCATTAGTGTGAGGTATCTGGAAATTTTTTTCTAGGTTTTAAAACAATTGTTTTAGAAGAAGGTCCCAACTTTTTTTTTTCTTTCTTAAAAGCCAGGGATATAGTTCTCCCATCCACTTCCTTTTCTACATCCAGGGCCCCAGACATCAGTCTTTAGGGACTGGACTTGGACCTCTGGCCTGTGAAATGGGCCTCCTGCCACAGCGTGGGGGTGGGGCTCCCTGGTGCTTTGTAGAGCAGAAGGGGGCCGAGATCTGCCCAGCAACTCATAGGTGCCTGGAGCTTCAGTGTTGCCTAATAAATTTTACCTGCAGCTAAGTACAAGCATGTGTGTGTGTGTTTTCCCAGCAGCTGAACAATTCCACGGGTCTCTGTGTGGCATGGGTGGGACAGGGATGGACCTGCTACTGAACTTGAAGTTCGGCACCCGTGTTGGCTGTCAGCAGTGTGCTCGCCATACTTGCTTGGCCTTGAGTCATCGAATTTGGTCCTGGACGTTACAGAAGAGCAGGATGCGAGGAGGGCCTTTCCCCCCAACCCTGGCATGCCGGAGTCTTCCCTTTGGGCCACGTCACGTCATAGGTACGTAGCAGAGCGAGAAGCCTGCTGCGTTTTTTGTAGGGGAACAACTTCTTAGGTGTGTGGGGAACAGTGTGGCAGGCCGACCCCTCCAAAATATCCACATCCTGACCCCTAGGACCTTTCTGCTTGACAGGGGGGACTTTGCAGATGGGACTCAGTTAAGAATCTGGAGATGAGAGGTGATCCTGGGTTACCCAAATGGGCCTAAATGTCATCACAAGGGCCCTTTAGGGCAGAGGGAGGCTGGAGGGTCAGAGGTGGAGGAGATGTGAGGGCAGAAGCGGAGATGGGAAGATGCCTTGCTGTTCGCCTTGAAGATGGACGAGGCCACAAGCCAAGGATGCAGGCACCTTTATAAGCTGGAAAAGGCAGGAAACAGATTGTCCCCTGAAGCTTCCAGAAAGAACCAGCCCCGCCAACACCTTGAGTTTTGCCCCATAAGACTCATTTCAGACTTCTGACCTCCAGAACTGTAAGATGATGCATTGTGGTTTTTTCAGCCTCTAGTTTGTGGTCATTGTTTGCAGCAGCTGCAGGGAGCTCACACCAGGTGCATTCACGTTGCCACTGAATAGAACTCAGCTTGTCCACTCATGTCACTGGCTGTGTTCCCGCTGCTCTGCTGCCCTTTACTTACAACACTGAAGCCAAGTCCTTCCTTGCCCACTCTGGCCCAGGGCTGTTCCCCTCACTTCTCACACATACCCCTTTAGTCTCTTCAACCTTTCAAGTTAGGTCTCCCCTCTTTAGAGGTGACAAAATGGAAGCACACACCAGGGAATAGGGTCGCCGCCTCTCAGCCGCGTCCTCAGTGCCACTAATCTGTGCTCATTCTATTTGCTGCACGTTCCTGAGCGCCAGGCGTTCTGTGCTCCTCGGTGCTCTTTGGGCATCCCTGGACCCAGCCCAGTAATGGGACAGGGTCTACTGGCCAGCTCCCCGGTCCTTGGTGGAGGCCCCTCAGTGGGGGCCTTTGCTTCCTTGTCCCTCAGTGTCATCATCTGAGACCCAGCTTCAGTGTAGCTCTGCTGCAAAGGTTGCATGGGATTGTGCATTTAAAGAGCCTGGTACTGGTGTTACCTCGGAGTTCGTCCCCCTTGGTACGGTGCACATGTGGAGCCGGATCATTTTCTGTGGGGGGCTGTCCTGGGCACTGTGGGGTGTTCAGCAGCATCCCTGGCCCCCGTTCACTTGATGCCAGGTCGGGACAACCACATCTGCCCTCAGAGGTTGCCCAACATCCCCTGAGGGCAGAATCACCCCCTGGTGAGAACCCTCCCAGGGTTCCCTCCCGAACACTTATTTTCGTGCCTTTTGCTTAAATGAGTCACCAAGGTTCCCCAAACAGGGCTGCTGATCTGTCAGGGAGCAAATCTCTTTGTGTACTAAGGATGCTCAGCCAGCAGCGAGCATGGCCGTGAGTCAGGTGCTTTTCTGAGAGCACTTGGTGGGTGTCAGCCTCGTTCTCATTTTAGCCCTCTGAGGTGGTTGCTACTGATCTTCCCATTTTAGGGGTAGGGGAACTGAGGCAGATAGAAAACACATAATTTGCAAAGTCTCCTGGTCCATAAGTGGTAGTAGACCTAGGTCTCAGACCTGGGCAGGCTGGCCCCGGAGCCCACGAGGGCCTGGCAGCAAGTCGGGGTTCTTGCCTTTCAGCATGTACCCCGGCTTGCTGGAGGAGCTTGGCCGATTGGCTTCTCTGCTCATCATTGTTCCCACCCTTCTGCAAAACGGGATGTATTGGTTACTTATATACATCTAGCAAGTTTCCATGAACTTAGTGACTTTCAACACATTTTCCAAAATTCTTTCGTAAAGTCAGCTGTGATGTAATTAGAAGACTGTTTATCCATCACAGGCAGTGTCTGCTCGGCTCTATTGTGTTCGTTCCTATTCTGATGGATGAGCAATCACAGACTTTTCTTTGTAAAAAAAAAAAAAATACTGCTGGTGGTGCTGGGGAAATCCCCTCCATCTTAAAGGTTGGGACGGGAAGAAGGAGGATCTCTTTTTCAAAGTCCGTGGCCCACAAAGCCTAAAATTTCTACTATCCCATCCTGTATAGGAAAAGTTTGCCAGCCTCTGCTTGGGATTGTGCTTCCTGCTGCATTTTACTGCTTAGACTGAAATATTCCTCCTGGTAGCTAAAAGCTGCGATGTGCTTTGCTGCAGTAACTGGAAACATTGTCGCGACACTGATGGTGCCGAAGCTAACAGTGTGGCCAGTCTCCAGCAGCGGCTCACAGTGACGATGTGGGGGCGCAGGATGGCCTGGGTTGATGCTGGGGTGATGGGATGAACCAGCACCACGTCTGCCCCCAACTGAGGCACGCAAGCCAGAGGGGGACTTGGGCTCACACCCACCAGGCCCCCTAGAGAGCTAAAACGACCTTCTGTGCTTTCTCATTAGCAAGGGCAGGGTAATGTAGCTTCTCCTGAGGGCTCTGGGTCCGAGGGGCAAGGATTTACAAAGCCTTATTTGAAAAGCAACCTGGAACCCCTCCCCTAGAGTCTAGCAGCCCCATCCTGTGTTTGTGCCCAAGCTTTGTGCGGATGTCCACACAGGGACTTGCCCCCAAACGTTCACGGCTGCTTTATTCACAACATTCCCCAACTGAAACACCAGCCGAGTGGGCATCCAGGACAGAACAGATAAGCAATTGGGGTAGATGCACTCTGTGGAATATTGTACAGCAAGGAACAAGGATAAATCACCAATATTTGGTATTTATAACCACATGGATGAAACTCACAGGCATGATGTTGAGTGGAAGAAGCCAGACACAAAAGAATCCATACTCTGGTTCCATTCAATGAAGTTTCAAGACAAGTGACACTAAACAGTGGTAGCCCAGTGGGTAATGATGTAGAAGGGGCCGATGCGCAGTCCTTGAGTCTGAAATGACCTACTTCTTGATCTGGGTGTTGGCTACTGGGAGTGTATATATAAGCAAAAGTCCACTGAGATGCTCATTTAAGATTTGTATACTTTAGCGCCTATAAATTATACTTCAATACAAATTAAGAAAGTGAAAGTAACATGCGGTGGTGATGGAGGAGATGAGCCCTTTGGCTCACTCCCAGGGGAAGTGCACACAGGGAGCGCCGATTTGCAGAACAAGCAGTAATATTTAGTGAGAGCGAGACTGTATCTTTTCCACATGGGAGGAGAAGTCCCAGAAGTTCCCCTTCCCTGCAGCTACCCTCCAGAAACCCTGCCAACAGGTGATGTCATCACCTCCATGTGACATGGGAGGGAGGCTGAGGCACCAGTCAGAGGACCGGCCCTTAGCCCCACCTCACAGCTAGCAAGTAAGGGTCATAGCACTCAGATCTCCCCCCACCCCGGTGCTGTGCTCATAACTACCACCTCGTAAGGTAGCGAGGCCTGTTGTGGGGGAATAGTGGAAGCAACCAGCATGTCCAACGACAGGGGACCCAATGAACGGTGATACAGCCATGCTTAATGAAACCATGACACACTTAAAAAGAACAAGGTTAGGCTACACATTATTTGATTAGAAAAACATTAGAGATGTTGATGGAATAAAGCTAAATATTGATGCCATCTATGTTCAGAGTCAGCGAACTAGGGCCAGTGTCTGGTCCACCACCTGATTTTGTAAATAAAGTTTTATTCACACAGTCACGTTCATTTGTTGACACATTACCTGTGAGTGCTACGACAGCAGCATCACATCAGGCCAGAAATACCAACGATAATTACTATCCGGTCCTCTACAGAAAAAAACATTTGCTGACTTCTGGCAGATATGAATTAAAGAGCCAAACCAAACTGAAGAATACTAAATGTCACATGCATGGATATGTGCATACATGTGCAAAACTGAAGGGATGGGCACCCAACTGGAAGCAGGGAGGTGGGCAACCTGTCTGCAGGTGGTCAGATTTATCCATCTGGAGCCCAGGGTCTCCCCTGGAAGCTGGCACTCTCCAGCTGTTACTCCCTCTGAGCCTCAGTTTTCTCACCTATAAAAGGGGCACATTCAAACCTCCTGGAAAGGTCAAGTCATGGATCAGACGTATTTGGTTTAGGGGCAGGCACAAAAGTTGGTGACAATGGGGCAGCGGGGAGAGAGGCATGGGAAGGTGGGTTTAACGCACTCTCCCCCTCCAGCTCCAGAGGCCCTACAGGCAGGGACCACTTCTTTCTTCCCGATGTATCCCCAAAGCCTGCTCATGCCTAGCACACAGTAGGTACTCATTAAAATTTCTCCCTCACCAGAGCCAGAGCCAGGCATTAAGTAAGAGCGCCCCGGGGGGTTGCCTCCATATAACTTCCACTTGCTGCCCCACCCCCACCCCATGAACCTTTAGGTGAACTTTGTCCTGAGATCCATGGACCTCCTGTAGGACCTGATGACAGAGTTCAGGGCGTCCATGAACTGCCGGGGGAACATGCACATCTTTATCTTCACTGATTCTCACTGATATTCATCATTTGCTTGAATTATGAACAAAGGCAACAGGACTTGGGACTTCACCACAGGTGTTTTCCAGTCGGACTGCGTTGCTGCAGATGCTCGAGTGCTGCCGACGCTCGTCTCCACATCACCGCAGCCATTAGATCTTGTTAGTTAATACGGTGGTAAAGTTGTGTCCCTAAGTGTTTGTTTCAGAATATCTCTATTTCAAAAGTATTTTTTAAAAGATTTTATTTATTTTTAGGCAGAGAGGGAGGGAGGGAGAGAGGGAGAAAAACATCAATGTGTGGCTGCCTCTCTCACGCCCCCTCCTGTGGACCTGGCCCACAACCCAGGCACGTACCCTGACTGGGAATTGAACTGGTGAACCTTTGGTTCACAGGCTGGCACTCAATCCACTGAGCCACACCAGCCAGGGGTCAAAACTATTTTTAAAGTGATTGTCTTACAAGTTTTTTTTTGGTCTTAAAAACTGTGGTAAAATATACTTAACATAAAACCTACCACCTTAACCATTTTTAAGTACACAGCTCAGTGGCATCGAGTCCACTCACGCTGCTGTGCAGCCGTCCCCACCATCCGTCTCCAGAACCTTTCCATCTTCCCAGACTCAAACTCTGTCCCGATGAAACACTAACTCCCCACGCCCTCCCCCAGCCCCGGCTCACACTGTCTTTGTGTCTCTATGAACTTGACTCCTCTAGGGACTTCACATGAGGTGGGATCACACAGTGTTTGTCCTTCTGTGTTGGCCTATGTCACTGAGAGTCTTGTCCTCAAAGTTCATCCATGCTGTAGCAGGTGTCAGAACTTCCTTTTCCTCACTCGGGGATGTGTTTATTGATTTTAGAGAAAGCAGAAGGGTGAGAGAGAGAAACATTGGCTGTCCCACCCCACACCAAGTTCCTCAAATGGGGATTGAACCTGAAACCCAGGCATGTGCCCTACTGGGAATCGAACTCACGACCTTTTGGTGTACAGGATGATGCTCCAACCAACTGAGCCACGCAGCCAGGGCAGAATGTCCTTTTTAAGGCTGAACAATACATAGTCCATTGAATTGAAATGCCACCTTTTGTTTATTCATTCATCCAATGATGGATTACTAACTTGTTTAAAAAATATTTTAATAAATGCATTGCAACATAATATCCCTATAACCTCCTGTATTTTGCTTTGTGAATCTACACATGGTATTTTGAGAAGAGACTTCTCAATTCTCCAGGCAGACAAAGAAGCTCAGAAGAAGGCATTTATAATTTGGTGGACCCCTTACTCCATTTATATATACATATGTAAATATATATATATATTTACTACACTTTACAACTACATTGGTATAAAGATGAATAGAATCCAGGCTGGATTCTATGCATTCTTTTTCTTATTTTAAAAGAAATGAAAACTTTTTGTGGGCCCCTAAAAGTGTGATGGCCCTGAGTACAGTGTCTTAGCTATGCCCCATATCTGTCCCTTCCGGGTCCAGGACACCTGAAAGGTTAGGACCCCTGCAAATTCTGAGACGTCATGTTTGCAGCTTTAAGATACGCCATCTTGGCCTTGTAGACACAGCTGCCTGGAGGCTTCCTGCGCCCAGTCATGGTCAATCCCACCGTGTTCTTCGACATTGCTGTGCAGGGCAAGCCCTTGGGGCGCATCTCGTTCGAGCTGTTTGCAGACAAAGTCCCAAAGACGGCAGAAAACTTTCGTGCTCTGAGCACTGGGGAGAAAGGATTTGGTTATAAAGGCTCCTGCTTTCACAGAATTATTCCAGGATTCATGTGCCAGGGTGGTGACTTCACGCGCCACAACGGCACAGGTGGCAAGTCCATCTATGGGGAGAAATTTAATGATGAGAATTTCATCCTGAAGCACACGGGTCCTGGCATCTTGTCTATGGCAAATGCTGGACCCAACACAAATGGTTCCCAGTTTTTCATCTGCACGGCCAAGACAGAGTGGCTGGACGGCAAGCATGTGGTCTTCGGCCAGGTAAAGGACGGCATGGATGTCGTGACAGCCATGGAGCGCTACGGGTCCAGGAACGGCAGGACCAGCCAGAAGATCACCATCACTGACTGTGGACAACTCTCATAAATGTGACTTTTGCTTTACCCTAACCACCCGACCATTCCTTTGTAGCTCAGGAGAGCACCCGTCTGCCTGGAATGTTCTATCATCTTTGAGCTCTTGCCCAGCTCATCAGTTTCCGTGTTTTCCTTACCCCTTCCAAGTTTAGCAGGATTGCAGAGTTAAGTTTATGATTGTAAAATAAAAACTAA
Organism: Trachops cirrhosus; assembly: GCA_028533065.1. NCBI lineage: Eukaryota > Metazoa > Chordata > Mammalia > Chiroptera > Phyllostomidae > Trachops > Trachops cirrhosus. The sequence continues at coordinate 37,652,426 of CM052545.1, read as the reverse complement.
ACAAAAAAAAGACATGCTATCTTGTTTCCCCTCATCCCACCACATGGGTTCCCCAAAACAACTCCTGGATTCCCATTCCTCGCCCACCCCCCATTTTCCCAGCCCCTGTTCTATTTCCTGGACCGCGCTGATCACTAATGGAGATGCTCTGACTTTAAATTGCGGTTATTTTCTCACTAGACTGTGTCCCCCCCGGCTTTGTCCCTTTTCACCCCCGTCGAGGTTCCCAGAGCGCGCCTACCACAAGTGCCCAAACTGCAGCGGCGAAGCGTGCGGAGTGGAGGAGGGAGGCGTGGCGGGACCTCTCAGGGACTTTCCGGGTACCGCCAGGGTAAGTGTGACCTCACCTCCCGTGCTCCCGCCCCGCCGGAAGGGGCAGGCAGCGTGGAGGACCTGCCCACACTCCCTCCGTGCTCGGCCCTCCGCCCGCGTTGCTGCCCTCCCGCCACAAATCCTGGCCCTGAAGACTTGAGCGGCGTGCGAGGCCTCCCCACCAAGGAAGCCCCGGTAAGTGAAGAAGACACAAGGGTCGGCTGTGTGTCGTGCTGTGTGTCTGGGGCGCCTGCTTCTGGCTGGGCGCCCATGGCGCCTTGCCAGCTTCAAGGCCGGAGGCTTCAGCTCCCCGAGCTTCCGGAGTCTGAGCGCCACAAGTTTGGTGCCCCTCTCAAGGATCCAGCCCGCCTCTCTGGTAACTCAGGTCCTCCCCAACCCCGCGTTCTTCCCACACCCTGAATTCCTTTCCAGCAACCCGAATTTTTCCCAATCCCTCAGATCTCCTTTAATCTCAGCCCCCTTTTCTTCCCTATGTTTCTGATTCTCAAGTCTCATAGCTTTCTCTGCCCTAGCCCCTGTTCTTGCTGCAGGGGCGCTGCCTCCGCTGCTTCCGCCGCCCCTCCTCTTAGCCCCTTCTGAGTCCTTTTCCCAGGGGATTCAGGGTGTGGGCCCCAATGGACCCACCAGAACCCCCCTCTAACGATAGGTCCCTTGGTCCTCCCTGGATCAGCTGAAATTGGGAAATCTCCAACCCCCGCCCCAACCTCCTATCCTTTAACGTGGGGTCTGGGATTGGCACTAAGAACTGCTGCAAGTCTGCCGGGTGCTGGCGCTGGCACCTGCCAGAGCACGGGTGGCCCCGTGCCCACATGTCTGTCTTCCTTCGCACTGTGGCTACTGCAGTGGATTGGTGGAGGGGGCACCACAGTGTGACCCAGGCAGGCTGGAGGTCTGGGGTGTGGGTTCCAGAGTTTGGGGGTGGGTAGGTGAGTGAGGCAGACTCCCAGAACTGCCTGGGCCTCTTCCCTCCTCTGATTCAGGGGCATTTATTAAATCTCCAGCAAACGTTTATGGAGTACCTTCTCTAGGCCAGGAGACACTGTTGAGTGTGCTGGACACACAGTAGGGACCATGTAGTGCCCTCATGGAGCCCACAGTCAAGACAATCAACAAAAACTGAAAGGTCACAGCAATGCATTGCCAAATGCCAAGAGTGGATATCAAGTAGCTTCCCCACTGGCCTGGTGTGAGGATTCCTCAGAGCCAGATGTGGGAAGGGGCCTGCACGTAGTAGGTGCTCAGTAAACATTTATTGACTAACTGCCTCTTTGGTTTCCTATATAGCTTTCAGAGGCAGTCTGGCTATGTTTTGCTTTGCAGGTCTTGTAACATTTCTTAATTAGCCAAAAGGAGTGAAGTGCACCCCCACTATGCTCTAGTGCTGGTAGGAGCAAATTACACTCATTGTCTTCTTGGGAAGAAAGGAGTCAAGCAGGAAACGTTTTTGAGGACTTACTATGTGCCAGATGCTATTCTGTCCATTCATTGATGTATTCAGGCAGTAAATATTTATTAAGCACATACCGTATGCCAGTCACCAGAGATACAGCCATGAACAGGATGGACGGACATCCCTGTGTTACTGGGACTTACTCCAGTGGAAGGTGATGCATAGTCAATGAGTATTTAATGAACAGGGAGGGTGGCTGGATCAGAGGGAGTGAGGGGGAGAATGGAAAGAGGTGAGGGCAGGGAGGTGACAGGGGCCTGAAACAACCCTTGATTACTCCCTCCTGACCCCAAATCAGCTTCTTCCACGTCGTTCCAGGCTCAAGCATTCGTGCCGAAAGCCCAGGTGTCCTCCGTGCCTCCTCCTGCTCCCTTGCTGTCTCCAAATTACCCACAGAGCCAGCCATCCCCATCCTTCATTGAGACCACCACCTGGTCCAGCGCCCATCATTGCTTGCCTGAACCAGAGGTCACCTCCACCTTGGTCCCCAGCACCTCTGCTCCTGTCCTTGCCCCCAGCAGTCTGTCCTCCCTACAGTAGCCCCTCTGGGCTGTGAGCGCCCGAGTCAGGTCCTGCCCCCACCCCCTTGTCCACAGACCTCCATGGCTCCTATCACAGTGGGGTAAAAGCCCAAAACCTCCCCACCGTGCACAAGGTCTGGCATGACCTGCCCCCCGCCGGCCCTCATCTCCTCCGCCAAATCACTCTGCTTTAGCCACATGGGCCTGCTCACTGCTCCTCCACCAGGCACAGTCCTACCCCAGGGCCTTTGCACACACTGTTTCCACTGCCTGGATTATGAATTTCATATATTTTATGTACCTATATATATCATATAGATAACATCTATAATATATAATTAATGTACTCACTGGATTGTCAGCTCCAAGAGGGAAGAATCTATATCTATTTTTTTCTCTTACTGTCCTGGTATATTCAATGATGCCCATTATATGGTTGAACCTGAAAAATTACTTCTTGAATGAATGAATACTATGTATGTATCCCTTCCCTCTCCTCACACCATTTACTTATTATACAACAAATATTTTTAGCTCTGACTGGTGTGGCTCAGTGGGTTGGATGTCATCCCATAAACCAAAAGGTTATCAGTTTGATTCCCAGTCAGGACACATACTTACGTTGCTGGCCAGGCCCCCAGTTGGGGAAGTGGAAAAAGCAACTGATAGATGTTTCTCTTGCACATCAGTGTTTCTCTCCCTCTCTTTCTCCCTCCCTTCCTCTCTCTCTAAAAATAAATCAATAAAATCTTATTTAAAAAACCAAGTATTTTTAGAGTTTTTCCTCCATGGATGACACACTGGCCATCCATGACCCCAAGGACCCATGATCCTTTTTTTTAAGCTCACAAGTTCACTTATTTGAATTGGCTGCCAACTTGGCAAAACCTAGCAGCTTCCTGAAAATCTGAATGTTGTCAAGCTTCTCTTGAAATATTAGCAGATCTGGTCCTGCTAAGTCCATTTTCTCTCATAGCACATGCACAAGTCCAAGCCACTACATTCAGACAGGTCCAAGCTGGTTTTGGTTTTCAAGTCCCCCCTCAATTGGGGTAGCAACTCGAGTCCTCCCCACAGCCCACAAAGCCCTGTATGACCGACCACCTGTTCCCTCCCTGTTCTCACCTCCTTTCTCCCCACCCTCACTCACTCCGAGTAAGACACATAGGCCTCCTCACTGTTCCTCCAACATAGCAGACTGAGTCCCACCCCAGGACCTTTGCACAGGTTGTTCCCCTGCCTGGATGTTCTCTTCCCTCAGAAGACCCCAGGGGTCAACTCCCTCCCCATTTTTATGTCTTAATGAAATCTCTTCTCACTGAGGCTTTCTTGAACCACGGTGTTTACAGCTGCAAACACCCACCCCGATTCTGGGTATTCAAGACACTCCCCCCACCCCCGCATTATGTTTTTCCATGCCACTTACCACCTGTTGATACACTGAGAATTTCACTCATGTGCTTGTTGATTGTCCTCCACACTAGAAAGTCAGCTCCCTTGTTTGGGTCTCGGCTGTTTTCTTCTCCCGACCAGCATTTCAACACGTCAGGCCACTTCCATTTTCCAAACAGCCAGGCAGCCCCCAACCTCCTTACATCCTTCCCACAGCACTGCTGTCCTCTGTCGGTCACGCCCCTCAGCCACGCCCCCTTGCACCTCCACTCCCTGAGGCCCGCATCCAGGCGGGGTGTGCTGTCTCTGCCTTGCCACTGACCTCCCTGGAATCACCAACCTTGGCCCCGGTGCCCCGGTGAACAATATGACATCTGCTTGAAATGAATTTTTTAAAAATCCTGAATCTTAGCTCCGGCTGGGTAGCTCAGTTGGTTAGAATATCACCCCAATACACCAAGGTTGTGTGTTGATCCCCAGTTAGGGCACATACAAGAATCAACCAATGAGGGCATAAATAAGTGGAACAACAAATCAATGCCTCTCTCTCTCTCTCTCTCTCTCCCTCCATTGCCCCCTCTCCCTCTCTAAAAAAAATCAGTAAATAATAAAACTTTTTAAAAGTCTCGAATTCTAGACTAGGGACCCTCAACATCAGCATTTTCCAACATTTGGAGCTAGATCATTCTCTGTGGGGGGCTGTCTTGGGCACTGTGGGGTGACGAGCAGCATCCCTGGCCTCCACCCACTGGATGCCAGGGGCACCTTCTCCCACAGTTGTGACAACCAGAAGTGTCCCCAGACCTCACCTGATGTCCCCTGGGGAGGAGGCATCCCCGTTAAGCAGCACTGCTCTAGGCTGTGGATACTCAGCGTGGTGCCCCAGAGGCACAGGCAGTGGGCCTCAGCCCCGCCCAGCTGGGGTGCAGATGCAGTGTTCCTGGCCCCCTGAAATGGACCTGTGTTTTCCCCCGTCTGAATATGACATGATTTGAGTACCTGGTGACTTAAATAACGGGGTTTGGGACTCTCTCTCCACCATCTTTGCTAGGCGCCCTTGGAAAGGCCTTCTGTCTGAGCCTGTTTTCTCTCCACAGCGTTGGGAGGAGAGGAGTGTGAGGCCAATTCATTCACTCAGCAGGTGTTCGTTAGGTTCTGTGGTTCACTGTCCTAGCAGCGCCCGGGAGAGACTCGCCCCGCACCCTCTGGTGCCTCCTGGTCAGAAAGCAGACAGTAAATTCGAAAGGTTTAATGCACAGGAAAAGTTCTCCCAGAGGCAAATTCTGTTGTGGGGGAAACAGGGTGATGTGGGAGGGACAGGCTGATATGGGGAGCTGAGGTGGTTGTGGAGGGCTCTGCTGTACCTGAGGTGGTGTCATTGTACCCGAGGGCTGAGCGAAGAGACTAAGGGCACTTAGGCAAAGGTCTGGGGATAAGGTTCTCCCGGCAGAGGGAACGGCGCCTGCAGAGAGCCTGAAGCGGGAATCAGTGTGCCATTTTTTGAGACATAGAAGAGGACATAGCTTCCATATGGCTTGGCAGTGCTGTTAGGCATAGAACCAGCACATGGTAATGGTTAGCACACCGTATTAACAATGCTACTTCTATCGGTTAGCTATATATATAGCTGTGTAACAAATCATCCCAGAACTTTGTGGCTTAAAATCAACAAACATGTATGATCTCACACAAATTCTGAGTGTCAAGCATCTGGGGGCAGAGAGGTGGGGGGTTCTGTCTTGGAGTTTTCATGGAGGTCACAGACGAGCTGGCAGCTTGGGCTGCTTCATCTGAAGACTTGACTGGGGCTGGAGTCAGTGGGAGTCCAAGCTCACTCCCCGCATGGCTAGTGGTGAGGGGCCCTCAGTTCCTGTTCACGACATGGTTTGTCCCCAACAGCATGACAGAGGAAGAGAGAAAGCCAGTGTGTTTTATAACTTATGTCATGAGTGACACCCCCTCAGTTCTGCCATCTTCTCGCAGCCCCAGGGGCTGACTTGGGCACAGTGTTGGAAGGACCACCCACAGCTGTGAATACCAGGGTGGGGGGCTCATGGCAGCCATCCAAACATGTATCGAGCACCTGCCGACCTCCAGTCAGTGGACCCAGAACTTCCCATACATTGACATAACTCAGTTCCCTGAGGCAATCCCATAAGTGGGCTTATTATTATCATATTAGGCAGCATAGTCTCATGCTTAGGCACACAGCCTCTGGAGCCAGGCTGCTTGGGTTCAAATCCCAGCTCTGTCACTCACTGGCTATCTGACTTTGCACAAGTGACGTCACCTCTCTGGCTCACTCTCTTCATTTGCAAATGAGGGAAATAGTAGTGTCTGCCTCTAGGGTGACACCTGGAAAGTGTCAGCTGCTATCCTCTTGCAGAGGAGGAAACAGGTTGAGGGAGATGACACGTCTTACCCAAGGTCCCCCGATATAGGTCACGGTGGCCTCTGAAGGTGGGGTATCTGGGCTGCTTCCCAGGGCCCCCCCTCTCTGGTGGTAACATGCTTCCTGCTTCCCACAGGTCTGCTCTGGAAGTTCCCCGGCGTCCAGTATGGTGAGCGGGTAGGGGACGCCAGGAGTGCAGGAAGGCAGGCGGTGTGGAACATGCCTTCACCAGCCGGCACTTCTGCCATCGGAGGCTGCACCCATCTCGCCCATGGCCTGCACGGGCCCGTCGCTCTCCAGTGCCTTTGACATTCTGAGTACAGCAGGCCAGAACAAGCTCCTGCATCTTAAGTACAAGCTGAAGACCCTGCGCCCATGCTGGCGGGGGGCGGACCTCCTGCATGCCATGGTGCTTCTGACACTGGGCCAGGAGACCGAGGCCAGGATCTCCCTGGAGGCCCTGAAGGCAGATGCGGCGGCCCAGCTCGTGGCCTCCCAGTGGGCCAGCATGGACAGAGGTGCTGAGGCCACAGAGGAGCCCCCAGACGTGTCCTGGGCTGTCGCCAGGGTGTACCACCTGCTCGCCGAGGAGAAGCTGTGCGCGGCCTCTATGCGGGATGTGGCCTACCGGGCAGCCCTCCAGGCTTTCAGCTCCAGGGATGACCCTCAGCTCAGGGAGCTCCAGGAGGAGGCCCGGGAACGGTGCGGGTGGGACATCGTCAGGGACCCCGAGGGCTTTCATCCCCTCCACTCTGCTCTGGGCTGCCTCCCGCCATCCTCGGCATCACCCCCCGAAACTCGCAGCCTTCCTCAGCCCATCAAGGACCCCATGGACTGGAGCAGAGGATGCTCCCTGAGATCCACCAGCACCCCGGCCTCCATGGCCAGCAACTTGGAAATTAGCCAGTCGCCAACTGTGGCCCTTCTCAGCCAGCCCCGCAGCCCCCATGGACCCAGCAAGCTGTGTGCTGAGCCCCCAGTGCACCAGCCTGTCCCCACAGGCTGCCAGGAGCCTGAGGAGATGAGCTGGCCTATGTCGGGAGATATGGCAGACATCCCGGTGCCATCAAATAGCCCAGACCCCAGGCTTCCGGAGGTGGCCACGGATGCAAGCCCTGCTGGCCCGTCCAACCCCTCTGAAGCTCCAGACACCAACGCCCACTACCCAGTGGAATGCACGGAAGTGTCACTGGCCCCCAAATCTCTCCCCTCCCCCTCCAGAAACACCTGCCCTGTCAAGGACCAGATACCACTACAAATTCCCGTAGAAGATACCCCTTCCTCAACAGCCCAGCCATGCCCCCCAACTCCCCTGGCCCCAAAGACATCCCCTCCCTGCCCTTCACTATCGACTCCTTGTTCGGCTCACCAGGCCTCCTTGAACCCAAGTCCCCCTTCCCCAGAGTCAGAGTCATCAGAGCAGAAATTCTACAACTTTGTGGTCTTGCACGCCAAGGCAGATGAGCACATTGCCCTGCGTGTCCGGGACAAACTCGAGGCCCTGGGTGTGCCCGATGGGGCCACCCTCTGCGAGGATTTCCAGGTGCCTGGGCGCAGCAACCTGAGCTGCCTGCAGGATGCCATAGAGCACTCGGCCTTCACCATCCTGCTGCTCACTGCCAACTTTGACTGCTGTCTGAGCCTGCACCAGGTGAACCATTCGCTGATGAACAGCCTCACACGGCCAGGGTGGCAAGACTGTGTGGTCCCTTTCCTGCCCCTAGAGAGCTCCCTGGCCCAGCTCAGCCCTGACACATCCAGGCTGCTCACCAGCGTGGTGTGGCTAGATGAGCACTCTGAGATCTTTGCCAGGAAGGTAGCCAACACCTTCAAGCCCCATAAGCTTCGAGCTCGCAAGGCCAACTGGAAGAGGGAACAGGATGCTCGGGCCCTGCAGGAGCAGCGCCAACACCTAGAGGGTGAGCGGCAACAGGCAGCGGCATTAAATGCCGCATACTCAACCTATCTCCAGACCTACCTGTCCTGGCATTCACAGATGCAGCAGCTCCAGGTAGCTTTTGGGAACAGCATGGCATTTGGGACTCAGTTGCCCTCTGGGGCTCAGGGGCCCCTGGGAGCCCGGCCACCCTTTCCTGGAGCCCAGCCATCCTTTCCTACCTGGCCCAGCCACCAGCCACCAACCCTGCCTCCATGGCTGGCTGGCACCCCCAGCCCAACCTTCCCACAGCCTCCAGCCTTCCCGCAGCCTCCAGCCTTCCCACAAGCCTCACCTGTGTCCCCTCAGAGCCCAGGGCTGCAGCCCCTCATCATCCACCATGCACAGATGGTGCAGCTGGGGCTCAACAACCACATGTGGAACCAAAGAGGGACCCAGCCACCTGAGGACAAGACACAGGAAGCGGAATGACCAAGCAATGAAGCTTATGACCATGACCATCAGACACCCTTGGGCCATACCTTGGAGACTCCCCATCTCCAGGGATGCAGTGGAAGATGGTGTCACCTGCTATTTTCAGGACATTGCTAGGGACACCTTCACGTCTCAGGAAATCGTGCAAAATGCGTCCCAATGACTGTCTGGCTCTTGGGAAGGCCAGGATTAGACGTGGTGTTTACAAACTTTCTGTATGGTGGTGGTGGGGAATGGGCTAGGGGATATTAGTACAGTGTTTTAACTATAATAAATATTTATTGAATGCTTCTCCAGCACCATTCTCCTCTGGGAAACTGCTGGGAGATTTGTTAAGATAAAAAACATGCCTACTGTACCCAAAAAAGGGAAGCTGAAGAGAAACACTTCTCTGAATGGCATGCACCAGACATCTCTCCGTATCTGCTCCTTTCATTGGCCAGAACGTAGTCACAGGGCTCCACTCCAGCTGCAAGGGCAACTGGGAAATGCAGTCTTCTGAGGGACCATGTGTGTTGCTGAAAGTAGTTCTAACACTGGAAGTGGGTGTTTAGCAGTTTCTGCTGCAGCTCTTTGGGGGAGTTGGGGGGTGGGGTGGGGTCTGCCTTCATGCGTTCGCCAAGGCTGGGCTCAGATCCCACTGTGTGATTTTTGGCAGGTGTCTTCACTTCTCTGAGTCTCTGCTTTCTCAGAAATAGATTTATGAGGCCAGTGTTTCAAGGTCATCAGTAAATCATCCCATAACACTGAAACACCAGGACAGGGTAAGGACTTACTAACTTTGCATGCCTGGCAGGGAGGGGATTCATCTTTCTTGAGAAGAGTAGAATTGATTTTTGAGCACTCACCACTTAACAGTTCTGGAGGCTTTAAATACCTAAGTAGATTTGAATCTCCCAAAATGACTCCTGAGGTAGAAGCTTCTGTGGTCGGGCACATGTCTAGAGGGGAAACCTGCGACCCAAAGAGGTGAATTCTGGTCCCAAAAGTCATGGGTTGGAACTGGGGAGATTACAATGGAAGAAGCCAAACTTCCAAGGGAGGAAGGCCCTCTCCACCCAACCATCTGATCTGAACCTTCCCTTTGCGCCCCTTTCCTCCAGTGCCTGCCGCACCAAAGGGCAGGCCTGGTATGAGTCACCCAGGCTGTCGTTTGCACTTGCTTTCAGTTCAGTGGCTGATTCATATTTTGTCAGGGCTCTGCTCCTGGCCTCCCAGTCACGATGAAGTGAAACCCCGGGGAGGAAATCCTAAGATTAGATTCCAGGGTGGGGTACTGTTGGGAGGGGTTTTTGGAGAGTCCTGTAGTAACTGGACAGTGGCAGTGAGTATTTGCTTATTCACTGACCGAGTGCCTGCCAGGGTTTTCCCAGGCAGTGCGGTATTGTAGGGGCAGACATGATTGTCCCTTGCTCTCTTTTCAGCTGAAGGTGGAGGAAGGGGGAACGGTGAATGAGTCATCAAATAAGGAAGCCAAGATAACAGGGCCAGGCGGTGGGAGTATCTCTGGAGAAAGACCTTTGGCCCAGGGGCCAGAGAGGGCCTCTCTGAGGAGGTGGTGTTGGAGCCAAGATCTAGAGGAAGAGAGCGAGCTGGCCAGGGAAAGAACTGGGTGGGGCAGGGTGGGGATGATCTGGGCGGAGGAAACAGCCCGTGCAAAGGTCCTGGGGTAAGGCCATGTTTGGTCTGTCAGAGGAACAGCTAGGAGGCCCATGTGGCTGGAGGAGAGAGGGAGGGAAGAGGTGAGGGCTGGGTGAGGCAGGTTGCGCAGGGCCTTCTGGACCACATGGGGGACTTGGGTTCCCAGATCCACTCCCACTTCCACCTGCTCAGAGAGTTGGGAGCCCTGGAGAGCTGTGGGCTGAGAAGGGCTGAGACCTCAGATGCTCACAGGCGGCCTCTGGTGGTTGCTGTGGGGAGGACAGGCTGGGAGCCAGGGTGGGAGCTAGGAAACTAGGGCACATGGGCGTATGTCATCCTCCCAACAGCCCCGGGGGCTGGAGACCATCATTGTCTCCAATTTACAGATGAGGAAACTGAAGCCCAGAGAGGTGAAGTTACTTATACAAGGTCACACAACACATACGTCGTAGCCTTCGGGGGCAGGAGTTCTCTCTCCTGGATTCTAGCTCATACAGAGACTGAATAGCCTGTTAATTCATTGCCTTGACTTTTAAATTCTCCTTGTTAATTTCATTATTTGTTAATCTGTGGTTTCTCCACCACACCTGGCCACTCTGAGAGGGCTGGGGACAGATCTGTCACTGGTGTTTTCAGAAGTCAGTACAGGGCATGGAACATAGTAAGTGTTTGGTACTTGAGTTATTTGATAGACAATTACTGAGCACCTTCCGTGTGTGAGACTGTGGGGGACTTTGGGGTGCACAGACCTGTTACCAGTGAGTAAGAAGAATGTGGATTCCTCTATCCACTGATCCAACCAACATTTATTGAGGTCCTACTGCATGCAGGCCCTGTGGCACAGTGGTGACTGAGCAGTCACCCAGGAGGTGACCCAGGACAACCCCATTCTGCCTTTTCAGTGTGCGTGGCCCCGTGCCAGAGACAGACTGCTCTGGGGTAATTAGGGCTGTGGTGAGGAAGTCTAGGGAGCTGCTAGAGCTTAAAAGGGGCCCTTGGCCAGCTGGGGGGATTGAGAAGCTTCTGAAAGGAGGAAGTAAGCTGAGACCCGAGGAACAGTTTGGGAAGGTGTTCCTGGAGGTGGCAGGGCATGGCAAAAGCCTGCAGGGGAGACCACGCAGGACACGGTAACTCCAGGGGCGGTGGGGGAGTTGAGGGGATGGGGGTGGGGGGAGAGACCCACAGTTTCCCAGCGTTGGGGGCTCAGCTATCATTCCTGCTGCCCCAGCGCCCCCTGGTGCCCACATGCGCCTGGTATTTCCCGGGGAAGTCCCATATCCCCTCTTGGCCAAATGGCCTTAAAGAAAAATAGAAAAAATTTCCCCTTTAAAAACTATGAAATATGAATAAATAATGGATAACTTGTTTTTTTGGAGGTCAACAGCTGTGTCCTGCTTGGAATGAGGTCTTTCTGAGATGGTCAGATGGTGTATGGATGTTCCCCCACCCGCCGGGCGGAGGGCAGCGCTTTGCCCACTGTCACAGCACATGCGCAGCTGCGGCTTGGCCTGGGCAGAAGGGGGATGGGGGCTGGGCTGCATTTGGAGTTCACAAACTTATGTCTCCAGAGCACGCCGAGTGTCCCCCTGCCTGGCAAGACACAAAGGAGATGACAGGTCTCCCCCACCCCACCCCCCATCCTCCCCAACAATCAGCATAGCGCTGCATACAAACACACAACCAACAAATGTGTATTTAAAATTCTTTTCTGTTGAACAAGGAATACATTCCCATGGTTCAAAATTCAAAACGCACCGAAGAGGAATCCGGGTACAGCTGCCCTCTGTTCCCCGTCCTCAACCACCCAGTTCTGCATTCCAGAGACCCTACTGATTTGTCTTCAATCCCTGGCCCCCCACCCTGTGCTCTCCCTGAAGCAGCCAGAGGACACATCTGAGTACCCCAGTCGGGTCCTGCTCCCCCTCTGCCCACAGCCCTCCAGCGCTCGCATCTCCCTCCCTTGGGATAAAAGCCCAAGCCCTCCTATATAACCTACCCCTATCCCCTCCCTGCCATCACCTCCTCCCCTCTCCCCCTGTTCACTCCACTCCAGTCACACAGGCAAGGCCTGGTCCTGCCCCAGGGTCTTTGCACAGGCTGTTCCCTATGCTTGGAATGTCCTTCCACCAGAAACCTCCATAGCCCCCGCCTTATCTCCTCCAGATCTTTGCTCAAATGTCACCCTCTCAATGGGAGGCTTCCCTGAGCACACCATTTAAAATTCTTTTACAAACTCATCCACCAGATCCCCCTGAATCTGCTCTATAAGTCATTTACTCATTGGCCAGATTGTTATCCACCTTCTCCATGAGGATGTGAATTTTGTCTGTTGACTTCACAGCTGCATCCCAGTGCCTGGCACACAGCAGGTGCTTAATACATGAATGTGAATCACTGTTTAAGTCTGTCTTTATCTTTAAAACAGCCTCTTGATTCCATGTTCCCTTCCTGCCTGCTGGCAGGCAGTTCGTTCATTCCATCATCCCTTCTGTCATCCATCCATTCACTCATGAAACAGTATGTAACAAGCACCTACTGTGTGCCAGGGATGGCTTCAGACTCAGGGCACACAGTGTTGACTGAAGCAGACCCTGTTACTGCCTTCACGGAGCTCACAGCTCTGTGGGGGAGTCCGACATGAGACTGGTTAAACTTAGGTAGTCCTGGGTGTGATGGGGTACACAGGAGTTCCTGAAGGGGGCAGTGCAGGGAGGAAAGGTTACAGGCCAGACAAAGGCCCTGTGATGGGGAGGAGCTGGGTGCCTCTGAGGGACAAGCCAGTGTGGTTGCCTTGGGTACAGGACCTGTTCTCTCCCTGGCCTGGAAAATAGGATGCTTTGTTTGTGCGGACCCGGGTGCTGCGATGAGCACTCAGCGCCACCAGGTGGTGCTGACCATCAGTGTTTCCGGCCTCTCCCCCTGCCAGGGCTGGGTGGGAATTCTCCCAAGAGAACCCTGAGGGGCAGCGACCCCCAGAGTTCCAAGTTCCAAGCCACACCAACAGCCAACAGTCCCCTCTTTCAGCCTACAGCCTCCTTAGCACAGCATCCATATAAATCTCTTCCTTAAGTGGGTCTTCGGAAATTGTTCGTTCAGTCTAACGCTGTTGGGGGGACCAGAGGCCAGAGAGCAGGCACATGCCTGAAGTCACAGGGCAGGTCCTGCCCTGCCCAGCCTACAAAGTGTCTCCTCCCAGCCCCACGTGCTCCTGGTTGGGGATCTTTTATTTTTAACCTGTGGACACGGCCTTATTATAGTCCTGGGAGGTGCCCAGGGTTTCCAATTTCCAAGGGAAGTTAAAAAACTTGTTTTCTTCTCAAGAAATGGAGCTGCCTGAGACCTCTCAGGGGGGCCTGCCCAATCTCCTCTCCTCCCCAAGGCTCGCCTAGGGTCCCTCAGACCCCTCACTGGGCTCTGAGCCTGTCTCCACCTTGTAAACCCCGTCTCCCTCTCTACTGGCACCTGGGCTCTGGCGGCCAGCAGGCTGGGGGTGGTGGGTATGCCTGACCCCTGTTGGGTCTGGGTCCCCTTTTGTCACATGGAGCTGTGATGCTCTTTGGCATCCTCCTGCTGATCCCCAAAACTTTGCTTATCGGTCTACTGTCCTCATGATCTCTGCCAGTCATCTGCCCTCTTATTAAATTTTTTTCCTATTCTTTTCCCTGAGTCATGTGATAATTTTCTTCAAGCAGGCTTTAAAATGAACCCCCCCCCAGGAATTAATTAGCGGTGATGTTACACAACCTTGCGACTGCACTAAAAGCCACTAAATTGTATGCTCCACAATGGTAAATTTTATCTTGGTAAAAAAAATTGTATAAAAATGCAAACTTGTCTTTCTTCTTAAACTTCGGTCATTTGCAGTATTAATGAACTCACGTATTGTGCAGAGCTGGCTATGCTTTGTTCCTTAAGACACGTTCAAATGAATACATATTTAAATATTTTAAAACTTCATCCATGTATTAACGTGCAAATGGGCATGCAGACAGTAGGCACTCTGTAACTGAGAGCTCTACTGAGCACTCACTGTGCGCCAGGATGTTTTCGTGAGCAAACTCATCTGACACTTCCTACACCTCCAGGAGACAGCTGCCACCGGCACCCCATTGTACAGGGGAGGAAACTGAGGCACAGGGAGGTAAAGTGATGGTTCCAAGGTCATGCGGCCTGTGTTCTAATCACTACTCCGCGCTGCCCAATGAGCATGCCCATTTTCTGAAAGAGGAAACTGGACTAAATCAGAGAAATGATGGCAAGTTGGTGGCCTTAAAAATGTAAAAGAAAAAAAAACCCCAGCTTTTGTAAATAAAACAAAAAGGAGGCTGGACCTGGCCCACAGGCCAGTTTGCAGGCTCTGGCCCCAGATCGCCGATTCCCCGTTTTCACGCCCCTCTAAACACCCAGCGCTGCTCTCCAGCACTGCTTTAGCGGCTGTGTTCCACACACTTTCTTTGTTGTGTTTTATGTGCCATTCAAAATATTTTCCACTTTTGTGATTTCTTCTTTGACTGAAGCTGGGTCACAGTTGCCCACCCACCTGTGTCACCTGCTGGCCCCAAATGACATCCCAATTTGAGGTCCTTTAGAAGTCAATGCTAAGCCGCTTCAGCAACTCAAAGGCCTACCTTCCCTGTGACTGAGAGCTCTCACTTAGTCAACAATGCTGACTGAGCGCCCACTACGTGCCAAGCGTTTTCCTGGGTACAGCGTACGGTGATGAACAAGGCAGCTACGTGGGACTCCCATGCAGCCCTAGAGCCACCTCCAGTCCAGAACTCTGCTCCATTTCCCCCTGACCCATTAAACAGCCCCACCACCCATCCACCTACCGGCTCCGGCTCAAAACCTAGGAGTACACTTTTTTCTTTATTTTATCCTCACACAAGGACATGCTTATTGATTTTAGAGAAAGGGGAAGGAAGGGAGGGCGGGGAGAGAGAGACAGAGACAGAGACACAGAGAGAGATCCACGTGAGAGAGAAACACTGATTGGCTGCCTGTCATGTGTGCCGACTGTGGACTAAATCCAGAACCCAGGCATGTGCACTGGCTGGGAATTGAACCTGTGACTTTTCAGTTTACGGGACGTTGTTCCAACCAACTGAGCCACACTGGCCAGAGCTAGGAGTACATTTTTGACTCCTCTCAATCCCCATTTTCCAAACCAGATCATCAACAGCTCTTGCCAGCCCAACTCCAAAGTAGATCCAACAAGTCCACCCACCCACGACATGACTTGGTCCAGCCCCCTTCTACCCAGTGCTCACGGGGTACCTGCATAGCTTCCTCTCACCATGATCTCTAGATGCACCCCAAACCATTCCTCCAGGCTCACCCACAGCAATCTCAAAATAATCAGGTCACTCCTCTCCTCACCTTCAAACTGTCACAGCCGCCTGCCTCCCTAAGGATAAAACCCAAACAGCTCACGGGGACCTAAAGGCCCTGAACCATCTGCCTATGTCCCCAAGCTCCCCCTGCTCCCCCTCAGTTACGCTGGCCACATAGGCCTCCATCCTCTTCTTAGAAGGAGCCACATGAGTTCATTCATTCATTCATTCATTCATTCAACAAACATTTAAAGAGCTACTATATGTTATTGGAGGGAGCAAGGGAAACATCAACATGCAAGAGAAACATCAATTGATTGCCTTTTCTACCTGGCCTGCAACCCAGGCATGTGCCCTGGCTGGGAATTGAACCGGCGACCTTTCGCGTTTGCAGGCCAGCCTTCAGTCCACTTACCCACACCAGCCAGGGCATCAGGCCTACTTTTAGGCACTGGGAACACAGCAGGGAATGAGCTTATGTAGCTGACATTCTAAGGGAAGGCACAATGAGCAAAGGAAGCATGTAAAGAAAAAGATAATTATAGAAATTAAGGTTATAAGGGTTGAGAAGGAAATATGTAAAGGGATGCAGTGGAGGACGGCTGGGGCTGTGTCTTTGATGATCTGGGAGGGCTTCATGAGGGAAGTGACATTTTATCAAGATCACTGCTCAGTGGGCTTTCAGCAGAAGACAATAGTGCATAGGACAGGGGGAGAGGGTTGCCCTGGGGGAATCCCAAATGTCTTGCTCAACACCTAGGTTCAATTCTCTTTTGTGGCCCACAAAACCACAGGTGCTGGGGTCAGGGGAGGGAATATTTCTCCCCCAGCCGTGTGAAAGGGGAGGTGCTGCCCAAATTTGGGCTGGAACTCGCCTAACACACGTGACAACCACCAGATGGAACCACAAACTCTGTCCAGTCCTCACGGAATCTTCCCCAGGAATCCACACCCCCACCCATCCTTTTTCCAGGCACATGGAGTCAGTGACCTGCTGTGCCAGCGGTCCCAGGGGTTGGTCATCTTACCTTTCCGGCCTGTGATGTGATTTGGAGCTGTGCTATCTTTAACTCCGCTCCCTTCCATAAACACTGCTCAGATGACAGCGCTGGATCCCGCGGGGGCAGTGGGCTCTGAGCACGGCCAAGCCGTCAGGGCCTGCTCCCTGTGTCCCCTGAAGCCGCCCCAAGTAGTTCAAGGACTGGAATTCTGGGAGTTGAGGAGCATTCATCCATTTCCTCACTCAATCCATGGGAGCTAAGGTCATGGCTGTGACCCAGACAGACCCTCACAGGGCTCTGGAAGGTCTGAGGAAGGCATTAAGCAAGTGGATGACCAAATGAGCAGAATGTCAGGCCCTGACTTCAGTTCTGTGGAGGTACAAAGTAAGGCGGGAAGTGACAGCAAGCGGGTGTAGTGGTTCCCACTGGCGAGGGGGATGCATGCTTCCTGGCTGAGCTTGCGCAAACCCCTCCTCCTCTCTGAGCCTGTTTGCTCGAGTGTCGGTGAAGTGGGCCATTATCCTGGCTGTGTGGCCTTGGGCAGGCCACCTCACCTCTCTGAGCTAGTTTCTTCGGATAAATTACACGTAGTAATTTTATCATGTTTTTTTGCCCTCCTTCATGGTATCTGTTCCATTTTACAGCACCCCAACTTCACTTGGGGTACAGATGTTTTGGGGTGGCAGCCTCCTCCTCCAGCCCCTATTTCCAGGCTACTGATTGGTCTAATCCAAATGAAACTCTGGACTTGGCAGAAAGACGCCTTCCACTCTGTAGGCTGCCCTGCCAGGACCCTCAGAGAAACCAGGTCATTTCTGAGTTTCGAGCTGCTGAAACAACCCTCACCGGAACCTGCCTGAGCTGTTTTAAGATGGCTTTCACTGGGAAGTCTGAGCTTGTGAAGCATTTGGCACAGAGCAGTTTTCCTCTTTGGTGAACCTCCTAACACCTCTTAATAGCCTCAAAATAGGCATGACACCTACCCGACAGGACCGTAGTGAGCGGTTAACGAGGTGGCCAACTTAAGCACGTAGAATGGTGCCAAAACACAGTCAGGGCTCCATAAATGCTTTTGCTACTGTTATGTGTCTCCCAGGAGAACGTGACTGAGAAATCTGATTTGAAACCCACCCCTTTAAGGAAAGAATAGATACGTCCGTGATGTAGCTGAGTGGGGGGTGGGCTGTATGGAGGGACCAGGGCAGAAAAACTGAGACAACTGTAATAGCATAAACAATAAACTATAGTTTAAAAAAGTTGTTGGACCCCCAATGAAACCAGAAGAATCCTCCAGCCCCATGAACCACTGGGCGTGTGATGTCCCCAGGACATGGCCTCCCCAACTGCCTGCCACAGGGGGTGAGAACGTGGATCAGTCACTGACCTCAGGAATGACAGCTCAGTCCTTACCTCTAAGAGGACTTGGAGCATACCTGGCAAACAACGGGTGCTTGGAAAGCCTCAACAACCACCTAATGGGGCAGTGCTTTGGGGCAGGAGTTTGACTGTGCCAATGTGGAGAAAACCAGAATTCCACAAGGGAGATGGCAGTAGAAACAAAGGAGGGGAGGCCTGGATTGTCTTATGCTACAAAAAACTCCAGGAAACTCACCAAGCTCCTGAACAGACCCCTTGGGCCACAGCGCTGCACTGGCTCCATCCATGGGTCTCCCATCGATTAGGGACCCGTTTCCTTAGTCCTTCCTCACCTTTCAGAAGGGTCAAGCCACCCTCTTTTCCTTGGCAACCTTCCCACACAGTGGGGAGTTTGGTGTTCACTTTTTATGCAGTAATGCTTCATTTCCAAGTGAAATCTTACACAGAGCCCCAGCACATAAAGAGACTCCTCCAGCTATAGAGGGCAGCCCAAGGGCTGCTCCTGGGACACCTTGGCCTTTAATACTCAGGGGCACCCACTTCCCACCTCCTCCCCCACCTACCCAGCAAGGAACTGCCAGGTGGTTCTCTTCAAATGTTGTCTTTTTAATGACTTCAACACCAGGGCCAGGACTCACAATTAAACAGCCTCATTTCTTTATTCCGTGCAGTTTCCTGCCTTGACCGAAGGTAAAACCTGGTCTTGTAAATAAATAACACCTTAAGTAACACTGCAAGTCCACACGAGGCCTAGTTTTCTCGGAGGGTGGAATATCCAGGGACCTGCTGTGGGGTCCGAAGGCCTCCGTGTAACTGCCACTGGACAAGGCTGCAGGCGAGGCGTGGGATGAGGATGCTGCTATCCTGAATGTGACCTTTCTTCTGAGCTTCTGTCCCCTTCTACCATTCCTGCTGCCCAAACAGGCCAAGAACCGCCCCTCCTGTCAGGGCACACACAGTACAACCCAAGACAAATCTCCCTGCAGCAGGTTCTCTTACACAGGCACTTCATACCCTGAGTTATGGGAAGCCGAGATTTTGTATCACTTCAGCTCTCAGCATTCACTGCCTCATCCAGCTGATTTGCAGTTAATGCTGCACTTAGGATTTCCTCTCGAAGACCTGGATTCAGGCCTTGAGCAGTGGGAAGAGTGGCTGGAGCCACTCAGGGTGGTTATGCCCACGACAACACTGTGCACTTGTACATGATCTGTGGGGCTGAAGCGGCCTGCAGCTCTGACTCAGAATCTATAAAAACCAAGCCCCAAGCCAAACTTGCTAGTTCTTAGTGGGAAGCTCATATCAAGCTCAGCTTCTTGGGCGCTTAGCCTGAACCTATTTAGAAAATACTTCTCTAATGAGGATGGGAATACAGGAGGCTCAAGAAAAAGGTGAATGAGTGAAGTTTTAAGAAAGGTATAGCCACCTGCGTTTTAGGAACTGATACCATGGCTTTCTACCTCCTTCACCAAATTCTTCACACAATGAAGCTCGCTCCTGGTGGCGGCGGCCACGTCAGGCATGACAAAACTCTTGGCGCACAAAATTAACTTAGCAAGTTTTAAAAGAAAATATTAAATTCTTAAGAAAAAGAAAATGGCAGCAAAACCTCAGAACTCCTGTGCAATGCCTGGAGTCTGCCCACCTACTAAATAAAGAGAACACCAAACCAGCCCAAAGCTATGCAAGTGGCAGGCTGCCCTGGCAGGTCAACTATGGCAACGCGGGGAGGGAGCTGGGTGCAACTGTGCTGGAAGAAGTGAGAGGTGGTCTTGCTTCTTGAATCTCTAACTTTCCACATTGGGAGCCCCCAATCCTAACACTGCATTCCATGGCTAGGGTCATCCAGCCATGTTAAGGGGCAAAGAAGGACAGATCTAATTCTCAGTTTCTTCCTGTTTCTAGCAGGGGAGGAAGGCAATGGCTTCAATCCCTCTGCCTCTCAGTAAGTAGGCAAAGTCTTCTGAGACCCAGGCAGATGGGATGTTGGAAGATCGTGCATCTTCTCCCAGTTAAGGATGGGTGCACGTGCTCCTGAGAAAGACAGTTCTCTGAGCACACAATCCTGAAGGCTTCTAGCACCAACAACTAACTCCTATCCCCTCTCTGCAGAGGTGAAGGGCTGTGGAGGTGGGAGAGCCCTTCGCCCATTTCATGCCACCTGAAGTGCTCACCAAGAGCAGGCGAGCACTGGTGTGGGCTACACCTCTCTGGGTTCTCCCCTCTCAGAACCCTGTCAGTGCAGCTCGATGAATGCCTCCAGCTCCTCGGGGATGAAGCCCTTGTAGGGGATTTTATTCTTGTCTAGGGCACGGGCTGCAAGGCACTGCAGGGTTACGTAGTTGAAGGGCTGAATGGTGCTCTTAGCCAGCAGCTTCTCATCCAGCAGCTCATAGGCCGTTTTCTTGAAGGCATTGGTGGCATCCATGTGGGCCCCTGCTTCTATCAGGGCGTTCATGATACCCGGGCAATTGTTGTGGGCTGCTATGTGCAGTGGGGTGTTGTTGTCAAAATCCCGACTGTCTGGGTCAGCCCCGCAGTCAAGCAGTACCTTGACGACCTGGAGGGAGGGGAATCTGCCCACTGGGTATCGGCCTACATTCGTGGTATCCTTGTCCACGGCCATGTGCAAAGGGGTGAAGCCATTCTTGCCCCGGGGGGCACACTTCAACAGCCGGTAGACGGTCTGGTGCTTCAGATGTTCCTGGTCTGGTGTGCATTCCACTTTCTCCAACAGATAGAGCAGGTGGAGGATGATGGCCAGGGTCTTGGTGAACTGGACTGAGTCTCCCGGCTCCTTGGGCAGTTGCAGGGCTCGTTCCACTTCCCGGACCCCTTTACAGAGCACCCCCATTAGGTCTGCAAAGCCGATTTGTGTGCCCTGGCTGCCCTTGGCTGTGCGGTCCTGAAGCACATAAGAGAATAGTTCAGCAAAGGAGAGGAAGCTGCTGGCGGTCATGGGGCTCAGAGGCTCCAGGTTGTTCTGTTGCATGTCTAGGGCATATTTCCACAAGCGGATACAGCGCTCGAAATCGCCCGAGTCGGCGTATACCGCGCCCCTGTAACGAATATAATAGGAAGTGTCTGGGTGAGAGGGACCAAGGATGCGCTCTCGGATCAACAGGGCCTGCATGCGCATCTCATCCGGGTCGGTTATAAGTGCTTCCAACTCCTCAGCAGTGTTTACCTCCCTGGAATAGTCATAGGCCAAGACCAGCTGCGGGGGCTCTGGTTTGGGCAGATATGCGCCCCCCTGGTGACGTAACTCCATAGCCCGTCTCCAGTGTTTCAAGGCCCCAAGCAGATCACGCTTCTTATCCACATACGTGGCTCCCAGCAATTCCAAGGCTTCCACAGCAGCTTCCCGGCTGGTGGGGCAGCAGCTCTCATAAGATTCACTGCTAAGTGGTTCCTCTGGGGAGGAATTGCAACAGCTGGCCCCCTGGGGTATCACGCATCCCGGACTGGTGGAGGGGCCTTTTTGGGTAAGCCCTGGCTGCACTTCCTTCCCAGCAGGCTGCTCCTGGATAAGGTACTCCACGATGTTAGTGTGGCCAGTCACGCTGGCCGCCAGCAACGGGGTCATGCCATAGCCATCGCGTTCCATGCGGGCATTGCACCCGAGCAGCAGCTGCAGGATCTCCAGGCTGCCGGACTCGGCGCAGTCGTGCAGGGCAGTGTTACCCTTGGCGCTGCGTCGGTTCACCTGGGCGCCCTGCTCCAGCAGGTAGCGGGCGATCTCACGGTGGCCCTTGTAACAGGAGATCATGAGGCATGTGTGTCCATGCCGGTTGGCCACCTCCAGGTCGGCTTGGTGCTCACCCACCAGGTAGCGCACTACTTCCAGGTGTCCATCGAAGCAAGCGGCACGCAAGGGCGTGGAGTTGGTGCGCGTGGTGCGGTTCACCGAGGCCCCGCGGCGCAGCAGGCTCTGCACTACGTCCAGGTGGCCGGCGGCCGAGGCAGCCCAGAGAGGAGGCGCGCCCTCGATGGTCTCGCCATCGAAGTGCACCGAGCCGCCCGCTTCCACGCTCGCGCCGCACCGGTCCACTAGGTACTCGACCACGTCCAGATGGCCGTAGCGGGCGGCAATGAGCAGCGGCGTCCCCTCGCCGGCCACCTCGCCTGTCAGCTCATCCAGCTCCTCCTGGGTCCGGCCGCTGAGCAGCTTTTGAAGCAGCTGAAGCTTGCCATCGCGGGCGGCGTTGTACACGGCAGTGCGGAGGTCCATGGTTCGGACCTCCGCCAGGCCATTGGCCGACCGCCGGGGCACAGGGAGACGGCGGGCTACAGCCCGGAGGGGCAGGGTGCAACCTTCACCGTCCCTCCCGCCGCCATCTTAAGGGCTTTTCGGGCGAAACAAAATGGTTGCCGCTGACTGATGGCGTTTGCTAATGAGAGCGCGTAGAAAAATGTAGTCCCTTGAGCCGGCCTGCTCTGTAGGATATAGAAGGAACTGTGAGGTTTGAGGACTATATCTCCCAGAAGTCTGCGGGACAGCCTCAGCGAACTGGTAGCACAGTGCATGGTGGGAATTGTCGTTCCACTTGCTGCCGATTGCTGCGGAAACTGAACAGAGGACTATAATTCCCGAGATGCAACGCCATCGCAATAGTTTCTGGGCCCAAAGAAAGTTTTGTGGCTGCCTCAATGCTTGTGCCAACAGGAAACGCAAGCGAGGGCCAAAGACTACATTCCCCAAAAGGTATTGGGAGCAATTTGGCGCCAATTATAGAGAGTGAAGGCTGGCTAAGCTGGCCAAACGATCTGACTCAGGCGTCTGACAGGGGGCGCTCCGGAGAGGAGGGAAAGCTGACAGGGCCAGGATGTTAGGGGTGCAGGAAGTACAGTTGGTCCTAAGGGTCAGTCTCTTGCACTCACTTCTCATTCATTTATTCTTTCTTTCTTTCTTTTTTAATAATCTTTTTTTTAAAAGATTTTATTTATTTATCTTCAGAGGGGAAGGGAAGGAGAGAGGGAGAGAAATATCAATGTATGGTTGCTTCCTGTGCATTCCCTGCTGGGAACTGGCCTGCAACCCAGGCATGTGCCCTGACTGGGAATCCAACCGTGATCTCTTGGTTCACAGGCCCGCGCTTAATCCACTAAGCTACACCAGCCAGGGCTCATTCATTTATTCTTTCCTTCACTCACGAATTAATACTATCGACTAAAGACGGTTGCCACTAAGTTAGTGCCACTAGAAATCCTTGGGTTGGGATAAAGCAGGGAGACTAGTGAAAACAGCTCAATTGTGATATAGCTTGGGTGTGGAACGACTGGGCTGTGAGACAGCTCAGTCCAAATAGCTCCAGTGAGGGTCTCTTGCTGCTTCAGTACTGGTGTTACAGCCCCTGCTGAGGAAACTCAGTCTTTTAGGGAAACAGAGGGCACTCCGTTGAGGCACTGGTGAAACTGGCTTATATAGAGAGGAGTCCAGGCTCATGACCCTGATTGGCCCATTTCTATGCAAATGAGGGCTCCAAATCCTCAGTTTGGTCCCTGACACTCTTACCTTGAGAGGTGAGGACTATGTCCCCCCTCCTTGAATGGGGGTGGACTTGTGGCTGCTTTTGTTAAGAAGGTTAGATAGTAAACCTAGGCAGCCAGGAGGAGGGAGCCGTGTCTCACCCACTAACTCAGTAGTCCTGAGCCTGGTCCAATAATATCGCCAGGTGTTCCAACATCACAGGAAGCACCATGCTAACACCTTGAAATTCTGTGTATCGTTTCCACTACCTGGGAAAGATAGCCTTTGAAACTATTTCTTCATCCCAAGGTCTAGAAGGCGGAAGAGGAGGGCGTCCACAGCGCCCAAAGAAAAAACCCATAAAACAACTTTGGTGAATTGCCTACCTCTGGTCACTGTTTTGCGAGGGAGTCCCTAGTACTTAGAGAATGAGCCCATAAATGACTTTGGGTAACTGCCCCAACTTTAATTAACTGCCTTCTGTCCCGTCTCTGTTTTATGACAAGATGAACAGATGTGGCCTGGAGCAAGATAAGGATTCAGGCTAATATACACCCACACATACCTTTGTTTTGGTAGCCATGTCCCCCCACCCCCACCTCAGGAAAGCTGGCACCACCTTTACCATCAATCAAAATGTAACTCCTTCACCCCCACCCCACCAACTGTATAAGTCCTCAGGACGAGGATCTAGTACTCTTGCCACCCATGTTTTTTGCCTCCCAAGCTCTGGCCTTTCACCCCCACCTCGGCAAGGCCCACTCTCTTCCACGAGAACTTATCACTAATAAACCCTGTCTACATGCTAAGAGACTCTCTGATCTCTAATTCTTTACTGTGTCAGCAAGAAGAACTGAATTTCTCCCATAACACTTGGACCAGTGGTGCTGGGGTTTCTGAGTTTAGGGTATAAAAGGTCACCAGATTCCCCTGTTCTCTCTCTCTGCCTTTAAGGGTCCTGAAGGAATTTTTTTTATTCAATTGAATTATAGGAAATTTTTTTTTTCAATTTTGGTACTAATCGGAAATACTCAATATCAATTCTGTGTAATCCACTGTTCTCTTGAGATGCCCACTTTGAGGAAACCAGCCACCATAAAAGAAATTGAGGCCATCATGCTGGACAGACCACATGTAGACCCTCTTGTCTACTGTCCCAGCTGAGCCCAGCCTTCCAGTCATCCCCTCTGGGATGTCCCCTGTGTGAATGGAACCGTTTTGGACCTTCCAGACCAGTCATCCACCAGCTGACACCACACACAGATAACAAAAGAAGCTCCCTGCCCCACCGTCAAGCTGAACACTGCCCAAATTCCTAACTTACAGAAACCATGACATACAAGAAAATGATTGTTTTAAGCCTGTACATTTGGAGTAGTTTGTGATGCAGCAATAGTAACTGGAACTGTGCTAAATGTAGCATGTGGCTTCAATTTGCCTGTCTATAATTACTAACCAAATCACACAGTTCCCCAGGAGTTTGTTTACTACGTGTGTTTCCTCTCTGGGGAACTGCCCGTTCATTGGGAAAATATGCATAGTTTAGTTTCTAAGAAACAGTCTCAATGTGGTCTTGAGGGACTACATAGATCTGTGCTGTTTAGCTCAGCCTGAGGTATTGGCATATGTCTTTGTTTCGTTTGTTCAGCCATTTTTACTGATACTGTAAGCACCTACTTTGTTTTGGGTCATGTGCTACAAGCTGGGGATGTATCAGTGAGCAGGCAGACACTGTTCTCAAGAACCCAGAATCTGATTAAGGACGGTAGCCTAGATCAGGCTGTGGTCAGTCAGGGGTGTAGGAGCCCAGAGGACGAATAGATTTTACGTGCCTGGGGAGGGAAGGAGGGAGTTGGGAGATGTTTCACTGATAGGGAATTTTTCAGGTAGTTATTGAAAGAAGCAGTGTTCTATATTATTCTAGTTATCTGTTTTGGCTTAACAAATTACCCCAGGCTTACTGACTGCTGTGGACTGAATTGTGAGCTCCCAGAATTTACATGTTGAAACCCTAAACCGCAATGTGACTGTGTTTGCGGACAGAGTCTTTAGGAGGTGCTGTGCAGCCCTGAAAGCCACTCAGGGTCATTTCCACACCATGCCATTTTCTGGGAGACTTTCTGGGAGACTTTCACTAAGTCTGACCCGCTTCAGGGCGAGAGAATCAGGCGCCATCCTTTCAAGGGGAGGGAATTAGATGTAGGAGAGATGTCACTAAGTTTGGAGATAGGTTTTAAAACCACGTAGAGCAAAGACCCAGGAGACAGACCACCGGGTAGGCATGGCGCACTCAGTACCTCATTGAGTCACTCATTCCATGCCTACAAGAGAGCATTTCAGGGGGATTCTTTGCCAACAATGAGGAGACACTCCCTTCTCTTTAAAAGTCCCAAAATTGATTACGCAATTGGTTCTTTTTTATAACCTACTGAATGAGACAGAGGTAAACACATCTATCAAAGGACATTTCAACAAAGTCTTCTTGATTTTTCCTTCAAGATAAGACATTGCCGAGTAGTAAACATTGTCCACACTACCTTCTTAGCTCACTGTGGTGAAGTGTCCTTTTTTTATAGGAGAAGTTTGGCTTGTGAAGATACCTGTGCACACCTGAAGTCTGAGGAGTGAGAAAGGAGAGCTATGTGGGGGCGTTTTAGTCACTGCTTCTCAAGCAGTGATGACTGACATCAGTGGCATTCAATATATGTTTTTTCTTTCTCATCGAGGGCCTTAAGGAGTGACCTTCGCTCATCTCTAACAGAAATGTCATTCAGTAACAGGAATCTGTGGTTCCCTGTGACAACAAGCAAGAAAAAAACTTGTAGCTCAGTGGATTGAGCACGGGCCTGCAAACCAAAGGGTCACGGATTCGATTCCCGGTCAGGGCACATGCCTGGGTTGCCCACCTGGTCCCCAGTAGGGGGTGTGGGAGAGGCAACCACACTTGATGTTTCTCTCTCTTTCTCCCTCCTTTCCCCTTCTCTAAAAATAAATAAAATAAAATAAAATCTTAAAAAAACATTGAAGTAAAGTTAGCCATATTAACATAAACAACTCAATGCATTTAGTACATTCACAGTGTTGAACAACCATCACCTCTATTGAGTTCCAAGATACAAGGGTGGGCAGAAGCTGGTTTACAGTTGTGAGTATGCAAAGCAGTTTATTCTTGTATTGTTATCTATTGATTATTGTGTTATTTTCCATACAAAAAACTGTGAACCTACTTTTGCACACCCCTGTATTTTTATCACCCCGAAAGGAAACCCTAGCCCTGTGAGCAGTCACTCCCAAGCTATATACTGTATATTTGTTGTATATCACATATATAAAAATGTAATACACTAGTATATAAGAGATATAATGTTTATATTATATAGTAGTATATAATATTTATAACAGAAGATAATGTATTACAAATGTTACATATGTGTAAAAAGTGTAAAATAATAAACAATGTATAAAATATATTATAAATTCATTTGACATGTAAAATAAGATGTAATGCACATATACACACAATGTATAGATAATGTTTTCCGAATAATTTGAGGAAGTAATTTGGAGTCTTGACGACCTTTACTCTGAAGTACTTCAGTGGGCATTTCCTAAGAAG
This sequence comes from Trachops cirrhosus, assembly GCA_028533065.1. Lineage (NCBI taxonomy): Eukaryota > Metazoa > Chordata > Mammalia > Chiroptera > Phyllostomidae > Trachops > Trachops cirrhosus. Next base: position 37,625,529 of record CM052545.1, on the reverse strand, counting down.
GAGAGTGTTCTCTCGCAGACCCACAGTTCAGTGATCCAAATCGGGAGCTGTAACACTGATAAGCCTCCAACGCTTTCCATTGTTCTGATAGTGTCCTTTGTAGCAGCTCTCTGTGGCAGTCAGAGATATTCTCTTGACCACTGGTTTATCACTGAGTCTGGGCCAAGTGGGATAAAACAAGGATGAAGCTTTCTCCCATAATTGCCTCCCCTGCTTTCTGTCAAATCTCCCTTCTTTGCCCTGAGGAGTGCATTCTGTAACCTGACTGGTCACTGCCAGTTAAAAAGTCTTGACCTGTCCAGTCCTGTTAACAATTTCCATCTCAAAGCTTTCTTCAACCCCTTGGCTAATTGGCGATGTTACTGGGAAAACTTGGGGTGATGTGGAGGCCCCTGAAACCCTTCTCTGTGCCCAGTCCCTTCTGCCTCACTTACATGTGCCCGGTGTGTTCTGTTTCTGTCCATCCCTCCATCACTCAGCTGGGGCAGGGCCAGGGAGAGGTGTGTCTGAGTGTACCAGCAGGTGTGGGCTCTGACCGCCCATGCAGGTGCTCTCTCTGGATCCAGGAAGACAGGCATGGAAGAGAACAGATTCCTGAGCCAGATGTGGGTTGGGGAGGGAAACTCAGCTATTTCCTTGTGATGCTGCCTGCCTGTTGTCATGGAAACCCAAGCCACTCTCTTTTGAAGGACCTATTAAGGTACAGGATATAATCAGCGCCCTCTCTGGCAGACCCCCCACCCTCCCTAGACGATGCAGCAGCATCTGAGTTCTGCCCTCACACCCCTCTCTAGCCTTGGCTGAAGATGACTCGCTTTGTGACCACAAGTCTCCATTCCTGTCTACATCTTGGCCTCCTCCCCTGTGGAAATGACAGAGGGACACATCACAATTGCCACATTGTCTATGTGTACCAGACTAAGAAGAATGTAAGATAGTGGTTCAAAATGCAGACACTGGATGCACACTTCCAACATTCAAGTCCTGGCTCTGCACCCTCTAGCTGTGCAACCTTGAGCAACTTGCTTCACTTCTCTGAGCCTCAGTTTCCTCTCCTATAAAATGAATTATAATAATGGCACCTACCTCATAGGAGCTAATGTATCTAAAGCTGTTAAAACAGTATCTGGATTAAAAAAAACCCTAGTATATCCATCCAATGTAATATTATTCAGCCATATAAAAGGAATGAAACACAGATACACACTATAACATGGATGAATCCTGAAAATATGCTGCTTGGTGAAAAAAGCCAGACACAAAAGGCCACATAGTCTGAGTCCATTGAAATGAAATGCCCAGGAGAGGCAAATCCACAGAGACAGAAAACACATTAATGGTTGCCATGGACTGCAGGAAGAGGGGGATGGGAAGTGAATGCTTAATAGAAACTGTGTTCTTTTGGGGTGATGGAATGTTCTAGAATTAACTAGGTGGCGGTGATGGTTGCAAAACTTTGTAAAGTACTACATCCCTCTGAGTTGTCACTTTAAGATGGTTAAAATGCAAATATTATGCTCTGTTTATTTATTTTATGAGATTTAAAGTTTTTATGGAGAAACACAACACAATGACACTCAGATACCAGAAAGGCAGAACGTTTTGTTCCTTGGGGCTCCAAAGAAGAGAATAAAAGGCTTACCCCAGGGACGGGGGGCGGGAGGGGGGAGTAAACTGGAGCTGTATGGGGCAGCTCGTGCAGGGAAAGCCTGTTGAGTTAGCTAGGTTTCCTAGGCTTCCTGACGTTGCTAATTTAAATAATTTTCCAAACTCCAGGACAATAGGGCTGTCCCTAGTTGCCTGGTTTCTAGCCCTGGGGTGCTAGCCCCCAGGGCTAGAAACCAGGGCAAAGCAAGTGCCTAGTGGCCCTTGAGCATGAGGGCTGATAAGAAAAGTGGTCCAGGTGTGGGCTTCATCAGTTGCTCAAGAGAAACTGATGGGCCTCCCTCCCTCTCTTCTTTCTTTCCTTCATTCTGTGGAAGTAGATATTCATTTCTCATGTGTAAGTCTAGGCATGGAATTGCTGAGTCAAAGGGAAGAAAATAAACGTCCCTTTGTTTAAGCCACTGCTATTTTGAGTCTGTCAGAGTAATTGGACTATATCCCCACATGTTGGCACTCCCTGCTTCTTTGCCTCACTCTCTGGTTCCTTCATTCCTGGAATCACTTTCCTTGTCTCAGGCTCCACTTTCATGGAATCCCAAATGAAGATAATTGGACACTGACCAGATATAATAAGAAATCTCAATGGGTTGTCCCTTCAGATCAGATGTTCTCAGCTCCATGTGGCCTTTGTGTTTCTGTGTCTGACAAAGAGTATGAGACACCAGCATTTATCTCACTGAGTACTTACTGGGGGCTAACACTGATCTGGGAATGGGGGGGTAATGATGAAACTGGGGAGATTAAATGAGGTTCTCCCTCCCAGAAGTATTTGGGAGAAATAAATGTTGGTGGTTTTCTTGGTAATCTTTTTTTTAATCAAAGGAAGGATTCCCCTAAATTAGAATTAGTGGGGCCCTGGCCAGGTAGCTCAGTTAGTAAGAGCATCATCCCTCTACACCAAGGTTGCGAGTTCAGTCTCTGGTCAAGGCACATACAAGAAGAAACCAATGAATGCATAAATAAGTGGAACAACAAATTGATATTTCTCTCATCAATAAATATAAGTTTGTTTTTTTTTTAAAGAATCAGTGGGGAAGCTGTTCAAAATGCAGATGCTGGGATCTACCCCACCTCTGGCTTATTGAAACTGAGAGGGTCCTAGGAATCTGCATTCTCAATGAGCTTCCTAGAGAAATCCAAGATGGTCCTGGGTGGGCTAGTTGTTGAGTGTAGCTGGTGGGAAAATGATAGGCAATACTCTCACCTGGGACAGGCCAGGCTGCATTTTGAAATTTAAATTTCATCCTTCAGGCAATGGGAGTCTTGAAAGAGCTAAAGGCAATGGTGGGACTTGATCAGATTTGTGTTCTAGAAAAACCCCTCACTGTATGTGGAGAATAAATTGACTGTGTGTGTGTTTTGGGCAGGAAAGGGACCATGAGACAACCAGACAGTGATGGAGGCAGAGAGCTGGAGAAGAGAATGGATTTGTCCAGAATGACTCCCCTTGGCAAATGCAGGGTTGGGGAAATGGATGAGGATGGGAGGGACTCTGGGAGGTGGAGAGGCTGCCACACTGATGGGAACATGGAGGGAGGGTGAGGTGGGGGTCAGGTGGATTAGGTGTTCAGTTTGAAATGGTTAATTTGGAGTGATTGTGAGGCACGAAGTGGGGACATTCATAGAAATACCAGAGCAGAATCTCTTCTTTCATGGGCATCCCTGAAGGGCAGTATCTGGGTGTCTTTTTTTTTTTTTTTTTTGAGTCTGAACACTCTCCCATTCCCAAAGGGCGATTCTATATATAACAAAAATCTCTCACAATTAGCCTTAACCCAGACATTGAACCCCTTTCCCCACCCATTCTCAAAGTGCCTCTGGCATGTAGGTGTCTTGTAATTGTATTTTCTCTGCTTGTTAATGAACTCACTGAAGCAGTACTCCCAGAGAGAGAAGGATTTCATTTGTCTGGGGCTGAGAAGGGAGATGGGGGTTGCCAGAGCTAATGAGGAATCAATGCCTGGTAATTGCTAATTAAATGAGCCTGGCTCTCTCCTGGGGCTATTAGTTGGCTGGCTGGCCCTTGAGTGTCCACAAATTTAATCACACTCCCCAATAAACACCTGCAGCACCCTATGGTATCTCTCTGGGGAAGCCCAAGGGCTTCATGTGTGTACTGAGACCATCAACTCATTTATTTTTTAAAAATATTTTATTTGTTTATTTTTAAAGAGGGAGAAGGGAGGGAGAAAGAGAGGGAGAGAAACATCAACATGCGAGAGACATCTATCAGTTGCCTCTCACACACCCCCAACTGGGGACCTGGCTCACAACCCAGGCATGTGCCCTGACTGGGAATTGAACTGGTAACCTTTCCATTCACAGGATGGCACTTAATCCACTGAGCCACACCAGCCAGGGGCATCGATTCATTTATTGATTAATGCATTGGTTTATTTTCTGATGCCTTTATTGACTCAACCAACATTTATTGAGCATCTGCTGTGTGGCAAGTCATGGGGTGCTGGGGACACAGAAGTGAAAAAATACAAATACATTCTCTGCCCTCATGGAGCTCACAGTATAATGAGGGCAACAGACAGTTTTTGTAAAGTTAACAATAATCGGAGTAAGTGCTGGAGAGAAGATAGCCAGATCTATGAGAGTATACAGACTTGACAAGGAGGATGGTGAGGCCACAAGAAAAGTTTCCACTGATGAAATGAAGCTTGGATAAGAAGTCAGAGGGAGCTGTGGGGCACTCTGGGAAGCAGAGCATTCCAAGATGAGGAAGCAGCAAAGGCAAAGGCTCTGAGGCTGGAATGACTTTGATGTAGTGTCTATAATTTGATTAGGATGTTGCAGAGAACTGGGAGTGAGCCTTGATGATACCACAACTCACCTACCAGCCACAAATTTACACTGTCCTGTAGTTGGTCCATGGAACTGACGGTAGGGTGGGGGAGAAAGTAAATTATTCCTAGAATTTTTATTGAAATGTCTCAGTAGAATCCTGGTCTTGGGAGGGCTTGAGGCACCATTCCCTCATTGATTCCCCAGGAAAGTGTAGGGAGGTGGTCAAGGCCCTGGGTTCAGAGTCTGATATTTTGTATTTTCAGGCCTGTGGGTGGCATGTGAGTAACATGGCTAACACCATGCATGGCACATTGCTATGTGTTCAAGGGGAGCATGCCCGTGTTTTATTCCCTCCCCTGTTCTTGTCCCATGAAATTAGGTAGCTCACCCCCTGAGTGAAAGTGATTCCTTCCTGGCTCTCTGCCCCCTACACTTGCTTGTCCATCTTGGGCGGAGGTTGATGGGAGTCCACGCTATGAGGAAGCTGTGACTTGTTGTCATAGTACACCAGAACAACAAAATCACTAGTCTTCCACACAGCACTAGACCACAACCGCTCCAGTCTTCTTTGCCACACTTTGCCCTGTGTCTGAGATCCCCCAACCCAGCTCTTTCCTCTCACCTGAGCCAAGTTGTAACACGTGGACTTCTTGCTTCTCCATTGCCTCCTATCTTCCATTCCTGGTCCTCCTGGGGAGTGAAAGGGTCTGATATCCAAGGACCCAACTCCCACTCATGAAACATGGAATTTATAATTGGAAGGATGTGGGGTTGACTTGCAGGTTCACCCTTGGCCTGAGACCTCTCAGGCTAGTTATATATCTGCCTCTCTATGGGTCTCAGATTCCTCAATTGTCACCTGGATGTAATAACCCTCATGTTCTAAGGTTGAAGATAGCAAGATATAATGTATGTAAAACGCTTGACACAATGCTTCCCACAGAAGTCTACAATAATGGCATCTTGGCAGGCACCTGTTCCCCCACAATCCTAAGGATTGGTCATTTTACTGTTCGGAATTACAGGTTTCTGTGTGCGGTGTTATCTCATCTGTAAAATAATGCGTTGAAAAAACCGTTAAATGAGGGGCAGGTCTCCAGAGACATTAGACACCGCAGGCCACACTCTGTTCTCCCAGCAAGGTAGTGGGATTCTCCTTCACCTGGGGAGCTGTCCGGTACCCTGGTGCTGAAATGAAGTCGGCCGAAGACCCCGCCCGGAGCTGTCCAGAACCTTGTGCTGAAACAGGTCGCGGTTCCCTTTCTGGACCCCGAGAGGCGCTGTCCGGAGACTCGGTGCTGAAATAAACAGCAATTTCCTTCCGTGGTCATCGGACAGCTGTCCTTAGCCTCCGTGCTGAAGAAAAACTTAACTTTCTTCTCTTCCTCGGCTCAACCCACTCCCCTCCATTCTCTGTTCCTCTGACTGTTGGGAACCCCCTCCTCAAAATTTCTTTTCTCTCCGATCCTCTTCCTGGAGCTCTTCATAGTGGCAAGGGGGGAAGACTCGGAGAGGTCGTGACTAGGACTCATACCTTACCTGGTGCCAGGTCCCCAGATCTTACCTACCAGATAGTCAGCCCGGCTGGTCTCTGCTCTCCAGACCGTCAAACTTCGCCGTCTTTGTCACTTTCTGGGAAGATGTCCATAGGCTGACCTGCAAGCCAGCCCCATACCTGGGATACCAGGTCCCCCAGACCACCCTTCTTCCACGCGGTTTAAGTCCCTTCCTTGTGTGTCTCACCTCCTTCCAGTCTTGTAGGCAGATGCAGGTGTCCAGTGACTGCTGAGGCAGGGACTGCTCTTTTATGGGCTTTGGGGAAGGCGGGACACCGGGAACCCGGGGAGGGGCTTCACCAGCCGGCCAATGGGACTCCGCCTCGAATGCAGCTCCAAAGATTACCTCATAGGTTGTGGCCTCGGCTTCAGAATAAAAGACTGGCATCTGCCCAAAAACTGGGTTGGGGATTTTCTGAAGGGGGAGGGACACTCATTGTAGTCCCCAGGATCTCCCCACTTGGCCCAACCCCCTCCTGGATCTCTGAGCTCCTCATAGGCTTAGGAGCTCTGGCTGTCAGTACCTGTTTCTCCCCATGTCCAGCTTGTTCTATTGCTGGATCAGGAGAGAGAAAGCTGGTAAATTGTGTTGGGGGTAAAACAGGTGAGGGTCAGAATATTTAAGTTCAGTTCCAGGTGGGAAACAGGTCTGTGTGAATGTAAGGTTTAGAGGAACCTGGAGCAGAGGTGGGACTCAAGTCCAGACCTTCTGATTTCTTGACCCAACACCCACCTCATAACTTAGTTTATTGTTTTGCTTTACTGAGAAGGCTCTGTGACAAAAAACACGCAAACTTGGGTTCACGTTGAGATTTTTCTCTTCCTTGCTGTGGGACTTCAGGCACAGTGAACCTCTCTGTTGCTTCAGCTTCCTCAATTGTAAAATGGTGACAATGGTAGTATCTTCTCAAAGTGTTGTGATGAAACAATAATGCTATGGTGTAGATTGCATGTTGGAAATAAATAATCAAGGCCAAGACTAAAGTGAGGGAGGCACTTGCCTCAGGAACAAAATTTAAGGGGACACACACACACACACAAAACCCTCAGTAATCAGAATAAATAATGTTTTAATACGTGCCCTTGCTAGTGTGGCTCAGTGGATTGAGCACCGGCCTGCAAACTGGAAGGTCACCGGTTTGATTCTGTCAGGGCACAGGCCTGGATTGCAGTCCAGGTCCCCAGTTGGGGTGTGTGAGAGGCATCCAATTGATGTGTCTCTCACACACATCGATGTTTCGCTCCCTTTCTTTCTCCCTCCCTTCCCCTCTCTAAAAATAAATAAAATCTTTTTTTTAAAAAGCCCACAATTCAAAAATAAAAATAAATAATTTTTCAATGCAATGTTTTAAAAACAAAAATTAATGCACAAAGTCCACAATAAACAAAATATCAGCATTTAAAATAAAGACAGGATATGCATTCTGGATTTTTTTCCTTTTGTCTCAGGCTCCAGTGCAGTTGGCATGGCATTAGAAAAAATGTCTGGACCTGGCAAATTTTCTAACAATGTAGTTATTATTTTCTGAGACATTCTATCCTATTCTATTTACTCAAAGCAACTTTATTGTATTAGGCACTAGGGGAAGCACATTTATGAATTTGGCAACTAACCTTCCTTTAGGGAGGGTGAGGACAGGGAAAAGTAACTCTTCTCAAAAATATTATGCATGACAATAGAGGGATTTGTGTCCTAGTTTGCGTTCTCCCCAGTATGAAAGTCCCCTAAGAGGGCTGCTTTTGTGGAATTTGAGCTCACAAGTGAGCTGCCTGCAGATCACCCATGGATCCAGGAATGTCAGATAATGTTGTCAACAAAGATACCCAAACCAAGGTTTAACTCCATCGATGCACTGGGGAAAAGTTCAGTCAAACCCATGGGGAGAGGGTGCAGAAGCTATTTGGAATTCTGACACATAGTAGGTACTCAACAAATTCACTGTCAGGTGTATGACTCATCTGAAATACTCTAACTTCTGCATTCTGCCTCCCACGCAGAGGCTCATTCTGGCTTCACAGTTCCAAAGGAGCAGAGAACCTGCTACCAAAGGAAGAACTAAAAATGGGAATGTTGCCTGGAAATCGCTGCTTTGTTTGTTCATTTCTTCCTCTTCTTTTCATTTTAACCTTTTCATTTTGAAAAAAAAAATTCAAACTCACAGGAAAGTTGCAAGAAAGTGCAATGAACTTCCATATCATCTTTACTTAGATTCACCCACCCATTGTTAACATTTTGCCAACATTCACTTCATCTTTGCCTTTTTCTCTACATAGATCTTTGTCTCTATTTCAACTATATAAGTGGCTGACACAATTGCCCCTTCATTCTTAAACACTTCTGCATACATTCCCCAAGGTCAAGGACAGTTTATGTAACTACAATGAGATAATCACACCCATGAAGTTAAAATTGTGACAACACTACTCTCTAATCCCTAGTCTACATTCCAGTTTCATCAGTTGCCTCTCTATACTGTCCTTTATGGCATTTCTTCACAAATTGGGATTCAGTTCCGGATCATGCAATGCACTTCATTGTCCCAGGTTTCCCATTTCTTTTGCAGAGAGGTGGGCTTGTAGTAACAACAAAATTCTAGCTATCAAGAGGCAGAGCTGGAATTTAAACACAGCTCTGACTCTTGGCTCCAAAACTCATGCCCATCACCACTCTTCCACCCCTAATATTGCCTTTACTTGTGGTCTCCTTTGTACCTCCTGAAGAACAGAGAAAGTCTTCATGCCTAGGATTCAGAGATCCTTCTGTCTGTCAGTCCTTCTATGCTGCAGAGCAGATGCGAAATGCCCTGTTTTACAGAAGTGGCAGAGGCCAGCCTGCTTCCCCATAGGCTGCAGTGATCAGGGGCTGTAGCTGGGATGGGAACCCTGTCTGCAACTCCAATGTCTAAACTCTATCAACAGTCCATTCCTTTCCCTGCCCCTTCCAGAGGTCCTCATACATATATAATTTTATACATCACCCTCCCCGCATGCAATCTTTTTTTTACTTTAAGAATTAAGGTTTTAAAAATGATTTTATTTATTATTTTTAGAGAGAGGGGAAGGGAGGGAGAAAGAGAGGAGAGAAACATCGATGTGTGAGAGACACATCGATCTGTTGCCTCTCGCACTCCCCCAGCTGGGGACCGGCCCCAGCCATGTGCCCTGACTTGGAATCGAACTGGTGACCTTTCAGTTCACAGACCCGCACTCAATCTACTGAGCCACACCAGCCAGGGCAGAATTCACTTTTAAAGCCAGGTATATTGAAATATAATTATAAACAGTAACATTCATATTTTTAGGTGTACAGTTCTATAAATTTTGACAAATGCACAGTTATGTATCCAACACTGTAGTCAAGATACAGAACAGTTTCCTTCACCCTAAAAGGTTCCCTTGTGCCCCCTGACTAACTCCACCCCATTCCTAATTCCTGGTAACTGCTGATCTGATAGCCATCACTATAGTTTTGATTTTTCCAGAACATTATTTAAATGGAATCACATGATATGTAGCTTACAGTTTCTGGCTTCTTTCACTCTTCACAATGAATTGGGGATTCATCCATGTTGTTGTGTGTATCAGGAATTAGCTTCTTCTTATTACTGTGTGGCATTCCATTATGTGGGTGGAGGATAGTTTGTTCAGTCATTCACCAGTGCAGGGACACTGGGTTCAGGGACGTCTCTGGGTTTGGGGGATTATGAATCAAGCTGCTAGAAATATTCACATACAGGTGTTTGTGTGAACAGTATGTTTTGATTTCTCTCCAGAGATACATAGGAGTGGGATATCTGGGCCATATGGTAAGGATATATTTTTTAAAAGATTTTATTTATTTTTAGAGAGAGGGAAAGGGAAGGAGAAAGAGAAGGAGAGAAATACCTATGTGAAAGAGAAACATTGATCGGTTACCTCTCATACATGCCCCCACCAGGGACCCAAACTCACAACCCAGGCATCAAGCTGACAATCTTTTGCTTTGCAGGATGATACCCAACCAACTGAGCCCCTCTGGTCGGGCAGGTATATTTGACTTTTAAGAAACTACCCAACTTTTTCTCCAAAATGGCTTCACTATTTTGCATTCCTATGAGCAGTGGATGAACGTTTCTTTTGCTTGGAATCTTTGTTAGCACTTGGTATTGTCAGCTTCTTTTTTTAGCCACCTAAGCAGTGTGCAATGTCTTCTTCCCTTTTTAATGCATAAGGTAGCATTCTATACACATCTTGAAAAACATGTTGTTTTCACTTAGCAGTACATAAAGGAGAACACAATCCTACATAATCCTCAACAAAAAATCTAGTTGGAGAGGCAGATACTCCCAGGCTATTCCAGCTCAGAGTGAACAATGCTGTGACTGAAGAGACTCAGGGTACTGTGAGAACCCAAGGGGGTCACCTGCCACAGTCCAGGTGGAAGAAGATGGGGGACAAATCAAAGAGAGGGCTTCCTGGAGGAGGTACCACTGTATGAACTGAGATCTAAGGCTGAGAAGGAGTGAGCTAGGTGAAGTTGCAGGAATTGTCTTATTGATAGAAGGAACATGATGTGCAAAGGTCAAGAGGAGACTCTGGACTTGACACATTTAGACTCAAGACCACTTGGTTACAGAGTCCTTCCTCCTCTCACCTCTTTTGCTTACCGTTGGGTCTAACTGGTCCATTTAAACAGAGGCAGTGACTTTCCCTTGCAAACACTGGCCCCTTAGGAGGCTCTATTCTGCCTTCCAGAATAGCCATAGCTGGTGGTTTTTAATCACTTACTACGCCCTTGCTAATTTGGGTTCTATCCTTGTCATCTCACTGGGAATCTCAGTGAGGGTCCCCTTTGCTCTGTTTTCTCCCCTCTGGGTCCGTAGGATCTGCAACATTTGCCTGTGTCCCAGGAGAAGGGCAGGTGCAGAAATGACTGAGTCTCATTAAAGAATGTCCCCCACGAGGGCTCCAGTTAGGAACAGTAGCTAATTATCTCCAGGGATAATAAGCCAGCAATGAGTATTAATTAAAAGCTCATCACAGTAGAAAAAAAGATTTAGGAATAAGGGTCTTGGGTGATTCTTCCTCCCTGTTCCCTGCCTGATACACACACACACACACACACACACACACAGCCCCTTCCTCAGCCGTTACTATAGAGACCTCGCTCCTGCCACCCTCATGAGCATTTATAAATCAAGACTGCACAGATGGTGGCCTCAGCAAGCCTGTGTTGTTCTCTCTTCTAAGGACAGTTTCTGGAGCCCTGAGGATTAAGGAAACAGGGCTACTCTGGACAACATCTGCCTGGGCCTGAAACCTGACCCTCCAGCCCAGGCAGGGGGAGATTAATGGAGGCATTTACCCAGAAGGGGCAGAACACACAAACAGGACCACACATAGGCCACCCTCCTCACCTGAGGCCTCCAGGGAATCCCTAATGAAGGTCTCAGTCCCCCGCCCCCAACGAAAATTACCCCAGGCACTTTAACACTTCAGACCTGGAGAAAGATGAGAGAATCTCACAGTGTGTATCCTGGGATTATTGCAATAATACCAGCTAGTGTTTCCTGAGCATCTATTTTGTGCCAAGCACTGTGCATTTTACATATAATAAAATATATTATAATATATACATGCATACTGAAAAACTATGTATAATAATTATTATAATGCTGATGCTCATTTATTTGTCTAAGAGCTTAATGGATCATCCAAGGGCAAGGATCTTGCCCATTTTAATCCCACTGTCTTTCCCAATGCCTGGAATCGATAGTCATTGCATGAATGAATGCTCTAATTCACTTCTCACAGCCATTGTGCAGCATAATTAATTACTGAATCTCATTTTTCAGATGTGGAAACCAAGGCTTAGAGAAGTAGAGATGTTCCCCAAGGACATTCAGCAAGTAGGGGGCAGGGGAGGGCTCTGAAAGGAAGTCTTCTTATTACGGAGCTCCCTTGCTCTCATCTGGATGCGGCCCAGAGAGGGAAAGCAACTTTCTCTGGTTCACAAAGCCTGTCAGGGACCCAGCAGGACTAGAATAAGGCTTTCCCACCCTTCTCTCTGGCACTCTCTTTCTTGGCTCTCCCATACTCCCTTGCAGCCCTAGCAACAAGCACAATGTCCCACAAACAGTGGGCTCTGACATTAGATATTGAGGCATATTGCTGTATGTACCAGGTTCAGGCCTTCCAGGACCTTCTGGAACCCTTTTCAGGTTATCTGCTCTGCTCTCACATCCATCCAAGGGGCCAGAACATGGTTTTGTCCCTGAAGGGGAAAGAGAAGAACACAGAGGTCAGATTGCTAGCTTATGGTCACACCAAGAGAAGGTGGCTGGCTGGGGCTGGATGTTCCCCCAAGCCATCCTGCTGCTCCCCTGAATGACTCCTCTCCCACACCTGCCAGTTTCCAAAAACAATTTTCTAGCTTTCCTGATGGTTCTCTGGCCCTCACAACATCCTTTCCATAAACCCCTTTTCTGTTTAAGTAGTAATGCCAGCTACCATTTACTGAGCACTTACTAGGTAAGGGCTCTCTCTGCCTTGTCTGATTCTTACATTAATGTCCCAAGCTTCGTGCTATTAGCCCCCCATTTCCCAGAGGTGGAAGTGGGCAGAGAGAGATTGAAACACTTGCTCAGGCTCACACAGCAGGGAAGGAAGGAGAGGTGTTGTTCGAAACCAGAGCCCACACCTGTAGCTGTGTGGTTAATGTCTGTGTGCTGAGTGGGACCAGCCTCCAGTCTCCAAAGAGCGGCTCTCAGGCTGTGCAGTCGATGAGGAAAGCCAAGCCTCTATGGACTTAGTTTCCTGTCCAACCCTGAGTCCTGGAAGGACCTTGAATGAACACCAAACAATGTGTTCTCTCTTTTCAGCTTTCAGTGGTGCTTTATGTATTAACAAAATTCCTGGTACAACCCTCCCCATCCTTCCTTTGACTTCCTGTCCTAGCAGTGAAGGAAGCGACAGGAACAGAATTCTTGGCAGTAACAGTGGTGGAAGGGAGTAAGATGTGTCTGTGTCAGTGAGGCAACGGAGACGCTGTGCCCTTTGTGCAGAGACAGGAAGGTGGGAAAGAGCCGATCAGTGAACAGAGCCTGCCAGGCTGAGGGAATAATAGGTGAAAAGGGGACGGCAGTTGCAAAGGCCTGGAGGTGGGAGCAGTTCTGGAAAACCTGAAGGAAATCCAGATCCAGCCTCTTGTCCACTGAGCTCCAGGGCCACTTCCTGTGGTCGGTGATAAAGCTGGTCCTTGAAGCCTCTGTTCTCTTCCAGGAAGCTGAGGACTCAGATTCAGAAGGCCAGGCACATAGTGGTTGCTCGATTAATGTTCGCTGATGAAAGAATGAATAAAGCAACGAACTGGAAGGGATTTAAGAGATCAGCCAGTCCAGGAATCAAAAATTCAAATTCAGGTAGGGGTATTGCATGTGGAAGTCCCCAGTTTGGGGTCTTTGGAAAAATCACATGAGGGAGCAAACCCCAGTGGCTGCCAACTCGGCATACCTATGGAAAAACCTGTGTTTAGAGCCGTTAACTGATGCTTGAAAGTCTCACAGCTCCTAAAAAAAGAGCAGGGATCATGATGATGATGATGAGCTTCTGTTTATTAAATGCCTACTGTATGCTTCACATACATTCTTTCAATAACTACAACTCCCATGAATAAATATTGAAATCCCTCTATTTGTTTGGTTTCTTAATTGTTGAGGAATCAGAGGCTCAGAGAGGGTAAAGTACTCATCTAGAGTCACAGAGCGGTAAATGGCAGAGACTGGATTCAAACCCGATCTGCTAAGAGCTGTTTTTATACACTCTCTTCAAGAGTGTATTTTTCGTATTTTTGTGCATGAGGAAACTGACACAAGTGAAATATAGTGTGTGTGTGTGCGTGTGTGTGTAAGTCAGCATAGCCCACAGTGATTGAGCCATTCTTTTGAGACCCCAAATGTTAAGAGTTAAACCCACTGATCTGATTCGCACCCCCAAGTTCAGATTTACCAAGGCCGGAGGCTATGGTTTCCCACTTGCACTGCAAGTGCGCCAACCCTCCTCCCCTACAGTAAATGTACGCAATTGGCGCTTAACGAGCTCTTTCGAAGCACTGATGAAGCTGCAGGAGGGAAAGGGTTCTGCTTCTCTGCCCTCCCCGCTCAGCTGCTCAGGGCCTGCCCAGCCCCCAGCCCCCAGCCCCAGCCCCAGCCCCAGCCCCAGCTCCCGCGCACCCGGAGCTCTCCCACCGCAATTACGGTAATTAGCTCCAAGCCTCTTGCCTGGGCGGGAGGAGGAAGGGAGGCGGACTTTGGCCCAGGCTGACCTGCTTCCAGGCGGGCCCTGGGATTGGTCCACTCCGAGCACGTGACACACACGGTGGACTTGTTGCTGGGCATCCCAGTGTTGCCGAGGCAACGCCTGCCGCTCGTCCTTCCTGACAAGTGTGGGAGAGAAGTGGCTGTGCAGAGGGTCTGGAGACTTGGCAGGAGAGTGAGGAGGGGGGATAGGGAGAGAGAGGCAAGCTGCTTCCCTCCCCTAGCTCTTCCCAGGCCCCAGCCCCTCAACCCAATCTCCATGAGGCCCCCATGGAACTGACATTCAGGTGGGTGTACACACCAGGTTTAGTTAGGGTCACAGACCCAGACAGGGGGCACGCACTCTGCCAACACAGACGGGACCCAGGCCAGGGACTCCCCCAAGCACAGGCAGGGTGTACAGAGAGAACACAGATACACAGATTTTGTATTAACAAATAGTTGCTGAAAAGCCCACCAGGCTCAGAGCCTGTGTTCAGAGAGCGATGACACTAGACAAGATAGAGATGAGACAGTCCCTGCCCACGAAATCATCATCCTCATTACAGGTGCCCCTACACCTGACCAGTCTTATGTGCAGTGTCTCAGCCAAGGACTTTACCTGCATTTCATCTTCATTACATCCTATATAAATCCCTTTTAAGATGAGGAAACTGAGATTCAGAACGGTGCCAGCATCCAGCTAAGAAGCAGGGACTCTGCCTTCCAGGAGTGTCTATTAAAGCCCATATGCTAATTCACTTTATAAAACTTACTCTAATAATCATAATAATGATAATAATGTACTAGTTATCTATTGCTGTGTAACAAGTTACTCTAAAATTTAGTAGCTTAAACAACAATATTTAACATTTTAACATATGGGGTCTGTCCAGAAGGTATTCAGCCATGTAATATGAAAAATAGAGACATTTACTAAAGAAGATACAAGACACAAGAAACATTGTACACAGGACAATGACACCCCAGTCCCCTTCAAAGTAGGCACCTTGGCACCTCACATAGTTCTCCCAATCACCATCAGCTGGCCCATCATATTCTGAATCTTATCGATGGTCTGAAATCTCTTCCTTTTCAAAGGTTATTTTAGTTTTGGGAAAAGCCAGAAGTTGCAGGATGCCAAATCTGGGCTGTACCTGGGCCGAGGTATGTGAGTGATTTGGTGTTTTGCCAAAAACTTCTGCATGAGACGTGACGCATGAGTAGGCATGTTGTCATGATGAAGCTGCCGATCATCATTTGCCCATATCTACGGCTTTCTGAATCATTGGAATGGTTGCTGTGGAGGAAGGTTCAAGCTTAACGCAAAATTTGATGCAGATCGATTGCTCTACTCTCCCAGTCATTTTGAATGCAATGGCCGCACAGTACACATGCTCACTCAACAGCGCCTAGCGCACCCACTGACGAGTACAGTGAAGTTGTCATTGTTCACGCATGTACATTCCAGTTCACTCTCCTTGGCTGCCAGCTCACATCGATGTCGTGCAAACCGTCCTCATTGTATTAACAATGGCTGGACTTTTTCCAGACCAACCTCATGTGCGTCTTGCCATCGTCACTTGTCTTACATAATTAGGACGCAACAAATGCATGAAATTGAACATTGAGTCAATGTTATTATTCAATATGTAATTCATATTCAAAGTTTGCTGACCATTTACATCATGTTCTTTATAGTGCTTTTCTTTTTTGATCTGGGATATAATCAGAATCATATGTTGCATTTGGTGTTCCTGTCTGAATTCACTCTCTTTGTCTTCCATGACACTTGAAGAGAGCAAAGAAGTTGTTTCACACGCGCTTTTGGTTTGAATTTGTCCTGTGGTCTCTCTAATTCATTTCACTCATTCAACAAACACTTATTGAGCTCCTACTTCATGCCAGATACTGGTGTCCCAGCAGCAAACAGGACTTCCTGGTTGTGTGATAAAACCATCAGGTGGATGGGTGGTAGTGATGCTTTGAGGTGTCCAGCCCTTCCAGGCCAAATATCCAGCTCCATCATTCACTGGCTATGTGACCTTGCACTGGACACTTTTCCTTGCTGGGCTTTAGTTTCATCATTTGGAAGATGTGGGTGGTACTAGTCTTAACCACTTACAGGGGTTCTGAAAATTAATGGACACCACACATGGCCAGACTGGTAAATACTGAATGTGCAGGAAACAAAGTGAACTCTTCTGATTTTTGTTATTCTGCGAATCTAGCTCACAGTTTCTCCCCCTCCTTGGCACTGCTGACACTGGGGCCAGGTTGCCCGCTGTGTGGGCTGTGTGTCGTAGGTTGCGGAGCACATCCTGGCCTCCACCTGTTGATGCCAGTAGCACCCTACCCTATGCAGTGATAATCGCAAATGTCCCCGGGTATTGCCCAGTGTCCCCCAGGGAGGAGAACCACCCCTAGGGGAGGATAATGCGATCTATGATATAGGACTTTAAAGAAGGACGGTGATTGAAGCAATCTGTGGTTAGGAGAGCAAATACTCCATACCCACACAACTCAGGGTTGAGAGATGCCAATGAGTCTGAAGTCCCTTTCTAAGAATCTTTGAGTTTAGAGTGTCTGGTTTCGCCAGGGTAAGATTTCCCCAGCTGTGGTCAGACACTTCATTTGCGGCCCAGCCTGCCTGGGCCCCTGGAACACCACCCCTGGCTCACTCACTGCTGTGTCTCAGTGGATCTGGGTGCCCCCGCCTGTGCAGCCTCCGCCTCTACCCGCCAGCCAGTGATGAGAACAGGGTCTCAGGTTTCAGCTTAGGGCAGCTGCTGGGAGGCCCTGCTAGGCAGGTGAGGGGCTTGGGAGTGAGTGTTCTCTGATGAAGACTGAGCCTCATAATCCTAGTGTCACTCTTGCCCCTTGCAGAGTGTCCTGGCTCACCTGTGACAGCTAGCTCAGGAGCCCAAGAAATGGAGGTTCTGTGTGGGTAGCTGGTCGTGTAGGGCTGTGTGCCAGGTGTCTACCTGCACCAGTGGTAGTCAACTGGGCAGGGGGTTTGCCCCCCAGGGGACGTTTGGCAATGTCTGGAGACATTGTTGGTTCGAGGTGCTACTGACATACAATGGGTAGAGGCTGCTAACATCCTATCATGCACAGGATGGCCCACCCACAAGCAAGACTCATCAGCCCCAAATGTCAATAGTGCTGAGGGAGAGAACCCCTGGCGGGCGTTAGGAAAGGGGTCAAGACTGCGTCTCCACACACACACCCGTTTTTAGCCATACAGGAACACACACACTGTTTATCATTGCATTCACTTTGTATGTTCAAAAAATAATGTTTTTATTGTCTTTTCCTCTTTCCGTGAGTGCATGTTCCCTGCAGATAGTTTCATAATGAGAGAAAGGCACCAATGAAAGTGGAAGTCACCCACGACAACCCCATGCAGAGGAAATTGCTGCTAACTGTGTTTAATGCCCTCCCCCGCCTTTTCCGCAATGCATCTGTGTTCTCATTCACATATTTACAAAAATTGAATCATTCAGCACAGCATTTCACTTAATAGATGGGACACATCTTTTCATTACTTAAAATTCTCTCCTACATATTTCCTGATACGGCTGCCCCACAGTTTGAGTGACAAGTGCCCCATCACTGGGCCTGCTGGTTTGTCACAGTTCAGGGCTAAGGCGACTTTGTGATGGAGCCTTTTGGGTCTAAATCTTCGTGCAGGTTCATGTTTACTTCCTTAAGGTAAGTGGTGAGGGCAGAATTGCCCTACCAGCAAGCGTGCTCATTTTGAAGTATTTTTTAAAATGACAACGTATCTACTACTGACAACTGCAAGTTGATACTTGCATTATCAACTACAGTACAGTTTGAAGATGCAGTTTCTGAAAGAGCTTAAAGGATGTGAAGAGGAAAAATAAGCGTTTCCGTTATTCCACCGCTCAGTGCAATGTCTCCGAGAGTTTGAGCCCACATAGAAAAACCTCTATATGGACACAAACCTATGTTCATGAGTTTCACTTCCACAGAACATGAGGTCACTCTGTTCTTGACCATAAAATCCCCTTTAAAACGAGTAAGACCATCTTCGTTCCTTCTGTTTTAGTTCTAGTGACATCGAAAGTCTGGGCCCACCGGACTCTCGTTCTTCTGTGGGTTGTGTGGCTTAGGGTTAAAAGTGTCCTCATTCATTTGTCCACTCAGCACATATTCACCGAACACCTGCTGTGTGCCATTCGTTGTTCTAGATGAGCAATGCACGAGACAGAAACATCCTCGCCCTTATGGAGTTTATAACCTAAAAAGAAAGTGAGACAGACACCGAACGAGGGAGCATTCTAGCCCAGGGTGGTGGAGAAATGTGCAGGGCTACACAAGTGCGCACGTACAGGTGACAAGGGTAGGCTTCCCCGCAGACATGGGAGCTGAGACCAAAGGGTGGGTTGATGCTGCTAAGAGACACAGAGAGGGAAGAGTGTTCCAGGAGGCGGGCACAGCATGTGCAAAGGCTCTGAGGTGAGGGAACATGCCCGATTCAAGGCACTGCAACCAGGTTTGTGAGGGAGGGGGTATCCCAGCTGGGAATGTCCTGGACTGGTTCTGGTCCTCATGCTGGCTGGGACTAGGCTGGGTGTGAGAAGGTGGGACATGGGTTAGGAGCAGAGCACGTGTCAAGGGGACTCCCCAAGATTCCGGCCTGTGAGACAGGATGGGTGGTGGTGAGGCCTGATGAGGGTCAGGTTTATAGAGGAAGGGTCATGAGCTCAGGTTTGGAGGCATCAAGGTATTTGTTAGTGTTGGGGGACTGAGAGGGTGTCAGGAAGTCAGGTGTAGGAAGTGAGTAAGAGGCTGGGGGAAGAACTCAGAGTTTCAAAAGTGCCACCAGGGGGCAGGCACAGGTGACGGGCAAGTTGTCCTAATGGTCCAAGCACCTGCTTTGGGACCTAGTAAACCAGACTTAAGTTCCCCACCTCGACCACCAGGACCCACTTCTCCAATACTAGAATGAGACAGAGCCTGGGGAGGGGTCTGTGAGGGTTACAACTGCAGGCTTTGGTACAGCCTCCTTTCTCTCCCCTTCCAGAGAGAGAGAGAGAGAGAGAGAGAGAGAGAGAGAGAGAGAGAGAGAAACTGGCAAGGGCAGACGGCATCCTCCTGAAACCATGGTGATCAGTACAACTTAGGGGAGGGGGTGTGATGATATTAATAATAATTGTCTATGTGGATTTTTCCAGCATGAGTTATTATATGGGCAAGGCAGCATGTGTGCATGTGTGTGTGTGTGCCTGCTTGCATGGCTGTTGCTGTGTGTGCATATTTGCATAGGTGTCTGAATGTGTGTGTGACTCTGCGTACATAGTTAACAAGCATGTGCTGTTCGTGGGTGTGGCTGCAAGTGTGCCCTTTTCCACAGGGGTTTAGAGCTGCACGTGGGCAGGTGATGAGTCCCGTGTGTATCCAAGTGTTCCTTTACACGTATTGTGTGGTCAGCTCTGTGCACCTGTGCTCCTGTCCATGTGCTTGCTTCTGTGTGGGTATTTGAGTCTGCTTGTGCACCTATGTGCATGCTGTGAGTGAGTGACTTGTGCGCTTCGATGCAGGTGTTTCCATGCACACATGTGTTAGTCATGTGTGCTGTTCCAGAAATGCATGTGCACACATTTAGGTGTGTGTGCATGATGTGGGAGCTCAAGCTAAAAACTGGGAAACGAATATCTATAGTCTAATTAACAGTATTGTAACTATGTTAATTTCCTGATTTTTCGAGTGTTTTTAGAATTCTGTAAAATGTTACTATTGAGGGAAGGCGGGGGAGGGTACTGCGACCATCTGTGCTATATTGGCAGCTTCCTGTAGAACCTATACTTATGTTTAAAATAAAACATTTTTTAAAAATTTGGGACTGAAGAACACAGATTTCACACACTTTTGTGTCTCCTTAAAACAAGCAGGAGAAAATGCAAAAACTCTGGGCAGCCAACCTATGATTTTTCTTTTAGTAAGATTTTTGACTGAGAACACTGTTGATGCCCTAAATCTCCCAGGTGGCAGATGGCAGTTCAGGTTCTGTGCGTGTTGGGGAGCAGGGGGCGGGAGAAGGGTTGAGGAGACTCAGATCCAACTCAGGCAGGTGCAGCCATGTGGCCGACTGGTGACTCAGGAGGACCTGGGAGGGGATCAAGCGCATTAGCAAATGACCGGGACTTCATAGGTAAAGATGAGGAAATTTAATCAAGGTGAAGTGGAAAAGTCAGCAGCATCAAATCTCTTGGGGTACCAGGGGAGTGAGGGGCAGAGCAGCTAATCCCCAGGGGTATCAGGTTGTCTGAGCACCTGCTGCTGTGGGGGTTCTTCCCAAACCCCAGGGTCTAGAGTTGAAGGGGGTGGGAGAGAGGGAATGAGGCAGGGAGGGAGGGAGACAGGCCAGGGGGAAAAGAGAGAGACACAGAGATAGAGGGAGACAGACAGACAGACAGCGATAGAGACATAGAGACAGTCAGAGACCCAGAGACAGACAGACAGACAGACAGAGACAGAGAGAGAAAGCGAAAGGGAGAGGGAGACAGACACACAGAGACAGAGAAGGGGAGACATAAAGAAATGATTTAAACACTTACTGTCTCTATGAAGCCACTGTCTACTTGCTTAAAAGGATTGATCCATTCAGTGGTCTTCTCTCAGCAGACCAGTAATGTATCAGTTACCCACTGCTGCGTGACAAACCACCTCCAACTTAAAGGCTAAAAAAATGTATGCTTTTTCATGGTTCTGTGGTTTGGCTGAGCAGTTCTTGCCTGGGCACATTCATGCAGCTGCATACAAAGGGCAACGGAGCTGGGCTAGAAGGTCTAAGATGATCACATCTACCTTGACTGGTGGCCTGAAAGTGGGGATCTCTCTCTACATGCTGCCCTGCTGGGGCCCAGTGCCTCGAAACTACATATCCCAGAATCCCTTGCAGCTAAGCTCTGGCTGCAGTCAAGTTCTGTTAGTGGAAGAAAGTCATATGATAGTTGGTGCAGAGGCTTTGTTTCTGGCATATCTGTTCTATATTTCTTGTCAAGCACGGTAGTGTTATGGTATGAACAAAGGTGTGAGTGTCCAGGTATCATCTTTGGAGGACATTAAAAGGCAGGGTGCGGGGGTCCAGTTAGGTCGCTGTCCTTGGCAGTTGCCAAGTCTGTAATTTGCCACCCAAAGTCCTAAATGAAGGTGAAGTCTGCATGGATGGATGTTTTATGCAGAAGAAAGCAGAGAATTTAGTTTAAGGAAAAGAATTTCTGTGAGGTCAGGTTCCCGGCTCAACCAGTAGGCCAAAAAAGCAATAACGCTGGAGTCACCATGCGGAATAGCAAAGCCAGAAGAGCCCTCAGAAAAACACTACTTGAACCACAGTGAAGTAAGCTGATCCAGCAGGGGCAGAAGGGCTTGTCCAGGATCACACAGTGGTTCTTTCCTCCTGGTGGCTGGGGTCGGGGGGAGGGGAAAGGCGTTGGAGGGAATGGGGCCAATTTCTGGGTGTGCAGGATTGCAATTAAAACAGGGATAAAAAGCCAGTCTTCAGCAAGATGATTGAGAGGCAGACCAGCACTGTCGCTGGTCTGAAAAGGGCCATCTCTGAGAGAGGATGGAGAGATGCACAGACATCAGGGGTGACTGAGGCATGGACAATGCTTTTCTCAGGCCCTTGACTCACTCTCAGTTTCTGGATGGAGAGCACACAGTGGCTGGTGTTGCCAGGGTCCTGGGGCACAGAAATGACCTCTGCTCAAATGTTTATTTTTTTTGTGAGGTCTGTGTTGGTCACATTAACATTTTTCACACACCCCATCCTATATTTGCAACCCCTTTTCCCTGCTTTATTTTTCTCCTTAGCATTCTAATCTAAGACCATCTAATATGATATACTTTATGCACTCATACTTTCCCAACTACCTCTCCCACCACAGTTTGAACTCCATCAGGGAAGTGATTTTTTTTTCTAGAGAAGTGATTTTTAATTGCTTTGTTTACTGCTGTGTCCCATCTCCTATAACAGTACCTGGTATAGACAATAAATAATGATTAAATGAGTGAGTGGGAAAAAACTATATATGTGAAATATATATGAAATAAATATTTGAACTCCCCGATGGAGTTCAAATACATATATATATATATATATATATATATATATATATATAGAGAGAGAGAGAGAGAGAGAGAGAGAGAGAGGTATTGAGGTATTGAGGTATATATATATATATTTCAGCTATGAAGGAAGAAGGAAAATCCTGCTACTTGTGACAATATGTATGGACCTTGAGGGAATAACGCTCAGTGAAACAGGACAGAGAGACAAACACTGTGTCATCTCACTTAATACATAGAATCGAAAAAGGCTGAACTCATAAAAACAGAGTAGAGTGCTGGTTACCAGGGGCTGGGGGTGGGGGAGCCTGGGGAGATGTTTGAGGTCCGAAAACTCCCAGTCAGATACACGTGTTCTGCGAATCCGATCCACAACAGAGCGACCACACCCAGCAATACTGTATTATAAACTTCAAAATTGCTAAGAGACTAGATCTTCATTGTCCTCAGCACAAAAAAGAAATGGTAACTATGTGACAAGACAGGGGCATTAACTAACCATGGAAGTCATCACAGTGCAATATATAAATGTAGCAAATCAATACATTGCACACCTTAAATTTACACAGTGTTACTTATCAATTATACTGCAACAAAAAAAGTTTTAAAGACCTTACTCAAATTTCACTAATTGTCTTATCAATGTCTGGTACAATATATTTCAAGTGAACTACAGATCTTATTCAAATTCCACCAGTTTTTCCTCTTATTGGGATTCATATTATTACATTACTAATCATCTTATTAAAAATAAATTAAATTAATATAAAGTTATAAAACTGATCCTATTAAACATTAATAGGATTCTCACCTAGGATCCCACATCACATTTGGTCTCCTCCAGTCTGAGCAGCTCCTCAGTCTTTCCTGGTCGTTCATGACCATCACACTTTTGAAGGAAACTAGTGAGGTATTGTGTAGAACGTTCCTCAGTTTAGGTTTGTCTCATTAGCTTGAGGTTATGCACTTGGGGGAAGGAAAGCACAGAAATGATGTGTCTCAGTGCATCATATCCAGTGGTACACGATGTCAACATGTCTCACCATCAGTGACGTTAACCTTGATCGCTTGGTTATGGTGTTGCAGACCAGGCATCTCCCCTGGAAAGTTACCATTCTCCCCTTTGTGATTCATTAGTATCTTGGGGAAGATACTTTGAGACCATGCATGTATGTGCGCACTTAAACTTTTTGCTCACTGATTTTTAGCTTATGAAACATTTGGAAAGTCAAGCCAACAGAATGACTCCCAAGTTTCTAATTTAGGTGTCCCCCTCAGACCACCCCAGAGGTCAGCTGCTGTCAGTTCCTGAATCTTGTAACTGGAGGGTGTTCTCCTGTCGGGGCACTGAACTTGGCTAGCATATGTATGTCCGGGGTGGGGGAGGGACCCCATTCCAGGAGGGCCCCTCAGCCAACAGGACACGGCAATTGACGGATAAAGTGAGGGACAATGCTGAGAACACCCGATCTGGTCTCCCAGGGTCACCAGCAGGTCTGAGCCCCTGTTGCCATGGTGATCATCTCCTGTATTCCCCCCCTCTTCCCTGTCCAGTCTTAGTCCCCACCCTCTCTCTGGAGTTTCCTCCACTCCCACATCTACAATTTGTCCCTAAACTTCTGTTTCAGGGGTTGCTGCAAAGGACTGGTTTCAGGGCACCCTCAAGAACTCCAGCTTGAATTTTTTTAAATAGCTTTATTGAGCTATTTAAAAATATGAATTATTGATATAATTCACACATCATATAATGTATCCTTTAAAGTATACAATTCATACTGGTATTTTTTTCTGTCTGTGTTTAGTACAGTCATAGAGTTGTGCAACCATTGCCACAATCTAATTTAGAACCTTTTCATCTCCTTGAAAAAGACCCAGTTCCCGTTAGCAGTCCCTCCCCGCCCCCTCCCCCAGCCCCTGGCAACTGCTAACCCACTTCCTGTCTCTGTGGATGTGCCTGTTCTGGGTGTTTCACATAAATGGAATCACACACATACTGTATGGCCTTTAGGTCTGGCTTCTCTCCCTGAGCATCATGTATTTTTTTTTAAAGATTTTATTTATTTATTGAGAGGGGAAGGGAGGGAGAAAGAGAGGGAGAGAAACATCGATGCACGAGACATACATTAGTTGGCTACCTCCCATGTGTTTCCAACTGGGGACCTGACCCGCAACCCAGGCGTGTGCCCTGACTGGGAGTCGAACTGGCGACCTTTCAGTTCACAGGCCAGCGCTCAATCCACTGAGCCACACCAGCCAGGCTGAATATCATGTCTTTAAGGTGAAGCAACACAGAGAAGCAACAGGCATTTTCATCTGTCTTGGGTAGAGACAGGGTTGGTGTTGCTGGGTCACATGACAACTTCACATTTGCTTCGTTGAGGAGGGGGGTGCTCTGAGCCCCCAGTTGTAACCACTCTCCCCGATTATCTGTTTCTCATAGAACTGCTGGCTTGCCTTTCCCATGGGAAGGTCAGCCCCGCGGAGACAGGAGCTTCTCTGTGTTTTCTCACTGCTGTGACCCCCGGGTCTAGCCCAGTGCCTGGCATGCAGCAGGCGCTGGGTAAACATTTGTGAATTGAAGAAAGGAAGCGAGGTGGAGAGCAATACCTGTAACTGCTGACTTTACTGCCAAGTGTCCTGGGTGGGGGCAAGGGGGTGCTGGAATGCCCAAGCTCGGACCTCTTTCTCTTTTTCCTTTCGGCTGTTCTGGTCTTTCTGTCTCAGTCTGGCTCTGCCTCTCTCTTTCCCTCTGTCATGTCTCCCCCTCTCATCTTCCTCCCTCTGTCGTCACCTCTGTCTATCCGTCTCTCTCTGTTATTGCTCTCTTTGCCCCCTGCCACCCTACGTCTCTGTCCTAAGTTCTCCCTGACCCCCTCTCCGTGACTCTGGGCCTGTTCATTATCTGGTAAGTGTCTTTCCTGTCCTGTTTCATTTCCCTCTCTCCCTCCTCCCTTGACTTTCATGTCTTGAGAGAGGTCTTATTTCATCTGTCCTCCTTTCTGCTCTCCCTTTGTGCCCCTTTGTGTCTGTCTTTCTGCTGCTGTCTCTGCCTCTCTAGGGGCTCTCCCTCCAGCTACCTGCCCACCTCCATGCCCTTTACGTGCAAACAGGAGGGAACTGCAGTCCTGTAGGTCTGGGGACCCCCCCTTGGTTGCCAGGGCACTGGGGCCAGGGAGGGGCTGCGGATTCATTACCCTAATGGTGTCTGCCAAGGGCACCCAGCCACCCAGGAAATGGGCCACTTAAGCCTTTTGGAGCTAATGGCAGCCCATGGTCATTTCTCCTGGCTGCTTTTGAAACTGGGCTGGGAGAGGGAAGAGAGGGGAGAGAGAAGAGGAGGAGGAGGGGAAATGGGGGAGAGGGGGCATAGGAAGTAGGAGGGAGGGGAAGGAGGGGAATTGAGGTAGGGTAGCAAGGGAGGGGGCTGCAGCTCCATTTCGGGTCCAGGGTGCCTTGGGAAAATGCACTGGACTGGCTGAGAGGGGTGGGTAGGTTGGATCCTGGACCCCACGAACAGGGCCCCCCACACACTTGTCCACCACACATTCCCACTCAAGGGCACCCCAGAGCCACACAGACCTTGGTCACAGGCACCTCCATGCTGCTCAGGCAGTTCTTGGGGCCCCCCAGGCCCCTGGGACACTGTCTTGCAGAGTCACACAGGTACACCCCCAGAGCCACAAGCATGCAGGCTGGGGTCATGGATAGCTATTCCAGGGGATGCGCCCAGGGCCACATGCAAAGAAGGTCTTTGCACAGGATCCAATGCAGAGAAGCAATATGCTTTCGACACAGCTCAGTACTTACGTCCACATGATGCCCTCATACACATGCACCTGCTCACACAGCCACAGACACACAAATGCATGTCCGCACAGCATCACAGGCCCACAAAGGCGTCCACACACGTGCTCACATGTACTCTCACTTGGTCAAAGGCACACATACACATGTGTTTACATGGATACAGGCATGGGTATGTGTACCCTCATGATGCTCACATGTGTGCACACAGGCACATGTCCACACATGTGGTCACAGACACATGTACACACATCCACACATATACGATCACAGAGATATGTCACAAGTACACACAGGGGCATGTGCCCACTCACACACAGTCACAGGCACATGTCCACACTCATGCACACACAGTCACATAGACAATCACAGATGTCAGAAACACAATCACACACCGGGATACAGGCCCAGAACACTCACCTACGGCCACAGATGGGCAGATCGCAGCACACACCCACATACTCACACACTCACAGAGCACAGACAAACTGTGCTGCAGGCACACTGCACCAAGAGGCATGGAGAACACCAGGGATGAAGGCCGCACGTGCGGTCCCACGCCCACTGCCGGCGCATGCGCACTGACAGCACAGAGCTATCAGCACCAGTGTGTGTGAGCTGGGAATTTGCCTTTACCCACCTTCACACCCGTGGTCACACACGAGCTGTCGCGAACACACACACAGACTCAGAGATCACAGACACGCGGGAGCAGACACGACAGTGAAAAGACACACGCAGCCGCAGCGCCGGCCACGTTGCTGCCTCTCCGGCCTGGCGCGCAGCCGCGTGGTGCCGGGCAGGAAGGCCAGCCCAGCACAGCCGGAGCCGCCAGTTTTCTTCTGGAGAAGCTGGCTATCTGGGTTTTAATGTGGAACCATTTACAAAGAAAAAGAAAATAAACTGTATAGCCCAACCAGTGAAACTGATGATCTAGACCCCAGCTTCCAATTGGCAAAGGAACCCCAGCCACAACCTGGGCAACCCCTTGGCCTCTCCGAGCCTCCACCTTCTCTTCTAGAAAATTTGGTCCTAACAGTCTTCTTCTCAAGGGCCTACTAGGGGGACTGTGGTGTGGTGCCGGCTCAGCCAGGGAATAGAGGGAGGGCAGGAGCCCCCTGACTTCTCCCCGCCCTCTGGACTTCTCTCCCCTTCTCCGCGGTGGTCTTACCCCACCTCAGTTTCCCTGTCACATGCACTCTGGGCCGAGCTGAGTTCTCACAGGAGCTATGATTCCGAAGAATCAGAAGTGGAGTGCGTGGCCTGTGTGCGCACTGGTGAACTGGCGGGGAGAGTTCTGGGTTTGAGACAAGCCTCCACCACCCCAGGAGACTGCGCGCTTCATTTCTCTGAAGGGCCTTTCGTGTTCAGCTAGAATACACGGCTCTCCATCCTTCTTGCATGGGTGGAGACCCCACCCAGGAGCCCCCACACCCTCTCCTGTCCTCTGGGGTCACACTGACTTGACTTCCAGCCCTGACTGACTTGTTCTTGTTCTGGGACTTTGGGCAAGTCATTGCCCTCTCGGGGCCTCAGTTTCCTCATCTGTATTCTCCCAATAGACTCCCTTCTCTCCTCTATTCTCCCCCCTCCCCATGGCTCACTCAGCCCCCTGTCATCTCTAATTGGCTTTTATGGTCCTGAATGCATTGGGCCTCTGCACAGCCCTGCAAGGCGGGAGGGGCCGCAGCTTCCCCCACAGCCTCCAGCCTGCCTAATTGGAGGGCTCCTTTACAGAGAGGTGGCCCCTCAGGCCCTGCCCCCTCCCTGCCACTGCCAGCTTGCTCCAGCAGACAATGCCTGAGCCTGCTGTCCTAAAGGGCTGCTGTAATTTCCTCTAATTCAGCCTGGGAGATAGCAATTAGAGCTAATAAACAGACCCCTACTCCACTTAGTCTCACTCACTCTCCAGACCCCCTCTTCTCCCAGCCACCCAACTTCTCTATCTTCCCCCCAAACAGAGGAGGGCCAGAAGAACAGAAAGGCCCTCCCAACCTCAGTTCGGCCATCTAGGAAGTGACTATAGAACTGGTCCCTAGGCTGTGTCCCCCTGTCTGCCCTGCACTGTTGGGCTGGGCAGTCCGCTGCTCAAATCAGCCCCCTTCCTCATGTCCTTGAGACCCCAACCAACCCCATTCCTCCCTCTGGTTACCCTGCCTTCTCTCCCCCAACCAATCTCCCACTACTGTGGCTCAAATTCAAAGTCAAGGTTTATGATGAGGTTCGGGGGTATGTTGCAGGTGGGTCAGGGTCCTGGCAGGACAGAGTTGTCCTGTTCTAAATGGGGCCTGGAAGAGAATCCCACACAGGGCTTATTGACTTAGTGGTGTGGGCACGGCTAAGGGGAGCCAATAATCCCCCACCCCAGTCAGGGCCAGCGATATATGAGGGTGGGGGTCATAGGGGTGAGGGGAGGGAACAAATAATGAATCTCCAGAGGGAATCCTAGGAAAGGGCTGCATGCCACCAGATATCTGGGCACCCCGTGATGGCCCAGTCAAGCTGACACCTAAGATTAACCCTCACATAAAACCACTCTTCGTAAGGACTGGCCCATTCAGCCCTTCACAACACCTAGACCTCACAAATGAGAACCCAAAGCACAGAGAGGACTAGTACTTTATCTGATGCAGTAGAGTAATTAAGTGGCAAGACTGAGATTTGAACCTGGGTACCAATGCCTGGGTGCCTAGCCACTAGGCCACAGTGTCTTATGGCATGAATATTGAGCAAATGTAGTAGACTCTTGGGCAAGTCGGCCTTACTTCCTCAAACAAAGAAAAGTGATTTCTAGAAGGGAATTGAGAAACATTCATTCATTCATTCATTCATTCATTCATTTATACACTTAATGTCTTTCCTGAACACCACAGGTTGCATCCTATGGTCAGACCAATGGCTAAGACACATGGACCTTGCTTAGGAGAAAGCAGAAATCGCAAGAAGATTTCAAAAGGGATGGTCTATAGACCTTAGTGTTTCTTTGCCTGAGTGGGGAGAGGTCAAGGAGCCATTGAGGAGAGGGCCAGGCTCAGCAACATGTGAAAGGGCAAGTCTTCAGCACTGCTGAGTTGCTAAGTGCCATGTGCCTGCCTTTGGAAACCCTTCCTGTGCATTATCGCCCATTTAGTGCTCAAGACAACTCCAAGAGAGAGGCCCTGTCATGACCTCCACTTTAGAAAACCGAGGTCAGCACCACGTGCTGCGATACTGTGGCCCGGGGTGATCCAACAAGCATCAGCTGTGACTGCTGGAATGCCTGTCCTCTATTTGCTGTGCGGCCCTGCAGTGGTGCAGTGGGTGAGCGGGGCAGGAGCAGCAGGTCTGACGCACAGAGAGCGAGCAGCAAAGGACCTGGAAAATTCGGCTGACGCTTTATAATGTGGGTTGTCATGGGTTAGCTCAGCCTGGTCAACGGTTGGGTGTCAGAGTCTTGTTCATCGTGGACTCTAGGAGGGCGTCAAGGGTGAGGCCCTTCTGCCACGTTGGATGTGAGGCACTGGGAAGTGTCCATTGGACAACACTTACCATCAGTGGCAGAAGCTACACTAGTGTCTTCACCCAGAGGGACCCCTGGACGAAATAAAGCGCACCATGAATGCTCTGTATTGGGCCAAGCCCCTTGGTTAGCCCTTAGTTTGTTTAATCCCACCATTACCCTCCATGAGATAGTGCTGTTATTATCCGCATTTCACAGATGAGGAAGTTAAGGCTCAGAGAGGGAAAGCTACCGGCCCAGCATCCCACAGGGAGACTGAGTTTACCAGGCCAACCGAGAAGAATGAGAGAGAAACACAGTCCTGGGAAAATTCCAGTAGCTTCTGTGTGTGTGAGTGGCGGGTGGGAGGGCAGGGGGGACAGAGACACAATGTGGGGAATAAGAAGAGTGTTCCCATGTCCCTCCCATCACTCCCGCTCTGATGCGCCATCTCTCCCTATACTTAGCCTTCAGGTGGGTGATGGTTTGATTGTGCAGAACTAAGAATACAATGCAAAGTGGTCTCCAGATGCAGGGAGGTGGGCAGTTGAGAGAGACGGAGACAGGGAGGGAGGAAAGTCTCACCCCTTATGCATGCCCCCCAAGTCTCCTCCCCCTTCTGTAGCTTCTGCCAACTGTCTTCTTTATCCACCATTCCTGTATTCCCATGACAAACAATAACAAGACTACTTTGTCACCATCTCTTGACTGAGAAAGCCATTTCTGTATTTATAGGCACTGGTTGAACTGTGGCGAAGTTTAGAAACGTGTGTTCTGGAGTCAAAACGCTAAGGTTAAAATCCCAACTCGCTAGCCAGCTGTGTGGCTTCACATTCTGGGGCCTCAATTTCACCATCTGTACAATGGAATTGATAATCGCACCTCGCAGGGTAGTTGCAAGGATGAAACACTATAGAAGAGCTCCCAGGAGGTCTTCAATAAATGTTCTCTATTAGTGTGGACATGGTGAATTGAGGTGTGTGAGATGGAATTTAAGGATCCCCAAATGGCAAGAACGGGGCTGGACCCCAGCATGGCCTCAGACAAAAGACACCATTTGTAAATCAGTGAAAATGACAAATATATGGAGGAGTTGGGAGTTTCCCAGCGACTGCAAACCTCACCTACCTGGTATCAATCAAAGAGCTGTCACCATGGCATTGAGAATAAAACATGACTATTGCCATGTTGACACTGAGGGAACAAATAATTTAATTTAAAACTATTTCCCCTGGCTGGTGTGGCTTAGTGGATTGAGCACTGGCCTTCAAACCGGAAGGTCACTGGTTCAATTCCCAGTCAGGGCACATTCCTGGGAATGGGGGCCAGGTCCCTAGTTGGGGGTGTTTCTGAGGCAGCCAAGTGACGTTTCTCTTGCACATCGATGTTTCTCTCCCTCTCTTTCCCCTTCCCTTCCCCTCTCCTTTGTTTCCCCTCTCTCTGGAAATAAATTAATAAAATCTAAAAATAAATTTTTAAAAAATAAAAGTATTTGTCCATAGCAAAAATTCCTCTTAGCTGATGTAGGGTTGTTGTGGAGGTCCAGTGAAGTGAGTGGGATTGTTAATGGCCTCTCTCTTGCTCTCCTTCTCTGCTCTCTCGCCCTCTCCAGTACACAGCTCCTAGACTAACTTAAATGTGAGCCTTAGTTTCCCCAGGTGCAAAGTGGGCATGAGAGTCCCAACCCCTACAGAGGTGGTTATAATAAAGACGTGATTAAAAGACCCAGTAGGGACCTAGCACCTTAACTCTCATTGTCTACTAGTTAACTACCTCATTAATATCATTATTTTCTTAAACTTATTTTTCATTGAAAAAGTGATACCAGTTCACAGAGGACATCAACTACATCAGGTATGCCTTATTCATTGTTTTTAAAAAAGACTCAAAGCAAATATTCTATATTCTTACCATTTTTAACGGACTTTCATTGCATAGCGAACACCTGGCCCATCCAAATGCAGTGTGACAAAAGGGTGTGTCAGGGAAAGCAAGGCTCTCTCCGACCTGTTTGCAAAAGATTCTGTGGACTTTTACTTTATTTTTAATTATCTTGATTACTTTGAACTTCATCTAATCTGGTCACTGCTACAAATGACCATCCTCACAGTGCCACCTGTATTTGGCTCTAGCAATTTCCCGAGTGTGTTTTCACATTTCTACCCATGCAGAGAAGAGCCAGCTCCACCTGTTGTTCGCTTTTTTTTTTTTTTTTAAGTTTAAATGTCTTGCGGGAGGGCTCATTCCACATCAGCACACCCCCCTTGCTCCCTCCCTAACTCCACCATATTTGGCGTGCCATTCTTCTTTTTGTAAAAGATTTTATTTATTTACTTTTAGAGAGGGGCAGAGAGGGAGACAAAGAGAAACATCAATGTCTAAGAGATACACGGATTGGTTGCCTGTCACGTGCCCCCAACTTGGGACCTGGTCTGCAGCCCAGGCGTGTGTCCTGACTGGGAATTGAAGCAGCGACCCTTTGGTTCGCAGGCTGGCACTCAATCCACTGAGCCACACCAGCCAGGGATGGTACGCCATTCTTTATCTAAATGAATTGTAGGAGAGAAGAGGTTTGGGGCTTAAAGCCATGACTGTCTTACCCCACGTGCTTTTCTGTATGTTTGGGATAGTTTAGAAAGTTGAAATTCAACTTGTGTAAAACACTGAGCCCCCATGCCCTGGCCCCAGGTGCCTCAGCCAGAGGTCATAGCCAGCCATCCCTGCTGTGCATTTCATAGATTCCTTCCAGAGATATTTCATGCATATGCCCAACCACTTTTATGTCTGTTTATCTATCTATCTATCTATCTACCTACCTACCTATTATCTATCTATGTATCTACCTCCTCGTTGGATTGTGATTACTATAAACAACTGCCCAAGAAATACACCTCCCAAAATTACCCCAGCTCAGAACACAAAGGGCCTCCTCACTCATTTTATGGTCTCTCCAAACTGTGGGTGGACATTTAGGTGGTTTATGTTCTTTTGTGTAGAAATCTGTCAGGCTACCACCATGTGCTCATGACACTTAGAAGGCCCAGGTCGCTGTTCTAATGGTTGGTTCAGATTCATGACCTTTTATTTTATTTTTGGGTCTCTTGATTACCATGAACTTCATCTATGCAGTAGGCAGTCTAGACTTGTGCCATGGACTTTGGAACCAGACCACCTGACTTTGAATCTCGATTCTGCTACTTACAAGTTTTGTGACCTTTGCCAAATTACTTAACTTCTCTGTGTTTCTTGAGCATGTTACTAGCCTCTCTGTGCGTTAGTCTTGACTCATTAAAAGAGAGTTGATGATACTGGTAGCACCTGTATCATGGGATGGTTAGGAGGACTCAATGAATTAAAAAAAAAAAAAGTAACATTTTCTTAGAACATTTCCCAGTATGCATTTCCAGTATTCCCCACATGTTATTCTCAGACATGCACAGGCCTGCTGCATCCTATTTGATGCAGCTAGCCTTTGCAAGAAAAGCTCCCCAAAAGTTTGCTGAAGACTCCTAGATTGGCTTGACACCTGCTAGGACAGGCCAGCACCCCTGCCTGCTGAGACAGCCTGCTTGGGGACAGAGACACTTTGCAAATCCTGGGATGTGTGTTGGAGGAGGGAAGTGTCTGACTTTGAGATGCTGAGGTCTGGGGCTTAGAGTGGAGCTGGAGGGGAGGGAGGGGTGGGCAGCAGAGACGGGGTAGTGTTGGGGGTGAGAGCACTGTGCCACACTCTGCCAGCCCGGCTCCTGCTGACACCTAGTGGAAAGATGGGATTATCATCTTTATCATCCAAGGTACCTCTCTAGGTGCGTGGCCTCCACCAGGACATCTAACTGACTTTATGAGGCCCAACACAGTGTCCATCTTTGGACTATCGTGAATCATGCTGCTGTGAATCGCCATGGACAAGTTTTTCTGTGAGTGTATGTCTTTTATTTTCTTGGGTAGATCCCTAAGAGTGGACTTGCTGGGTCAGATGGTTGTTCTATACTTAAACCTTTTGAGAATTTGCCAGACTGTTTTCTACAGCAGCTGTACCATCCTACATTCCCACCAGCCATGCATGAGGGTTCCAGTTTCTCCACATCCTCCCCAAATCTTGTTAGTGTCTGTCTTCTTGATTGTAGGCATCCTTTGTGGGAGTGAACTGGTAAGTCAGATCAATATTAGGTCCTAAATATCCCTCAGAACAGTCCCCTTGGTGCCAGCCCCAGCTTGAACTTCTGCCCTTGTCTCTTCCCCACCCCTCCCAAGTTCACAAAGTAGGTGGTCATTAAATGATTGTTCAATGAACACATGGATGGATGGGTAGATGGGCAGATGGAATATTATGTAGCTGTCAGAAGTAATGTTACAGAAGGATGTGTGATAAGGAGGGAAGTTGTGGTCAGCAGGATAATGCTCTCTCCCCAAGTCCACATCCTACTCTCCAGAACCTGTGACTATGCCCCCTTATATGGCAAAAGGATCTATGCAGGTGGGGTTAAATTGAGGATCTTGAGATAGAGGAAATTACTTTGCAGTATCTGGGTGGGCCTGATGTAGTCACAAGGGTCCTTATAAGAGGAAGGCAAGAGAGTCAAAATCAAAGACTGAGACGTGACAACGGAACCAGAAGTTGAAGTGGTGCAGGACCATGAGCCAAGGAACGCAATGGCCTCTAAACAGGGGTGTCCAACCTTTTGGCATCCCTGGGCTGCATTGGGAGAAGAAGAGCTGTCTTAGGCCACACATTAAATACATTGTGACCCGTAATCCCAAAATATCTGATAATGTTTTAAGTAAATTTACGAGTTTGTGTTGGGCCACGTTCATAGCCATCCTAAGCTGCATGTGGGCCGATAGTCAAAGGGGGACCAGGGACACCTCTGGAAACTGGAAAAGGCACGGCAAAGGATTCTCCCCTGGAGCCTCCAAAAAGAGCCAGCCCTGCCTGCATCTGGATTTTTACCCCCAAGACTAATTTTTGGATTTCTGACCTCCAGAACTATAAGATAACAAACTTTTATTGTTTTCAGCCAGTGCTTGTGGTAATTTGTTACAGTAGCTGTACGAAAATAATCTGGAAGTATCAGTATTTGAGGTCTGTCCAGAAAAAGTCCAGCCATTGTTAATATAAGGATAATGGTTTGTAAGACATCCATGTAACCTGGCAGCCAATGAGAGCAGACTGGAATGCTAATGGATGAACAATGAAGACTTCACTGTACTAGTCAGTGGGGTCAGTAGACTCCTTTGAATGAGCACATGTACTGTGTGGTCACCACATTCAAAATGACTGCATGAGTAGAGCAACAAATGTGCACCAAATTTTGTGTTAAGCTTGAACATTCCTCTGTGGAAACTATTTGGATGATTCAGAAGGCCGCAGATATGGGCAACTGGTGATTGGCAGTTTCATCATGACAATGTGCCTACTCATGCATCACGTCTCTTGGTTTTTGGCGAAACATCAAATCACCCAGGTGACTCAGCCCATCTATAGCCCAGATTTGGCACCCTGCGACTTCTGGCTTTTCCCAAGACTAAATCACCTCTGAAAGGGAAGAGATTTCAGACCCTCCATGAGATTCAGGAAAATACATCTGGCCAGCTGACCGCCATTGGGAGAACTGTGTGAGGCGCCGAGGTGCCTACTTTGAAGGGGACTGGGGTGTCGTTGTCCTACATACAATGTTTCTTGTGTTTTGTATCTTCTTCAATAAATGTCTCTAATTTTCACATCACATGGCTGGATATCTTCTGGACATACACAACGAATGAAACATTGGCTTTAGCATGAGTTCGTTTGCAATTTTTGTCTTTGAGTGTTTTAATAGGACATGTGTTGACGATAAAGTAATACAGATATGTGCTTATGGGTTGTTTTCTCCCTTCCAGCAGCCTCTGCATCAAGCGGAGTGATGAGTTTTTAGGAAAGAGGAAATCATTGACAAGGCGGCAACCAAATGATACAGTAGTCTTCTCGGGAGCTATAATGTAACAATTTTTTGTAACATTGTCTGTGCCTGGTGTGCAAACTAGGAGTTTGTGGTCTGCTAGTTTCTGTGGTGTAGCGGCTATCACCCTCGCCTCACAGTGAAAGGTCCCCGGTTCAATCCCGGGAGGAAACACGTAGGCCCTTTTGTTTTGTTTTTTTCTCTTCATTACAAAATTTTAAAATTCATTCAAAGTAACTGTAATGGAAATTCCAGTTCGCTGATTTTTTTCCTCTACCTCCTGACTTTTTATGTTATTATAAAGTTTAAGATTTGTTTAAAGTAATTGAAATTCTAATTTGAATATTTTATTAAGACACTTCAGATGGATAGTCAAAGGGGGAACCAGGGGGTTTAAAAAAACACAGCCAACTCTCTTGCGTTGGCCGGGAATCGAACCCGGGTCAACTGCTTGGAAGGCAGCTATGCTAACCACTATACCACCAACGCTGTGGCAGATCCTAACCTTTTCCAAGTGCCTTTAGTGGAAGATTTGTTGGATTGGCTGGGCGATACCAAACTTTGTAGGGACGTCCCTTCCTGGCATCCCTCCGCGCATCCGAAGACACCGTCCAAGGGATCTTCCACATCACTGTCCTCGGGGCCGTGCCCGCCCATCCCCCCCAGCCCCGCGAAGCCTTGGTGCTGGCCGGCCGGTGGCCAATCCTGGGCCGCCGCCTGGGCGGCTCGACTTCCGGGTCAAAGGGACCTGAGCCTCCCGAGTCCCCTGTGTCCGCCGCCTCCGCTGTCCCCCGTGCTCGCCACTTCCGGGGCCGCAGTCCTGGGCATGGAGCCGCGAGCCTGAGGCGCCTCCGGCCCCGGGACGTCCTGGCCAGCCCGGCCACCGCCCCGCGCCAGTCCCGAGCCCTGGTGAGCAGCGCCTGCGCGCCCCGTCCCGCCTCGGCCGCGACCCTGAACCCGCCGGCGACCCGCCCGGGTACTCTCTGCCCCCGCCTTCCCGCCCCGCGGCCCTCCGTGGACCGCACTCCCGGTGCCTCCAGCCCCTGTGTCGGTTTCCTCTCCTCCCCCCGGTCCCTCCTCACCCCTTCTTCCCCGCCCGCCCCCTTCTGTGCCCGGGCCACCTCTCAGCCTCTCCCTGGCCGGGCCTCGCCTCCCCACCCATCCCGTCGCTGCCCAAGCCACCTGGCTCTGGCCCCTGCCCGGGCTGGCCGCACCCAAGAACGCCCTCCCTTCCCAGCAGACTCTGGAGGTCCCCACCTTCTCCAACTCCCCAAGCTAATGTGGGAGAGCTGAGGCCGTCTCCCTGTCCCGTGTGCTTCCTCCTCCCACATCCCCGCAGGACTGAACCCCTTTTCTCAGCCTCCCCCCGGCGCACCCCCAGACCTGTCCACCTTCCTAAGTGTCTCAGACCGGCCTTGACACTTCCTGACATCGAGGCTGCCGCTGAGCCAACATCGGAAGCAGCCCCTTCCCTTCGCCACTGCCCCTGTCAACCCTCCCATCCCCCACCGTAAGGAAGTCCCTTGCCTCAGCGGAAAGAACCAACCTGCTTTCCAGGAGCTGGGACTAAAGCCCAGATTGCACTGTGGTCACCAACCCTCCCCTCCCTGGCCGAGTCCTGGGGGACCGGGCCCGGGGAGGACTTTTCTCTTAGGTGTGGTTCAGGACTCACAGACTTCCCCACAGGGCTAGAGGCGTGGCTAGAAACTGCCCAGGTAGACAGAATGAGGCACCACAGCCGGGACTCTCCAGTGGAAGGAGAGCGGAAGGAGAGCGAGTGGTTAGCCAGTCCCTTCATTAACCTGCCACATTAATGACACATTCACTCTGTCAAGGTCTTGTGTCCCACACCTGCAGCCACAGTGGAGGCTTTCTGGACTCGTTAGAAGGTCAGTTGGGCGGAGGTGGGGCAGCCAGGGAGGCTGAGTGTGGGCTGGTGTGATTCATTTGCTCCAGGATATAGAAGTCAGCAGGAAGTGTTTTTCTACAACCCTGGGGTCACTGCCCTTAGGGACAGTTGGCTGGGACCCAGGCCAGTAGCTGCAGATTTGTGTGCTCCTGCTGAAGACTTCTGTTTCCATCCAGTGTTCCCCTTCAGCTGCCCCCCTATGGACCCTCTGAGAGACTGGGGGTGAAAAAGGGGAGAGTGCTGATTCCAGCTGGGTTTGGTGGAGGTGTGGCTGCACCCTCCCACACCTAACAGGGTGCCTGGCATTCGGTCAGTGAATGGGGTGGATTCTGCCTCTGAAAGGGACTTTAGTCCAATTCTCCCCTTGATATAATTTTAAGTAACTTGCTTAGTCAACAGTATTAGCTGTCACGTAGTTTCTGCCACATCAGGCACTTTACCTGTGCAATCTCATTTAATCCTAACAGCAGTCCTACTGCAGTCCCATTTTATAGCTGGAAATATTGAGGCACAGAGAAATTAAGTGACTCCCCAAGGTCACAAACCCCAGATGCAACAGAGCCACTATTTGGACCCATATCTCTCTGACACCAGAGCCCACTCTTTTCATGATGGCACTGAGAGTGAAGCCAGTGCTTCTTTATGGGGACATGTTGCTTTACCTCTTCCACATGATCTCCATCCTGCTTTCTTTTCCTTTAAGCACTTGGGCACCTGCCTGTTCTGGGACCTTGCTTGTTAAGAAGGTGGTTGGGTACCAACAAAACCAGAGGTCCCTTTGACTTTAGACAGCATTCAAGTGAGGATAGGGACAAGTTCACTCAACCTGAAATGTTTATAGAGTGCTTTCTGTGTGCTAGGCTTGGCCCTGAGTTCAGGATGCTGCAGGGACAGGACAGATGTGGGCCTGCCCCTGTGGGGCAGTCATCCCAGTGAGGAGTGCCCACTCAGCCAGAGCAGGGCTTTCCAGCCTCAGCACTGGTCATATTTGGGGCCCAGTCATTCTTTGTGGGATGCGGTAGGAGGCCATCCTGTGCATTGTGGAATCGGGCCTCCAACCATATTGCCAGTAGCATGTCTTCCACTTGTGACAACCAACAATGTCCCCCAGGGGCCAGAATCCATCCTGGTTGAAGCCCCCTGGGTTAGGGGATTCCATCACCCCACCACCACCACCAGGAGACACTGCGCTCTCGAATCATTTGACCTACTGAGGACATGGGGTGCTGCACCCTTAAATACTTTAACTGAGTAGGGAGGGAGGGAAGAGGTGACTCACAGACACTGGGGGTCATTTTGGTTTATACCATCTGAGCGTCAGAGGTTTACTTCGGTGTCTATTGTGAGCCTAAGGATCAAACTCAATTTTTTCCCCAAGTAATGGGGGAAAAAGTAGAGTTTTCCCCTCGACACTGATGACTTTGGGACCAGGTCATTCTCTGTTGTGGGGGACAGTCCTGAGCACTCTGGGCTGTTGAGCATCATCCCTGACCTGCATCCATTTGAAACCAGTAGCAACACCAGCCCCATCAGTGGTGACAACCAAAAACGCCCCCTGGGGAGGCAGAATCGCTGCCATTGAGAGCCACTGACCTGCAGTGAGTGCTATACAGAAAGACCAGGTGTTGTGATGGGGGCGATAAGGTGGCAACTGAGGGTTAGATGCCAGGAAAAACCCTGAAGAGGTGATACTGGGACCCAAAGGCTAAAGGAAACAGGTTCTACAGAAAGCCAGGAAAGGGTGTCCCAGGCAGAGGGACTGGCAAGCGCAAAGGCCCTGCAGTGGAAATGAGTAGTGTCTTTAGGGAAGAGTAAGGCCAGTGTGCTGGATGTAATGGTCAAGGGTAGGGAGCAGGGGAGGTCAGGAAGGCCATCAGGGAGCGGCCACAACGGAGAATTTGGTTTTATTCCATTTCTGGCCAGCGTCTGTGGGTGGCATCCTCAGAGTCATTCGATACTCCCATCTTCTCTGGGACTTCTCACCTTGGGAGAACTGCTCAACAAAAAGATGCTGGTTTCTGGCAAATGCCAGGCACCCTCTCAGATTTCAGGGCAGGGCCTGAGCCATCTGCCTCATCAGAATGCCCTTGGCATTGAGTGTTCCCTGGAGGCATGGAGGGCTGCCTGGGGAAGGGGGAGAGGGGAAAACAGGGTGAGAGCTTGCACCCCTGGGCTGTCTGCTGGGCGGTGCAGCCCTGTGGTCTCTTCCTTCACAGGCTGTCCCACCCTCCTGATCAGCCGAGTGGTTAATGCGGACGGTTAAGAAGCTACGCCTGGACAACGTGAGCACAGGAAATTGGAGAAGGTAAGGGGCACGGCCTTGGGAGCCCTGATTGCTGGGGATGTTGCAGAGTCTTAGGTCTGGGTCATAGGCTGTTGAGGGTGCCATACCGATCGGCAGAAGGAAAGTGTAGTTGGACCTGGCCTAAGACGCTTGCAACCCACTTTCATTTTCCAGCTGTGTAAACTCTTGACTCAAGAAGCCCTGTATAGGCTGGCTGCAGATGGGAAAGGGCTGGCACAGACTTGCTCCACCGGGGCCCCATTTCATCCACCTGCCACTCTCCGCAGACTCTTCCTACAGTCAGGGCTTTGCCTGTAGGGAGGAGAGAAGCAAGTGGAAGACCGGGCTGTAGCACCAAGGCTTAGCCTGTCTGGGAGTGCATGCTGCTCCACTGCATCTGGAAGATTCTTAGACGTTTCTCACGATGTTTCATTTTATTTCTCATCTCCTGGATCGCATTTTTGCTCCTTGGGCTCTCTGTAGTGATTGGAGGCAAGATCATTTTTATCACTCTTTGCTGTGGAAGTAAACCATGTGATTTCGTGAGTGTTTTCCCCAGGCTCTTTGCTTCCGGGGTCCCTTTAGAGACCCTGGAGGTCATGATCCATTTTTCTGCTGTGAGCAAGGCTTGAACTGTGGTGGCAGAGTTTGGGAGGGTTGGATGGCTTCATTTTCTGGGCTTGTTGCTGGCGGTGCTTGGGGCTGTGTAGGTTCTGGAGTGCTCAGCCATCCCCTGCGCAGGACGCGCCAGCTCCTTGCGTGCCCCCCATGCTCCGGCAGGGTCATGTAGGACTGAGCAGAGTTGGGGGACATTTCTCCTCCCCTCCATTACGGAATTGAGTTAGAAAGGGAACTTGGAAATTTAGCCTACAGTGGAAGCCCAAAAGCCATGGGCACTCTTCTCGTGTCTCTTTTTCCCCTTGCCTTTCAAAGCAGGGAGGGGTCCTTTGTCTTCTGGTGGTCACTCTGTGGGGTCTGCTACTGGCAGGGGTCAAAGCTTTCTGGGAATCAGAGGGCACCTGAATGAAGGGGGTGGGCAGAAATCTGCCTGTTACTCCTCTGCACTTGGCCCATGCTATTCTGGCCATGAGCGCAGCAGTAGTAGGTTCAAGTCCCACTCTGACAAGTGATTGCAGGCTTTAGCTTGCAAAGCTGCTAATCCCAGAGCACACAGTCCCAGCACCCAGCGAGACCTTCAACCGTTTGGTGCCATGGAGGAGAGCAGGGCCAGCCTGCTCACTCTGGCTGGCCTCGTGAGACGACCTTGGCTCTTCCACAACCGGGTCACCATGGCTGTGTTTAGATTTCCCTAAAACAAATATTTGCCTGGCCAGTCCAGTCTGCTCAAGAAGTGTGCTCAGAAGCGAGTGCTGGAGAGGGGAGGGAGGGAGCCTTTGCACAGCTGCAGCTGCTCCCAAAGTGGGATGGCCTCTGAGGGGGAGAGTGTGCACAGCATGCTCTCACCTAGAGGTCTCAAGTTCCCAGTGAATATCTGCTTCTCTCGCGCCTCCAGTGAGACATACGTTTACCCTGCTGGACAGCAAGCTGAAAGCACAGGGGACAAGGTTTGGGGATTGATTCTCTGTGCTCAGGCTTCTGTGCGTGGGCAAGCATGTCTTTATGGCCCTCTGTGAAATGTCCACTGAGCCAGGGCTCCACGAGAGCTTATGGGGACGCAGCCATGGGGACACAGCTATGAACAGGACAAACACAGGGGAGACAGGCAATTGACAGTCACCCTTGTGATGAATGCTCTGAGGGTGGGGCAGCCAGGTGGCCTGTGAAAGGTTAACGGAGAGACTAACTTTGGTATGATCATCATAGAGAGTTTCTAAGGACCTGACAGATATTTAAGCTGAGATCTGATTAGAAGTTAGTTGAGCAAAGAGAGAGGAAAACATGTTCCAGGCAGAAGGGCCAGCATGAGCAAAGGCCCTGGATAGGGAAGGTGTCTGACCTGTTTGAGAAGCCACGAGAAGGCCAGTTCGCCTGGGGTATAGTGATGACAGGGAATGACGTTTGAGAGCCTGGCAGAGGTCAGAGGGCAGAGTGCTAAAGGCCATGGTGAGAACTGGTTTTCTCTCTAGGGAAAACCAAGGGAGGGTTTGTGTTGGTAGATGGTTGCCATCATTCAGCTGAGAGGTGACAGAGGCTTGGATCTTAGCAGTCATGGCATTGGAGGGAAGGGTAACAGTTAGTTAAGGAGTGGGGTCAGGGAAGGTTACACGGTGTGGGGCTCGGCTGGAGGAATAGTGTCTGATGAGGCGGCAGCTTGTGCATTGAACTCAGGTACCCCTCTCCTTCTCATTTTCTTCCCGAATGTTCCTTCCTCCTCATAGCTTCTCGCTGAATTCTGAGGGCGCAGAGAGGATGGCCACCAGGGCACCGACGTCCGACACGGGAGACACGGTTGAGATGGAGGACCCAGCATCCCGCTTCCAGGTGCAGAAGCACTCATGGGAAGGGCTCCGGAACATCATCCACGGCAGCCGCAAGAACTCGGGCCTGATCGTCAACAAGGCTCCACATGACTTCCAGTTTGTGCAGAAGACGGACGAGTCGAGCCCCCACTCCCACCGCCTTTACTACCTAGGTAAGCCTCCAGCATCCCCTTGGGCCCTCCAGGCTCCTGCAGACCCCCAGGACCTTTTGGGCCCCACAGGCTGCCCTTGAGCAGGGCAGTGTTTCTGAGATGGCTTCTAAATCCTCTAATTTCCAGAGGTCAGCTGGGCCTCTTAGAAGGTCCAAATAGATGGGTCTGGTCCTGAGCAAACTGTCATACCACCCACAGTGATATTACAATGAAGGTCTGGCCCAAGGGTCCTCAAGAGGGTCAGATGTTCTGGTGAGGGGAGCAGAGCACAGGACCGCCCATCTGTGGTGCACGGTGCTGTGGTTTGGGCCTGGGACATGGGCCTGAGCCACTGAGATTGTTGCCAGTGTCAGTCTGTTGAGCCTGCCCCCTGGGCTGAGCTGGGCTTGTGAGCTGCGGGATTGCCGCAGCAGGGAGAGTCCCAAGTAGCTCCAGTAGTCTCTGGCTGTGGAGCAAAGTGTTAAGTAGGATCCTGAGGCTCATGGAAAGCTGCTACAATTGCTTAACTGTATACTTGGTAGGCTAACAACGGAGGGTGGCCTGCCACATTGCTGTGGCTGCCCTAGGTACCTGGATAAGCACGTTCATAGCTAACCACTGCCTCCTCCCGGTGTGTGCCTCTGGAGCAGCACTTTCCACACATTTGTAATTGTTTAGGTTTGTGTTCCCTGCTGGGCCATGTGAAAACCTGCAGGGCGTGTGGGGGTCCTGTGCACCTGTGGCCTCCTGCATTTGTACCTGCAGCAGCCAAGCTGCGGCCTGGATCCTGGCAGGTAGACAGTCAGTATCTGTTGAGCTGTGAATGAATGTTGTCCTACTTACCTAAAGGTCCTAGAACAGATAGGAACAGTTCCAAGCATGTTTGAAAGCATGAAACCAGTGTGACATGTGGTTATTGACCCAAGGCAGGTTTCATTTTTAGCACTCTCGATTTGGAGCCCAGCATCAGTCTCTCTGTGTCCTCAGCCCCCGGGACAGCGCCTGTTCCTGGTCATGCCCTCAGTCAGCGTTGGAGTGAGCTATGGAATGAATGAATGAATGAATGAATGAAGTTCATTCTGCCTGAGGCCAGCCCCATGCTCATGATTGTGACTGTGACCAAGATGGACACCAGGTGGCTCTCCCCTCCCGCAGTCGATGCAGACCCTCCTCATAAGGGCCCACGTGAGAGCCGGCGGTGGTTCGGCAAGCACAGAGTTAGAAAGAGAGATGGGCTAGGATGGGAGTCGTTGAGCAACAAGCTGCCGATTTTGGAAATCTAGTTTTACTGATGCCCAGCACGCCCACTTGTTTATTCCCATCTATGGCTGCTTTTGAGCCTAGTTGCACCAGAGGTCATATGGCCACCAAAGCTGAAAATATTTGCTACCTGGCCCTTTACAGAAAATAGTTCACCAGCTCTTTGGGAGAGCAGGGCTGAATGTGCTTCAGGCCTCGTTGAGCTAAGGAGGAGCATGGCTGTTAGCACTGCAAGTGGCCAAGGCTCACGGACTCTGGTAGGCTGTTGTCTCCCTTTTTTCCTGCAGTTTTGTGCACCCCCACCAAACCCCCTTTTCCCACTTTCTTTGACCACTCACTCACTCACTCACTCAAGTTCAGATTTCCATCCTGGTCAAGGTACTTGTGTAAGTTTCTTAGAGCTGCTGCTACAACAAACCACTCTCAACTAGGTGGCTTTAAACAACCAAAATTTATTCTCTCACAGGTCAGTATTTTCACCAGAAGTCTGAAATCAGTTTCTCTGGGCTGATGTCAAGGTGTGGGTCGGGCTGCATTGCACTCCCTCCAGAGGCTGGAAGGGAGAAATGGTTTCTGGCCTCTTCTGGCTCCTGGTGGTTGCTGGCATTCCTTGGCTTGTAGCTACATCACTGTAGCTACATTGTAGCTCACTGTAGCTAGACTCTGTGGTCACATCACTGCCTCTTCCTCCATGTCTGGAATCTCTCTCCACACCTACCTAGATAATCCACGCTGATCTCCCCAGTTTAAGGGCCTTAACTTAATCCCATCTACAAAATCCCTTTTGCTCAGGTATTCACAGGTTCTGGGGATCAGGATGTGGACATTTTGGGAGCCATTGTTCAGCTAAGTATGGAGCTGCTAAAAGGGGCAGAAATTCTCCGAGTTCCTTTGAGCCACCAAGTGTACTTCGTAGTAAGGTTGCAGGGGCATCTCAGGGAGCCCCCACCCTGGACCTTATGATATGACCCCCTAAGCCATGTGGAGCCTAGGCAGCCACACTGCGTATATTCTCCACGGGTCCACCTTCACTGCCCTCCTGCCTTCCACTCCCGGAGTTACTTGTCTAGAGATCTAGCCATCAGCAGAAATGGATGAGCTTTTGCCAAATTCCTGGGAGAGAGAATCAGATCGGCTCAACATAGGTTGGATGG
This sequence comes from Trachops cirrhosus, assembly GCA_028533065.1. Classification (NCBI taxonomy): domain Eukaryota; kingdom Metazoa; phylum Chordata; class Mammalia; order Chiroptera; family Phyllostomidae; genus Trachops; species Trachops cirrhosus. Next base: position 37,580,739 of record CM052545.1, on the reverse strand, counting down.
CCACTTGTCTAGTCGGCCGTAGCCTTGTGTACATGTCCGTGCCTGAGGCACGCAGGTACTCGACATCCACAGGAGGCTCTCAGGCACCTATCCTACAGGTGGATGGGGCGGCTCCAGACAAGGGCTGTGGACCGGGCAAAGAACCTAAAGTGTGCCTAGAACAATTCAGATCTGTGATGCTGCCTCGGGAGTGACATTGCTCACCCTTGAGCTGATCCACTGCATCACTCAACACCTCAGGGTACCCTTGACTTGACTTTATGTCTAAGTTGGTGGGGCAGCCATCCCCGGAGTTCCCGGCTATTTATAATGTGGCTTTGCACCAGCCCAGCACCTGGGCGAATGCTGGCAGCCAGCAGCTTTGTGGACAGAACAGAAGGGGCCCCCAAGGGTGATGCCTAACCTGCTGTTCTAAGTGCCACCTGCCCCCCACTCCCCTGGAACCCCTGCCTCCTCAGTGGACACCAGGCTTTGCTGTTGGGGGCACGTGGAGCCAGTCACCAGGTCCTCAGTGAAGGCTCTTGCCAATGCGCCTGATGAGGCCCAATGACCTCGAGAAGGAGCAGAGAAGGGACTTGGCCAGCTGCCGCTGCCAGGAAGATGGGCTGGTGGTGGCTCAGGTTCCAGGGCTCAAACTGCAGCGTCAGGAAAGCTTCTCCTTCTGGCACTCCCGTTCCTCCTGTTCCTCCTGCCTGTGGGCGTCTCATGTTGCATGAAGAGGGCACAGGGCCCCAGACAGCTTTGGGGGCTCCTTAGGCAGGAAATGCAATACCCTTGTGTCCTGTGTCCAGATCCAGGATCCCATGCCCCCACTGCACCAGTCACCCAGGCTGCAGCGCATGGGGGTGGAGATGGTGCTTGCATTGGAGATGAGGGTGCTATCCCTAAAGATGGGGCAGACCTGGAACAAGAAGGCAGAAATCAGCAGTAGTCATCGGTCATCTCAGACCCCTGCCTTACATGCTGATCAGCACCGTCACAGGGAATGTGCTAGTTTAGGCCATTTGGTGTCTTCTGTTACTAATCAGCTGGGGAGGGAGGCAGCTCCAACATCCTTGGCAAGGCCACATCCTTGACTTCCCATTTGGAAAGCCCCGGCTGTCCCAGAGAGCCCCCCAGACAGAAGTTATCCAGAGCACATGCCACAAGCAGCATGGCCAGGCGGTGTCCTGTCTGTGCCTCCAGCTGGGAATGGGACAAATCGAAGACGCCATAAGTGTCCTTAGAGATTGAATCGTGAATGCTTCCGACCTGCACATCTAAGCTAACTTTGCATGTTCCTTAAATCCGCTTTAAAAGCAGTCCTTATTAACCTAATAATTTTTTAAAATATGCTCTTATTTTGCTAACTATACTTCGTGAGCAACTTAATCGTAAGTGGAAAATCCAAGTCACTCGCCATATAGAAAAGCTACCTACAAAGGTAATGGTAAGCAGAACAGATGTTATTTATTAAGTTCTAGCTCTAGAGTGGCCGAGCGTGGGGCCCGTTTGTTCTCCCAGTAATGGAAGTGCGGGTGCGTGTGACAGGGTGCTGAGAAGAGGCCAGCATCAGACTGAGATTCCTCTGGAGAGGGGCTCGGCTTTCCGTGAATGATTGCTAGCTCACGGCGTGTTCCTGGGCCACCACAGAATATCCCAGCCAGGCAGTTCCACACTCGGGGAGCATGGCCCTGGTGTCCCCCACTTCACTGCAGAGAGAGGGGGAACCCAAGGCTCACCAGAGAGAGTTGTTCTGCTCTACCATTAACTTTGTTGACGACACTTACACTGTTGTCCACCCGAAGGCGCTACCAGCCAGGTCTGCCATTGTTGTATTTGCCACTGAGAACAGGCCAGCACCTGCGACGTAGGACCCGTCTCACCTTCAGAGATGCATGAGTGTGAGAAACTGCAGCTTACTGGAGTTATACTGAAGTCTCTGAGGGGCGTATCCTGGGCACTGTGCTAAGTGCTTCGTCTTTCTTGCCTTGTTTAATTCACACTGAATCCTCACTGGGCAGCTGCTCTCATTTCATAGGTCAGGTTAAATCATTTGTTCTGTCAGGGGGACACTGGGCAACATCTGGGGACATCTGTGGTCATCACAGCTGGGGGTGCTGCTAGCACCGAGTGAGTGGGGCCAGAGATGCTGAGGAAGATGCCACAGTGCCCAGGACGTCCTCCACAGAGAGTGACTAGGCCCCAGTGTCCCCAGTGCCAAGGAGAAGAGACCCTTGATTAGACATATTTGCTGTAATCATAGATTAGTTCATGACCTTTGCAAAAGCTTTTTTAAAACAAATTTAATCTTTATTGTATTCTTTTCCATTACCACTTAGTCCCCTTTTACCTCCTTCCCCTCCAGTAATCACTACGCCATTGTCTGTGTCCATGGATCCTTTTTCCTTTGCAAAAACCTTTTTTTAAAACAAAAAAAGATTTTATTTATTTATTTTTAGAGAGAGGGAAAGGGAGGGAGAGAGAGAGGGAGAAAAACATCGATGTGCAAGAGATACATAGACTGGTTTGCCTCTCACACACCTGCTACTGGATACCTAGCCTGCAACCCAGGCATGTGCCCTGACTGGGAATCGAACCAGCAACTTTTTGGTTCACAGGCCAACACTCCATCCACTGAACCACACCAGCCAGGGTGCAAAAGCCTTTTCATAAAGGACTTTTAAGGCCACAGCCTCACCTACTGAGTAAAATCTGGGTAGCCCTGACCACCCTTTTTTTGTTCTACTGTATGCTGTTTTTTCAGTGACTTAGGCCAAGATATTTAGCACAAATAGCTCAGCGATGGAAGATGCTGTACTACTGCTGACTTGTTTAAACCCGGGGCCGTAGCTCCTCTAAGGAGGGTGTGCAGCTAGGATGAGCTTGCAGGATGCCACAGAAGCAGAAGGAACCAGCTGAGCCCAGCCATGGGGAACCTGAGGCTGGCCCCTGCCGGTCCTGGACCAGGTCATCCATTTCGCTTTTTTCCTCTTCCCCCAAGGGATGCCTTATGGAAGCCGAGAGAACTCCCTCCTCTACTCTGAGATCCCCAGGAAGGTCCGGAAAGAAGCTCTGCTGCTCCTGTCCTGGAAGCAGATGCTGGACCATTTCCAGGTGAGCTGCACCCGTGGAATCCTGCCTGTGGGCAAGGGCTGTGGGCACAGGCCACGTCATCAGGCTATACACCATTTCCGTGGGCCCTTGGCCAGCCACACAGTTCACGCACACCCGGCGGGGAAGAGCTCTGGCTCACCACAGCCCTCCCTTCACCCCAGTCTGCGCTCTAGCCCCCGAGTCTAGGCTTCCGATGAGAATGCTTATCAAAGCATCTCTTCCTTCTCAGTGCCTCGCCAAAGAGTTGAACTGACTTGGGCCCAGGCCTTTTTATGGAGACTTGGATAATAATTAATATCATCTAGAGTTGGTTCAGTTCCAAGTAGAAGGATGGCAGGGGAGGGACGAGAGTGCCTTTTTTATTGGTTTGTGTGTAGTTCTTTCTGACTGTAAAAGTGATATGACAGTACAGGGTGTGGGGGGAGCAGCACACTGAACTTCTCTGTGCCAACGCAGCAGCTCCCTTCGCCTGCCCCATGTAGTCCGCAAGCCGAGGGGCTTGTATTCACATAGATTTTACCTCAGCGTGGGGTAATTTTGCTTTGGATTCTGCTTTTTCTAAATGCTTTTCTTGTCATTAACAATCCTCCACATCTCCATATCTTCAGAACTCTCCTTGGGACAGCTGTGTGGTGGTGCCCACAATAGCGTGGCTGCTCGGACCCGCTGTGGTTGGGCGTGTGGGTGGTCAGGTGGTCCCAAACTTGCCCTGACTGCCACCTGTGCAGAGAGTATGAATGTTTGGTGTTGGGTGGGTTCAGGTCGAATGCTCTTGGCAGGAAGGGGTGTTGAAGAGGGCGGGGGTGTCTGTAGGATTGGCCTTGGGGACCAGGGAAGAGCAGTCCAACAGTGTCACTCCATGCTGTGGGGCAGAGGACAGTCCAGTCTGCTTGGAGAGATTCCACGGGGAAAGTGGCACAGGGAAGCCCAGAGGTGGACCGAGAAGGGAGGAGTTCCATGTAAGTCCCAAAAACCTGCCAGCCAGCCCTGGACACCCCTGGCCACCTGGTCATGGGTACAGCTATGTTCATCAGAACTTTCTCTCTGGCGTGGAACGAAGTCTGATAGGTCCCTCCTGGGAATGCCCAGGTTGCCAGGGCCTCTGGCTGCTGACACTGGCATCTGTCTCCTGTGTGCCCCCAGGCCACTCCCCACCACGGGGTCTACTCTCGGGAGGAGGAGCTCCTTCGGGAGCGGAAGCGCCTGGGAGTCTTTGGCATCACCTCCTATGACTTCCACAGCGAGAGTGGCCTCTTCCTCTTCCAGGCCAGCAACAGCCTCTTCCACTGTCGGGATGGGGGCAAAAACGGCTTTATGGTAAGCTCTGGCCCCTGGCTGGGGGCCAGGTGGGTGGGTGGGTAGCATCCTGCCCTCCTGAGCAGGTCTCTCTGTCCCCAGGTGTCCCCCATGAAGCCATTGGAAATCAAGACACAGTGTTCTGGGCCTCGGATGGACCCCAAGATCTGCCCTGCTGACCCCGCCTTCTTCTCCTTCATCAATAGCAATGACCTATGGGTGGCCAACATTGAGACGGGCGAGGAGCGGCGGCTGACATTCTGCCACAGGGGTAAGGCAGGTAGAGGGCACCAAGTCCTGGCTGGGGTGGACAGGAACCTGCATCAGGGGTGTGATCTGTTGGGCCAGGCCCAGGCCAACCTTTTCTGGGGCTAGCCATCAAAGCCACCAGCCCAGCTTCTAGAAAATACCCTGCCCCCACTCCAGTCACTGTGACCCCCAGGAACCTTCCTGTTCTCACAGCTTACCCTCCTGTATGGCACCGTGGCTTCTCCCACCAGGCACTTTGTACCTCAGCCCACTCGGCCCCTCTACCCTGACTCTCCTGTCAGATTCCATGGGGGCAAGTTCAGATCTTACCTGCTCCCTAAGTTTTCCCTCATGCCCCTCCTCACTGGAAGTAACCTTCCCCTTTGCAGGTGCCCATGGAACTCGGCACCTGGTGTGGCCTTAGACCTGCTTCCCTGTCCTACCCTTGCTCTAAACCCTAGCGGCTCACCAGGGGCAACTCAGACACTGGCCATGTCCAGGGATGCTTTTAGTTGTCATAGCTGGGTCAGGATGCTCCTGGGACCGAATGGGTGAGGGTTCAGGGATGCTGCTCAACACCCCTCGGTACCCAGGACAGCCCACTTAGAGAATGTGCCGACCCCAGTGTTAGCAGTGCCGAGGCGAGGAACCTGCTTTAAACTAGACTTCTCATCTCTCATCCTGCTTTCTCCCCCTCCAGGCTTATCCAGTGTCCTCGAAGACCCCAAATCTGCAGGTGTGGCCACCTTCGTCATCCAGGAAGAATTCGACCGATTCACCGGCTACTGGTGGTGTCCCACAGCCTCCTGGGAAGGTCGGTCCCTTTCCATTTTTACAGAAGGTTTCTATGAACTTATATTGATAGAATCTAGTACTTTTCTGCTCTTTGCACTTTTCACTTAAACCTCAGCAACCTTTCTATTGATATCAGTGTCTCAGTCTATCAGTACCACAGTTTGAGGGGCTTATCAACAGCAAACACTTATATTCATGGTTCTGGAGGCTGAAGTCCAAGATTAAGGCACCAGAAGTTTGGAGTCTGGTGAGAATCTTTCTGACTCATAGATGGCACCTTCTTGCTGTGTCCTCATGTGGTGGGGTCTCTTTTATAAGGACACTAATGCCACTCATGAGGGCTCCACACTCCTGACCTAATCACTTCCCAAAGGACCCATGATGTAATGCCACTAATATTTGATTCGGGGGGATACAACATCCAGTCCATTGCAGTCAGCACACAGAGAATTCTTTTTTTTTTTTTAGGATTTTATTTATTTATTTTTAGAGAAAGGGGAAGGGAGGGAGAAAGAGAGGGAGAGAAACATCAATGTGTGAGAGAAACATCAATGTGTGGTTGTCTCTCACGTGTGTCCCCCACTGGGGACCTGTCCCACAAACAGCTGGGAATCGAACCAGCAACCCTTTGGTTCGAAGACCAGGACCAGTACTTAGTCCACTGAGCTACACCAGTCAGGGCTGAGAACTCTTTAATGACTATAGTCATCCCTGGAGTATGAATGTGCCACGGTTCATTGAAGTAGTCCCACGTGGTCACTTTGGTTGATTCCAGTTGTGGGTTTTGGTTTTATTTTGGTATCGTACGGAATACTCCAATGAACATCTCTATATACACGTCCTGGTGGGTGATTTTCTGGGAATATATCAGTGGTTCTCAGCTAGGGTGAATCTGCCTTTAGGGGTCATTCCACAATATCTGGAGACATCTGTGGTTGTCACACCCGAGGCTGAACCACTCCCAAACCACATGGCCTCAAGCCAGCCACTCAGCCTCTCAGGCATCCGGTGGTCCACCCGTAAAGCAGCCATGGACCACGCGTGTTTCTGGGGACATCTTTTTCTGGGGACATCTTACTGTCCACAGTAAGCCTTGGCTGAGGGCACAGAGCGCAGCAGATGGAGAACCTTCTCAGTACCTTCCTTGTTGAGGAAGGAACGGCCGTGGGCTCTGTCCCTGTGGCTGCAGCACTGCCAGCCAGCATGCTCCTTTCTGAGCTGTTACTGCCCAGTGATTTACTTATTCCCACAACGATATTCACTGTAATTCTTCTTGAGCCGTGGGTTAATCAGCTTGGATGGCTGAACCAACTCCCACAGACTGAGGGCTGAAACAACAGGTGTTTATTATCTCAGTGTTGGAGGCTGCACGTCCAAGTTCAAGGTGTCAACATCTTGGCTCTCCCTCCTTGGTAGATATCTCTTTCTCTGTGCGTGTCTTTGTCCTAATCTCTTTCTATAAGGACACCAGTCATTAGGGCCCTCTGTAATAGCCTTGTTTTACCTTAATTACCTCTTTAAAGACTCCGTCTCTGAATACAGTCACGTTCTTCGGTCCTGGGGGTGAGGGATTCAACATAAGGATCTGGCAGGGACACACATAATGCAGCTCACAGACACCCCACATGGCCACCTCCCATGCCATTTTGTTCTGGGAATAGCTCAGTTCTTGTCCCCACTGTGCTGGTAAGGAAACTGAGGCCCCAAGAGGAGCCTCAACTGGCTGAAGGTCTAGTAAAGGGCAAACCCCAGGATCCCATCCCCAAGGCTCATGTTCTTGTCTGGGCCAAGCCGTGGCGGAAGAGAGTCCTTCATATGTCCCGGATGGGGCGAGACTCCTGGCACCCTCAGTAGTGTCCCCTGCCCCCCGCCCAGGTTCAGAAGGCCACAAGACACTGCGAATCCTATATGAGGAAGTTGATGAGTCTGAGGTGGAGGTCATTCATGTGCCCTCTCCTGCACTGGAAGAAAGGAAGACAGACTCGTACCGATACCCCCGCACAGGTGAGTGTCCCAGAACAGGTTTGGGTGGCTGGGCGGTGGTCCGAGGCCCCACAGAGCAAAGCGAGGCACCAACTGGGATGGGCCCACAGCACCTAGAGAAGCAAGCCAGGCTGGGAACAAGAGCAGGGCCAGCACCGCCTCAGGGCCCAGGAGACAGAAGGAGCCAGGGGAGGTTGTGAGGGGGCGTGCACCCCATCCTAGGGTGTCTCAGGCACCCACCACCTTGTGAGAAGACAGGCTCGAGTTCACCTGTTTCTCAAGAGAAACTGGAAATCTAGAATCACTTGAGAAATTACCCGATTCTTTTTTTTTAATGATAAATCAAGTTTATTGATTTATTTATTTTATTTATTTATTTTGAGAGAGAGAGGAAGGGAGGGAGAAAGAGAGGGAGAGAAACATCAATGTGTGGTTGCCTCTCACATGGCCCACACTGGGGACCTGGCCTGCAACCCAGGCATGTGCCCTGACTGGGAATCAAACTGGCGACCCTTTGGTTTGCAGCCTGTGCTCAATCCACTGAGCTACACCAGCCACGGCCCCATTCTTAAATATTACTTGAATTATTTAAAAATACTTAGCTGAACAAAATACACAGTGGGCCAGGTTCAGCCTGCGGGCCTCTTGTTTGCCACCTCCATGGAAGCAAATGAAAGAGCTGTTCTCGCTAACCAGCAGTGAGCACCTACTGTGTGCCAGGCTAGATGGAGCCTTCCTAGAAGATCTTCCCAATCCCAGTGCAGACGGGAAAAGTCAGTTTAACCTACCCGTTTGATGAGTGAGAGAACACCGAGGCTCATGGACACCCCTGCCTGGGGTGCTGGAGCCCTGCGTGCCAGAGTTGAGACCTAGCGTAGAAGTAACTGGAGCCTGAACCAAATCCTACCTCCGGATGCACATTTTAGTCATCCCAGTCAATAAGCCACTCTCCTCTCAGCGGGTGGGGCCCCGGCTGTGTTACAGGGGGTGTGCACCACCTTTCTGCAGTGTTGGTGGTTTTATTGCAGACGTACCCCATTTCACAGCCAGATTTCAAGCTCTCCAAATGCAGGCAGGTGTCTTCCTCGTGTATGTGTCCCCCATGACCCCCCATCAGCATAGAGTTTGTTACGTCACTGTCTGGAAGGAAGTCCTGGCCCAAAGTCAGAAAGTCCAGGACTTATGCCTGGACGAGAGAGGGTGCTGTGCCAGTGGAGAGGCCTTTGGACACCCTTCCTCCCTTCCCTCCATACCAGCTGTCACCTTTCTGTAGGTGTCACCCTGTACCCTCCACCTGAATACCTGCTCTCACCCTATATGGGCGACACCTGCTGGGCTCACCTCACTTTCATTTCTGCAGGTAGCAAGAATCCCAAGATTGCCTTGAAGCTGGCCGAGTTTCAGACTGACAGTCAGGGCAAGGTAAGGGGGCCAGCAAACCCCAGAGAAGCTTCTGGACTAGAAGAGGGGCTGGGGTGTTTGTTGTGAGCTGGGTGGATAGTTGGGTGGCATCAGCAGGCTGCTCGCCCTGCTGTACGGGCAGGTGCTCCTCTTGGCCAGCCGAATGCGAAACGGCACTGCCCAGAGCCCTGCTTGCAGGCTGGGCCCTGCTGCCCCTGCTGCCCCGCACCTCACTCTGAAATGCAAGAGGCCCTCGTCGCCTGGGGAGTTGTTGCTCAGGCCTCCATAGTCAGGAGGGTAAAACAGGCTGTGTCTGAGAGGTGCTGTGGGGGCGGGGCACTGGCACCACACTTCAGAGGTCAGAGTTCAGACCAGCTGAGGAAGCCCTTGCGTATTTTTGCCAAAATACATTCTTGTGTAATGTTTCCCAAAAAAGTGTGCAATAAAATACACTTATATTTGTAATTTAGGAGTCTTTTTCATTTCGGGCACAGTTAGGTCCTAACCAAACCCCTCCTTCACTTTTGACCAGAGTATTCTTTCAGATTTGACACAGATTCGCTATAAGTGGCTTTGTGTTAAATAGCCCCTGGCTCTGTCAGACGAACAGCTCCTGCAGTGGTATGGGTTATACCAACTGGACAGGCAGCTTGGGGGTGTGGGGGGCTGGCCGCTGGGTTGTGGGCCATGCCGAGGCTCTACCTGCCTTTTTTCCACCCACCCCTCATCCTCCTGGGGAGATGCCACGCCAGCCCCATTTAGGCTCCAGGAGGCGGTGGTATCCAGAGGCTGTTTTGCCCAAGGCTGCCTGGCTCTGCAGTGACAGTCTACACTAGAACCCTCAGGGTGCTGTCAATAGGCTGTCATAGCAAAGTTCCCTGGACTGGGTGGCTTAAACAGCAGAAGTATATACTCTCACAGCTGTGGAGCCTAAAAGTCCAAAATCAGGGTGCTGGCCAGGCTGGTTTCTCCTGACCAGCCTCAAGAAAGTACCTGTTCCAGGCCTCATCCTTCCTGTTTCTCATCACGAGGCACTCTGCCGGTGCGGCGTCTGTGCCCACCTCTCCTCTTTTATGAGAACACTGGTCCTGTTGGACTGGGCGGTTCTACTCCTGTGTGACCTCATCATAACCAATCACGTCTGCAGCGCTTTATTTCCAAGTAAGGCCCCATTCTGAGGTGCTGGGGCGAGGACTTCAACATACGGATTTGAGGGGGGGACACCATGCCCTAACAGTGGCTGCCTACTCCTGGGTAGCACATGATCGGGCCGGAGTGTGACCCAACTCCGTTTTCCCTTTAGATCGTCTCGACCCAAGAGAAGGAGCTGGTGCAGCCCTTCGGCACGCTCTTCCCGAAGGTGGAGTACATCGCCAGGGCCGGGTGGACCCGGGACGGCAAATAGTGAGTCTCCGTCTGAGGGGCTGTACGCCATTTACATTCCGAAGCCTGGGCGGGCCACTCCCACCCCCTCGTGCCCTGTCGTAAGAATCACGGAGTCCCAAAAAAGGGGGATGTTGTTTCACTTGCTTTCTAGCCCTTCTGTTCACATCAGGGACAAGCATCTCTGACCAGGGCCCTAAATCACGGCCCAAGGGCTAAGTCCTTACCGCCCTCCTTTTTTGTGTGAGGTCCAGGAGCCAGAGAATGGTTTTTTTATTTTTAAATGATTAGGGGGGCTCTAAAGAATAATAATATTTTATCACACACAGACATGATACGGAATACATATTTTGGTGTGTATAAAGTTTTATTGGCACAGGGCCACACTCATTCATCATAACTTGTCTGTGGCCGCTTTCGCATTGTGAGGGCAGTCTTAAATAGTTATAAAGGACACTGGTGGCCACAGGGCTGAAATCCTGACGTGCCAACCAAAAGGGTGTGCTTTTCCCACTCCAAATGCTCCCTGGACCCCTTCAGGACAGCACAGCTAGACCCAGGCCCGGCACCTGATCAGGGTGCGGGCTCCCTCTGGAACCTCCCATCCCTGACATGTTGCTCTTTGATTTGGTTTTAGTTGCTCCCTGTTGATGTTGAGATGCTGCTTTTCCACCCAGAGTACTAATATGTCCCCATTTAAAGTATATTTAAGTTAAAAACTGTGAAGTTACAGCGAAGTATGAAATCAAGGATGATGCATGTGGGTGAGGATTTGGCAGAAATTACAGCATTTCAAAACACTACTCGAAGATTAAATGATGTGAGAGGTTTCCAGAAGGCAGGTCCTGGGGTCCTGTTAGCCCTCCTGTCTTCCCCCGAGCACACATGCCAGCTGGAAGCCTTTGTGCATTGTGGGGCTACACTGCCAGGCATTGGCAAGGTTGGCCGAGAGGGGGGGCAGCGTTAGTCACTGGCCTCCCTCTGCTGGCCCCTGAGGCCTCTGGCTTCTCTTTCGTCTTCTCAGTGCCTGGGCCATGCTCCTGGACCGGCCCCAGCAGCGGCTTCAGCTTGTCCTTCTGCCCCCGGCCCTGTTCATTCCCACCACTGAGAACGAGGAGCAGCGGGTGGCCTTCGCCAGAGCCGTGCCCAGGAATGTCCAGCCGTATGTGGTGTATGAGGAGGTCACCAGCGTGTGGATCAACGTAAGGGTGGGGAGGTGCTGGGTGTGCAGCACGGGTCCCCTGCGTGGAGAAGCGAGCTCAGGCAGGCCTCCCCTGGCCAGGGAGTGGAGAGACCATGCATGCCTCTAAACCCAGCCAGCTGTCAGAGCCCCACCTTCCTCGGCAGGGCGTGCCCCCACCTCCTGACGCACCTTCTCTCTTCTGCCCCGACAGGTTCATGACATCTTCTATCCCTTCCCCCAATCAGAGGGCGAGGACGAGCTCTGCTTCATCCGCGCCAACGAAAGCAAGACCGGCTTCTGCCACTTATACAAGGTCACCACCGTGTTACAGCCCAGTGGCTACGACTGGAGCGAGCCCCTCAGCCCCGGGGAAGGTGAGCAGAGTCTGAGCGACGGCAGTGCTCATCAGGGCTCCGTGGCCTGTTTGCTCCCGGATCCCACCCTTTGGCCGAGCCGCCTGCGACGGCGAAGCTAGCCTTTGGCACACGTTATTCATGGCCTGGCAGGGGCTATCGTGGCAAACTGTCGTTCATTCGTCAGCAACGGTTATTAGCACCCACCAGCTGCCAGGCCCTGCTCATACCACGGGTCAGCAAGCTACAGCCACAGGTCAGCTCCAGCTCGCTGCCTGTTTCTGTAAAGTGTTAGTGGCACCTGGTCATCCCCCTTCATTCACATGTCCTCTGTGGCAGTTTTGTGCCATGACGGCGGAGTTGAGGAGTCACGAAAAAACAGTGAATGATGCTGCCCGGGAGTGATGAGTATGGGCAGGGAAATGAAGCAGGAAAAGAGGTTAGAGAGGGAGGGGCTTTCTAGAATGGTTGGTTAGGAGGATGTCCCTGGATAATGTGCTGTGCAGCAGAGATCTGGAGGACATGGTAGGGGTGGCGAAGGCAGCCACACAGAGCACTCCAGGCCTGGGAGCAGCCCATGCAAGGGTCCTGGGGCAGGATCGTGCCCAGCATGTTAGGGGAACAGCAAGGAGGCCTGGGTGACTAGAGCAGAGTGAACGAGGCGGAGGGAGGGAAGAGGTGAGGGCAGGGAGGAAATGGGCAGGTCGCGAGGGGACTTGTGAGTCTTGGGGAGGACTTGAGCTTTTGCCAGTGATCTGTACCAGCTTAAAATGATTCCTGGGTTTGCTGTGTGGAGTGTAGCCTCAGGCAAGAAGGGACAAGGGCTGGAGTTGGGCGGTGAGACTGACCGCGGTGATTCAATTCTGGATGCACTTTGACCACCGGGCAGACACAGTTTGCCAGTGGGTTTTGGATGTGGAGTCTGAGACAGACGGAGGAAGGCACAGATACTTGGAAGATTATTGAAGTTCTAGTCTGAGGTGGAAAGACTCTGAAAGGGACAGTTTTGGGAGGGAAAACTCCAGAGGTGGGTTTTGGACATGTTCAAGGTGAAGTGCTCAGCAGTGGGGATGCTGCGCGGGCGGGCTCGTGTGCACGGAGCTGGGGGGAGCAAAATGTACTCACAGTGGGAGTGTGGCCGTTCTCCCACTCGGACTGCATCCCAGCCTCAGAAAGGGCAGGACGGAGTGGCAAAGGGCCACGCCTGGGCGGGGAGCAGTGTGGCCTAAGAAGGAAGCCAGGGCTCTTCCAGCTTGGAGCAGGGCTTGCCCCTGGAAACTGCCGACACCGGGGCTGGGTCCCTCTCTTTGGGGGTCGTCCTGGGCACTGTGGGGGGGTTGAGCAGCATCCCTGATCCCCACCTACTCCCCAGTCGTGACAACCATAGGTGTTTCCAGATGTCACCCAGTGTTCCCTGGCACCGAGTCATCCTAGGGTTGCCCTATAGGTTAGAGGTAGAGCCCACAAAGGAGCGGCCGGCAGCCACCGTCACGGGACAGAGACCCAAGTGAGGGTGTGTTCAGGGGGCCAGGAGCTGAGGGGAGCCCAACTGTCAAGAATAAGCGAAGCCACAAGCTACGAGGGGCTGAGTAGGGCAGAGGCTGAGGAGTGACTCCTGTCTCAGGACATTGTCACCCGGGGTGTAACGCAGCCATCATAGGCCAGCAGAGTCATCTCCAAGGGGAGTTTTCTTTGGCTAATGGGTGTTTCCGCTTTTTGGTTTGTATGTTGACTTAACTGACCCCACCTAGCCTTGGGAAATGTCATTTGAAAAGTTCTCATTTCTGCCTCTTGAAATGGGCCACTGAGCACTTGGATTTTACCTGTTGGTGGTTGAGTGGAGCTCGAGGCAGGTGCCTCTCAGGAGACCTCCTGCTTTGGAGCTAGGCACACCCATTTTCCCATCAGCCTTGGGCAGGGGAGGGCCCAACTGCGTCCTCCTATTGCACTACCTGTCGTGTCTCCCACCTGCTTGATGGCAATTAAACAGATGAGAAGGCTGGCCTCATTTAATTCAGAACCTTAAAGGCAATATCAAGGTGTCCTGGTAAAGTTGGAGTGAGGCCAGGAACCTGGAGGGACACATGAGGGACAAGGACGGAGTGACAGTGGCAAGTGAAGTATACAGTCCTGTCAGACAAGGCCCAGCAGGTGTGGTCGGCAGGACCCTCTGGGCCAACAGAAGTGTGGGCTTGAATCTGGATGGCCGAGGAAGACTAAAGAGCCTCTTGAGAGGGTAGCACAGGGCTCAGAATGGGCAGGAGCAAGGCAGGGGGCTAGCCAGCTGAGCCATAGCCCATGCCTCAGCGGGGAGCCTCAGGGGTGGCAGTAAAATTGAGGAAGAGCAGGACTGGCCTGGGACACAGAGGCTATAGACTGGCATTTGGCCAGTTGGTGGGGGCCAGCCTGGAAAATGTGGGCTCTGGGATAAGTCTACAGTGGTGAAATTGGGTCTCGGTGCTTTGTGTCCCCATCACAGGTTCCTTGGGCCCCCTTCACCTCCTTTCCTTTCCTTCCTTCCAGATGAATTTAAGTGTCCCATCAAGGAGGAGATTGCGCTGACCAGTGGTGAATGGGAGGTTTTGGCCAGGCACGGCTCCAAGGTACCAGTGTCTCCATGCACACGTGTATACACACACGCACACAGACACACACACACACACCTGGTCCCTGTCCAGACCTCCTGTGCTTGTGGCTCGCCTTGCCCCCACCTGGCCACTCCCCTTCCCACTCTGCTCCCTCCACAGTTCCAATGTGCCCAGGGCCTCGGGGACTGTGGTTCTGACCAGCTGAAAACACCCTGGGTCCAGGGTGCAGGGCCTGTTCTGAGCATCCGTTATTGTATCCCGGTGGGTGGGGCCTGACCCACTCTCACAGCCACCTGGAGCTTTCTGTTGTCTCCTTCCGCTCCATGAAACCACTTGTCCCTGGAAGAACAGTTTGTGGGATTGTTGGGGTGCCCACCATGGGAATGTCCTGCAGCTTCTGACCAGGACCCACCCCAGCACCCCCCAGAGCATTTTTGGGAACCAAGAACTCAGCCATAGGGAAGACCAGAAATGTACCTTCCGTTCCCCCAGACGCACCATCATAAAAACGTGGCAAGCCTTTGCCTCTGGCTGAAGGGTCTTCACTGGGGTCCAGGTCTACAAAATTCCAGGTTTTGCAGAGGACCCCGTAATCAAACTCCCTGCCTCTACCTCACACCAGCATAGATGCCTCTGGGACCAAAGACATAGAGGTGTTGGCACACGCGTGAGCCGCTCAGCGCTCTTCGCATGGTGAGAAAGAGCGGCCAGTAAATGCTTGAGTGAGTGAGCCAGGAGCTCATGAGTGGGTCTAGGCTCCATAGACAACCATTCTGACTGTAATGTGACCACTCCTGACAGAATGCCGTGTCCCTGACTTGTACAGATATCACTACAAATTCTTGGGAAAGAAGCAAAAGTGTAAAGCCACGGAGCATAGTCCTGACTTTATCAGATTTCGTATTTGAATCTCTGTGTGAGGAGAGCGGGCCAGAGGTTGGGCACAAAGGTTCAAGGGCAGTCTCTTACTCTTAGTGGCTGTGCGGTGGTTGCAGCCAGTTTTGCTGGAGGTGTCGTTTTCCTCACCCCCAGCTCATAGCCTACCCCTGCCCCTTAGTAGCTGGGTACTAAGACTCAGTTTCCTCATCTGTGAAATGGGACCATTTAGTAGCTCTTATTCTTTCATCCTGACAGCCGGTCTCTGCCCCTCGTCACTGCTGGCATTGGGGCCAGATGATTCTCTGTGAGGGTGTCCTGGGCACTGCAGGATACTGAGCAGCATCCCTGGCTTCTGCCAGGAGTATTCCCAGTCCTGACAACCACAGATGTCCCCAGACATGGCCAGGTGTCCCCTGGGGGCAGAATCACCCTGGGTGAGGACCCTGCTGTAAAGCACTTAGAAGCCCTTGGCATACGTGGCATCTGGCACACACACAAGCCCACATCGTCACCTTTCTCTGTCACTGGAATTTTTCACCCTCGGCATACCTTATCTTTTTACCCAGAAATGAAAAAACAAAGCAGTAGCATTTTAAAATTTAAAAAACGGAAGGAGTGGTCTTCTGACATTTCTTCCTGAGGCCATGTGCCCACAGCCTGTTTCGGCACCCCTCCGGAAAGATGGTGGCCCTAGTGGGCTCGGCCTGAGAGCGCCTACCGGTACTTCCCCACTTCTGCACCTTGTCACATCGTCCCTAAGACAAAACCGGCTCTTAACTCTGTGTGGTTTGAGTTTCCCAACAACATCCTCAATTTCTAGAAAACCTTTATTTAAAAAGTATGCTAACAACAAATGCATCGGTGTTTGTTATAATAACTGAATCATTCTAGATAAGACTCAAGTTGGAATCCCCTTCAGTGCTCCCCCGGACCCTGCAGCCGCTTCCCCTCCACGGAACTGCCCAGAGAAGGAAATCCCACAGACCTTTCCTATTTGCACATGTTGTCTTAGGGGATTTCTAGAGCTTTTTTAGAAAATACAGTTTGTTTGTGGACCCAGAGAATTGTGCCATAATTGTGAGGAAAAAAATCCCACCTTTCTGGACATTCAAGTTGTCACCTTTCCTTAGTCTTAAGAACGTGTGAGCATCTTTGTCCTCCCATTTCGAAGTCCCCTCCTGGGTGGAACCCTTGGGAGCACTTCCCAGAGCCGGGTGGCCAGGGCAGAGGACTCGCCTCTTTAAGTGTTCTATCTCCCTGCTGCCAGGTCTGCCCTGAAAGACAGTGCCTCTTCTCACCGTCCAAGCAGGGCTTTTTCCTCCCCTCCTGTGGACATCACTGCAGAACCACACAGGGCCTGGTGGGGGCTCTGCCGGCAAATAGGTGGGGCAGGAAGTGCCACCTCTTAACCCCATGCATCTGGGTCACAGAGGTGGGCTGAACCCGCCTGGGACCAGGGCCTGGCAGGTCCTTGGGCCCAGGATGGCCCCTCCCTCAGCCTCTGTCCAAGACACTGGCCCTCAGCTCCCACCCAAAGGTTCTGGGCACACCCAGGGTAACTGTCCAGGCTTCTGATCCTAAGTCGCCCCAGGACGTGCAGCCAGCCCAGCCAGATTGGGATCGCCTCCTGCTCCACAGGGTCTGAGAAGGGTGTCTCTCTCAGACACTTCTGTAGCCAACTTGGGGGATAACAAGTCCCCTGTTCTCAGAATACTGGGCCCTCCCTGTGGGGACAGGGAGAGGGGTGGGGGCTGTGGGAAGGCAGGCACGGGAAGCATGGGGCAGCATCATAAGGATCCCTGGTGTCCCCACAGATCTGGGTCAACGAGGAGACAAAGCTGGTGTACTTCCAAGGCACAAAGGACACGCCCCTGGAGCACCACCTCTATGTGGTCAGCTATGAGTCAGCCAGCGAGATCGTGCGCCTCACCACGCCCGGCTTCTCCCACAGCTGCTCCATGAGCCAGGTGGGCACTCCCCTGAGCCCTGGTGCACTCAGTGGCACCATCCCTGCACCCACCCTTAGCCTCTTGGAACATTATAGAACATCTGACAGTAGCCGAGCACAGGGCCACTCCCCATCCAAGGCAAACACTTGGTAGAACCAGAGAGATGAGTGGGCTGTAGTGTCAGAAGGATCTGGGTCTGCCCATATGGGGCCCTTGGCCAGGGGACAGATTCCTCTAGGCCTCAGTTTGCTTATCTGCAAAATGGGGGTGATGGTAATAGCAGCCACCCCGTGTGGGTGGAGTTTTGAGGTTTAAATGAGCACTCACCGAGGGTAAAGATGGTAAATATTCAGTGAAGGTTGGTGGGTGATGAGGCAGAGGGCACAGAATCAGAAGCGGGGAGAGGTGCTCAGCGCCCCCGTCCTACCCGCAGAATTTCGACATGTTCATCAGCCACTACAGCAGCGTGGGCACACCGCCCTGTGTGCATGTCTACAAGCTGAGCGGCCCTGAGGACGACCCTCTACACAAGCAGCCTCAGTTCTGGGCCAGCATGATGGAGGCGGCCAGTGAGTAACCCCAGATCCCCCGGAGCTTTGACCCAGTCCTTCCTCTTGGGAGCCTCAGCTTGCCCATCTGTACAATGGGATGGGGTCCCATTAAATAACAGTGGTGAGAGGAGGTTGTCCTCGAGGGTCTGTGGCAACGAGCATGCCCAATGCCCTGCCTGCTAGGCCTGCCTAGCACCCGGCCCCTCCCAGTAGCCCTGAGAATTTGTTAAACATGACCACCAGCCCCAACTGTCCTATGGGCCCTTCCACCTGGGACAGTCTCTCATTTCTGCACTGCAGTCAAGGCCTCACAGAGCAGACTCAGTTCAGGACCTGACTGCCTGACAGGGAGTCCCTGTAGAGCACAGGTGGCAAACACAAGGCCCGAGGGCTGAATCCGGCCCTCTACCTTGTTTTATCCAGCCCTGTACCTCATTTCTACCCTGTGGCAGCACCGAGTTCTCACTTAACTGTTAAGGAGTAGTTACATTTATACAGTTCTAAAATTTCATTCAGCCCTTTGAAGGCAACCTCGAGGCTGATGTGGTGGCCCCCAGTGAAAAGGACGCCCCGGCTGCAGAGAGCGTCCCTCTCCTCAGGGGACGCTGTCTCCAGGAGCACAGGGCAGAGGCTCTGAAGCCTCGGTGGGAGAAACCCAGGAGTCCGTCTCTAGCAGAGCCTCAGGAAACAGGAGGCAGCGTGTCCGTTTGTCCAGGAGCCTGGAGGGCGGCCCAGACACAGCTGGGGTGACAGACTCAGCTGGGGTGACCCCGGGTTCTAGTTCTGGCTGCAGAGCCACGGGCAAGTCAGCTTGTCTCCCTAAAATGTTCCTTTATGTACAAAATCGTACAACACTCATTCTTGGGGTGAAAATCAAACCCTCAGAACACACAAGAATCTCTCCCTGGGAAGGACTCTGTTCCCTGACGCCAGCCCTGCCACTTGCTAGATTTCCCAGTGTTTCAGGAAATAAGGAGCCCTGGCATTTGTAGAGTCTTCTGTGGGTTAAAAGCACCTCGTTATATCATCACCCCCTGGAACCTCGGTAGATGCGAGGCCTCTCCACCCAGTAACTCAGTCTGACTCCTCACGTCACCATGGATGTGACGGAGCAGGACCTTCAGACTTGGTTGTACAGATGGGAGCGGGTCCTTCACAGCAGCGGGGAGCAGTGGTGGGAACTTGAGCGTCCTAATGCCAAGCCTTGGGTTTGCAGCATGTTTGCAGACAGCCTCTGTGAGAGGTTGGCCAACCATGGACAGATCCCGCCACACCCCATCGTAAGCATCCTCAGCGGCTGCCTTGAGGCTGCAACAGCAGAGCTGAGTTGTTACTGCAGAGACACGTGTCTCCTCGGCACTTAAAGCCCAACGTACTCTCCACCCCTTTCCAGAAAACGTTCGACAACCCCTGAGCTACATTACCACCTACTAATTTAACTTTTAAGTCTGCAACCTGTTTACCTGAATAAAATTATCGTGGAGAAAGACCTTTCTTTGCCATCATGATCCGAACACCAGTGTTGCTTTGTGAAAATGAAAGTGATTCTAAAAATTAGAGAGGAGCAAACCCTGAAATTGGCTGTTAGTCAAATCCCAGAAGTGTTGTTACCTCTATGGGGGAAAGCTAGCGTCAGAGGCTGTTGGAGTAGGGTACCTCCAACCCAGCCTCGGCCGGTGGGGGCCAGGCAGTGGGGTGTGGGTGTTGGCCAGCTGTGGGCTCCTGCCTGAGTAGCCACGGCTTCTCTGTCTCTGCAGGCTGCCCCCCTGATTACGTGCCCCCAGAAATCTTCGACTTCCACACGCGGTCTGACGTGCGGCTCTATGGCATGATCTACAAGCCACATGCCGTACAGCCAGGGAAGAAGCACCCCACTGTCCTCTTCGTGTACGGAGGTCCTCAGGTGGGTGCCGGCTGGCTCCCTACACCCTCTCCTTCCATGCCAGGACTCGGGCGCCCCGCCCCATCCCCACTGACCACCCTGGGTTCTGGGCTCCCTCGATCTTCTGCTTCTGGCTCTCTGTACACTTTATCCTCCCTAATGACCACCCACCCCTCCTCTCCCTCTTATGCTCCCTGTCCCTTTGGGACGTCTCCCTCACCCCCATGTGTTCATTTGGGCCACCTTCTCAGTAGTGATCCACTCTCCCCAGCACAGGCAGAGGTGGCCTCAGCCCTGGGCCCAGTTCCCTGAGAAGGGGGCAAGGCCAGGCCAGCAGGTCCATCTAAGACAGTGGTTCTCACTTGGGGGTGTTCTTTCCCCCAGTGGACACTGGACGATGTCTGGGGACATGTGTAGTAGTAACAACCTGGGGGAAGCACTCCTGACATTGATGGGCAGAGGCCGGGGATACTGTGTACACTCTGCAGTGCCCAGGACGCACCACCCCCGCCAACACACACACAGAATGACAAGGCCCCAGATGGTAGCAGTCCCGAAGCGAGGAGCTGGTTTAAGTCAAGCTCCTCAGAGAAGCAATCCACTGCAACCAGCCGCTCCCCCTACCAGCTTTTATGTCTGCTTTTTAGAGGTAACTGAAGGGTATAAAAGAGGCAGAAAGTAGCTGATGAAATAAGAGAAGGCTCCAGGGAGGGCCTAGCTGAGAAGAGAGCTCGACTGGGGCCTTCCTCCCCGCACCACGTTCTAGGCACAAGGCCTGCTGCAGCTCGGGCCCCTCCCATCTCCCCTGCCGCCTTCCAGAGCCCTTCTGGGTCATTCCTAGCCTTTGCTATAGAGTACAGGGGCCTTGATTAGGCTGTAAGATGAAGCCCCACTTTTTCTCTTTGCCTTCCCTTGCAGGTACAGCTGGTCAATAACTCCTTCAAGGGAATCAAGTATTTGCGGCTCAACACACTGGCATCCCTGGGCTACGCCGTGGTTGTGATTGATGGCAGGGGCTCATGTCAGCGAGGGCTTCGGTTCGAAGGGGCCCTGAAAAACCAAATGGTAACTTCTCTTCCCAGTCTCTCTGGACCTTTCCTGTGTGGTGAAGGGAGATCTTGGTTTTGTTGGCTCAGGGTTTGGGGTGGCTCTGGGGCACTGCCTTCAAGGACTGGCCTGTCCAGGATGCCAGGAATCAGCGGAGTGGCATTTCGGAACCAAGGGGAACATCTGCTTTGCTGCTCAGCTCTGAGCTTCACCCCTTGAGAGACAGGTGTACACCATTCCGCCTGGTGCCTGAGACCAGACGCAGCCAGACATGTCAGCACAGGCTGGGTGGCAGGAGGTCCAAGGGCTGGGCCTGACAGGGACCAGTGTCTGTGGGAGTGGAGCTCACGGTGATGGTGGTGATGATGAGAATGACAACAGTGGTGATGATGATGAGGTGATGATGGTGAGGAGGAGAAGGTTGGTGGAGATGATGACAGTGAGGGCACCAACTATTCACTGAGCCCTACTATGTGCCAGACCTCTGGTGTGGGACACTCACCACCTCTCATCCACTGTAAAATGGGTCCTACTTAGGTTAACATCCACATCTTGGGGATGCGAAAACTGAGGCCCAGACAGGGGATGTGACTTCCTCAGAGTCACTGAGCTGGGAGGTTGAAGGGCAGGTGGTACTGGGCCTCTCTGACCTCTGCCCCAGCGGGCAGGCGGAGGGTGAACAGGGCTTGGAGAACGGAATGCCTTCCAGAAAGCTGCTCTGATCCAGGAGGGACAGGACTCCCCGCAGGGACAGAGGTGGGGAAGCTGGGCGCACACCCGGGAGGAGGCCCCTGAGAGGTTCCCGGCCTCGTCCCCCAGGGCCAGGTGGAGATTGAGGACCAGGTGGAGGGCCTGCAGTTCGTGGCCGAGAAGTACGGCTTCATCGACCTGAGCCGGGTGGCCATCCACGGCTGGTCCTACGGAGGCTTCCTCTCACTCATGGGACTGATCCACAAGCCCCAAGTGTTCAAGGTGGGTCCCACCCCCGACCGCTCCCTCTAGTCTACCAGCGCCCACCTGTGTCCCTTGGAGCCCCTGGGGGAGGCATCTTGGCAGGGGCTTTGCCACGTGGCTGTTTCTCCCTGCAGCAGCCCCACGGGGCCGAGCCCCCCTCCTCATTGCCCGCCACTGCTGACCCCAGGATGGCGTCCGGCTGCACAAAACCCCGCCAGCAGCTCTCTGTGGGAGGCTGAGCCTGGGACCCCGGCCTCGGATGGGCAGAGGTGGGGCATGGTGTGAAGAGCATTGGGGGAGGGGCCCCCAGGCCGGCGGCACTGTCCGGGCACCGCGGGGCGGCGATGAGGAGGAGGAGGCAGAGAGGCAGTGGGACCAGGGAGGGGCCGATCCGGCCTAAACATGCCCATTCAAATAGCCCTCCCTCAACAGCGCACAGTCTGCGGGGACACACAGTCCGAGGGCCCCTCCATGCTAGCCCCCCGTGTGCATGCCCTCCGGGGGAGGCCCTGGGACAGCCAGCTGAACAAGGGCTCCCAGAACCTGACTGTGTCTCTCTCTCTCTCTCCCTCTCTCTCTCTTTCTCTCTTTCTCCCCCCACCCCACCCACTCTGCACTATCCACCCACTGTGGCCCTCAGGTGGCCATTGCAGGTGCCCCGGTCACAGTCTGGATGGCCTACGACACAGGTTACACGGAACGCTACATGGACATCCCAGAGAATAACCAACTCGGCTATGAGGCGGGGTCTGTGGCCCTGCACGTGGAGAAGCTGCCCAATGAGTAAGGCTCCCACCTGCCCTGGAAGCTCCGAATCACCAAGGCCCCCGCCCCTGGCTCTGACACTGCGCTCCTGTGGCTTCCGCTCCTCCGCTCATCTGCTGGAGCCTCACACGCCTGCCGCACCGCAGCCCTGTCTCCTCTCTGCTCTCCCAGGAAGTGGGCACCTGCATGCTCTGGGAGGGGGGCCCCTGGCCCTGCCTTCAGAAGGCGGGAAGAAGGTTCTAGATTTGTGCCGCTGCACATGCGGGCTGCCCTCACTACGGAAGCACATCGCCCACCATGGACCTACCAGTTGGTGTGCAGCCTGAGCAGCCTCTGTCTTGCCGGTTTTGACGTGTGTGCAACGTCGGCTCCATGGGACCAGCCCCGATGTCCCCGGTCATGCTTTTGGCATTGGCGTCTCCTTTTCTGGCTGAAAGAAGTCGGTGTTGCCACGTTCTGCTGTGGCTCTGTCTGAATACATGCCGGGCTCCCGTGTCTTTCATGCTGGTTCCCGTTACCTTACACCGGCCCGGGGCCCCCACAGTGAGGCTGCTCTCTGTCTGGAGTGTGGCCTGGGCTCCCTGGGGGCACCAACATGCAGCCCAGCTTGGAACCCCCTGCTTAAATTTAAGTTCACATTCACTAGCATCCATTGGAATAATAAATCCCTTGGGACATAGATCGCTGGTTGCCAGGGGATGGGAGTGACTGCTGGTGGACATGGGCTTTTGCTTTGGGGTGATGGAGTGTTCTGGACCTACATAGAGGTAATGGTTGTACAACCTTGTGAATGCTACCAAGTGTTTACTTTCAAACAAGTTAACTTCAAATTATATGAATTTCACCTCAATAAATTACTTCCTAAAATCAAAATTTTAAAAAATGCAGTTCCTTGGCCATTCTTCCCACATTTCAAGTGCTCAATAGCCATGTGTGGGGGTGATGGTGATTTTAGGGCTGGGCAGGTCTAGAACATTCCGTCATCCCAGAGTACCTTGGGGCGGCACTGCCCTAAAAGCTTTGCTGCAGCTCAGGGCACTGCACACACAGCCGAGAGCACCCTTCTCCCCTCCTTGTCTGGAGGAAGTGAGGAGGTCTTCTCAACCCACCAGTTGTGCCCCCTGCCACTTCCAGTTCCGCCACCTTCTCTTGCTTTTGTCCTCGCTGGCCCTGGGCTGGAGAGGGACTCTGGGACTAACTGCCTTGGGGCAGGAGAGGAGGCTCCCGGCCCAGACAGTCACCTTGTTTTGTCTTCCAGGCCCAACCGCCTGCTCATCCTACACGGCTTCCTGGATGAGAACGTGCACTTTTTCCACACCAACTTCCTCGTCTCCCAGCTGATTCGAGCCGGAAAACCTTACCAGCTCCAGGTGGGTGGCTCCTGGACACTTTGGGTCCATCTCAGGACCTGGCAGGGTGGGCAGGGCGATCCGGGTGCACTTGCCACCTCTCCCGGGGCATCTGTGGACACCCTGCACTGCCCGCCTCCACCCCCACCCTGGGCTCCCTGTGTCCAACCTTCATTCATGCTTCATTCAGCAGTCATGGGTTGGTCTCTGCTGCCCTCAGTGCTGGGAACACAGGGGAACACGGCCAGAGCCCCCCTGGCCCAGGGCCTGCTGGAGTGAGGGCATTGCTACCAGGTTATCACATAGGCATAGGTTTTATTTTAAACGAAGAGATTTGCTTTGGAGGAACTGTCTGGTGTTCTGGAAGCATCTAGGTGGGGTGTCACCTTGAACGGGATGTCGGAGAAGAATTCTCTGAGGAGGTGACACTTAAGGGCACTAAAGACTGAGCGGGAGTCAGCTAGGCCCTGGGGGTCAGGGGAGGTGTGGAGGACACCAGACACAGGGAGCTAGGTGGAGGAAGCAGGTCAGGGACAGGACACTAGGGTGGCTGGTGGGGTAAGTGGGAGAGGAGTTGGAGATGGGGCAGGCCCAGCTGGCTAGGGCCTCAGGTGAAGAGTGGGTATTGGGAGAGGGATGGGCTTTAGTAGTAAGGGGTGGGGCCTTGGGGGGCAACTAGACTTCAGCATCAAGGGGATGGGACTTGGGTGAGGGGCAGAGCCTTGCCTGGATTTTGTTCTAAAGATGAGGGGAGGTGTCTAGGCCTGGGAGCAGGACTGTGACTGTTCCTGCCAGGGACCAGCACCCTTCTAGCACCTGTAGACAGGGGCCCATGGAACATGAGCCACATGATCAGTTGCCCAGCAGGAACGGGGTCAACAGTCAGAAGCAAGAGGCTTGGTGGACTGTGGAGCTCTTCTGGGGGAGAGAGGGACACATTTTATCACATCCTGCTGTCACAATGTCTTTCTGCTTCCCAACTCCTTCATGTGCTCGCTCTGTCCTGTTGGGGATGCCATAACTGAGGGTCACACAGCAGGAGGCAGTGGCTTTAGGGACCTGTGACTGGGCATGCACTTGCCAGACGTGGCAGGAGGGAGGCAGGCAGAGCTTCTGTGGGGTGAAGAGCTGTGGGAGTGCCTGTCAGCAGCCCTGTCCGCACCTGCCTCTGCTTCTCACCAACAGGCCAGAGGCAACTGCAGATCAGGGCAAAAGTCAGGTGGGACCAGAATGGACCCTCAAGTGTCCCTCTGAACTGAAAACCCGAAATCATGAGGCAGGCAGCTGGGGCAGCTGTTCCCTTCTGTGTGGCCACAGGTGGCAGGTCTGCTAACCTCGGGCCTCATGTCCTCATCTGTGGAATGGGCAAGAGGACCTCAGGGAAGCTGTGAGGGCCAAACGGGCTCTCCCCAGGAAAGCACTTAGCATGTGGGGTTTTTCCTGAGCCCCACCTCCCCAGGAGATGCCCAAAGTGAGATTGCACACTCTGTGGGGGTGGGAGCAGGGCACCCCCTGAGGGAGATGAATAGCAACCCCACTCCTGGTTCAGGCACCCTGAAACAGTTGGACTGGCGGCCAGCAGCCCAGTGTGTTCGCGCATCACGTCTGTCCTGTGCCACTCCCTGGGCTCAGGCCGGGAGCACAGTGGGGAGCCAGACAGACGCGCTCCCTGCCCTCACAGCCCAGGAGGAGGGAGAAGCAGCCAGGCAGCCACGAGTCAAGGTGGTGTGAAGGAACGAGGGCAGCAGGGTCTGTCCTGGGCGTGCCAGTGCCCCAGGTGGGAAAGCAGTGGTGCCTGTGAGACTGCAGGACCCAAGAGGCCGAGTCTTGATGTCAGTCTGGCAAGTCCTTGCAGAGCTCTGAACTGGGGTCAGTCTGATCAGACTTATGATTCATCCAGGGATGGATTAAAGAAGGCAGGAGTGGAGGAGGGGAGAATTCTGGGTGGTCGGATGCATCTCCAGAGTCATAGGATAGGGCAGTTGCCATGGGCCTTGAGAGGGAGGAATAGTTTAGTTCAGAAACCCATCTCACTGGCAGGAAAAGGTGAGGAGCAGGCCTCCCGGGCCTGGTGCCAGCCACGTGCTTTGGGAGGGTCTGGAGCAGGTTCACGACTATTCCATGAGCCCCCAGGGCCCATCCGGGAGCTGCTGAGTGTGGAAACAGGGCCTGAAGCAAGACCTGTGCCCCTGTCGCTGGTCTACCTGGGACATCACCCCAGCCAGGTCTCAGGGACTGGGTAGTTACGCGGGTGTGGCCCTTGGCGCCAGCATGTTGCTGCCCCTCTCTGAGGATGACCCCCTTTGCAGTGGTGAGGGGACCCAGCAATCAATTGGCAAAGCCTGGCAGGAGGCTGTGCCGGGAGCCTTGCTGTGTGCAATCCAGAGGTGGCCTTTTGGTAAAGCAGAAATAACTCCCGAGGTTTGAAGTTCGCCCCCCACTGACATGGGTCCATTGCACCTCCTTAGGTTTGGGGACAGAGTGGCAGTACCATTCCTTAAGTCTTTCATATGTGCTAGTGCTCTGTGTTTTAGTGACCCTCAGAAAGATCCTGCAAGGTCCAAATTCTTCGCCCCGTTTTCAAGGGGGTGGCTGCAGTCAGGGAGATGCTCACTTGCCCCGTTACACAGCAGGCTGACTGGCAGCAGGCAGGACTGGAATCAGTTTTGTCAGCTCCAGGGCTTGTGCTCTTCTGTCTCCACCTGGAGGGGATGGTGGCACAGCCGCCCGCCCTGGGGGACACTCTGAATCAGAAAGAGCGAGGGGCTCCAGGTGCAGGGATAGGCCTGCAACTCCAGCAGGGTCCCTTGGTGTCACCAGCCCTCCTCCTCTGTCTACCCAGATCTACCCCAACGAGAGACACAGCATCCGCTGCCCCGAGTCCGGCGAGCACTACGAAGTCACGCTGCTGCACTTTCTACAAGAATACCTCTGAGGGCCCGTGGGCACTCAGCTGCACATTTAGAGCACAAGTGGCTTCACTGCCGCCGCCGCCGCCACCAGGGGGACCAGGCGGGAAGGAACAAGTGGCCTCACAGCCACCAACCCTGCAGTGCCCTCTTCTCAGCCCCCGCTGGACCGCCCCAGGCCCAAGAGCCACCGCCTTCACGTCCCGACGCCTTTCATTTTTTAAAATGCTCCTGGATTCTTTGCCTGCTGCTTCTTGGTTGCCAAGACAGAAAGACAAGGCCGACATCCACGAGGCACTTCCTAAAGCCATCCTCTCCTCTTCCCGTTGTCTGGGAGCGGGAGGCCTGAACTCTACTGGCCACTGGAGAGGCTGGGTCTGCCTCCTGGGCCCTGACCCACCACCGCACCCAGCACAGAAGCATGCGATTGCCTTTTCTCCCCACCTGCCCCACTTCCTATTTGTGTTTTGTTTTGGGGACGTTTTTCATAATTATTTAAAAGACAGAATGCAAGGGGTGCCTAAATCTAGAACTGGGGTCTGCCGCTGAGCAATGGGCTTCAGCCCAGTCAGCTCCTGGGGAGTCCCACCTCTCTCGAAGCCCAGAGTGGGGAGCTGTGGCCGGCAGGTCTGAGAGATGCACGTGGTGCAGGGCCACCCGCCTTGGCCCGCCTCCCCAGCTTTCAGGTAGGCTCTGGTCCAGCTTCCGTCTCTGCTGCCTAGTGGCTGGTGCCCACTTCCCAGCCCTCCGGCCACCGGTTTCCGGGGTTGGGAGTGGAACCATCCCCGCCTCAGGGTTATCTTTACTCCTTCCTTTCCCTCCCTGCCAAGAGTTCTGCCAGGGGTGGGCAAAAAAAAAAAGAAGAAGAAGAAGAAGAAAAAAAAAAGGAAAAAAAACCCCACCAGAAACAAACCACCTCTACATATTATGGAAAGAAAATATTTTTGTCAATTCTTATTCTTTTATAATTATGCGTGTAAGGAGTAGTAGTCTCATTAAACGATTCCAGATGGAAGCATTGCCCCTGCCCGAAGTTCCTTCTAAGCCCTGGGGGTGGGGGTGGAGCCTGAGTGTGCGGAGTCCAGTTGGTGACAGAGCCAAAGGCGTGATGGTCTTTGCCATCAGTCCTGGGCACCTCAGCACGAAAGGGGTGGGGCACCATGCCCTGGCTGGAAGATGCCCCACTCCTCATCAGAGTGGCCTGGGGGGACAGTCCCCTCTGTCCTGATGTGTCACTTGACCCAGCATAGGGTGTGGCAGGCGGCCTATACCGTCTGCCACCCTTTCCTAGGGCGACAGCACCCAAGGTGCAGCATTCTCTAAGTGTTCTGTGGGCCACCATGACTTCCTTTTGCAGCTGTGCTTGTCTGGAGACTTGACTCCGTGGTTCAGAGGTCTAGAAACCCCCTTTTTATGTTTGTTTCCATAGCAGAGACCTGGGGAGACTGGAGACTGCCTGTGTAGACGGCGCATGTAGTACTAGAGTTTCTGAGGACGGGATGGTCTTGCTGAGTGCGATCACCCCCTCCATCCTTTGAGAAGCTCCACCTTTTTTTTTCTTACCCTCACACAAAGACATTTTTTCATTGCTTTTTTAGAGAGAGGAGGGGGCGGGGAGAGAAATACCGATGTGAGAGAGAAACATCAGTTGGTGCCTTCTCGCATGCACCCTGACCAGGACCGAACCCACAAAGCAGGCATGTTTTCTGACTGGGAATCCAACCTGCAACCTTTTGATCTATGGGAGGACGCTCCAACCAACTGAGCCACACCATCCAGGGCTCCACTTTTATTTGTTTATTTTTTAAAAGCTTTTTGTTTATTTACTTTTTAGACAGGATGAGGGAAAGAAACGTTGTGTGAAACATCAGTTGGTTGCCTCTCGCCTGGCCCCACCTAGAGATCTGGCCCACAACCCAGGCCTGTCCCTGACTGGAAATTGAACAAGTGACCTTTCCATTCACAGGCCAGTACTCAATCCACTGAGCCACACCAGCCATGGCTCCACTTTTATTTTTAATGGCTTAAAAAATTGAACTTAGGTATAAAAGGGTATGGAGAGGAAGGACACCCTCCCTCCCACCCAACAGGGAAGCCCTCCTCAGTCTCTTTTTTTCTCACCTGAGGGCAATTTTTTTACTGCTTTTTAGCAAGAGAAGAAGGGAGAGAGAGAAACATTGATTTGTTGCGTCCTGTAAGTATCTGGATCAGGGATCGAACCCACAATCTAGGTATGTGCCCTGACTGGGAATCAAATCGGCAGCCTTTTGGTTATGGGACGAGGCTCCAACCAACTGAGCCACAGTGGCCTGGGCCTTAGTCTCTATTTTTAACAAGTGCATTCTATTAAGCTTTGTGAATGTGCCATAATTTATTTTGCCAGGCACCTATCAAGAGATAAGTTATTTGGGGCTTTTCGTATTAATCAGCATACATCGAGTCAGCTGGCCTCCTCTGTAAAGAGCCAGATAGTAAATATTTTGGACTTTGTGGGTCAGATAATCTGTGTTCCAATTACCCAACTTTGCCCTTGTAGTTCAAAAGCAGCCACCAACATATGTAAATGAGTAGGCATGGCTGTGTGCCAATAAAACTTTATAAAACCAGGCAGCTGGCCAGATTCAACCCACAGGCTGTAGTTGGACAGCCCCTGGTATAAATGATACTGCAACCAACAGCATTGTACATATTTTGTGCATATGTTTGAGTTTATTGGGTAAATTCTTAGAAAAAGGCATATTCATTTTTTAGAGAATTCTGTCAAATTGCCTTCCAAAGCGAATGCCTCAGTGTACACTTTGCCAGGAGAGCAGTGCACCAGCTTCTCCACTCCTCCACCAGGGCTGTGTGTTATTGAACATCCCTACCTCTGTCAGTCTTACAGGTGCAACATGGCGTCTCACAGTAATTGCACTCAGATTTCTTTTATGTGTTAAGACACTTCTTACTGGTAATTCATAAGGTAGAGTCCTTATGAATTACTGTTTGTAAATACCTGTTGTCATACAGGTTGCAAATTGAACTGTGTTGCTGATTTCAAACTGTTTAGGAAGCTCAGCCGATGAATACTTAAAATCATCTCGGGAGCACGGCGTCTTTCACTTAACACTCCGTGAAATGGAGTGCAAAGGGAACTAGTCGCAGGTCACAGAATGATAGAAACCGGTGAGAAAGGGGACACTGGGGTAGCCCTGGGAGACTTGGCAGCTCAAAGCAGGAACGCTTCATCAGAACCTTCTATCCCTGCCTCACTGGTCAGCACTCAGATTGTCACAAGACAACATCTACCGGCCAACCTTCAGTTAGTCACATTCCTGCCCCAACAAGTTCAAGAAAGGAAAGTGGGGTGCCAACAGGAAGGGGAAATGGATGATGGGCAGCTACAAAAGGACTCTACCTTAGCAGGTCTCAATATCTCAGAGGTGGCAGGTTAGAAATGTGTGTTTCTTCCTGCTGATGCATGGCCACTTGTTCCCTTCACCACTGTTGGGGGTTCCATCAGCCGAGGGTCCCTGAGGCTGTGTGAGGTTCCCCATGCGCGCCTGACTCCTTTCCTGGTGCAAGTGCTCCTCTCTCCCCTACTGGCAAGGACCTGTAGTGATGGACATAAAACCCCGTGTCATATCAGTTGCAGATAGTTTCCTGGCTCATTGTTTGCCTTCCAAACATGTTTTTGGTATTAAAAAAAATAACTAGACACATGGGAAGCTGCAAAAAATAGCACAGAGTCCTGTATACCCTTCACCCAGCTTACATCTTAACCACAGTGCACTGTCAGCCCAGGAAACTGGCAGGGCAATGCCATTAACGAGACTCTAAACCTATTCTCATGGTATCAGCTTTCGCGTGCATTCATTTCTCTGCGTGTGTAGTTCTGTTCCACTTTGTCATCTGAGCAGATTCTCGTAACCACCACCGCAGTCACAACACAGAAATGTTTATTCGCCACAAGGAGCTCCTGCGTGCAGTCCCCTTATATCCTCACCGACCCCGTTTATGGTGTCCTGACATAGGAAGTCCATGACATTTGTGTGTCATCAGTCGTTTTGGGTTTTTTTTTAGGACTGCTGGATTTCATGTCATGATTAGAAAGCAGGATCTTTGGAACAATGTCCTTTTCATTCCTTCGGTGTGGTTTTGTTTTTTTTTTTTTTTTTTGAGGCAAAAAAAGGCTTGGGGCTCTTTTTCTGAACATGCACACAAATAAAACGTTAAATAAAATAAATAAATAAAATAAACCTACCCCTCTTCAGTAGGAGACCCAATCAACGCACAATTGAAATGCAGTGTCTTGTTAGCAACAGCTCTGGGCCACTAACTGGATTCTTCAGAGTGACAGGCTGAAGGTCAGACACCCGCGAGAACAGGCAAGATAGGAATGGAGCCATGCTGCGTGAAACACCAAAGAAACCGGACAGCGGTCCAAGTTATGGAGTCCATTTCCCATGGCTCCAAAGCAGCCAGCTGCAAGGAGGAAGTTTCTTAACACAAGCAGGTATCCCCATTGAGGACAGGCTGCTGCTGCCAAGGAAGAATAATTCTGGAGTTAAGATTATCTGGGGAGCAGTCAGCCTTCTGCAGGAGCCTCCTGACTTCCCTGAAACTGACCTTCATCCTGTGTGTGTGTGCGTGTGTGTGTGTGGTGGGGGGTTGTTGGGAGTTGAGAGCTTTGAGTTCCCTGAGGAGTGGAATACAGCCCAGCTTAGGGTTTACCTGTGACATTTTCTCTCTGCATTCTGTTCTTTTAAGTCAGGAAGGACTAGGAAAAGCGGCTTAATTTTGGACAACCCAGACATGGCCATTGATATTTTCTTGAAATTCGAAGCAATTTGTGACCAAAAAAAATTTTTTTTCCTTCTGTAATTGAAAACCTGGAATTTCTTCATTGGTATCTCATACTAGTAACAGCTAGAATTAAGAATTTTTACCTGCACTCCCTCAGTTAATCCTTCTGGCAACCCCTTGAGGTAAGGATACTTTTATTTTTGATTTTTTTTATTTTGAAATAACAATTTCTTATAATTAGATTGAGGTCAAGTACTTTGGGCAGGAGTTCCAGAGGTGCCACTGAGAAGATACACGTTCTTCTCAGTGCGTCCTGGGGTGATAACTTTGACCATTGGGCTATGGTGGTTTCTCTACTGTAAAAATCACCTTTTTCTCGTTGTAATTAATAAATATCTTGGGGGGAGAACATTCTTTGACACTATGCAAATATCCTGTTTCTAACCATACCTTTTCCATCACCAGTTGTTAGCATCCATTAATGTATGGATTTTGCCTGCAACGACTACGGGGTGTTTGCCCAATGGTCATCTTCCATTTCCCTCATACTGTCTATAGTTAACTTGAATTATAGTGGCGATTTTTTATTTCTCTCATTCCTTGTACATTTACTAACTGTAAGAGCTGAACGGTCAGTCACCTAGTGAGGCACAACAGAACCAACACCACTCACCCCACGGACACTCGCAGACTTCCAGGCCCCGCCCCAACATGGCGGGGCGGGGCGGGGCTCGCCAGGTCACGTGGTCCCCCGGCGCTGACGTGGCCTTCGGGGAATGCCCAACTTGTCCCTCGTAGCGCCCCGTCCGCCGTTTGCCTCGGAGACCCGATCCCAACATGGCGGCGCCCAGCGGAAGGAGGGACGGTGGCAGAGGTGCAAGCTTGTGGGCCACGCTGCTTCTGGCTGCCTTGGCGCTGAGGCCGGCAGAAACGGTGTCCGAGCCCACAACGGTGGCATTTGACGTGCGGCCCGGCGGCGTTGTGCACACCTTCTCCCAGAACGTGGGCCCTGGGGTAACTGACGCAGCTGAGCTGGAGGCTTGAGCAAAATGCCCGCGGGGACTGGGCCTGTGGAGGGGTTGCTGCCAGAGGAGGAGCGGGCTCCGATGTCGGGAGCGGGGCCTGAGGATGGGTGCCGATTCGGAGGCTGACAACTTTGAGAACTGGGTCATTAGCCTTAGTCCCTGTCTCCTCTCACATACCCAGCGTGCCTAAGCAGCTCTATCCCCCAGACCCAGGCGAGTTCCCAGCCAGTGGAGGGCAGGGCCGACACAGAGGTGGGGAGAGGGGAGTTGGGGCCTAACGGCTACGAGCCTCCAGGTCCCCTCCAGGTCCCGCAGCTGTGACGAGGGAGGAAGTAGACAGACATTGTTCCTTCCGTCTATTGCACAAGTTCCGCGTCTATTTCACTGTAGTGTGAGGCCGGGCCCTTCTTTGCCTAGGCAGCAGGCGTACGTCTAGCCCAGCCTTGTCCTCAACTTGGAGAAGTCGCTGCCTCTTCCATTCTCCTTTTTCATTGTCGCTATTTATGAGTATTAACAGCTAGGTATTGTGCAGAATGCTTTATACGTTAGACCTATTTTGCAGATGAGGGAATAGAGACTCAGAAAGGCTTGCATGTGCCCAAGAGCCACAGCAGCACAGAATTGGGCCCCCAGATGTTTCTCCTTGATGTCCCTATCTCCTAGGGGGGTGGGTGCTAGTTGCGGTCTCTGACCTTCCTGTTCTTTATTTCTCAGAAGCCACATGGGTTGTTTGTCCTGACCCAGGAGCTCACCAGTAGGGAGGCAGGCAGGGAAATTCTGGGTTGTCAGCCACTGGGAGGCCTCATGGGAACCCTTCCAGGGACATCTGCCTCCTTCCCCTTTAGTGCAGATGTCCAAAAGCAGGATCTTCTTGATTCGGGTTCTCAGAAAGACATCCTGAGACCCTGCACCTTAAGCCCTAAGGATTACCTCCTACCAAGCCTTTTTTTTTCCCCCATTCCATTTTCTAGGACAAATATACCTGTATATTCACCTATGCTTCTCAAGGAGGAACCAACGAGGTGAGTTGTTCAAAATTCTGTGTAATTTAGTATGACAGTATCTGCAGTCATACAGAGATGCTCTCCAGGGACAGTGGGGAGAGTTATGCTTGGGTTAACTTACACTCATTGAATTATCCTCACTTAACCAATAAAAGCGGGAGTGCTTAAGTTAAATAGTGAGGGTGTATTCCACTCAATTTCACAGAGTGCACAAATGTCTGAACAGAAGAAGGGACGTGAGATGTGAATCTGCTATTCCCATGAGCCTCTGTTAGAGATGTTATATTTGTTTTCTGTGCTGCCTAACAAATCGCCACAAACGTAGCAGCTTAAAGCAGCACCCATTTATCATCTCTCAGTTCTGGAGGTCAGAAGTCCTGGCAGCTCAGGTGGATGCTTCATAAGCCAAAATCAAAATCAAGTTGTTGGCCAGAACAGGCTCCCATCAGTTTGTCGGCAGAATTCAGTTCCTTATGGTGTGGGACTGAGGTCCCCATTTCCTTGCTGGAGGTTTTCCCCAGCTGGTTGCAGAAGAGGAAGTAAGAGAGACTTCAAGCACCAAATGGTGCTCTGCACCTTTGCCCGGTTTGAGGGGACCACGTGACTAGAAGTGCAGGTGGCCTTTAGGTGGTGAGAGCGGCCCCTGCTGGCATCGAGGAAACAAGGGCTTCAGTCCTACAACCGCAAAGAACGGATTCTGCCACCACCCCTAGAATGGGAAGAAGCCCCCATCTGCAGTGGGAATAGTCTGACCAACACCTTGATTTTACCTGTGAGACAGCAAAGGACCCAGCCCTGCCATGGCCTGCCCAGGCTTTTCCCCCAGCTACCCCATCCCTTCCCCTTTGGTAGCCATCAGCTCATTCTCTGTGTCCATGGGTCTGTTTCTGTTTTGTTTTGTATACACATTTGGTTTGTTCATTAGCGTTCACATGTAGTGAAACCATATGATATTTGTCTTTCTCTTTCTGGCTTATTTCACTTACCGTAATTACACTCTAGGTACATCCGTGTTGTTGCAAGTGGCAAGATTTCATTCCTCTGAAGTGCTGAATACCGTATTTTGCTGAGTATAATGTGCTCCCATGTATAATGCACACCCATGTTTGTGACCCAAACTTTCAGGAAAAAAATCTTTCATTTTTTAAAAAAAATTAAATTATTTATTTATATTTAGAAACAATACTGCCTCTCGTATTCCAGGGTATTGTTTTGCATATGAATATCGTTATTGCTTTCTAGAGTTACACTTTTAATGTAGAAAACATTATTTATTGATTTTTTTAGACGGGGAAGGGAGGAGAAAGAATGGGAAAGAAACATCGATTGGTTGCTTCTTGGATGCCACCAACTGGGGACCTGACCCAGTTGCATGTGCTCTGACTGGGAATCAAACTGGTGACCTTTTGGTTTGCAGGCCGGTGCTCATTGCACTGAGCCACTCCAACCAGGTTACTGAACAGATTGTCATTACTCCATTGTATGTTCTTGCCTCCTTTGTTGTAGATTAATGGATCATTTAGGCATGGGTTTATTTCTGGGCTGTTCTGTTCCATTGACCCATGTGCCTTTTTTTGTGTCAGTACCATGTTGTTTTGATTTTTTTTTAAGATTTTTATTTATTTTCAAAATGGGGATGGGAGGGAGAGAGGGAAACATCAATGTGTGGTTGCCTCTCACGCGCCCCCTACTGGGGACCCTGCCTGCAACCCAGGCTTGCGCCCTAGACCGGAAATGGAACAGGCGACCCCCTGGTTCTCAAGCTGGCACTCAGTCTACTGAGCCACACCAGCCAGAGCTGTTTTAATTTTTATAGCTTTGCAATATAGTTTGAAATCAGGGAGGATGATATCTCCAGCTTTGTTCTTTCTCAGGATTACTTTGGCTATTTGTGGTCTTTTGTGGTTCCATATAAATTTTAGGATTATTTGTTCTAGTTCTGAGATGAATGTTATTTGTATTTTGATCGGATTGCGTTGAATCTGTAGATTGCTTTAAGTAGTATGGACATTTTAATGATACTACTCCTTTCAATCCATGAGCACAGTATATGCTTCCATTTAATCTGGATCTTCTTCAGTTTCTCTCCTCAATGTCTTTTAATTTTTGGAGTACAGGTCTTTTTCTTGGGTATTTATTCCTAGGTATTCTATTCTTTTTGATGCAGCTGTGATTGGGATTGTCTTCCTAATTTCTCCTTCTGATTGTTTGTTATTAGTGTCTAGGAACACAGTAGATTTCTGTATATTCATTTTGTACCCTGTTACTTTACTGAATTCTTTTATTAAGTCATTTTTGGTTGATTCTTTAATGTTTTCTATATACAGTATTATCCATCTGCAAACAGTGACAGTTTCACTTCTTTCCAGTTTGGATGCCTAGTTTTCCTCGCCTGATTGCGGTGGCTCGGACTCCCAATACTGCATTGAATAGTAGTGGTGAGAGGGGACGCCCCTGCCTTGTTCCTCCCCTAGCGGAGGAGCTTTCCGCTCTTCACCGCTGAGCGTGACGTTAGCTGTGGGCTTGTCACATGTGGCCCCTGTCATGTTGAGGCATGTTTCTTCTGTACCCACTTTGTTGAGCGTTTTCATCATAAATGGATGTTGACTTTTGTCAAATGCTTTTTCTGCATCTGCTGAAATAATTATATGATTTTTATCTTTGGTTTTGCTGACATGATGACTCTATTAATTGTTATGGAGACATTTAACCAGCCTTGCATCCCTAGTATAGATCTAACTTGATTGAGGTGTATAATCCTTTTAATGTACTGTTGAAATCAGCTTGCTGGTGTTTTGCTGAGAGTTTTGGCTTCTATGCTCTTCAGAGATACTGGTCTGTAATTTTTTTTTTTTTTGTAGTGTCCTTGTCGGGCTTAATGTCATGGTACTGCTGGGCTTTTAGGCTGAGTTTGGAAGCATTCCTTCCAAAAATTTTTTTTGAATAGTTTGAGAAAGATAAGTACTAGTTTTTCTTCAACTGTTTGGAAGAATTCACTTATGAAACTGTCTGGTCCTGAATTTTTGTTCGTTGGAAGTTTTTTGATTACTGCTTCAATTTCATTGCTAGTAATTGGTTTGTTCAGATTCTCTGTTCTTGCTGGTTAGTCTTAGAAAGTTGTATGTTTCTAAAAATTTACCATTTCTTCTATATTATTCAGTTATTGGCATATAAGTGTTTATAGTATTCTTTCATGATTCTTTGTATTTCTGTGGTGTTGATTTTAACCTCTCCTCTTTCATTTCTGATTTTATTTGTGTTCTCTTTTTTTCTTGATTGGTCTTACCTAAAGGCTTGTCTCTTTTATTTATTCTTTCAAAGAAGCAGCTCAGATCATGGATGAGAGAGAGAAACGTTGATCAGTTACCTCTTGTACATGCCCCAACATGGTGGGACCCAACCTGCGGCCCAGGCATGTGCCCTGACGGACAGCCCACCCGGCGACCTTTCGCTTGGTGGGACAGCACCCAGCCAACTGAGCCACACTGGTCGGGGCCTGTCCTCAGTTCTTAAAATTCTTTTTTTTCATTTGCTATTCAGCTTGTGTGATTTCCAATATTCTGTCTTCCACGTCACTGATTTGTTTCTCTGTGGTAACTAATCTGATGTTGACTTCTTCTGACGTGTTCCTCATCTCAGTTACTGTGCTCTTTGTCTCCGATTGGTGCTCTGCCCCGTCTCCTGTCTGTGGAAGTGCCCTCTGAATTCCTCTGCTGCTCCCAAGTTCGTTGAGCAGTATGACTGTTTATTTATATATACATTCAAGTACCTTTAATTCTTTTCATTGATTGATTTTAGGGGAGGGAGGGTGGAGAGAGAGCAACATCAGTTTGTTGTCCCTCCCACTGGGGCGTTCGCTGGGTGCCTCCTGTGTGTGTCCCGACTGAGGACGCACCTGCAGCCTGGTGTATCGGGACGACGCTGACCAGCTGGGCGACCCGGCCAGGGCTGTTCAGATTCTTTATCAGGCCAGTTACTTCTCTCCATGTCATTAGGTTTTTTTGGTTTTTGTTTTTGTCCTTTGGAGCATATTCCTCTGGCTGCCCACTTTGTTTGACTTTCTGTGTTTATTCCCGTGAGGTGGATGGAATAGCTCTCTCCCAGTCTTGAAAAAGTGGTCCCTGTGTGAGCCGTGCGTTGTGTGCCCTCGGCAGGCCGGTGGTTGTTCGGGCAGGTGCATGTGGTGCCTGGTGTGTCATGTGGCCTGTGGCAGTGGGTTCTGGGCGGGGCGGGCTGGTGTAGGTGGGACTGCTGGCTGTGCGCTTTGCGTGCCCTGTTGCTTTGTCTGTTGGCAGAGCAGGGTCCTCAAAAGGCTGCTCTGTGTGTCTCAGTGCCCTACCAGCTCCGCCCTTTGTCCTTGTGGGGCAGCCTGGTGTGCGTGCGCAGCCGCGTGTGAGCGCACTGACACAGCAGTGCCCCGCTCACTCTCCGTGGGGCAACCCTGTGTGTGGGTACTGCCGCATTTTGCTAATTCCCCGTTTTCATTGGGTGGAGAAGCCCCCTGTGAACACATGGTAGCAATTCACTGTCTCTGCACTTCCTCTGGACAGGGCAGCCCTGTAGGCAGGCACTGCAACTTTTTGCTCACTCTTCCCAGGTGGGGGCCCCACATACACACAGCAGCCCCGTGGATGCATGAAGCAGCACCCTGCTGTACCGCAGCATGGATCTCAGGGCGGGGGGGGGGGCTTGTACACAAGCTGTGTCATCCTCCTGTTCCTCCTGGCCGAAGCTGGAACTGGCTGAGGACCTGCAGCAGTGCCCCGCATTGGACCGAAGAACCTGGATGGAGCCCTCGCTCTCTCTGCACAAGCAGGGGAAACCTAAGCAAGGGTGCTCCCTGGTCCCTGCGACCCTGGGTTCCTCAGCCCACAGACAGCTCTCTCATCCTTCTCTCTGGTTTCTCACACTCGTCGTGCAGAAGCTGTTTACTTGGCTCACAGTTGTCTCTGAGAAGGACATGCTCTAAATATTTCTTCTGTTCTTGGGAGTGGGCGAGCTCAGTGTCCACCTCCAGCACCATCCTGGACCTGCCTTTTGATTGCACAGTTTAAAGGGGTGAATTGTACAGTGTGTGTAAACCAGTAATTGGCTCCTGCATCTGTGTGGCAGGCAAAAGGCTCTAAGTGCCCGTTCACTCCCATGATATTTAACATAAAAATGGCCTTGTTTCCATAACGAAAAAGCTGCGGTGCTGGAACAGTAATGGGAGCCCGTCATTACTCCTGGGAGGGGACCGTAAAGTCCTTTCACTGACAAACTGTGAAAGTGCCTTTGGCAGCCCCAGAGGTAACGGTGGGTTTCCCGTTTCCATTTGGCCGTTTCCCAGAGGCCATGGAAATTAGAATATACTAGTAGTGTGTTTTAGAACTAGTTTAAAATTTTAATTAAGATTTTAATTTTAAACAAGCTAATACATACACATTGTTGGAAAAGAACCTGTAAAAGGTGATGGGGCCTTCTACTTGTCCAGTCCCTGCCCGCGTCTGGCGGTAACCACGGCTACTAGAGTGTTGTGTCTTTTCCGAGGACTTCTTCATGCTCTGCAAGCAGGCGGGAGTGCGCTGTCTTCCCTTTTCTGTTTGTTTTTATTTTTCTTAACAGACATTATTTTTTAGAGCAGTTTTAGGTTCACAGCCAAACTGAGCAGAAGGCGTAAAAATTCTGATATAGCCCCTCACCCCTCCCCACAGGCACAGCTGCCCACCGTCAACATCCCCCCCAGAGGGGGACATTTCTTACAGTCAGTGAGCCCACACTGACACATCATTGTCGCCCCAAGTTCATACATTAGGGTTCACTCTTATGTGCACTTATTTAGTGGGTCTGGTCAAACATAAAATGACATGTACCCACACCTGTTTCACACAGAGTAGTTTCACTGGCACTGACAGTGTGGCGGCCCCTGGGGGCCGGGCTGCAGCCCGGAGGCCCAGGAAAGGGCCGCTCACCTTGCAGAACTGGAAGGAAACCTGAGGCTCTCAGAGCTAGGCCGCACGCGGTCAGCCTGTGTGTCCCAGACTGACCCACGTCTCTCTCCTCTCCCTAGAAGTGGCAGATGAGTCTGGGGACCAGTGAAGACCACCAGCACTTCACTTGCACCATCTGGAGGTGAGCTGTGGGTCCCAGCGGTGGGGTCTCCTGGGAGCAGCTGCCTTGGCTCAGGCTGCTGGGGGTGAGTGCACGGCTGCTCTGGGGGGCCGGGAAAGAGGGGGGCAGACAGACCAGAGCATGCTGTGGCCCTGGAGGGGCACACAGAGGGAGTGCCATGTCGTGCTGGGAGTTGGCGAGGGCCAGAGGGCTCCCCGGGGAGCACGTGACACTGAGGCCTAGAGGAGGCTGTGGGGCCTGGGGAGGTGCAATCCAGGCAGTGGCCAGGGCACCAGGGAGTGGGGCCAGGCCCCCCAGATGCTCGCCTGTGACTGTCACCCTCAGTCATGTTCATGGTTCATGGGCTCAGCCTCCCCACCAGGGACTGATGCCCTGTTCACCCTTCTCGTAACCCTGCTGCCAGCACCCTGCTTGATGAGGGAATGGTGAGCCCAGGAAGGGCTGAAGGCGAGGGAGTGTGGCCCTTTGTTGGGGCTGCATGGAATTGTGTCCCATCTCCCCTGGGCTCCTCTGCCTAGAGTGTGTCACCCCAGACAAAACCGATTTCTTGAGCATTATCAGATGCCCAACAGGAAAAGTCCGAGCTGTGGCCCCACCGTCAGGGGACCAGGGTCCACCCAGGAGACAGACCCACAAGTTGGACACAGTGGGAGAGCAGGCACTCGACACTAATTAAAGGACACAATGCATTTTTTGTTGGTTTTGAACTTATTGCGGTGGCATTGGTTCATAAAATTACGCAGTTTCAGGCATACAGCAAGGACATGGCGTGTTTCAGTCCTGCCCGCAGGCCCGCCCACAGTCTCCCACTCAGTGCTGCACAAACGGCAGGTGTTCGCTGGGTGCTATTGGGGGGTTCTTGCCCTTCTGCTGGACTTCCCCAGGGGCGAGGGGTCCCGCTCTTCATCAGGCCAGACCCTGCCTGTGTCACCTCCCCTGGCCTCAGAGAAGCATCACAAAGGAAGGAGCCCGTGTGCTCGCTACAGGGAAGGCTCGTCACGGGGCTGCATTCTGCAGCGTGCAGGGCACCGCCTCTCGCGGGGCGTGTGAACACCAGCCCTCCGGGGGCACAGGCCCAAGTACGCACTCATCTGCAGACACCTGCTCAGCCGTGGTCCAGCTTTCAGATGCCCACCCACCCTCTGTCCACACAGAGGCTTAGAGAATCTGGGAGGCTCTCTGGATGCCACGCCCCCACCCCACAGCCTCCTCCCTGGCCTCCCTGCCGCCTTTTCTACTCCCACCCCCATTGCTGTCTGCTTTCCACACGTGGCCAGTTGGAGCTTTTCATACTGCAGATGTCATTGTCCCCTTGCTGTCGCCAGTCCTCCTCATTAGGCTCCTCTCTCTGCTCTGGCCATGTTGACCTCATGTCCCGTAAGTGTCCCCACTTGCACCTGTGAGGGGGCTTTGCAGCTACCATTTCTGCAGCCCGGCCAGCCCTCCCCCTCCCCTTCCTAGTCAACTCCTGTACTTCTCAGCCTTTGGCATGTTGCTGTGGCCCCACTGAGATACCTGGATGTCACTGGCACTCGATGAAAAGCGTTCAGTGGATGAGCATAAGGGTCCCTGCCCTAGAACAGCTTCCACCCAGAGGGGGAAAGAGGCTTGTCAGTAAAAAGCCAGAAGACTGTCTGGCAAGGGAAAGGGGTGATGATGTCGAGGGCCCTTCAGTACTTCCCAGAGTCAGCAGTGCTTGGAAACGCCTGGCCCTGGACCGACCCCTGACCCCACCTTTCTCTGCAGGCCCCAGGGCAAGTCCTACCTGTACTTCACACAGTTCAAGGCAGAGGTGCGAGGTGCTGAGATTGAGTACGGCATGGCTTACGTGAGTATCAGCCCTGCACGTCGGGGTGGCTTCCTGGGGTGTCCCCCTGCGGACAGCCCCTTTCAGACCCTGCCTGTGCCGCCTGTTCTGCAAGTGCAGGGAAGGACACGGGATATTGCAGACCCTCAGGTCTGGAGGTGCAGGGGGAGAGGCAGTGGCGGTGCCCAAAGGGACCTGCTGACCTCTAGAAACCTGGAAGTTAGGCAGAGCAGGAAGTGGACACCCTGACGTCCTCTGCTGCTGTCTGCCAGTCTCCTGCCAGTGCCCCCATTGGAACACCAACAGGAAGCTAGAGGGCACGGAGGCCTGGATGCTCGGCTCTGGGACAGGAACAAGGGCAGCGAGGGTGGCAGTGACCCCGGAGGCGCAGGCGGTGTGGCTCGCTGGTCTGTGTGTGGAGGTCCACATCCCTTGGCCCCAGGGGCCTGGGGTTCGTGGCCCACGCAGCACCTTCTGCTGCACTCCGATCCCCACAGCCCTGCCAGAGGCCGGCCACTCTGTGAGCCTGCCGTTTCTGCACTGGGGTCAGAAAGTCTGGAAACCACTGTCAGGCCAGGTTCAACCAAGAAACAGAACCAGCAGGAGAAAGGCATTCAGAGACCTATTGCCAGGAATTGGCTTCTGTCACGGCGGGTTGGCCAAGCAGCTCCGGAGTCCACGGGCCAGGCAGGCTGGCAGGTGGGGCCGGCGCTCGGGCACGAGCTGCTCCCGCCGCCCCGGGTGGGAGGTCTGCCGCGACGCCACGGCTCCGCTCCGAAGGCCCTTCCCAGGGGTCGAGACAGGCCCGGCCAGGTTATCGAGGAGAAGACCAGCTCAGGGGGTATTTTTGTCACACGTACAGGAAGCCTTCACAGCAGCCCCTGGTGAGAGGCTCGTTGCACAACCGGACACGGCTGCCGCCGGGCGACACGTCAGCCTGACCGTCACAGCTTTGAGCTGGGTACTCTCCGGGGTCCGTTCTCACTTCAAAACTATTATTTCAGCTGATGTGAGAGAGACACAATTCTGATTTTTAAAAATTACCTTCATGAGGCTGTTGTGCTTGTCCCATTTCCATAAATTAAAGAAAAAACTGAGTCAAATACTTTCTTCCTAGGATCTGCAGTGAAGGCAGGCGCTTTCAAGCCAGTTACCACTCTCTTAAGTGGAGTCACGAGCCACTTCTGGGGCCCCTTGCGTGCTCAAACCAGCGTCACCCAGCTTTCCAGCGAAAGCGCGAGGCTCCAGCCTGTGCCTTTTGGGAAAGCAAATCAAATCCTGTTCGTTCTTGATTAGCAAAGTTTCCACTTTTTTTCCTTTCAGTCTAAAGCTGCGTTTGAAAGAGAGAGTGATGTTCCCCTGAAAAATGAAGAATTTGAAGTGACCAAAACAGCAGGTGGGTAACGACGGACTGTGGACACAGAAGCCGACACGGGGGCAGACAGCCCCCGTGGAAGACACCCACGGGGGAGGGGGGCGCGGGGACAGCAGAAGGCCGTGGGGCCTGGGCGGTGTGGGGACTGCTGCAGCACATGTGCGGCCGCGGGCCAGGCACCTGCGAGCGGCTCCTGGGACGAGCTCCACGGTGAGTGTTTCCGGTCCAGGGGGGCGGATGGCCTCTGTGGAAACTGTTCCGCCTGCCCCCACCGGGCAAAGGCCATTCCCCACAGCGGTGAGTGGGTGCGGCTGTGTTCTAACAAAATGTGAATACTTTACGAACTTGGAAATGTGAATGTCATATCACTTTCCTGTATCACAAAATACCGTTTTCTTTATATTTTTGTTAAAGCTATTTAAAAATGTAAAAAATGTCCTTAGCTCAGGGGTGGCGGGCCACACGGCGCTAACCCCCGGCAGACAGCTGAGGGCATAAGAGCGTCCTCCTGCTCCGTGGGAGGGCTGTGACCTCCGTCCGCACAGCCCGACTGTCCTGGTCACGGAGCCCGGCCGCAGCTTCAAGGTTGGCACCTTCTGAGTCCTGAGAGCCCCCCTGCCCCACTCCTCTGAGCCACATTCAGCCACAAAGGGCAGGTGCTGAACGGGAAGAGGTGGGGCCTAGGGTTGCAGAGCAAGGGTAGATGAGTGAATGGGCAGGGCAATGGACTTGGGAGCCAGCCGAGTAGGAGAGGGGAAGCCCCGAGGGTCCTG
This sequence comes from Trachops cirrhosus, assembly GCA_028533065.1. Lineage (NCBI taxonomy): Eukaryota > Metazoa > Chordata > Mammalia > Chiroptera > Phyllostomidae > Trachops > Trachops cirrhosus. The sequence continues at coordinate 37,537,247 of CM052545.1, read as the reverse complement.
AGTTTCAGGAAAAGATGAGGTGAAGGAACCCGTGTAGCTGTGGACATCACTGGGCATGAAGCCCCAGGGAGGAGATGGCATGGGCAGGGTCTTTAGGGAGAAGGGAGGTCTGGGTAGGGCCCCAACTGCAGGCCCTTGAGGGGATGGGGACCATTCAGAGTAGGGGTCAAGGACAGAGGGTGTTGGTTTGTGGGCAGAAGCCGAGCCCCAGGGCGCATAGGACAAGGTGCACAGGGAGTCGGGGTCTGGCCGGGTGTGGCAGATGGTGTTTGCCGATGCCCTGACGCTGCTGTGAAAGCATCATGGGGTCCTCAACAAGCTTGCCAGTGTTGATACAGGCCGGCCCCAACCTCCACTCGTTCTCAGTGTGCCAGAGATGAGCACGGTTCCTCTCACCGGGGCTTCCCTGTGCACTCCCACTGCCCTTGGGACAGGGCGGCCAACCTCTTCACCCTTCTGTCGCTCGCCCATAGGACTTTTGGGGCCGGGTCCTTGTCACATGCGGTCCACTTTGGGGACTGCTCGCCTGCTCTGCCAGACCCCACCAGGCCCCACGCTGGCCCAGGAGCATCTGTGGAGTCTCGAGGGCCCTGCCACGCGTTTCTTCTTTTGCAGTGTCCCACAAGCCCGGGGCGTTCAAGGCTGAGCTGTCCAAGCTGGTGATCGTGGCCAAGGCGTCCCGCAGTGAGCTGTGACCAGCAGCCCCCCGGAGGGCAGCTCTCCCTCATCTCTACTAAAGGGGCTGTGCCCTGCGAGGGACAGTGCATTACCGGTTTCCTAGAGGACTGAGGGATTTCTGCCCTGGCAATGTGCCCTGCCTGGAGGGGCTCACAGGGTGGCGAGGCCCTGGGACAGAGTCCGGGGCCCGGAGGTGTTGGGCCTGCTGGGCCCCGCCCCCAGCCCCTCCACCCACCCTCGCTCCTCTGAACTCAGTGCGGGTCCCAGCCCCGCTGCTGGTTGTACCAGGAGAGACATCAGCACAAGGTGGTGGGGGTAGGGGGTCGCAGCTTTTCTGAAGCCAGTGTCTCCCCTTGGGCACAGGCCAGGCTCCGGACATTCCAGGAAGAATGGTCCCTCTGCCCTCTGACCCCAAGCTGACTATTTTCTCACAGTTTCCCCAGGAGACCACCTTTCAGACTAACTGGGAAGAAATGAAATGTTCTTTTGTATTTAAATAAATAAGTTGAAAAGGAACCACGTAGACCGGGCGTCTGGTGCTGGTGCCCCCCTGGCTGGGCCCAGGGTCTGCAGCGGGGTCTGGCTGCCCCTACTTCTCTGGTGGAAACAGGCAGGTTGTGTCCTCCAGGACCTGCGGAATCTCTAGGCACAACTTTTCTGCAGGTACAAAAACAGCAGGTCCTGAGGCAGGCAGCCGGGAGCCGGTCCCTGTGGCCGGGCACTGCGACCCCCTGAACACGGGGGCAGACCCCGCCACATCCAGCACGTCCCACCGGTGGCACTGGTGGGGGGTGAGGGCTCTGGGGCAGGCCTCTTCTGACCCTGCTGACTGTTCCTTAGTTGTTAAAAGCCAGGCTGCAGTACGGTGATTTAAAAAAACAAGAAAATGAAAAACACCCACAGGCAAACAAAAATGAATGAAACCCCAAAACGCCCCAGCCACTCAGAGGGGCCTTGTCCTCCCAGCAGTATGGGGGCTGGGCGTCCAAGCCCTGGCTGAGTCTTCAAGAGCAAACAAGGGGAAATACTGTGTGGCTGAGAAGTGGGGCCCTTCCTGATTGAAACTGCCATGTTGGATCCATGGGATCTCGACCTTTCACTCACCTTGTGCCAACCTGAGGGCAGCCGGCTTCCTGCCAGAGTCTCACGTCTGCAGGGAGCAGAGGGAGGCTCTCACCTGCCCGCACGCTCAGTGGGTCCTGCGGTCAGGCCAGTTTCAGACCCAGGTGCATGAGCGTGAAGAGTAACTGTTCTTGGAACAGGTACCTGTTGAAGAGGGAGCTTGGGCCCCAAAGACGTTCAGGGGACAGACCCAGCCAGCCTTAACTTCCAAGCCGTGTGTTCTGCCACCTCATGAGAGAAGTTCTGAAAGCTGTACACGTTCACAGGGAAGGTCACTGCACTAAGAGGGTCCGGCCTCGAGGTCTGCTGAGCACGGCCAACTGCAGGACCCAAGAGATGATCACCCAGCACCTCCTGCCATACCGAGCAGTGAGACCCTGAGCCCTGAGGTGTCAGCAGAAGGGAAGGGGATTTTTCCACAGTCAGCCCAGAGTCACCACTGCCAAATCCCTGGGTGTCACCAAGGATGCAGAACAGTGGATGTGGCGTGCCAGGACGCAGGAGGGCGTCCCTGGACAAAAGAAGCTTCCTTCTGCCCCCGTGTGGCACACGTGTGCATCTCTATGGAGCTTTCAGGCACCTCACAGAACAGAGCCACCCCGACGCCAGCACCTTCTCAGGAGGAGAAGCTGAACTAAACCCCAGTCTGGCGTGCAGAAGCCAAGTTTTGCCACTCCACTAGACTGTCATCACAATGCCCGGAACAGGTACCAAACCTCTCAGCAGGGGCCACAGATGTGTGACATTCACCTGCAACCTCCATTTAAAAGGCAGGAACTGATGAACCTTCTGATCAAGATGGCAGAATAGGAGAACACTACTCACCTCCTCCCACAACCACAACAAAATTACAACTAAATTCCAGGAGAACTGTTCTTGAAGACCAGCTGAACACAACCCCTGTTACTAAGGACGTGAAGCCATGTTGAGACTGGTAGGAAGGGCAGAGATGAGGAATGGGCGAGTCCCACACTGTGTGTGGCAAATAAGAATTGGAGGGACATCTCAGCCACAGAGGTCTTCCCTGAGGAGCAAGGGGTCCCAGCCTTCCATCAGGCAGGTGGGCACCAGTGTTTTCCCGGCTGGCTGTGAAAACCAGCAGGGATTGCCTCCGGGAGAGACAAGGGGCTGCCAAAGACTAAGCGCTGGTTTTCTTTAATCCTCACTGGATGATATGCTGTTAACTTTCAGAGAGACGGGAAGGGAGGGGGAGCGAAGGAGAGAAACATCGATCAGCTGCCTCTTGCATGTTCCCCGATCGGGCCAGAACCTGCAACCCAGGCATGTGTCCTGACTGGGTATCGAACCTGTGACCTTCCAGTTTATTGGATGATGCTCTAAGCAAGTGAGCCACACTGGCTAGGGCTGAGGTGCTTTTCCTTTTTTTTGTTTGTTTGTTTTGTCTTCCTTTCTTTTCTTTTTTTTTAAAGATTCATTTTATTCATTTGTTTCCAGGGAGAGGAGATTGGTTCAGAGGCCGGCACTCAATCCACTGAACCACACCAGCCAGGGCTCAGGTGCTTTTCTTTTTTTTTTTTTTTAAGATTTTATTTATTTAACTTTAGAGGGGAAGGGAAGGAGAGAAGGAGAGAATGTATGGTTGCCTGCTTGGAACTGGCCTGCAACCCATGGGTCCCCTGCTGGGAACTGGCCTGCAACCCAGGCATGTGCCCTGACTGGGAATCGAACCGCGATCTTTTGGTTCGCAGGCCCGCGCCAGGTGCTTTTCTTAAAAGGGCTTGAAAACAGGCTCACTTGCTCACAAACTCACTAAGATCCAGAGCTGGGGCAGCTGTTCAAAAAGCACCAGGGACACATGGAAAATAACTAAATTGCCTAATTTCATCAAGCGTACAGGGGCAGGGAGTGGGACAACTCTGGAGACGGAAGTTCTGGCAGACACCAATGCTCCTTTGTTGAGCCCTGGCTGACCCCAACCCCACTGGCTGGCTCAGGAAGGCAGCAAATCTATGCTCTCCATTCACCGGGCTCACACCGTTCGTCCCACCTTGGTGATGCTCCGAGACCCCGCCCCACCCCACTCGCTCACCCAGCCTGAGCTGCTTCCAGTGGCTTTTCCACACAAGCAGCCTACCTCGGCTCACTGCATATTTACCCCCACATCCACAAACCTCACATCAGAGGTGGCTGTCCTAGGTTTGTGCTATGGACTTCTCAGAGTTCCACAAATCCCAGCTGAACTTGAAGTTTAACTCTCATTAGGTGGCCCCAAGCCTGGCATAAGTGGCAGCCACTCTTGACTTGGAAATAGCTTCAACTAAGCAGTCACAAACCAGACGTGAGTGGCGGCTAGCCTCGGCTTGCGTTGTAGTGCCCTCCAGAGGGGCCCAAGCCTGGTACCAATGGCAACTAAGCACAGAGCACTATAGCTCCCACCAAGGGGCCCTGAGGCCTGACACAGGTTGCCACTGAACTTGGCCTGTGCTGGAGCCCCTCCCAAGAGGCTCCAGATCAAAAACACCAGTGCCTGGCTTCACCAGAGCCCTGCTAAAGTGACTCCTGTCCCATGGAGTCATCCCTCACCTGGCAACTCACCTGCTGTATTGTGACCAGCCTTCACAGCGTGTCAGCCCGAAGGTCAACGCCCCCCCCCCCGCCCCCCGCGACTGCAGCAGCAGTCGGGGCCCACCTACAACAGGACGGCAACTCAACACACACGGGACATGCCCAGGGCACTCAGCTCAGGTGAGCAAGGACACTACCGGGCCCCACAGGACAGCTACTAGATAAGGCCACTGTCGAGTACAGGAGATGTAGCAGATCTACATAATACGTCGAAACAGTCACAGGAAGGCAGCAAATTGAGAAGACAAACATCACACATGAAAGAACAGGACAAGGACTGCCAGTCAATATGGAGGCATAGGTAGACGCACTGTGCCTCCTCGTACAACCAAGATAGGGACAACAACAATATAGAAACAAAATAACAACCAGAACGGACAGAAAATTGAAGTGTATGGAAGTTGGACACCCAAGGATTTAAAAATAGACACATTCATCCAGACCAGAGCTCAACAAGACCCCCCCGCAAAAAAAAAAAAAAGCAAAAAGATGGCTCAAACAGAAGAATTGAAAGCCCCAGAACCCATCCTTTTAAGCGACCAAGAGATAGCCAACCTATCAGATGCACAGTTCAAAGCACTGGTATTCAGGATACTCACAGCATTGGTTGATCTTGGTCCCAAATTAGATGAAAAAATGCAGGCTACAATAAGTTTAATGAAGAAAAATGCACAGGGAGCCAATAGTGATGGAATGAAAGATGGGTCTCACATCATTGGAGTGGACCAGAAGGAAGAAAAAAATATACAACCAGAAAAGAATGAAGAAATAAGAATTCAAAAAAAATGAGGAGAGGCTTGGGAACCTCCGGAACATCTTTAAACGTTCCAACATCCGAATTATAGGGGTACCAGAAGGA
>CM052545.1:37488563-37531502 GCA_028533065.1 Trachops cirrhosus | reverse complement strand
GATAAGGGGATAGTAACCTACAAAGGAGTTCCCATCAGACTGTCAGCTGATTTCTCAAAAGAGACCTTGCAGGCAAGAAGGGGCTGGAAAGAAGTATTCCAAGTCATGAAAGGCAAGGGCCTACATCCAAGATTACATTATCCAGCAAAGCTTTCATTTAGAATGGAATGGCAGATCAAATGCTTCTCAGATAAGGTCAAGTTCAAGGAGTTCATCATCACCAAGCCCTTATTGTATGAAATGTTAAAGGGACTTACCTAAGAAAAGGTAAAAAACGTGTAGTAAAATGACAGCAAACTCAATTATTAACCACACCTGAAACAAAAACAAGAAGAAACTAAGCAAACAACTAGAACAGGAACAGAACCACAGAAATGGAGATCACATGGAGGGTTAGCAACAAGGGAGTGGGAGGAGGAGAGAGGGGGGAAAGGTACGAAGAATAAGTAGCATAGATGGTAGGTAGAAAATAGACAGGGGGAGGGCAAGAATAGTAGGGGAAATGTAGAAGCTAAAGAACTTATGACACATGGACATGAACTAAAGGGGGGGAATGTGGGTGGGAGAGGGTGTTCAGGGTAGAGGGGAATGAAGGGGGGATAATAGGACAACTGTAATAGCATAATCAATAAAATATATTTTTAAAAAAAAGAAAGAAAGAAAGAACAGGACAAAACTCCAGAAAAAGAACTACATGAAGCCCTGACCAGTGTGGCTCACTCAGTTGGTTTGGTGAATTCCCACAAAGCGAAAGGTTGTTGGTTCAATTCCCAGTCAGGACACATGCCTGCGTTTCAGGTTCAGTCCCTAACCAGGTCCTGTACAAGAAGCAACCAATTGATTTTTCCCTCTCACACCAGTGTTTCTCTCCCTCTCTTTCTCTCCCCTCCCCCTCTTTCTAAATATAAATACAGTCTTTTTTAAAAAGGAAATTAAGTGAAATGGAGACAACCACCCTAGCTGGTGTGGCTCAGTGCCAGCCTGCAAACCAAAGGGTCACCGGTTTGATTCCCAGTCAGGGCACATGCCTGGGTTGCAGGCCAGGTCTCCAGTAGGAGGTATGTGAGAGGCAACCACACATTGATGTTTCTGTCCCTCTCTTTCTCCCTTCCTGTCTCTAAAAATAATCTAAAAAAAAAGAAATGGAGACAACCTTCAGGGTTCGAAACACTTGTGTAAGGATGCTCAATGAATTAAGGGGGATAGATGAACTCAGAACTTCAATGAAGAATTGTAAAACATTAAAAGGGGGATTAAAAAAATGAACCAATGAGAATGAAGAATACAATAACTGAAATGAATACCTAGAGGGAATCAATAGCAGATTAGATGAGGCAGAGGGTCAGAGCAGCAATTCGTAAGATAAAGTAGGAGAAAATACCCAACTGGAACAGAAAAAAAATTAAAAATGAAGGGAGTTTAAGGGACCTCTGGGATGACACCAGGCATACCAACATCTGCAGCACAGGGGGTACCAGAAGGAGAGACAGAGGGGGAGTGAAAAACTATGAGGAAAAACTTCCCTACCCTGGGGAAGGAAGCAGACGTACAATTCCAGGAAGCACAGAGTTGCAAACAAAAGAGGCCCACACCAAGACACATCATAATTAAGATGCCAAAGGTTGAAGACAAAGAATTTTAGGAGCAGTTAGTTACCTATGTGGGAGCTCTCATAGGCTCTCAGCTGATTGTTCAACAGCAACTTTGCAGGCCAGAAGGGGTTGGCACAAAATATTCATAGTGATGAAAAGCAAGGACCTATAACCAAGCTTACTCTACCCAGCAAAGCTATCATTTGGAATCGAAGGATAGATAAAGAGCTTTGCAGACAAGAAAAAGCTAAAGAAGTTCATCACCACCAAACCAGTATTAAAAGAAATGTTAAAGGGTCTTAAGTAAAAAAGAAAAAATATGAATAAGAAAATATAGGCAAGAAGCCCTGGCTGGTGTGGCTCGATGGATGGGGTGCAGCCTGCAAACCAGGGGTCGCTGGTTTGATTCCCAGTTCAAGCACATGCCTGGGCTGCCAGCCGGGTCCCCGGTGGGGGATGCATGAAAGGCAACCACACATTGATGTCTCTCCCTCTCTTTCTCCCTTCCCCTTTCTCTAAAAATAAATTATAAGTAAAATCTTTTAAAAATAAACAAATAAAATAAGGGCTGTAGCCCTGACTGGTGTGGCTCAGTTGGTTGGGCGTCATCCTGCAAAGTGAAAGGTCACCAGTTCAATTCCCAGTCATGGCACATACATGTCTGGGTTTGGGGTTCGGTCCCCAGTTGGGACATGTGCAAGAGGCAACCAATTGATGTTTCTCTCTCACATCAATGTTTCTCTCCCTCTCCCTTTCCCACTTTCTAAAAAATATAAATAAATATTAAAAAAAAAAACAAGGGCTGTATCAAGAGACAAAGAAGGACATTTCATAATGATAAAGGGATCAATCCAACAAGAGGAAATAACTTGTAAACTTCTATGCACCCAACATAGGAGCACCTAAATATATAAAGAAAATGCTAATGGACATAAGAGAGAGATCAACAGTAACGCAGTAATTGCAGGCATTTTAACACCCCACTGTCATCAGTGGGCAGATCTGGAGCACAGGTGGCAAACACAAGGCCCGCGGGCTGAATCCAACCCTCCACCTTGTTTTATCCGGCCCAGCACCTTGTTTCTACCTGGCGGCAGCACCGAGCTCTCGCTTAACTGTTAAGGAGTGGTTACATTTACACAGTTCTAAAATTACATTCGGCCCTTTGAAGGCAACCATGAGGCTGATGTGGCCCCTGGTGAAAATGAGTTTGACACCCCTATTCTAGACAAAATCAACAAGGAAGCTGGCCTTAAATATCACATTAGACCAGATAGACTTACTAGATATTTTTAGGATATTTTGACCAAAAGCAGCCAAAGAATATTACACATTCTTTTCAAGTGCACATGGAACATTTTCCAGGATAGTCACATGAGGCCGTAAAACAAGCTTCAGTAAATCTAAGATTGAAATCATCAATCACAAGGGTGTAAACCTAGAGCTGTGCAATAACAACAGAAACCCAGTCCAATTTAAGAAGGGGCAGAGACCCTGAGTAGGCATTTCAGAGAAGAGGACATACGGATGGCCAGCAGGTATATGAAAAGATGCTCACCTTCACCTAATCGTCAGGGAAACGTGAACCAAAACCACAGTGAGATCTCACCTCACCTGTCAGAACGGCTGTCAGTGCGTCAACAAACGCACGCCGGCCAGATGTGGAGGGAGAAGTCCCGCCCACGGTGCACAAGGGTGGAATTGAGAATCGGTGCAGCCACTACAGGAAACTGGAGTTTCCTCCAAAAACTAAAAGTAGACGACCTGGCCAGTGTGACTTTGTTTGTTGGAGTGTCATCCTGTAACCAAAAGGTTGCAGGTTCAATTCCTGGTCAGGGCACATACGTAGGTTGCAGGTCCATTGCCCGGTCTTGGGCGCATATGGAAGGCAACCAAATAGATGTTTCTCTTCCTTCCTCTCTCTCTAAAAGCAATGGGAAAACATGTCCCTGGGTGAAGATGTTTTAAAAAATCAGAGCAGTCACATGATCCAGCAATGGCACTTCTGGGTATTTATCCGAAGAAAATAAAAATACTAATTCAAAAAGATACGTGCATCCCTATGTTTACTGTGGCATTATTTACAGTAGTTAAGATATGGAAGCAGCCTAAGTGTCCATCGAGAGATGAGCGGATAAAGATGTGATAGATATTTGCGATGGAATATTAGTCAGCCATAAAAAAGAATGAAATCTTACCATTTACAACACCATTGACAGACAAAAAGGGGAATTATGCTAAGTGAAATAATTTAGACAGTAAAAGACAAATACTATGACTTACAGGTGGGGTCTAAAAACCAAAATGAACATAGATACAAAGAACAAACTGATAGCTTCCCGATGGGAGGGAGCAGGAGGCCGCGTGTAAAAGCCGATGGGAGTGAGAAGCAAACTGGCGGTTACCAGCAGTCACGGGATGTGAAATGCAGCACAGGGAATACAGCTGTAACCCTGCGCTAACCCGGGATGGCGCCAGGCGGGGACTGGACTTCTCAGAGTGATCACTTCACAAGTCACATAAATCTCTAACCGCCATGCAGTACACCTGAAAGTAATACAATGTTGTATGTGAACTGTAATCGAAATTATTTTGTTTTTTTAAAAGGCAAAAATCCCAAGAGGAGAAAACTCAGCACCAAGCAATTCAAGCCATTTTCACATACTGCCAATGGAAGACATGTGCTTTTATTTAAATTTTTCTGCAGTGCTGTTTGGTTTTCCAAAATTAAATCCCAAATTTACGAAGAGTCAAGAAGCTGAACAACCCAGCAAGGACCAAGTACAAGCATTATTATGCATGTTGATAAACTCAGTCAGCGGAACCGAGGGCAAAGAGTTTCCTCTGGGCCCTGACTGGTTTGGCTCAGTGGGTTGGACATTGTCTCGGAAACCTAAAGGTCACTGGTTTGAATCCCAGTCAGGGCACAGGCCTGTGTTGTGGGGCGGGTCCCCAGTTGAGGGTGTGTGAGAAGCAACCAATCGAGGTTTCTCTCCCTTTCTCCCTCCCTTCCCCTCTCTTTAAAAGTAAATAAATAAAATCTGGGGGAAAAAATTCATGTAGGGTTTCTCAGGATACTCAAAATGCACCTTCGCTCTTGAATATGAAGAGCTATCTCTGGACTGGACAGATGAGAGGGAAAGTTGGCCTTAGAATGGTGGAGTAGGAGGTAGGAACAGCTGGCTCTCAGCTAAAAGGCTTTGGCTTCTTCAAGGAAGCAGAAACCAACCCACAGAAAGGCTAACTTGAATCTGAGGTCATTATCTTATCAACTAGTACAACAGGCCAGGGAGAGGCAAAAGGGAGTGGTGGGGACTGTAACAAAGCAGAGAGGGGCAACCTCTATGCAGCTTCACCAGCAGGCAATGCAGGCTTAGCCGAGTTGCTGAGAGAAATTCCAAATCCAGATTGGTATGTGCAGTTCTCCACTTTTAAGTGTCGTCAGCTGATTCCATTTGGCTCAAACCCTGGATGGAGCAAGCAAACTCATGTTCTAGCCTAATAAGGCCTGTGGGCCTCCTGTTTGCAACCCTCGCCCTGAACGGACCAGACCCAGTTCTGTAAAACAGTCACTGGACACCATTCCTCCTCCCACTCGGGCACCCAGGAGAAACCTTCCCAAACCTGGCCCGAACGGACCCGCAGCCCTGTTTTGCACCCATTGCCCCCTTTTGACAAAACCTGCATCCCCCACATGTCCATCCACGGCCCGAGTGGAGAATCACTGTATCTTTTGGGTGTCCCCAAAGCCACGATTTGGTGAGCTCTGCCTTCTGAGGTCTGAAAAGTGTTTGTCAGTGTATTTGTTTTCCAAACATGAAGTGATCGTTGAAAACTGCCCGCATCGCAGATGGCTTTACCTTTGCATCCTCTATCTGGGGCGCACTCTGTCCCTGCCCATGCGGGAGTCAGAGCTAGGGTTCCAGGTACATCGAGACGTCCTCACCCACGCACCAGCACCCAGCGCAACCCTGCCCATGGCTCCCTGTGCTCATTCCCTGGGGTGGGCAGCTGAAGTGAGAGCCTTGCTCCCTCTCAGTGCCGGCCAGGCCGGTTCCTTCTGAGGGCTGTTCCAGGCCTCCGTCCCAACTGCTGGGGGTTGCTGGTGATCCTTGGTGTCCCCTGGTTTGTAGCACATCCGATTTCCGCCTCTTTCTTCCCATGGCATTCCTCCTGTGTCCACATTTCTCCCGTTTATAAGGGCCCCAGTCACATTGGGTTAGGGGTGCGCTGTGCTGCACTGTGATCTCATCTCACCAGTCACGTCAGCCACGACCCTACTGCCCGATCTGGGTCACTGAGGGTCAGGACTTCAACAAAGGAATGAGCGGGGCAACCCCGGTCACCCCATAACACTTCCTTTCTCCCAGTTCAGTGTCACTCCTGTTTTTCCTGTTGTTTTTAGAGAGAGGGAGACAAATATCAATGTGAGAAAGAAACATCGACTGGTTGCCTCTCCTAAGCACTTGGACAGGGGATTGTACACACCCAGATGGAAAACTGAACCTGCAACCTAGGTATGTGCCCAGACCAGGAATCAAACCCGCAACTGAGCCACACCAGCCAGGGCAGGATGAGCCCTTTCTGAAGGAATTAAAAAGCCCAGGCTACAACATGAAGCGGGCAGCATCGGCTTTCAGAGAGCACCCAGTGGTCTCAGGAGCACCATCCAGTTGTCGCTGCTCAGGACAGGTGGACCCGAGCGGGCTCGAGGTGTGGGGGAGGCTGCTGGCCTGGGGGGCTGTGCCGGCTGCCACGCTGAGCTCCTCTCCCAGCAGGGTTAGGTGACATGGGTCCTGACAACTGCTGCTGTAAACGGTTTAGCATCTTCAGAAAAGGGACGGGTCATCTGTCCGGGGAGTTTGGCTAGAATCACACCAGGGATAAAAGAGGTCATTTAAAACATAAAAAAAACCTCACGAATCCCCAACCCCCAGCAGGAAAACTGTAGACAGCGGTCATATGTTGTCCTCGTCCAGCATCCTGGTGAGCCCGTCACAGATCCGGCGCAGGTGGGAGCAGTACGGCTCAGCTGGGCTGTAGAGTGTGGCCAGGAAGTCGCAGTTGGCAAAGTGGCCGAAGACATGGTTGATGCGGCCGTGGGACTTGGCGGTCAGGTGTGGGCCCACGGCCTGGTGCAGCAAGTCCCGGCACTCGAGGAGGGCGGTGGCCAGCACACGCCTGTCAAAGGTGAAGTCCACCTGGTGGAAACTGATGGCCGTCATGGCCAGGCGGCGTGCCCTCTGGCGGAAGCGCTGTAGGAGCGCCAGCTCCTCCCCGCCCAGCTGGCCACTGCGGAGCAGGATGCTCAGCTTCACGGCCACCTTGACCAGGTTCTTGAGCACCTTCTGAGCCTCCTTGCGGCTGCGGGTGAACTCCTTGGTGGCACGGTACAGCTCATCCAGCACCTCGCTGCTTGTGTCGTCGATGAACGCGGCCACTGTCGCCTTGGTTGCCACTTTGCTCAGGAGCTTTTTCTGGGCCTGCAGAGCCAGGCTCTTGGTGCTGAAGGTGTCCATCAGCCCTGCCCAGGGGAAAGAGACCCAGAATCAGTTCCCATGACCCTGGGCCACAACGGGCTTGCCCGGTCAGGACAACTTTGTTTGCTCCCACCATCTTCCCAAGCCCTTGCCTCTTCCCCGGTGAACACTTTTACATTCCCCCAAACCCCTCAGGCCCTGCCCCCTTCCTGGTGGACTCATACATCTCCCAACGCCCTGACCCCCAGGCTTCTGCCTCTTCTTGCAGATTTGTCCCTCTGCTTAGCCTAGACACTGCCTCCTCCAGAAAGCCATCCCTGAACCATCAAACTGTTGGGGAGGCACCTCCTCTGGGCCACACAGCACCCCAGGAACTCCCCATCACTGCTCTGCTCCCCCTGGGTTTGCTTCCCTGCTGCCTGCCTCACCCCAGGCCACAGCAGAGGCCCCGAGCCTGATTCCTTCTCCACTGTATCCTTGGAGACTCCAGAAACATCTATGGAATGAATGAGGGGAGCCTCAGACCCACCCCCAGCCCTTACCCGCTGCCCAGGCCCTGGTCAGAATCCACCCCTGCTGTGGCCTCAGGCCGGCCCGACCAGGAATGTCATGTGGGCACCCACTCACCCCCAGAGGCTCCCACAAAGCCCATCTTTGTGGGAGCTCGCACCCTGGAAGCAGTCCCAACCCTCAGCTGCCATGCTAGAGGTTGGGGCAGGCCCAGGGATTACTGGAGCAGCCGTCCCTGCCCCCTACGCCAGTCACCGGACCTCAGGGCCACAAAGGCCGGGCCGGAGCTGGGGCCCTGCTGACTCAGCACCATGTGGCAAGCCCAGAGCTGGCAGCATGCGCCCATTTTGTCACTCCCACCAGGTATTGGGCAGGTTGCCCATTTTGCAGAAGAAAACACAGAGGCCAAGCCACTTCCCCAAGGCCACACAAGAAGACAGTGACTGCCTGCTCCCAATGCCTCTGCACCTCTAACCCCTTCATCTTCCCCAGCTGATACCTGCAGGTCATCCTGAGTCTTAGAGGGTTGGGGGCTGTCCCCCATGACAAGACCAGCCCCAATATTCAGGGCCTACTCCTGGCTTTGACCGCTGGGTCAAGAAACATCACCGCCCCGTGCCTCAGTTTCCCCATTTGTAAAATGGGGAAGATCAGAACTCTGCCTTAGGGCAGAAGCTCGTGGCCAACCCAATGCCCACCAGGCTGTGACTGTCCCCTGGGCACCACCACCTGGGACTCTGCCATTTAAGGTCTAAGCATCCAGCAGCCTGGTGTAGAGGCCTCTGTGAGCAGCGGTGGCATCAGCTCGCCACTTGGCACCAGTACCTATGCCCCCTGAATTCTCTCCCACCAGTTCTCTAGAACAGTCTATCCCATTCTCTTTACCTGGACCCCTCCTCCCATATTCATCCTACAAACTCCTGCTCATCCTTCAACTCTCAGTGTCACCATTACCTACTCCTGGAAGCCTTCCCAGAAGTCCCAACCTGGGCCAGGTGCCCCTGGCTCCCGCAGCGCCCTGGGCGTCCTCCTCTGTGGCCTCGAGCACCTTGGTTTCCACGTCCACCTCCCTGGCCCAGTGGCACGTTTAGGGGCTGTGTCTCCCAGCCCAGGGCCTGGCACACAGCAAGTGTCTCACGGTGTTTGATGAACGTGTAAGGGGAAGGATGTGGGCAAACACTGGAAATGAGAGGGCTATCCCAAGGCCCTGGTCCAGTCTCCCCAGGTCACGGATGGGCAAACTGAGGTTCAGAGAGGAGCTTTCTCCGAGTCCAGAGGTGAGGCCCAGGCCTCTGGACCCCAGCTCCTCCAGCCTGTCTTGGTCACTGTGTGAGCCCAGGCAGGTCCTTCCACTCGCAGATCCTGAGGTTGAGCGTGCTGGTTCTCGAGGGGAGCTGAGCCTATTTACAGGCTTTGGGAAGGGCCTGGGCCCCCAGCAGCAGCCCCCGTCTCCAAGCCCAGCAGGAAAAGAGCTGGGAGCAGAGGCAGCTGCAGACTCCTTTCCCGGCCGCCACACTCCTGGCCCCTCCGGCCAGTCTCCAGACCTGCCACACCTGGGCCAGCCCAGCTGCATGACCCCCTCTCCTCCCTGACCCATTGTTCTGCCAGAAACACCCCATTCAAGCAGCCAGAGGGATGACTGCTGTCCCGGGGGAGCGGGCCATGGACCAAAATAAACCCTGGCCTTCCTTCCTGCCTGCTGTGCTTGCTCAGGGCCGAGGGCGGACAAGCCAGGAGGTGGCCAGGCCGGGCCGCGCCGGCCCTTCTGTGTCGGGACCTCCCCAGGAACTGCCCAGAGGCTCAGAGGCCAGATAGCTAGTGTCCCTGGCCCCTGCCCCCCAAATGCCAGAAACCGCCCTGTCATTACAACCGAAAAAGGCCCACTGAAGATTCATCTAGGCTGTCCCAGGGCATTCATTCAGCTGCTCCATGAGCATTTATGGACCGCCAGCCGTGTACTAGGCACTAGGGACAAGGCACTAGGGACCAGCAATGGCCACAAGAGATTGGTCCCTACTTTCCTGGAGATCCTCGCCTCTAGACCCCATGCCTCCTCATTACAGAACAGTTCGGGTGCTCCACCACGGCCCTGAAACGGAATCCGCAGGCACTACCATCTACCTCCACCCACCGCTTTAAAAGTAAAGCTAATAGACAGTGACAAAGGCCACCATCTGAGGGGACGGAGGGGATGGGATCTGGAACGTTCCATGTTCTGTTCAGTCTGGGTCCACACGAATATAAACGTCATTGAGCAGGTGGTTGTACATCTCAGAATACACTACAAACCAGTGAAGTGTATGCTTTCAAAGGTGAATTTTATGTTATGTGAATTATATCTAAATAAAAGATACCTAACATTCTCCAAAGAAGGTATACAAATGGCCAACAAGGAGCTAAAAGATGGTCCACATCATTGGCCTCTAATGAAATGCAAGTCAAAATCATAGTGATCCATCGCCTCACCCCCACGAGGACGGCTCTTATCAAAAACACAGACCATATCAAGCGCTGGTGAAGATGCGGAGAACCTGGAACCCTCATACACGGTGGGAGGAGGGATGGGAAATGGTGCCGCCACTTCTGGCAGCTCCTCAGAGTTACCACAAGACCCAGCAATTCCACTCATAAACATCCATCCAAAAGAAATGAACACACATCCACTCCACCAAAAACTCACACACACGCGTTTACAGCAGCACGATTCACGACCAGGAAGTGGAAACAACCCCGATATCCATTCACACATGAATAAACAAAATGTGGGCCAGTCACACACTGGAACATTACTCGGCCGGGAAAAGGAGCGAAGCTCTGGCACTCACCACACTGATGGACACTAAAACCACGATGCTCAGTGAGAGGAGCCAGACACAAAAGGCCACAGTGTGTGATTCCATTTCCGTGAAACGTCCAGAATAGGCACGGCCAAAGACACAGGAAGTGGGTTTCTAGGGGCTGCGGGAGGGGCGAGAGCAGTGACTGCTGATAGGGACTGGGCTTCTTTTGGGGTGCTGGAATGTTCTGAAATTTGAAGACTTTAAAATAGTGAGTTTATATCTTATCAAGTGGAACTTACTTTTTTTAAAAAAAGATTTTATTTATTTATTTTTAGAAAGAGGTGAAGGGAAGGAGAAAGAGAGGGAGAGAAACATCAATGTGTGGTTGCCTCTCATGCACCCCTACTGGGGACCTGGTCTGCAACCCAGACATGTGCCCTGACTGGGAATCAAACTGGCAACGCTTTGGTTTGCAGGCCCACGCTCAGTCCACTGAGCTCACCAGCCAGGGCATTACTTTTTAAAAATATTTTAAAAATATATATATATTTTTAAAGATTTTATTTATTTATCTTCAGAGGGGAAGGGAAGGAGAGAGGGAGAGAAATATCAATGTATGGTTGCTTCCTGTGCATTCCCTGCTGGGAACTGGCCTGCAACCCAGGCATGTGCCCTGACTGGGAATCGAACCATGATCTCTTGGTTCGTAGGCCCGCGCTTAATCCACTAAGCTACACCAGCCAGGGCTACAAATATTTTTATTGATTTTAGACAGAGAGGAAGGGAGGGAGAGAGAAACGGACAACCTAGGTATGTGCCCTGACTGGGAATCGAACCCCCAACTTTTTGGTGTATGGGATGACTCTCCAACCAACTGAGCCACACCAGCCCAGAGTTACTATTAAGAGTAAGTAGCCCTGGCCAGGTAGCTCAGTTGATTGGCACGTGGTCCAGATACGCCAAGGTTGTGGGTTCAATCCCTGATCAGGGCACATAGAAGAATCGCCCAATGAATGCATAATAACTAAGTGGGACAACAAATCCATCTCTCTCTCTCAAAAAAAAATTAAGTGTATATATTTACACCTCTGTGCTCCTTACTATGTATCTTTTATACCTCATTTTTATAATGTTAAATAAATTTAAAATTTCAAAAACAGGGCTTGGTCCAAACCGTAATATAAACAGAAAATAAAAGGATTCCACAACTTGAGAGTTATAAATCACTTCCACATGGACAGGCATTCAGTCGGTATTCAAGACGTGCTTAATTAAGAAGAATTTCCCTCAAAAGCTCACGCTCACTGCACTTAAGGATGAAGTGAGTCTGTCAAAAGTCTGCCCACATGGTGGACATCTAGCTACAAAATCCTACCAAAAAGGAGCTCCATCTCCCTTTGATTTACCCAGGAACAGTCACTGAATATTAAAACGGTGCAGAAAAAACCCCCAATTGGCTTGTGTTTTTGTGGGACACAAAAGGAAGCGGTGAGGCCCAGGGCTGCCCTGCGTGTGGCCGGACCCCTAGCACCCTGGTCCCTGCCCTCAAACACCAGAACACCCTGCTATTTCAGAAGAAAAATAGCATCTCTCCAAATTTCCAAGGTGGCCCCCGAAGAAATGTTGCTCATCTTGGAAGGAGGTGCCAGAAACCAATGAACATGGAAATAAACAGGATAATTTCAGGGGAGACAAGGGCCACGGGGGCAGGGAGGGGAGTGACAGCCAGGAACAGGCAAGTGACTTGGGCTGGGGTGGTCAGGAAGGCTTCTTTGAGGCGGAGCCCCTGGAGCTGAGGCTGAAAGGACAAGGTCTGGGGGGAGGTCGAGCCAGGCAGAGGGAAGAGCCTGGACCAAGGCCCCGGGGCAGGACCACGCCCTGCGTTTTGGAGGGGCAGGAAGAGGGCCGTAGGCCCACACACCACCCCTCAGAGGCCACCGTCCATGCCTTCCCACAGTGGCCCCAGACAAGCCCCGTGCTCAGGGGCAGCTTTCCCATCTGTGAAATGGGTGTCCCGACACCGAGGGCTCTGTCGACCCCTGGCCTGCCCCCCACATTCTTCCCCAGAACACTGGAGCCCGGTCCGCACCTGGGACTTCTGTCCTCTGCCAACCCCATTTCGTGCTTTGGACTCCAACCTTTGCCCTCATGCCCATTCTGGATACTCCAACTCCCACTATTCCTGGGAGTCACCCTATTTCCTTCTTCTTCCAGCCCCAAGCAACCACTAACCCACTTCCTGTCTCTGTGGACGTGCGTGTCCTGGGCATGTCACATACATGGAGCCACACACGGTGTGGCCTTCTGTGCCTGGCTCTGCTCCCTGAGCTTCACGGCTCAAGGTTCGTCGCCACAGCGAGTGTCAGTGCTTCACTCCTTTTTATGGCTGAATAATATTCCACACCTTTGCTTCAGATATAATGTGTTTAACTCTTAGTTCCTAGTCTGTCATTTTTAATAATGACAAAATTATTAAATGTCAAAATTCCTGAAAATACAGCAAGTGGCTCTTGTGAGCTGGGGTGAGGCTGCACCGGCATGCCGCTGGTCCACAGGCACCTGCCCCCAGCCCCCACCACATAAATTCTTCATGCCCCACACAAAGGGTGTCAATAATTGATGGGCCTGCTCGGCAGGTCGAAGCCACTCCTCTCCTCTCCCAGCCCTTGCTGCAATGGCCCAGGATGGCCTCAGGGGGCCCCGGGCCTCTGCACACAGTGCCAAATGACCCCACAGTCCTTGCCCCCACGCAATATCGAACACCCACTACACTGAGCCCTTTATTAACTGTCACTCACTGCTCAGTCAGCGTGCATCTCAGATATGGCCAAAGGGAGAGGAAGATCGGCTTGCCTGAGGTTAGGGAAACACCAGTGGTTATCGAACTGGGTTTCCCAGAGCCTTTGGGGGCCACCCCATGGATGGGCAGGGTCTGGCCACCTGCCAGACTTCAGTGGGAGCCAGGACACTTTTAACTGTGGTCAGATTTCCACTAAAGAAAGAGTTTGGCGGCCAAACACGAATGTTGGGAGACTGCCGCCAAATGCCACTCAAGGAAGGACAGGACAGACTCCAGCTCACGCTGAGCAAAAGACATTCAACAGCAAGTGGAAACTTCAGGATCACATGGCAGGAGTGTGGATGCAGCCCCTAAATGAGTGCTGGCCCCACCCAGTTCTCACCTACTCACTGCCTCAGCCCCCTGGTGCCCCATGCTGTCCTCCCTACAGCAGCCACCAGAGGGTGCATGTGAGCACCTAAGTCAGGTCCCATCCCACCTTTGCTCACACCTCCCTCTGGGTAAAAGCACAAGTCCCAGAGGCTCTCATGGCCCTTCAAGACTTGCCACCATCCCCTCCCCCACCTCACCTCCTCCCTCTCCCCCTCCCCACCCTCCCCTCACTCACTCTGCTGCAACCACAAGGGACTCCTCCCTGTTCTTCCAACACATCAGGCAATGTCCTGCCCCAGGGCCATTGCACGGTCTGTGCCCATTGCCTGGAATGCTCTGCCCCCCCACCCAGGTCTCTGCATGGATGTTTCTTTCTTATCATTCAGGACTTAGATCAAACGTCACCCTTAGGAGGCCCTCTCAGAACCGCCAACCAAACTAACTTTCCTATCCATCTGACCCTCCGTTATCTTCAGGCAGTTACAACAAAGTGTAATGATTTCTCTGGATAAAATACATTTCTTCCAGCCCCCAAGCTTGGCTCACAGTAGGTGCTCAGAACCTGTTTGTTGAGTGAATAAATGACCTCTCAGAGGGTTACAGAGATCTCATTCAAGGGCTCCACGGTTCAGCCAGGAAAAGAGACACCCAAAGAAAGACAGATTTAGCCCAAGGTTACATAATAGCACAGCACAAACCCCTCTGGAGGGGGGTCCCCCAGGTGGAAGCTCCCCTACATCCACTACCCCACTGGACATAAGGGGAAACTGTGGTCTAAAGGATGAGGCCTTAGAAGATCTCGAAGACTTAGGCTGAGGTCCTTTTATAAAAGCTCAGGAGAGTGGGATTGCAGAGGCGGCCATTTCATGGAGGAGTGTAGGGGGATCGCAAAGACGGTGCGCACACTGTGGAACTGGGCCGTGTCCTGCCAGCTCCAGGCTCCTCCCTCTCCATGTGTACCACCTGGGGCTGAACCCAGACCAGCATGGGCCATTATTCAGCATCCACCTCTGAGTGAGGCTGTTTTCATGCCAAGCACTGGACAGACATGAGTGAGGACAGTGTCCTAGGTACACTATCGTGGCTCCATTTGGCAGACAGGGACACTGAATCCTCCTAAATCCACCTAATCAGACCCCAAGCAACCAAAAGTCTCCTTACCTACCCAGACCTCAGATGAGAAAACTGAGGCTCTGGGCCTCAGACATGCCCAAGGTCACACAGCAGGAGGGGACACCATGGGGCTTCAAGTCTGCACCTGCCTAATCTCTTCTCTTAGGGACTGGACCCTCCTGTCCCACTCCCCACAGGGTGGGATTCAAGCCCCCAGGGTCTGGGTACTCACCCACCACCGGTGTCCCAGGCCACAGGGCCTGCCAAGTAGAAGAAGCACAGCCAAGGTGTTTGTGTGGCTGGGGCTACGGCTCTTTGTTCCGGTTTCCATAGGTACAGCGTCCCTGGGCCGGCCCCTCCTCCACCCCGCCCAGCTGCCCAGCCCTTGCCTGGCAGTTCTTTGGCCCAGCCTATCCAGGCAATTTGTTATGTTTTAAAGTTGACATCGTGGACGTGGCATGGTGGTGGAGGAAACAACCTGTGCAAAGGCCCAGAGGCAATATCATGCCAGGCGTGTGACTGTGGAGGCTGGTGTGGCTGGAGGTAGAGTGAGCAGTGAGCGAGAGGGAGAATGGGAGGAGATGAGACCCAGGAGGCACGCAGGACCCACATTCCTGCATTTAACCTGGAAGCAGCGCTCACCCCAGGATTCCTCCTATTATACAGACAGGAAACTGAGGCTGGGAGAATCAAATCATATGTTCAAGGTACTACATGGTGAGCGGTGGGTGGGAACACAGGCTTGTCAAATTCCCAGATGGAACTCCCCAACCACTTGTTAAACTGCCCTCACCCATCAGCTGCCCCCAGGGCCTTCACTGCCCTCAGCTGGGCTCATATACTCAGGCGGTAACCATGAAGGCCTGTGCACACCTGGGGCTGCCCCTCCTCCAGCGGGGCCCCCAGGATAGAGGAGGTGGTGATGCTGGGTCAGCTCACCTGCTGATTACCTCAGCGGTGACAGTCCCAGTTCACAGCTGGCAAAACTGAGGCCAAGGCTTCAGGCCACTGGGGAGATCCTAGGTGGCCAGTCTGGGTGGGCCTGGCCTTGGATATCCCAGCAGCCTGGACCTGCTGGAAGTCACACTCATTTCCACCTCCACACCTTTGGCAGGGCTGCCCACCACCTGGAATGCCCTTCCGACTCTGGAATCTAGCCCTAGCACCTGGCGCCCTGCGCGGTGAAAGGGGCAGAGTACATCAGAGTCCCCATGGGGCGGCGGGAAGGGGGGGGCTCGCTGGTCCCAGAGCAATGCCCCATGCCCATGGGGCAGTTCAGGCCCTCCGTGCCTTCTTCCCCTAAC
Organism: Trachops cirrhosus; assembly: GCA_028533065.1. NCBI lineage: Eukaryota > Metazoa > Chordata > Mammalia > Chiroptera > Phyllostomidae > Trachops > Trachops cirrhosus. The sequence goes on along the minus strand of CM052545.1, from coordinate 37,515,551 downwards.
CCATACAGCAAGAGAGTGTCAGAGACAGAGGGAAAGGGAGAAAAGGAGAAAGGGAGAAACTCAGGCAGGAATAGACTGGCCGGGAAGGGGGGAGTTGCAGGGGCATAGGGGAGCGGGAGATAGACAGAGGGCGGCTAGGTGGTTCCCAAAATGCGCCGAGATGGGGGACGCCCCAGCATCGCTCTCACCTGCTCTTTGGGGCCAGTCGTGGGTTCGACCACCTGGATTTCACCTCGCTGCCTCCGAGGGACCGCTGCACTCGCTCTTAATAACCACGAGGGGCGGGGCGGGAAGCTCTGCCCGCCCTCCCATCGCTCCGCCCCCGCCCTGCCCCGCCCGCTTGGAAGCAGAGAACCTGGAGAAGAAGGGGTGGGCCAAAGACATGGGCTCAGCCAATAGCAGTGCAGGCGGTGTACAAAGACGCCAATAGAAGCGGGTTACCTCCGCGAGAGGGGCGGGTCCGGGGCGGGGCAAAACGGCTCGGGGAATTCCTCCGGAATGGCACAAGTATCCGGATGCTGGGGGTGCCGCGGGACGGGGCCTATCCGAAGAAAGGGGAGGAAGGGGACAGAGTGAAAAACAGAGAGAGACCCAGGGGAAGAGAGGAAGACAGAGGGAAACAAAAAGAAAAACAGATCAACATGCAGTTCTGGATAGGCTCCTTCCTCCCTCTGGGACTCAGTTTACCCACGAGGGTAATAGCAGTTGGGGTAGAAACTTGTTTCTTAAAGTACATCAGAATCACCTGAGAGCTCCTTTAAAAATGCAGATTCTGGTACCTCCCAGACAGGCTGAATATGACCCAGAGTTGCAGATCTGTCGTTCTGGGTTGCTGATAAATTCTCCGGGTGAGGTTTGAGGCAGTCGCTGGGTGAACAGGCCCTGGAGATCTTATCAGGGGGAGTCCCAGATCCAGCCTCAGTTTCCGTGGGAATGAACCTCCTGGCCACCAGCAGGTCGGGCGATGGGGCCAGCTGGGGCCCCCCCAGAGGATGCAGCTGTGAGTTCTGGGAACCAGGCCCAGGATCGGCTCCCAGCTCTTCTGCTGCTCCTGTTTCCTCCCTGCAGCCCCAACCCAGGGTCCCAGTTGCTGCTAGAGCCAGGGGAGGCCAGAGCAGGCCAGACAACAAGTGCTTGGTGAGTGCCTAGTCCTGTCCTGCACTTGGAGATCACACAGCCCTGACTCAAACCTCATGAGTCCCAAATGAGTGAAATGTCTCTTTATCCCATTTTGGAGGGGGAAACTGAGGTCCAGGGAGGGCAAGTGACTTGCCTGAGGACATGCAGGCACAAGTGATGGGGTCACGGTTCAAAACCCAGGCCTGCTTGTCCCACCTCGTCCCACCCACAGCTGGGTCTCACTCTCTTTAGACAAGGGTTTCTCTTCATTAGCACTATTGACATTTGGGGCCAGTAATTCCTGCTTGTGAGAGTGGGGTGGGGGGCGTCCTTTGCACTATGGTATGTCAGGCAACATCCCTGGCTTCCACCCACTCAGTGCCAAAGTAGCCGTACCACCAAGTCATGACAACCAAACACGTGTTCAGTCATTGCCAAGTGTTCCCTGGGGGCAGAATGGCCCCTGGTTGAGACCTAGATCCATCTCTTCATGTCCCAGAGCCCCAAATTATGGAGACCGATTCTTTGGATCAGGGTAGTAATGGGGCAGAGGGAGCTGTTTTTGGCACCTTAGCAAACCACAGCAGATTGTTTCAGTGAGTGCTGCGTGGGCACAGCAGGTGTAGAGTGTGACTGAGGTGAGTTCAATCCCAGCTTTGTCAGTATCTGCCTACACGTGTTCATCTCTCCAAGCCTCAGTCTTCCACATGTGACATAAGAATAATAAAGCTGTCCTGACTGGTGTGGCTCAGTGGATTGAATGCTGGCCTGCAAACTGAAAGGTTGCTGGTTTGATACCCTGGCAGGACACATGCCTGGTTGTGGACGAGGTCCCCATTTGGGGGCATTCGAGGGGCAACTGATCGATGTATCACTCACACATCGATGTTTCTCTCCCTCTCTTTCTCCCTCCCTTCCTCCTCTCTAAAAATAAATTAAATCTTTAAAGAAAAAGAATAATAAAGCCTAGAGGTCCACAAAAAAGACAACGAATAAAAAATGTTCACAAGGATGTGAAGAAATTAGAATCTTTGAACACTGATGGTGGGAATGTAAAATAGTGCAGCTTCTCTGGAGAAGTTCACGGTTCCTCAGTAAGTTAATCATAGAATCACCATATGACTGAGCAATTCCACTCGTACATATCTACCCAATGAAGTTGAAAGCAGGGACTCGATGTTCATAGCAGTGTTATTCACAATAGTCAAAAGGTGGAAGCCACCTGTATCCATCAACAGATGATGGATAAACACATGTGGTCCATCCAGACAATGGAATATTATTCAGCCTTAAGAAGAAAGAAAATTCTGACACCTGTTACAACATGGATGAAGCTTGAGGATGTTGTTGAGTGAAATAAGCCAGACACAAAAGGACAAATACAGTGTGACTCCACTAACGTGAGGTCCCTGGAGGAGTCAGATCCACAGAGGCAGGAAGTAGATGGAGGGAGCCAGGGGCTGGGGGAGGGGATGGGAATTAGTGTTTAATGGGGACAGAGTTTCAGTTTGGGAAGATGAGAAAGTTGTAGAAATGGATGGTAGTGACAATTATACAACAATATGAATGTATTTAATGCCACTGAACTGTATACTTAAAAATAGTTAAAGTGGTAAATATTATGTTAAATACCACAATTTTTAAAAAATGGTATATGAATTATGTCACAATAAAACCATTTTTTTGTTTTTTGGTTTTTTTTAGAAAGTGCCCAGCTGTACATCTGGTAATAATGGCGGTAGTATAGCTAATATTTATTGAGCACCTATTATGTGTCAGTCACTATTAGCTCTTTACATAAATTAACTCACCGAACCTCCAAGCAACCTGGCCAGGGGTCACAACTGTTTCATTTCAAAGATGGTGAAACTGAGGCTCAGAGGAAGCAAGTGGCTTGTCCCAGGCCACACTGCCAGGTCTTGACAGATGTAAGATTAGAATCTGGGACCGGCTGAGTTGGGTGTAATGTGTACAGCTCTCTGAGTTGCCTGAATATCCCTGGGGTTGCCCTAGCTGGCCAGCGGGCTGATGGTGCTCCTCAGCCTAGTGAAGAACAGACCAGGGGCTCTATCTGGGGTCAGAGGCTCAGCTCAGAGCAGGGTCTCAGGCCAGGTCTCCCGGTAGTAACTGTGCCGATTCCGGCCGTGAGCAGCAGGGGGCGTGCGTTGCCCACAACCAGCCCAGCGCACGCTCCCTCTCCCCCTCTCCCCCTCTCTCCCCGCTCTCTGAAATGGGTGCAGAGGGGGCGGGCTCTGTGTGCGGGGGAAGGGTCCCAGGCCAAGTCATCCCAAACCCTGGGCCCAGCCAGTGTCACTTGCACCTCAATATCAGGCCTTGCTTTCTGCCGGGCTATGTGACCCAGAAAAACCGATCCCTTCTTTGGGCCTCTGGCTCGTCCCTACGCAATGGGACCTCAGTGGTACCGAGGAGGATCGAGCGAGCGGGAAGCCTTTCCTCCAGGAGCCTCCGGGAATCCCTTGCCTGGCAGCTTCCCCACTGCCCAGGCGCTTTGGAGAACCAGCTGTGGTGGTGGCCACAACACCCAACTCCCATGCTAGAAGCCCAGGCGTAACTCCCACAATCCATCTGTCGCCAGCCCCTCTTGTGTGTGGGGCAAAACCCCTCCCGACTTGGGCCCCTCACCCTCACCCCACGCAGCCACCCCCATCACCTCAGTCCTGACAAAGTGTTCTAGTGTCTCAAGGATGCAGGGCCACACCTTTGCTTAGCTGTTCCTTCCACCCCCAGAGCCCTCCTCGCACTCCGGGACTCAGCGGACGAGTTAGCTGCATGAAGGAGGAAGTCCAGCTCCTGAATCACATGGTTTCCGGTTGGGCTTGGTGATTATCTGTTTGTCACCCTCAGTTCCTTCTATCCATCCGCTGGGGCTAATTGTCCCGCTATGCTGAATTCCGGGTAGCGTGGGACTCGGTGGGTCAACTATTTGGACTGTTACTGTCACCTGTCCAAAGCTGCCAGGTGTTCATGGGAACACAGGCGAGGAATTCAGGCGCTGGCCTGTCCCACCCTGGGCACCTCCCCACATATTCTAGAATCCCACATACTCTTGAATCCCACATATATTTAACGAACACTTACTTTATACTAGGTACTGTTCCAGGCACTGAGGACCCTTTGGGGAACATAACAGATAGAAGCCTTCATGGGCTGATTTTCCAGTGAAGCAAGAAGCAGGAATTATGTAAATTATTTAAAATTACAATCATGCAATTCTAAAGGGCAGTAGACATTCAGAGCAAAGAGGGACCCTGGGTTGGACCCTGGAACAGGAAAAAAAGCATTAGTGGAAAAATGGGAGAAATCCATATTCTGAGCTGGGATTCAAACCTACATCCTCTGTCCTCCCTGTGCAGCTCAGTGCTTTCCTTCACCTTTGGAGTACTTCTGCCATCTTCTCTGACTATCCTTCCCTCCCATATATCAGTCTGGTCATCCTCTCTGGGGTCCCTGACTATTTCCCTAAGACTCTTCCCCCACCAGGTTTCTGCAAGTCCCCAGAGGGTCAAGGCAATCCAAGAGGGCTTCCTGAAGGAGGAAGCTCCTAGGCAGCAGGGTATGCTGAAGATTACCCTGTTCAGCCTGTGATTTCCCAATTATTTTGCTCATCCTCAATTCTTGGGAGTCACACGGCTTAGGTGGGAAATCTATTCCCTCTGTTTTCCTCACACCCACCTCTGTCTTGATGACTGCATCTGGGCCTGAGCAGGGGGTGCTGCTGACCTCATCCTCCCACCTCGGGGAGGATGTGTTAGCTGAACCCTGACACAATAAAATGATAACTCAGCAGCCCCACACCTGGCCAGAATCTAGGGCAACAAGCATCTTCTACACATTATCTCAGAGTCCTGGCCTCAGCCCCTCGAAGAAGATGTTGTTATAGACCCCCCTTAGGCAGATAAAGAAACTTAATCCAGAGAAGAAATTCACCTCCTGGAGACACAGAGCAAATGACACAGAACTGGGACTAGTAACCACCCCTCAGCCACTGCACTCTCCCTTCAATTCATTCTCCCTGTAGTGGCTAGAGGGCGCCTCTGAGAACCCAAGTTGAGTACAGTCTCCTTCTCTGCCCACAGCCCTCCAGGGCTCCCACCTCCCTAGCGGTAAAAGCCCAAGTCCTCCCCACAAAGTCCTAAGGACTTGCCCCATCCCTCCCCTGCCCTCACCTCCTCCCCTCTCTCCACTCGCTCCCCGTTCCAGACATATGGGCATCCCTGATGTTCCTTCAATATGCTAGGCACAGTCCTGCCCCAGGGCCTTTACATGAGCTGTTCTTTCTGCTTAGGATGTGGTTTCCTGAAGATAGTTATGGGGAATCTCCTTCACATCAGCTGAAGGCGAGGAGGGTGGAGGAGATTCCTGCTCACAGGCGGGTGAGAGGGTGAAGTTGATGGAGTGCTTTCTGCTCCCTTCACCCCACCCCTTGGAGAAAGACCTTCAGCCCACCCCGAGGGTTATGGTCACTGGGAAGCCCTTCCCCTTACTTGGGTCTCTGTTCGCCATCTGCAAAACAGACAGGTAACCTTTCCAAAATCTGTGTTTCTTACTCTTCCCACTTCCCACATATCTATAATTGTTTAAGATTTTCCTTTAAACCTGCTCACATTTGGAACATCAATAAAATGTATTAGTTTTTTAAAGTCTTTTTTAAATCACAAAGGTGAGAAGATCAGCATCTCTTGCCATAGGTAGAAGGTGACTGAAAACACAATTTAATCTGAATGTCATCAGCTACTGCTGTCTTCAGAGCACCGGCCCTGCGGCACGTACAGGGATTAGCAGACGAAAAAAGTATTACAGAACCCCCAGGACCCAGCTGAGACTAGAGAGAAGATGGAAATGACGTTTAAGAGGAGTCCCTTTGCAACTGGATTTGATGTTATTGCCTACCACATCAAGCTCCCCCCTGAAGTCATGTTATTTCTTAACCAGAAGCACGCAGTACTTCAGGCAACACTGCCGCAGGTTCTAGGACTTCACCCCCACGGCAGATGGCCCCGGACAGTGCACGTCAGATACTGTGCTGTTTCATTGGCAGTGCTTCCCGTCGTCTCTCTCACGATGCTCCAGGAAAGCCAGTCATTGTCTACCCTGTTCCCTGCTGTGTCTCCAGAACCTAGAACAGCTCTGTATACAACAGGCGCTCAACAAGTGTTTATAGAATGAATGAATACATTCATGTCTGCACCTCCTTGTGGTTGACAGAATAATGATCTCCCCCCAAAAAAGATGCCCTGTCCTAGTCCCCAGAACCCATGCACCTGTCACCTCAGTAGAAGTGACTTGCAGATGTGACTAAGTTAGGGATCTTGAGATGGGGTCCTGGATTATCTGGGTGAGCTCAATGCCATCACAAGGGCTGTTACCAGAGAAAGGCAGGAGCACCAGTGTCTGACAAGCTGTGACAACAGACACCAAGAACCACAGTGATACCGTTTGAGAGAGACTTGACCAGCCTTTGCTGGCTTTGAAATGGAGAAAGAGGCTGGGGCCAAGGGGTGCAGGAAGCCTCTAGAAGCTGAAAAAGGTGAGAAATGGGCTCCCCCTATTGGAGCCTCCAGGGCTGCAATCCTGCTGGCACCTTGATTTCAGCTCAAGGGAGCTCAGGGCGGCACCCCGGAGGCAGATGGAGGTGTCAGGACCGTGGAGAGCTCTACCCAGCCCTCAGCCCCACTCATCTGCTATTTCCTGAATGCCTACTGTGTGCCAGGCACTGTTCTGGGCTCTGGGGATGCAACTGTGGAGAAAACAGACAAAAATCCATGCCCTCGTGGAAGTGACATTCCATTAGGGAAGATGCACAATGAAAAATAGAACAGAACACCTAACAAAACGGCAGGTGTAAGTTCTCTCATCAAAACGGAAGCCCGTTGCCAGAGGAACAGGGTGCTCAGAAAGGCGTCTCTGAGGAAGCGGCATGTGAGCAGAGCCCGAAGGGAGGTAAGGAGGGAGCCATGTGCACACTGCTGGAAGAGTGTTCCGGGTAGAGGGAACAATATGTGCAAAGGCCCTGAGGCATTAACTCTGGAGAGCTGTTGTTTGGAGACAGATGGAGAGACGATGGAGGAGGACTGAGGCTTCTGTGCGCACATATCCAGTGCCCCCAGCGATTCCATTTTTAGCCACAATCTTTAGAGGAACATTCTGCCAAGTGCATAAAGAGATGTGTAAAAGCTGTTCACAGCAGCAGTGTTCATAATATCAAAAGCCAAGAATTAACCTAAAAATTAATCAACAGGAGAACAGATAAGTGAATGAAAACATATTCAAATGATGGAATAGTGTGGAAATTAATTAGATTAATACAATGATAATTTCTAACATTAATTGAGCACCTACTATGTGCTAGGCACTGAATTAAGTACTTTCTGTGATAACACTCAACATCCCTTGCAAAGCCACCCTAGAAAGTGAGGGAGTATTATGCCCTGTGCAGTGTGGCTCCATTGGCTGAGCATTGTCCTGTAAAGTGAAAGGTTGCCGGTTCCTTGTTGGGAAAGTGGGCAGTCCCCTTTTCTTAAATGCTCCCCTTACCCCAGACCCTGGGAAGTCTGTGGCCTTGACCCATTCTGTCATTTTACCCTCCTTGCTAGGCAACCCAAAGCTCTGGCCTCCCCTAGCTCCCAATTCATATTTAGATAAGCTGCTTCCACCTCCCTCTCTCACCCCTTCCCCCACCTATGCACCCCCCTGGCTACCCTTTCTGAACAAACTAGCCTCTGAATGAGGGTCCCAAAGCAAGCTGGCTCCTCCCCACCTCCTCACCCACCTCCTGGGAATAGCCATGCTTCCTCGATTCCATCCTTCCCATGTTCTAAGTACCTTCCTTGTTCTAGTTTGCTTAACTGTCAGCCAGTGAAGTGGCACTCTCATTGTCCCCATATAGATGAGGTTGAAGAGCCCGGGTCATACAGTAAGTGGTGGCCTGATGGGACTCGCCCCTGAAACTGCAGGGGGTCCCAGGCCAGGTGCTGTGTGACTGTGGGGAGCTCCCTTTTCCTCCCTGTTCCCCTCACCCCCACTCCCAGTCAGGCCAGGAGAAGTAAAGTCAGGATACATTTCAACTGTACCTCCCAGCTCTAAGCTGATAGCTGGGGCAGCAGGGAGCAGATGCAGGGTCCAGAAATGGAGGGATCCACCCAGTATAAAAAAGGGAATATGGAGCTCAGAGAAGGGCAGTGTTGGGGAGGGCGCCCAGCACATCTTAGATCCCTGTTACCAAAGATAGAAATAGAAAATCAGGGGAGAGAAGAGAGGTAAAGAGAAGGGAGGGAGGTGAGTGGGTGGGGTGGGAAGCTGGTGGAGGGAGGGTTCAGGTAGTGGGGAGCTGATAGAAGCAGCGAGTAGAGAGGGGAACATGGAGGGAGGCCAGAACACCCCTTCACCCTGTGACCCTTCGTAGAAGGGTACAAGAGTCCACACAATTTCATGGGGGAAGAGGAGAAAAGAAAGGAGGGGTGGGGGTGAGGGAGATACCGTGGGGAGGAGAGTGAGGAGGAGTGGGGGAGGGGAGAGCCAGGAAGTTGAGAGAGGAGGAGGGAGGCAGTAAATGGAGCAGGTGCCCCAAGAAGAAACCGAGACACAAAGAGACCGAGACAGAGTGGGAGAGAAGTGCAGACACAGACAGGGGTCAGAGATGGGCGGGGACAGAGAGAGATGGCGAGATAGTCACTGGGACCTGGGAAAGACCTCAGGGGGCATTCAGATCATAATTGTTTAAGTTGCTGGCCTATGTCCTTTCAGCGGTTATCGTTGGGTGCTCAGGCAAGTCCCGGTAGTTGCTGGAGCCCAGGAGTTCCCCCATAGACCACCCTCTACCCCTTGTGGTCAGGCTGGGCTGCAGAGAGTAGAACCAGTGGGGTACTGTCCAGAGAAGAACAGGAAGGGAGGCTCTGGTCCGGGCGGGAGAACTAAGGCTGTACAGAAGAGGGGCCTTGAGCTGGGCATTAAGGGTTAATAGGCAACCAATTACTAGGAAGGAACAACTTTGGGGGAAAGGCATTCCAGGCAGTGGGCGCAGCCTGTGCAAATGCCCTGGGGCAGGACTGTGCCTGGCTTGCTGGAGAAACTGCGGGGAGGTTCATGAGGCTGGAGCAGAGCGAGCAGGGGGAGAGAGGGAAGGCAGGAGGACAGGGAAGGGATGGGAGTAGGTCATGCAGGGCCTTGCGGGAGGACCTAGTTTTTCACCCTGAGGGAAGTGGGAGCCCTGGAGAGGGCAGTAAAGGCGTGGATCTGACAGATTTTAAATCCATCATTCTGAATTCTCAACTGAGGTTGGTCCTTATGTGATATTATTTGCAGGACTTTGTTACTTAAATATTTCTCCAAATGTGCATCAGCTAATAACTGAACAATGACAAGCTGAATCCAATTGATAAGTCTCCAACTCCAGCCCCAGCTGAGGCCACTGACTTTGGGACATCCAGGCCTCCCTCTCTCTGGCAGGAACACTTAATCCTTTCCTGGGGCTGGGTACCCCATTGCTTCCCCCTCACCTTGAGCCTCTCTGGCAGGAAGCCTGGCTTCTTCCCTGAACTAGTCCACGAATCCTCAGCTCTGAAGGCCTAATTGTGCGTGAAATCCAATCGAATTATCAGGCCCCGATGAGCAATTTCCGAGATTATTTAGTTCAGTGAAGTAAATAATGGCATTAGCTTTCTCCTGCAAGCTCCTGGAGACCCCCCCCCCCCAATTTTAGTCCTGCAATCGAGTTGCCTGCACCGTTTTTTGCCTGAGTGGTGAGAACCAAGGAGAGCGTGAGGGGCTCAAAGTCCTTAGATGTTAGCACCAGAGGGATTCTTTATGTTTCCCTGCAGATGGGGAAACTGAGGCCCAAAGCAGGACCTGCCTGAAGCCACACAGAGCGTTAGGGTCTCTGGAACCCACTTCCACCTCTTCCGCTGCTCCTGCTGGCAAATGGCAGCTGCACGCCCCTCCATCTCCATCCTTGGGTGTGCCAAGCAGACCCCACATGCCAAACAAGAGTAACATGCAGAGCGGAGGTGATGGGGGGTTCCGGTGGGCATGAATCCTAAGACCTTCTCTTGTTAGGAGATGCAAAGAGATGTTGATTAACTTTCTGCTATGATAAGCTAAGTATGCATGTTAAACAGCATAAGGGTTACCACTCAGAGGACAGAAATAGAATGAGTAATTTTAATTCACTAGAGGGAATAAGAAAGAAAAAAATATGAAAATCCAACAAATTCAGCAGAAGGTTGAAGAAGAAAACAGGAATCAATGGGAAGAAATCAATCATGTTGAACAGAAAACACAGTAAAAGGTGACAGAAATATACCCAAATGTGTCTGTAAGTACAATATATATAAATGGATTAAACTTACCACTTGAAAGACACGGAGCTCAGACTGGATGCACAGGAACAAGGACAAACAAACAAAATCCACCTCTACAAGGTGGAGAAAAAGTAGGTTTACAGTTGTTTGTATGGAAAATAACGCAATAATTAATAAGCAATAATACAAGAAAACCTGTTTCATTAATTCACACCTGTAAACCTACTTTTGCCCCATCCTGTATTGATGCAATTCTTTTGCATCATTCTTTTGATGACATGTACCTATAACAGAACGCTGCATCATCAAGAAGTAAGTGCCAAAGAAAATAGAAAGAGATTGATGGAAACCTGTAGACTAAAAGAGATTTACAGACGTATTCATGTGTGTGGATCTAATTGGGGTCCTGCTTTAGACTATAGAAGGGATGCAAGTGTTACTCAACATCCACACAAAAAAGTGATTTATCACATCAACAAAACCAAGGATTAAAAGCATATGATTATTTCAGCCCTGGCTGGTGTGGCTCAGTGGATTGCGTGCCAGTCTGCAAACCAAAAGGTCACCAGTTTGATTCCCAGGCAGGGCACATGCCTGGGTTGTGGGCCAGGTTCCCTGTAGGGGGTACATGAGAGGCAACCACACATTGATGTTTCTCTCCCTCTCCTTATCCCTCCCTTCATCTCTCTCTAAAAATAAATAAAATCTTTTTAACAAATTTAAAAAATTAAATCATATGGTTATTTCAATAGATGCATAAAAAGCATTTGACAAAATTCAACATCTATTTATGACAAAAACTCTCAACAACAGAAGGAACTTACCTCAACATAATAAATGCCATATATGACAAACCCAGAGATAACATCATATCCAACGGTTAAAAGCTGAAGTTCTTTCTCTAAGAGGATGAACAAGTCAAGGATGTCCACTCTCACCCCTATTATTAAACATAATATTGAAGTGCTAGCCACAGCCATCAGCCAAGAAAATACATAGGATCCAACTGAGAAAGGAAGAAGTAAAACTGTCACTGTCTGCAGATGACATGATACTATATATAGGAAACTCTAAAGAATTCACCAAAAAATGAATAGACTTAAGAAAAGATTTTAGTAAAGTAGCATGATATAAATTTAATATATGAAAATCTATAGTGTTCCTATATACTAATAATGAACAATCAGAAGAAGTTAAGAAAACAATCCCATTTACAACTGCATCAAAAAGAATAAAATATGCAGAAATAAACTTAACTGAGGAGGTAAAAGACCCGTACTCAGAAAACTATAAGATGTTGAGGAAAGAAATTGGAGCAGATACAAATAAGTGGAAGCATATACAGTGCTCATGGATTGAAAGGGGTAATAACATTAAAATGACCATACTACCTAAGCAATCTACAGAGTCAGTGCAATCCCTATCAAATGCCAATGACATTTGTCTCAGAACTAGAACCAATAACCCTAAAATTTATGTGGAACCACAGAAGACCACGAATAGCCATAGCGATCTTGAGATGAAGAACAAAGTTGGAGGTATCACACTTCCTGATTTCAAACTATACTACAAAGCTATAACAATCAAAACAACATGGTACTGACACAAAAAGAGACACATAGGTCCATGGAACAGAATAGAGCCCAGAGATAAGCCCATACCTATATGGTCAGTCTACAACAAAGGAGGCAAGAATATACAAGGGGTAAAGACAGTTTCTTCAATCAACAGTGTTGGGAAAACTGGACAGATACATGCCAAAAAATGAAACTGGACCACTTTATTACACCACATATAAAAATAAACTCAAAGTGAATAAAAGACTTAAATGTTACACCTGAAACCATAAAACTCCCGGAAGAGGCTCTGGCCAGGTAGCTTAGTTGGTTAGAGCATCATCCTAATATGCCAAGATTGTGGGTTTGATCCTTGGAAGCAACTAATGAGTGCATAAATAAGAGGAACAACAAATTAGTATTTCTTTCTCTCAAATCAATAAATTTTTTTAATCTCCTAGACGAAAGCATAGGTAGTAAACTCTATGATATCAATCTGAGTGATATCTTTTTGGACATGTCCCCTCAAGCAAGGGAAACAAAGCAAAAATAAACAAATGGATTTCATCAAGCTAAAAAGTTTTTGCACAGCAAATGAAACCACCAACAAACAAAAAGACTACCTACTGAATGGGAGAAGACATTCATCATTGACACATCTGATGGGTTGGTATCCAACATATATAATAAACTCAATAACAAAAATATAAACAATGTGATCAAAAACTGGGCAGAGGACGAGAAGAGACATTTCTCCAAAGAGGACATACAAATGATCAACAGACATATGAAGAGATGTTCAATGTCACTAATTTTCATGGAAATGCAAATCAAAACCACAATGAAATATCACCTCACACAAGTCAGAATAGCCATCATCAATAAATCAGCAAATGCTCTTTCTCGTCAATGAGGCGGCCGAGCAGCCTCCCCAGCAGGTGCAGAGAAGCAGATCGCTGTGAAGACTGATGGGCAATACCATCCCCCTAAAGGTCAAGCCCAGCGATACCTCTGAGAATGTCAAGGCTAAATCCAAGACAGGGAGGACATCCCGCCCGATCAGCAGCGTGTGGTGGCCGCACTCCTCTGTGGGGAGGCATCATGGAGCCCTCCCTCTGCCAGTTCGCCCAGAAGTGCAACTGCGACAAGGTGATCTGCCCCGAACGTCACACCCACCTGCACTCCTGTGCTGTCAACTGCCCCAAGAAGAAATGCAGCCACACCAACAACCTGTGCCCCAGGAAGAAGGTCAAATGAGGCCCCTCCATCACCTCCTCAGCCCGCAAGGCCGCCTCCTGCCTAAATCCGCTGCACTGGGGCCTCAATAAAGTTTCCCTTTCATTGACTGGGAAAAAAATCCAATACATCAACAAACAAGTGTTGGCGTGGATGTGGAGAAAAAAGAAACCATGGGCACTGTTGGCAGGACTACAAACTGGTGTAGGCACTATGGAAAAGAGTATGGAGGTTCCACAAAAAAAAAAACTAAAAATAGAGCAATCATACAACCCAGCAATTCCACTTCTGCATGTTTATCCCAAGAAAACGAAAACATTAATTTGAAAAGATACATGCACCCCCGTGTTCATTGCAGCATAATTTACAACAGCTGAGCTATGAAAGCAACCTAAGTGTCCACTGATAGGTGATTAAGTAAAGATGTGGCCCTGACCGGTGTTGCTCAGTTGGTTGGGTGTTGTCCTGCAAAGTGAAAGGTCACTGGTTCGATTCCTGATTAGGGCACACGCCTGGGTTCCATGTTCGATCTCTGACTGGGGGCGTGCAACAGGCAACTGATCCATGTTTCTTTCTCACATTGATGTTTCTCTCCCTCCCTTCCCTTCTCTCTAAGAATAAATAAACAAAATCTTTTTTAAAAAAAGATTTTAATCTTTTTTGAAAAGATTGGTACATAGCTTTTGCATAATATTCCACTTGGTACATATACACAGTGAAATATTATGCAGCAACAAAAACAATGAAGTCTTGCCATTTGCATCAACATGGATGGACCTACAGGGTATTATGCTAAGTGAAATAAGTCAGCCAGGAAAAGATAAATACTATATACTTTCACTGATATGTGAAATCTTAAAAAAAAAAAAAAGCCCCAAACACACACACATAGAAACAAACAACAAAAACAGACCAAATAGTTGAGGGGATGAATGCAAAAGGCAAAATAAAGTCAATTGTATTTTGATACCTTTTTATGGTGAGAGAAGGCAGGGAACTGCCGTGGTGGCTGCACACAGTAGGGACATCAAGAATGTGAGCTTCCGTCCTGGCTGGTGTGGCTCAGTGGATTGAGCACTGGCCTGCGAACTAAAGAGTTCTCAGTTCGATTCCCAGTCAGGACACATGCCTGGGCTTCGGGCCAGGCCCTCAGTAGGGGGTGCATGAGAGGCAACTACACATTGATGTTTCTCTCCCTTTTTCTCTCTCCCTTCCCCTCTGTCTAAAAATCTAAAAACAGAAAGAAAAAGAATGTGAGCTTCCCTTCGGTTCAGGCCTGGGTGGGGCAGCACCCCCCTCTCGGGAGGAATGGTGCCACTATCTATCCCCGAGTCCCAGGGCTGAGCCCAGAACCTCTGTGTTGGGGAGACGCCGTGTTCAGGACTGTGGCGCCCCTCAGGGAGGGGGTCTCAAGTACTGGCTGAGGCAATGGGGAGGGGGCAGGTCAGAGCTGAGGTATAGGGCCTGGGATGCCCCAGGAGGACCAGCAGGCACAGGCTGGCGGCCTCTCACAGACCTCTTCCTCTCCCTCTGCTCAGCCCCCTCCCTCACCTCCTCCCTCTCTCTTTCTCTCTCTCTTTCAGTCTCTGACTTAACACAACATAAATTTATTATTTCAAATCTTCAGAGGTCAGGAGTCTGACACAGGTCTAAAACCCATCTGGCTCCTCCCGGAGGCTCCAGCAGAGAACCTTTACCTGCCTCTTTCGGCTTCCAGAGCCACTGCCTCCACAGCTCGTGGCCCTTCTGTGCTCGCAGCTGGCCACGGAGGATCGAGTCTTTCTCACATGGCATCACTCTGATTCTTTGCCTCCCTTGTTACAAGGACCCCTGTGATTGCACTGGGCTCACCTGGATAATCTGAGAGAATCAGTTTATCTTAATGTCAACTGATTAGCAACCTTCAAACAACTGAAACACGTGGGAAAATTCTTTACCATGCCACAGAAGTCCTCCTCCCATCTCTCCTTCCAGAGTGGCTTCTACTCATCCTTCAGATCTCTGCTTGTGTAACACCTCCTTCAGGAAGCCCACCCGAATTCTCCTTTGGTCCTCACTGCTATCTGTGTGTCCCCATCAGAGAGCCCTTACCATCCTGTGTGGGTTACCTGGTGATGTGTCTATCGCTCCTGCTGGACTGAGGCCCCGAGAGGTGTTTCTTCTCCTCTCGCACCCAGCACAGGGCCTAGCACACAGGTGGTACCCAATAAATGCTTGTGGCCAGCAGGATTTGAAGGCTGCTCTACTTGGGTCTGTAAATAGCCAGCCTGTTAATGATAAACATAGTAAGAGCAAACACAGGGACTCCCAAACTAGTCGGTTGGGCGGGCACTGGTGGCCTGGGGACCCCTTGGCCTGGGGCGGACTGGACAGCCTGGCTCTGCCTAGCTCAGCGCAGTGCCTCCCACCCACAGCAGCTCCTCTGGCGTCCTCATTAAAGCAGGTCTTTAACTCAGGCAGGTGCTGCCAATCCTAATTGATTGTCTGTATATCCCAGGGGGTAGGGGGTGGGGGGTGTATGTACTCAAGTTCCCAAGGTCAGCAAGCTGAGCCTGGGCCAGGCCACAGCAGGCGGGAGGGGCCACTCCAGGAAAGGGAAACAAGGCCTGAAGGCTGGACTCTGCCTCTGGTGCTGGAGGGGGCCCTCGGCCACTTATCCTTCCCTCTCTGGTCCCCGGGTCTGGGGCACCCACCGACCTGCAGGCACATGAACACATGCAAATGAGCCCACGACCACAGACCAGGCAGAGGGGCAGTGTAGCATGGTGATGAGATGAGTGGGCACATCAGCTCTGTGCCTCAGTCTTCCCGCTTGCAGAATGGGATTGTAACAGTACTCCCACACACACGCATTGGGCTTCTGGGAGAATGAAATAATAGTTAGAAAATGCTTCACATGGGGCCCAGCATATACTCAGTGTCCTCCAATGCTTATTATTTATGTATTCAGCAAGCAGTGATCACCTGCTGCATGCCAGACTGAGCGGTTACAGCGGGGACAGGGTATGCACAAATTCCTGTCCTGGGGAGCCGACATGTGAATGGGGGGGCAGACACACCCACCACCTGGAGAGGTAGTTTCTACAATGGTCTGCCGTTACTCCCATTTCACAGAAGGGGTAAATGAGGCTCTGAGACGAGAAGGACGTGGGCTTGTTCGTGGTCACGCAGTTTCTGCAACATCCTGCGCTCTGCGTGGCCCCAGGGCCCTTGCTCCTGCTGTCCCATTGCCAGGCTCCCTTCCCTCTCTTCATCTTTCTGTTCTCAGATCAAGCACCACTTCCTCAGGATACACCTTCTGCCCCCTCCCTCACTTGGGGTCTCTGATTCCTTGAAACTCTCTGGGAGCTTCTTTCATTAACATCTGTTGTAGATGTCACCAAGTTCCCAGAGCCTGGAGCACAGTGGGTGCTCGGTAAAGGTGTATTCACCGAAAGCACCAGCATTCAGGCTCAGCCCTGGGATGCAGCCCCTCCCAGAGAACCTGCCAACTGGCAGCTGGGGAAGGCCAGGCTGGGGTCGTCCACCTCCCTGCCTCGCTTCAGGCTGTCCCCACGTTAGCCGCCACGATGCTTCCAGCTTCCCATCCTCCCTAGAGAGGCCTCATTACTGCTCCCTGACAGCCTGAGAGGCAGAAGGCTGCAGCCTCCTGGGTTTTGAAATCAACATTAAATCAAAATCAGCGCCTCCTCCACAGGGACACCCTTGGGCTTGGACCTTGGGCTGTGAGCCCCCAAGGCACACGCCGTCCCTTTAAACCCTTCCTTCGTGACTGAAGGGTTGGTGACAGACTCTGGAGCAATTTGGGGTTTGCCCAAAGCATTGGGAACTGGTAATAGCCATCATCGGGATAATGATTTTAATTATTATTTAATAAAAGCACATTTAGCAGCATCCACTTTGGTGAGCGTTTCCACTGTTCATGGCACTTTTTAAAACACTTTGGTCAATCCCGCATGCCCCTCCAGTGACCCCTGGCTTTTCTGTCCATGCTCCCTGTCCCCACTTCTCATGTTCCTTCCAGAATCTGCTCCAATGAGTCTCTCTTGCCACCTCCCCCCACACCAGGGTCCTCCACACACCAAGACAGTGTTCTGGGAAGGATGCCAATTGCAGGAGCGCCCACCTTGGGGACCACCAGGGCAGACGGAGGGGGCAGCTGGACCCCCTCTCTGAACCGGGGAAAGCCGACACCACTTTCACTTGCAGGCGGAGAGCTGGGGAGCCTGGCTGCGGCGTCCTACACCCTGAGGAGTCACAATGTGGGGACCGCGGCGGGGGTGGGGCGGGGGCTTTGCTCCCTAGGGGCTATCCAGACAGGGTCAGAGTTGGGTGCGTCTCCCAACTTTAGGGGCTCTGGGTCGTCTACACAGCCCAGGCAGAGGGGATGAGAGTTGGGTGGGGGAACCTACCACGGCACTCAGCAGGCAAGGGCACCGGTCCCAGACACACCTACACCAATCTGGGACTCCAAGCCTCGGCCTCATGGAGGCGGCCCATTAACCTCGTTCCGAACTGGTCAGTTAGATCTGCCCCCTGCCTGAGCCCCCCTTCCCAGGGGTTTGTTCACCTAATGTCCCTGGAACCTCCCAAGAAACAGCGCTGCCTCTGTGTCCCTAGTCGAAGTTTGCCAGCGTTGCCCAGAGACCGGTGGGCAGCAGGCAGGCGACTGCTCTTGCACGCAGACCCCTGCTCGCCCAGCCCCCTGGAACCCAGGCCCAGGACAATAAGCAGGCAGGCCTAGGAGGGGGGTAGGCGGAGCTGGGGCCTTGGGGACGTGGGAACAAGGCGACTTGGGGTCGGTGTGCAGAGAGAGGTCCTGAGATCAGACGGGGGCTCCAAGAGAGGGTGGCACTGGGCGGAGATGAGGGGACACAAGGAGGGGCGGGGCCTCTGAGGGGGCGAGGCCGCGAAGGGGGAAGGAGCCTGAATGAGGAGAGGCACCTTCGTTCTCCCACCGCGGCTCCAGAGAGAGGCCACCCATTCTCCTTGGCCTCTGGCTCGTGCCGGAACAGGTGTGGGGGGTTCTGAAGGCAGGATAAGGGACACAATCCATTTCGGAAGTGAAGTGACATCGGCCTCACCGCTATAAATATGGACACAGCTGACTGGGCGGGGGGTGGAGGGGAGCTTGGAGAAAACCTGGAGGACCCTAGAAGCAGGGGGTGGGGTGAGGGATGGGGGTCGGCCCTGAGACCTGGGGATGTGGTCAGGTTTCTGGATGGACATGAAACCCGGTGACAAGATACACTCCGGACCCTGGTGTCCTGGGGCCCCGGGGGAGGGCCGAAGGAAGGCAGGCCTCCGAATACCCTCAACCTTTCTGAGCCCCGCGTCTCGCTAGATCCCTTTCTTCCAGAACCTCGTCCCTTCCTGAGCTCCCCCTTTCTCTTCTGAGCTTCTTCCAGTCTCTCAGCCCCTCCCATTTCTGAGCCCCGCCCCCTATGGGTCCCCACCCGCTTCCGAGTCCCCTCTCCTCGCTGAGCCCCTCTCCTCGCTGAGCCCCCTCCCCTCTCTTAGCCTTCTCCTCCTGAGATTCCAGCCCTCCCTGAGCCCCCTTCGCCTTCTGAATCGCCTGTTCCCTCCTCCCCTTTCTCAGCACCCCCTCCCATTTTCAGCGCCTTCAAAGGGGGTGGCCTGGGACACCCTTTTCCCCAGAGAAATGTGACCTTTTGGCTGGTGGGGACCACCTGGTACTTCTTTATCCGTGGCAGCACCCTCATATTTTATGATATGAAGACCAGCCTGAACTTTTGAGGTTCGGTTCGGCCCTTCAGCCCCCTGCAGCCCTGTTACCCAGCAAACCCCTGCAAACAGCACTGACCTGGACACGCAGTCCTCGGCTGGGCTCCGCATTGGAAACGTGGGGGAACGACCTGTACCCCCCGCCCCACCCCTACTCAAGCCCCAGCATAGACCTCTCCGCCTCACTTCCCATCCAGAAGCCAAATTTGAAATAAGGAATGAGTAGAAATTCCGACATCATTCATTCATCTGTTCATTCATTCATTTTTTTTCATTATGAGCTTTGCATTTTTTTAAGCAGTACATACTTTTTTTAAAAGATTTTATTTATTTATCTTCAGAGGGGAAGGGAAGGACAGAGGGAGAGAAATATCAATGTATGGTTGCTTCCTGTGCATTCCCTGCTGGGAACTGGCCTGCAACCCAGGCATGTGCCCTGACTGGGAATCGAACCGTGATCTCTTGGTTCACAGGCCCGCGCTTAATCCACTAAGCTACACCAGCCAGGGCTGAGCTTTGCATTTTTTTAATTTTTTATTTATTGATTTTAAAGTGAGAGAGAGGAAGGGACAGAGAGAGAGAAACACTGATTTGTTGTTCCACTTATTTATGCATTCATTGAGGACTGAACCTACATCCTTGGCTTATCCCTGCGATGCTCTAACCAACCAAACTATAGGGCCAGGGCTCCTTCATTCATATTATTCAACAAATACTTCATGAGCACCTACTCTCTTCAAGTCTGTGCTGGGAGCCCAGGATATAGCCTGGAATGTAGTCCAGTGGGGTGATGGGGAGGAGGGCTGTGATGGGGAAGCAGGTAGCTATGAGGGTCAGGGAACTGCTGGGTCCAGCAAGACTTCTGCAGAAGGTGTCACCTAAGTGGAGAGCTTATGGGTTAAGGGAGGGTGTTCCCGGCAGAGACTGGCAAGTGCAAAGGCCCTGAGGCAGCAGCCCCGACTTTGGTCCCAGGTTTGCCATTTACTTGCTGTGTGATCTGGACAAGTAATCAACTCTTTCTGAGCCTCACTTTCACAATACTCATGCTGAAGGCCCAGAAGGGCACTGGGAACACAACAGGCACCCCGTAAGTATTTTCCAAAAGTTGATGAGAAAATCGAGGTTCTAGAGGATTGTCGTGAAACAGAAGGCTCATGGACCCTGTCTGCAGTGAGTAGGTTGGGGCAGCTAGTGACCTTTTCCTGGCGCCCCCCACCCCACCGTGGGCCCCTCTCCCCCTGGCCCACCAGCCCTCCACCAGCTGTCCCTCCACGTGCGCCCCAGTCTGTCAAGGGCAGGCGCCTGTTCCGGAACACCTGATGCCTCGCTTCCCAGGGATTTCAGAAGAGTAGACGCGCGGAAGTTCAGCTGCTTCACTGGCTTAACCCTGGAGCCTGGGCGCCGGGTCCTCAGAGGCCCAATACTGTCCCTCCTGACCCTATTGAGAACCCTGGCACCGCTCCCAGCCTTTGCTGGAAAGACCCCACTTCAACTCCTAGCTCTGGCGTTGCCTGGATGTGTGGCCTGGGGAAAGTTAGACAACATTGCTGGTCACCACCACAGCCAATAATAATGCCAGTGTGTGTCCATGCCTGGGCCATGTTTGGGGACTTTCTATAAATAAACTCTGTCTTGTAGCAGGAATCTGAGCCCTCAAGTACTGTTGACCCTACTTCACAAGCAAGGTTATGTAATCCACATGGTGAAATAGTCTAATCAGTAACAACCCACATAACGCATATTGCGTGCTCACTGTGTGCCTCCTTTATATGGATCAGCTCATTTAGTTCTCCCCAAACCAATGAGGTTGGGGGAACATCAGCAGAGGTCTCTTACAGAGGCGAAAACCGAGGCCCAGAGAGGCTGAGCAATCGGCCCTGAGTCACAAAGCTATATAAACGGGACCCACTGGGAGCATGCCACGAATAGGGCGGTTATTATCACCGCTGCTCTTACGTTATTACTGTTCTTCTACCTGTTAAGAAAAGTTATCTAAAACTTGGACACGAAGGACTAGAGACTTCAGCATGTGATTTTTGAAAAAAGATTTTATTTATTCATTTTAGACAGAGGGGAAGGGAGGGAGAAATACAGAAAGAGAATCAACAATGTGTGGTTGCCCCTCACATGCCCCCAACCGGGGCCTGGCCCACAACCCGGGCACCGTGCCCCGACCCAGAATCGAACCTTCGACCCCTCAGTTTGCAGGCTGGTGCTCAATCCACTGAGCCACACCAGCCAGGGCAGCATGCGATTTTTTTTAAAAAGGTTTTATTTATTTATCTTTAGAGAGAGGGGAAGGGAGGGAGAAAGAGGGAGAGAAATATCTACATGGGACTGAACCTGAAACCCAGGCATGTGTCCTGACCCGGAATCAAACCAGTGACCTCTCACTTTGTGGGTTGACGCCCAACCCACCGAGCCCCACTGGTCCGGGCTGCAGCAGGTGATTTCGAAGTTCCAGGGGGCTGGTGTCCAGCATGACCACCATCGATTATGTCATTCTTACAGCACCATTCCATGCGGGACCGGGACCGCCAGCCACTTGCAACTATGTCAATTTAAATTGAAATCAATTACATGAAATAAAGTTAAAAATCCAATTCCTCACTCATACTAGCCACAGTGTAAGGGCTCAGTGGCCTCATAGCTGGTGGCTGCTGTATCAGAAAAGCACAGATTGTAAACACGTCCATCATCACAGAACTTGGACCAGGTTTCTCTAGAAGAGAGCACCTCTGCTTGAATTTGCTCTTTACCATCAGGTTAGAGCCCAGGCCCTGGAAAATTATAGTTACCTTGTAGACTTCTGCCTGGTACAAAAGAGAAGCCCTATTAATTTGCAACATGTGTTGCGTTTGTATCCTAACATTCTTAAAAAAGAAAATCCTGATACATACCTAGTTCTGCACATGCTCTTAGAACCAGCGTTACCATTGAACTGGTTCCCTGAAGTGAGTTAATTAATCATCGACACATGTTTACTCTGTTGGGAAGAGTCATGTTTTCAACTTTCTGAGAACTGTACACTGCAAATGAGGAAACTGAGGCCAGCTCCCTACCTCCCCCCTCACCCCGCCAGTCCAGAAGCCGGGTCATTGCACACCAGGCCCCGCACACCCAGGCACCACCACACAGCTTCAAGAACAGCTCCAAGAACCTGTCTTCCTCCCATGGTGGCAGAGAACCAGGTCAGCCAACCGCTGGGACATCAAAGGGAATCTATAAATACAGCTGCAGGAGGAAAAATAGACACTTTTCTAGCTCTTCCCAGCCTTGCCTCTCTCCCACTCCGAATCTTTCCTGGCTAGGTGCCTACCCCAGTGGTTGCTGGGCCAAAGCCCCCAACCCCAGGTGCCCTACCGGAACACAGTGGAGGAAAGCAACCGGTAGAGCCTCAGTTTACCCCAAAGAGCTCAACTTCTGCCCTTGCCTCCCCTGTCAAGTGTCTGAGGGGCATCGCTGGGCCTGTCTCTGGGAGGTACAGATGAGATTTTAAGCCCAGAGGTGAGGATTATGGATTTGTTGAAAACTTCAAATCCCAAAACTCTGGGATTTGCCTTCTCTTAGGGAATACATAGGACTTTTACATTGTATTGAGCACTGGGAAGCTGGCAGGACCAAGGCAGAAAGTTCAGACTTAGCCAAGGCAGTCAGGAAAGCTTCCTGGAGGAGGTGACATGAGCTGAGCCCAAAGGAGAATGAGAAAGATGGGAGGTGAAGAGCCAGGTTGGAGAGGGGGCTGAGGGGCAGAAGTTCTGAGTCCTCCCGGGTTCTTCCCTCTTTCTTCCTCCTCCCCCAACTCCTGTGTCTTTTCATCCAAAATGCCTCTCAAATCCTCCTATCGCTCTCTACCTCCACAGCCCCTGCCCTGCTCCCCTAGTCTAATGCAGTCACTTTCTCCCTGGTCCCCACAAGCCACTCCTGTCCAGGATGCATCATTCTCTACAAGACAGCCAGAGGGACCTTTTTAAAAATTAAATCAGATCATCTCACTTGCTCACTATAAACTCTCCGATGATCAGCTCGGTCTCAGTCACTGCTATGTCCCCAGCACCACCCAGAGCCTGGTACACAGCAGGTGCCCAATAAAGTTAGCTGAATAAATAGGTTGGTGAGGGTCAAGACCCATGGGCTCAGCTCTGCTTCCCGAAGATGCTGGAGGTTTGGCAGCTGGAGCTGAGCTTGCCCGGGAAAGAGCGAGAACGCCCCAGGGAGCATGGGTGTGGGGATGTGAGCTCAGCACCAGCCAACAGCACCTCCGCACACACTGCCGTCAGCATCACTTGAGCCGCTAACCCTGGTGGCAATGAGGGACTCGCCACCGGCTGAGGTCATTCACACACCCTCTCCACTCTCGCCATCTGTTTTTTCCTCCCTAACAGTTTTTCTTTTCGTTTTTAAATTGCGGTAAACCATATATGATAATACTCATCGTTTTAGCCATGTGTAACGTGCAGCTCAGTGACATTAAGTACATTCACATTACTGTGCAACCATCCCCACCATCCAGCTCCAGAACTCTGGTATTTTCCCAACTGGAATTCTGTCCCCATTCAACACTCCCCCTCCCCCTACCCCAGCCCCTGGCTCTCATCATCTACCTCCCTGTCTCTAGGGATCTGACTCCTCTTGGGACTTCCCATGAGTGGAATTATACAATATTTGTCCTTCTGTGCCTGGCTTATTTAACTGAGCATAAGGTCCTCCCGGTTCATCCATGTTGTACCACGTGTCAGAACTTCCTTCCTTGTTCAGGCTGAGTTCCATCGTCTGGGCGGACCACATCGTGTTTCTCCATTCGTCAGTCCGTGGACGCTTGGGCCGTTTCCACCTTTTGGCCGTTGTGGATAATGCTGGTGTGAACAGAGGTGTGCGAAGATCTGTTCCTGACATACAAGCATCTGTTCTAATCGTCTGTTTTTGTTTCTCTGTTGACAGCGCCCTAAACAATGTCCAGGGTACCAAAGCTCTTCAAAACTTCCAAGGAAGGATGAGGAAGAAATGTGGAATTTCAGAACCGTGAAGGAAGTGAGAAGGAAACCCATCTTTATTAAGCAGCTACTACGTGCCAGGCCCTGGCATCTTTTGAAACATCCTCACACTGAATGATCTGCTCAAGCTGGGGAGTGGCAAAGCTGAGGTTTGGAGCCCAGACTGCAGAGGGCATATCTCTTCCACCACCTGCTTGCTTGCCTCTAATGAGAGGTAGCTCACCACTCCATCACCGACTCAAAAATGAACCAATAAGATAATCCCAGCCCTGCCTGGTGTGGCTCAGTGGGTTGGGCCTCATCCTGCAAATCGAAAGGTCGCCAGTTCCATTCTAGGTCAGGGCACATGACTGGGTTACAGGCCAGGTCCCGTGCAAGGCACGCAAGAGGCAACCCATCGATGTTTCTCTCCTTCCCTTCTTCCCTCCCTTCCCCCCTCTCTAAAAATAAATAAATAAAATATTTTTTAAAGATAATCTTAGAAGAAAAAACTGGGGTGACAAAGAACTGCCCTCCCCTTCACTTGGAATGGTTGGAAAAGACCTCTTGGACAAAGGAATATTAGCCAAGCACAAGCATCTGCCCGAGCAGAAGGGGCAGCCAGTGCAAAGGCCCTAAGGCTGGACTGCGGAACAGAGAGGAGGCAGAGGTCTGTGTGGCTGAAGCAGAGTGATGGGGGAAGTGTGAGAGCGGGTGGGCCCTGGGGAGACTTCCGGATGAAGGAGGCACAGGACAGGGGCCCAGCCTAGGCTCCTAGACCCACACAAGAGACAGAACTACCACATGGCCTTTCCCACGACTGCCTCTGCCCTCCAGCCCCCACTCCTGCTCATGTCCCTGAGATTTCCAGGTAACATTTATTGAGTACCTACTGTGTGCCAGGGTTGTTCCAGGCAATGGGAATCCAGCAGGGAATAAAATGGTGCGGTGGGAGAGACAATACACAATGTTTGGTTGTGAAAAATAAAACGAAGAAAAACATAGGAAGATAAGAGAAAGGGATGGGGCATTGCCGCAGGTGCAGAGTGTAGATGTTACCACAGGTGCAGAGGTCAGGGTGGCCTTCCTGCAGAGGTGACATTTGAGCTGCAACTTGGAGGAAAAGAGGGGCCACATGGAAATCTGTGGGGACAGCGTCCCAGGCAGAGAGAACAGCAAGTGCAAAGGCCCTGGGGCAGGGCAGGCTTGATACAAAATTATACACTCAGAGACATCCTCAAACCCGTAACAGCTGTACCTCCCTCACATCCCAGCGATGCCTCCTCCCTGAGGAAGAAGCCTCCCTAGATCCTCAGTGCTTCCAGATAAGAGTGGTGTCCATGATGGGGCTGAAGAAGCAAGGAAGACAGGGGGCGTGAAGGAAGTTCTTGAGACCCCACTCACTCAGCCTGGTTCCCAAGTCATTTACCTTAAAAGACTTCCAAGCCACAGGGTCCCTGAGCCCATGGAAATGAGTAAAAGTGTAGGACTCCCATTCCAGCTCCATTTCCTGACTGACTCTGTGAGTGGTGAAGCCATTTCTCTCTGGGTTTCAGTTTCCACGCCTGAAAATGGGATAACAGCAGCTTTGTCCTAGAGTCATGAGGCTGCATACAGTAGATGCTCCATAAGTGTTTGCTCATCATTATAATGATGAATGTATGCACAATATGGAGTATTTTCTGGGCAGCAGGCCCAGGGGTGCTGTGCAGCCTCTGGTAAGGTCCACACCCTCCCTGGACACCAGTTACACCCAAATCCTCCAGGAGCTCCAGAAGGGTATTTGAACTTGGGAAGCAACCCAAGCCCCTTCTCCCCAGTGAAGAGACAAGGGTCAAAGGGCAGGGTCAGGGAAGGGTAAGGACTATGACGCACACACAAACCTACCCGTCCACCCCGCCCCCCAACACAAACCATGGGCTCCAGGCTGTTAGCTCTGTGGAAGGACCAGCTGGGCGGATTTAGCCGGTGCATCTGCCACTCGAGCAGCTGCCGTTCTGGCGGGGAGGGGGGTGAGGGGGGTTGGTTGGAGGGGATTTGGGACGAGGAAAAAATCTGTCCGAGGAGAATTGCGTCTGCGCCGCCCAGCTGCCGGCTCAGGCTGAGGGGACATCCCAAATCCTCCCGGACCCGGGCCCCTCCCCTGCCGCGATCGCCCCCCACGTGCCTTTGGGGGAGGGGGCGTCGGGAGGTCCTGACGTCACAGGAGGGATCTGCCAATAGGAGCCGCCTTTCCCGAGCCCCAAGGGGATTCCCGGGCCACAGCAGGAACCTGGGGCGCGACCCAACATTGACGATGTCCAACCTGGGTTTAAAGGAGGGCCGGCACCTGGCTGGGGAAAGCGAGGTTGGGACCTGCCTGAGAGGAGGCGGGACCCTTGAGTGCGGCTGCCCAGGAGCCAGGCTCTAGCGGGGCCCAGAGAGGGGCAGGAATTGACGGGAGTCACACAGCGGGGCAGGGGGACCGCGAGTACCAATGGGTGGCGCGCAGGCAGCGGGCAAGGTTTCCCTTCCCCGCTGGCGCCAGGCACCGGGGACTGTTTCAGCCTCACATCATCTCGGGGTCCCCGAAGACCTTCTGGTCCCCTCCAGGTCTCTCCCGGCCCCCTCAGACCCCCGGCCGCAGCCCGGCCGCGTCAGGCTGAAGGTGTCAGTGGCAGTGGGCGTCCTCAAAACCCGCACTGGATTCCTCCCGAGTCGGAGCAGGACGGGAGCGCAGTGCTGCCCAACCAGCTGCTCAGGTGGGGAAACTGAGGCCCGGAGAGGCGGAACTTAATTTAAAATCACGCAACTAAGAGGGTACTGCTGGCTCTGGTGACCTCTGGCAACGTCCTGCCAGGGCCTCCTCGGCTTACCCGGAGGGGAAGCTGTGAACTTCCTGCCACCCTCCTCCAGGTCAGGGATCAGACAGTCAGGAGCCCAGGGCGGGGGAGGGAGCAGCCGGGCCTGACCCTGCCCTGATCCAGGGCATGAAAGACCCATTCATGGCCGCTGAAGACTGGGTGGCAGCTGAGCTGATCCGGGGGGGGGGGGGGGGGGGGG
>CM052545.1:37461959-37488063 GCA_028533065.1 Trachops cirrhosus | reverse complement strand
GGGGGGGCCTCCCTCAGGGCCTTTGTTCAAGCAGGTCTCTCCGCCTAGTATTCCTTTCCCATCCCTCAACCCGCACTCCATGTGCTTTGCCAAACCCATCTATTGTCCTTCTAAAGCCCCCAGATCACCTCGTGGTCCCCCTGAACCCCCACCCAGTCATGAAGCACCCTCATCCCTCTCAGCCTTGTTTCTCTATCTCCTCTGTGAGGTTGAAGGCAGGTAGATGTTTCGTCTTGTTGACTAGTCAGCCCAGGGTCTGGTACACAGTAGATAGATGCTCAATAAATGCTTGATGAAGAAATAGGTTGCAGGAAAGGGTGGGCATGCCAGGGGGTGTGGGCACAGTCCAGGTAATGGTGTGGAGGTGGGAGGAAGATGCAGAGCCCAGCTTAGCCCCCTCCCTTGTTGGCAGGCCCCATCTCTCTAGGTGGGCAGGACACAGGGGGTGGGGCTGGGTGCCCACAGGTGCAGGCCCATTTGCCTAGGACTCTGGCTCTGCCGGAAATCTGGTCAGGGCAGAACCACAGGCAGGAAGGCCTGGCTGCTGGTAGAGGTTTGCGGTCACTGGGACAGCCCTCCGGGCAGAGGCCTGGGCCTTAGAAGAATCAGGTTCCCCGGGACCCCGTGTGTCCCAGGGAGCAGGGTTCAAGTTTTCATGCCACACAGGGAAGCCACACAGCTTGTGTGAGCCCCAGTACTGTTGGGGTCCATGGATGGGACACAATGGGTAAGACCCACATAAAAGGTGCTTTGTAGCCTGCAGCAAGAAGACTAACGCTCTCTTCCCAACCACCTGTGCCCTTGGACAAGCTCTTTGGCCTCTCTGTGCTTCAGTTTCCCATCTATAGGAGCCTTGTGGGACTGCCTGAGGAGTGAAGGAGGTGACTTAAGCAAGCATCAAGGCCTCAGAAGTGACCCAATGACAGTAGGTGTGCAAGACCTGTTGGAAGATAAATACATAATAATAAGCCACTTATTGAGTACCCACTATATTATGGAGATGATGGAGGGACCAGTGAGACACACACATGGTCACACCCACATGAGAGGTGCTTTGGGCAGAGGGGAATCTTGAGGCCCTGAGAGGGGCACCAGTTGTCCTCGGGTCACAGAGGGTCAGGGAGGTGACAGGAAGGTCTCTGGAATCAGAAGACCAGTTTGTCCTGTAGTCCCCAAGGCAGGGGCCAGGCATGCTCCCCATGGGCCCAGAGGGAGCTGCAGTCCCCTAGAACCCCCTTTCTGTGCCAGGCCTCACAGGACTCTGGGACAGAGGACAGCCTGTGTACTATGATCTCTGCAGCCAGCTGGCTCAGGTTCAAATCCCCACCTTCTTACCGGGTGACTGTGGACAACTCGCCTCAGTTTCCTCACATGTATGCTGAGTGTTAGTTAAATTTAATGCTTGTGGGTTGAACAAATGACCTCATATGAAGCGGGCTGTGTAGACCACAGGGGTTCCTAATACCGTCCCATCATCCACGGGTGTGATTGGGGATGAGGGATCCTGGGGATATGAGTCTGGCCAGGATGGACTGGGGCAGGAAGTCAGGGGTCAGGGAGCTGCTCAACGAGGTGCCCCACCTGGACAAAAGCGGGGAGTCTTCTCTTGGGTCTTCTCCCACCCTCACACCCGCCCCCAGTGCCGCGGGCCGCCCACCCGGCTCCTCCCTCCGTTCCGCGCAGCCGTTACTCCGGGCCGCTTTTTGCGCGGCTCCGGCCGGGTTGGTGGGGGGGGAGTTGGCTGGGGGGGCGGGGTGACCGAGGGGGGGGCGGAGGTGGCTAGCGGCGAGTCGCAGCGGCCGCCGCGGCGGGTGGAGAAAATGGGGCCGCGGCGCGCCCCCGGTCCGACCGCCGCACAGCGCCCCCCCAGGAGTCTACGCCAGTGCGCGGGGAACCGGGGCTGAGCCCCCTCCCCCAGCGCAGCGCCGCGGCCCGGGGGCGGGGGAGCGCGCGCCCCCCAGTCCCCCCTCCCCACCCGGGATGCCCGGCTGAGCCAGCCCGGCCAGGACAGGTGCGCGCACCCCCCCCCGTGCCCCCCCACCCCGCCTGCGCCCTCCCGCCCTCGCGCTCCCTCCCGCGCACTCGCGGCGGCCGCGGCTCCGAGGTAAGCGCCCCGGGGCGTCTGCGAGAGGGGGCTGGGGAGACGCTGCCCTGGGGGTGTCTCTCGGCACTCAGCTGGGGGTCTGAATTGTTGGCTGGGGCTGCCGGGTCAGGCTCTATAATTAGTGGGGGGGGGCGCTGAAGACCCCACCACTGGAAGGGGAATGCATTTGGAGCCGGGAGGGTGTTTGTGGAGCACCATAACGGGAGGATCTTTCAGCAACGAAACTGGGGAGGGGGCTAGATTTTAGGGGGAGTCTCTGTATGGAGGGTTATAATGGGGTCCAGTAGCAACGCCTTGAAGAGGCTGGATTGGGGCCTGGGGCGCTTGAATGAGGCTCGGTAATGGGGGTGTCCAATGGCACCGCAGCTGGGGGGAGCTGGATGTTGACTGGGGGCCTGTATGTGGACGTATAATGGGGGTTCTGTCGGCACCGCAGCGGGTGGAGATTTTGTCCGGGTGGGGGACCGTAAAAGACAATGATGGGGGCTCAGGGCTGCGCCGCTGGGGAGCTGGATTTGGGCCCAGGTGGGGGGTTCAGGGCAGGCAGGAGGTCTGCTGCCAGGGATGGGGGCTAGTTGGGGGGGGCGGGGCCATGGAGGCTAAGTCAAGGGCCACCCTGGACTGGGGTGGTGGTCCCAGTGCGGTGAGGCCGCTCCACCCCACTCCACGGTCAGCCACCGCACCTTGGACGCCCCTGAGCCCTCTCCAGCCTCCTGCCTGGCCCAGAAGGAGTCCAGGGCCCTGGCCACAAGGGAGGGGCCGCGGTGGTGGGAGAGAGCCAGTCCGGATACCACTCGCTGCAGTGGGGACCCGGAGGGGTACGGGCCCCCCCAAGAGCTGACAAAGGGACAAAGAAAGCATCTCTCTCAGAGGGTGCCAGGCAGGGTGGGGAGCACTGAGTGTGGCCCCCTTCTGCAGGCACTGATTGGTCCCCAGGGCAGGTGTCACATGTCCCTCTGTCCTGCTCTCTGCCTCTGGGTGCCCTCCAGTTGGGGGCACCTCCCAGAGAGGGGTGCCATAGAGAACCTGGGATGTGCAGACTCCGGAGCTGGAAGTGTTTTCGAGAGCCCTGGGACTGGGGCCCTTCCCACACCTCAGACCCTGGTAGGCCCTCTCTGGCTGAGATCTCTGGCATTCTCTCCCTGATGTTGGCATCTTTGACCCTCAGAGCCCAAGGGAACTGGATGTGGGATTTGGAGGGTCTGGATTTGGATTTGAGGAGGAAGAAGGAGGGAACCATTGGCTGGGGCTACAGAAGGGACCCCCGCCCCATTTGCAAAATTGCATTTCTTCATATGTCTGGGTTCCCTCAACTTCTCAAGGGGTCCAGAATCAAAGTCCAGTGCCCCAGGATATCCCTTCCCCCATGAGTTCCCCGCCCCCATCCCTTTTCCTATATCCTAGTAGGCACAGTTTCTTTCAAGGGTAAAAATTTCAGATGAGTCTGGGCAGTTGCTGACACTGTTTTGAGAAAGTACAGGATGTGGGGAGATGGATGGGGTCACGGTAGGGTCAGGACTCACCGGAGAGGAGGTCCCAAGCTCTACAGGACTGTGGCTGGGGGTCCATCGGTGGGCCCGGTGGATATTGGGTAGGTTGCAGCCTGCCAGAAGCCTCATTAAACTATAGTGTGGCCACCCTGTACCGGTTCATTCCCAAGAGCAGATTGGGAAACTGAGGTCCAGGGAGGTGACAAAGTGGGTAAAGGGGGAAGCCAAGCCTCTGTGCTCCTGGGGCTGCTAGATGGGGTCCGGGGAAAGGTGCCCCCCCCCATGAAACCCAAACGCTCTCGAAAAGGTTACCCTGGAACCCACTCCTCTGTCTACCCTGAGTTGTGCAGAAATCAGACCTGGAGCTTCCAATGCCCCAACTCCTCTCAAAAAAAAAAAAATCCACTTGGAGGGAAAGGCTGGGGACTGAGCGGTGTGGCCTTAGACAAGTACCCAGCCCTCTCTCGGCTTTGATGCCGCAGGAGGCACTCTTTATGTTTAGGAGCTGAGTGGGGGGAGATGAGGCAGAGCGAGGTCACATTGTAATGCCTGGGATTTGCAGCCTCTCCTTTCTCCCTCCACTTCCCACCTCTCTTCTGCTGGAGCTGAGCTCCCCCAGACCCTCAGGCTCCTGTTGCCTTCCCTGCTTTGAGGTGAGAAGGTGTCTCTAAGCCCCAGAGGTACCGAGTCACCCAGGAGGTGCCGCTCCCCCTCTGGGCTTCAGTTTTTGTCTCTATCCACTGAGCAGAGAAAGTGCTGGAGATCTGTACTGTAGAAGGCTTTGGCATCTGCAGTGGCCGCCCAGGGCTTGTGACAAGGAGTTGCTGGGGTTACCTGGGGCTGGACCTGGAAGATAGAAATCAAACTGTCCTTGGAAAGGTGACCCTGACGTCAGCCAGAGGGACAGGGGAGCTGGATCCCCAGGGGCTGAAGGACATGCCGGTTGTTGCCTGTCTCCTGGGATGGAGGGTGTCCCTAGCTGAACCTGGGGTGTGGCCCTGTCCTGTGTGCCTGGCCCTTTGCCAGGTGATGATGGGGGCCCAGGGGGGACTCAGCCAGGGTCATGACAGGTGGAAGCAGGAAAGACTGCCTGGAGGAGGGGGTGCTGGCTCTGGGCTTGAAGGATGAAAAGGATGTTGCCGGGAGAAGAGGGGCAGGGACTCCAGGTGGAAGGAGAAGCAAGGATGGCCACTGCGTGCTGAGCTGTGGGAGTCCTGAGTGGCTGGACTGCTTCAAGGGTGGGAGACAATGAACAATGAGGCCCGAGAGGTGGCAGGGACTGTGAGTGCCCAGCTGAGGAGCGGGCTTTATCCCAAGGGGAGCAGGGAGCCATGGGAGGTTTTAGAGCAGGACAGTGAATGTGTTAACATTTCAGACCTTGAGCAACAGTGAGGAAGAGTAGCTACCAGGAGACAGGCTCCTGGAAACCAAGTCAGCAGTTTGGAGGGGCGGTGAGCCACCTGTCCTGAGAGACAGGCAAGAGGGGCAGGCAGCCTTCTTTCCAGAATCCTGGAAAAAGAACCCCCATATTGGTCAGGCCCAGGTGACCCTCCAGCTTTCTTCTAAATTTCCAGGTACTATGGGTTTTCTGAGCCGGAATGTTTACGATACCATGATTATGAAATCCTAAGTCATTTAAAGAGCTGCAGATTCTCAGGCTGATTCCTCTAAGACCTCGAGGTGATTAGGGTTGACTGTGGGTGGAGCCTCATTTAGCAGAAATAGAGAAACAGGATCACGGCAGCCCCAGACACAGGCTCCAGCCACCTGCCCCACGTCCTGCAGAAGTATCTAGGATCTGGCTGCAGGGTCAGGGAGCCCAAGTGACAGACCCCCACCCTAGGCACCCCCACCATCATGAATGGGGTGCAAGCCTGGCTTGCCAGAGCCAGGGTTCCATATGTGGCCTAGGAGGTCCAGACCCAGGCCACAAAACTATCTTTTATTTTCGTGGCCATTCATCACCTGTCCTTCGGGGATGTCCAGGTAAAGTGGCAAGCATTGGAACACTAAGGAGGTGACTTGAGAGGCCAGGACCCTCTTCTATTCCTTTGGGCAGAGATCCGGGACCCCTACCAGCCACCCTCAATGACCCTTCACTGTCTTGGGACTCCAGGGTCCCAAGGTGGGCCACCCCAGGGCCTCCTGGGAGGGAGGCCATCTAGTGAGGACTACATTTCCCAGGATGCACCTTGGCCCAGGCTGAGCCAGCATTCCAAGGGCAGATCTAGGAGAGAACTTCCCAAATGCAGGAGCCCAGTAAGATTTGTGGATTCCGAGGGGAGCTCTTGTCCAAGGCAGCTGGGGAGATCAGTCACTCAGTAAATGCCTCCGGTGGCCCCCACGTACTGCATCCCATGCTGGATGACACTGGGATCCCAGAGAGGGCAGCTTTAGCTCTGTTTGGCTCTCAAGGGGAAAGGGAAACAGAGGCAGGCATTGGCCCATGGCTACATGGGGTCAGGACCTGGGCAGAGTGAGCAAAGGGGACTGGAGAAAGCAGGCTCTGCCCAGTGAATAAGCACTTTGGAGGGACACTGTAAGTAGGACCGTGATGAATGTGTAGGAGTTCGCCAAGGGGAGACCACGTGTTTTCTGATAGTTTCAGAAGAACCTTCTTCCTTCTGTGGAGTAAGAGCCCCCAGACAGTTGAAGTAGCCACTCAGAATTACTGCCGGTAGAGACTGCTACAGCAGTCAGGTCAGACTAACTTCCTAACTTCGAGTCCATCTTTTTATTCCCTCACTCACGCCCCTTCTCTGAGCCTCAGTTTCCCTGTCGATGAAACATAGATGCTATTCTTTCTCTCTTAGGCCTCAACATTTAAACAAGAGGGTGCAGGCAAAATGTCAGGCACAGTCCTATTGTTTTCCTTATTCCAGAAAAAAGGAGTTACTTCAAAAAGCAGGAACTGTGGCTGGTGGCCTCGATCCCAGTGGGGGCTGTGGGTCTCTGCTCTCGTTTGATAAGTTGACAAACATTTAACGAGCACCTACTATGGGCCAGGGGCTCGGGACCGAGGGTGACTGGGCCCTGCCCTCGTCATGCTCACAGCCGGGTGGGGATACGGACTCGGACAGGAACTAGAGAGAAAGTGAATCAAGTACAGTGAGTGCCCTGAAGACCACAACACGGGATGATGTAGCCGAAACGGGCAGAGTGATGGAACAGCAAGGGTGTCTCTGAGGAGGTGGCATTGGAGCTGAGACCTGGAAAATAAGAAGGAGCCAGTCATTCAAAGATCTGGAGGAAGAGCATTCCAGGAAGAGGGCACAGGCTGTGCAAAGGCCCTGGGGCAGGACTGTGCCTGGCATGTTGGAGGAGCAAGGAGGAGGCCCGTATGGCTAGAGCAGAGTGAGGGAGGGGGAGAGAGGGAGGAGGTGGGGGAGAGGAGGGGATGGGGGGCTTTTACCCTGAGAGAGCTGGGAGCCCTGAGGGCTGTGGGCAGAGAAGGGTAGGGAAAAGGGTGGGTGGGTGTGGGAGATTTTGGACTTGCTGTTGCGTGGATGTGGGGAGGGACTGAGAGCCCCTTTCTCTGGGGGCAGATGGTGCTATGTATGGTTAAGAGTGTGGGGTCTGGACAAGATGACCTGGGTTTGAACTCCAGCGTGGCCATGTCCTAGCTGTGTCACGTTGCGCCCATCACTCTCCCACCACAGGCCTCGATTTCCTCACCTGTAAAATGGTGAGAAGAACCCCCTGGCCTACCCTACCAGCACTTTCTGTAAAGCCCCGTAACACAGGGCTTGGAACACAGCAGATGCTCCGTAAGTGTTATTTCCCTTTGAAGGGCTACTCCCCAGGCTCTGGGGGCGGGGAGGGGGGAATGAGGCACAGACTGGGAGGCCAATCCCTCCAGGTCACCCAGGAAAACCCGGGGCCCCTCACTGTGTTTCTCCATCAGTTTCTCATGACCCGTCCCCCAGAACCCATGCCACTCTGCCACTGATTCGGCCATTCTTGAGCCGTGACTCACTAGGATTGTGGTCTACTCTGACCCCAGGGCCTTCCCTTGGGACCTATTTCCCGCCTTTGTCTTCTTTGAGTTCATTGGCCAGGTCTTCCGTTCCCAGCAGCACTTGGCACAGCCCTGCCTGCCTCCAGGGCTGCATCTCTCAGTGGTGTCGCCCTGCAGACCTGCCTTTCTGGCCCCGCCCCATTTGGGGACCCTTGTGTCCTCCCAGGCAGGGCCTGTGAGAGGGGCAGTGAGTGGGGGGATTCTAGGTGGGGCTCAGCCTGGGGTAAAGGAGGGCTCCTAGAAACCCCAGTGAGGGGCTGGGGTCCCCACTGCTCTCAGATGGAGGACACCAAGGGTAGGGACTGGATCTCTTTGTCCTCCCTAAAGTGGAGCCCTGAGTGCCAAACCTTACTTCTCCTTGTCTCCCAAAACTAGGCCCCCAGGACCTGACTCTATTTCCCCAGTTGGGGCTGAGAGCAGACAGCCTGTCTGCCCCCAGGCCTGCCCAGGACTCTGTGGGTGGCCAGCCCCCCAACCCCAGCCTGGATTCCCCTGTTTCCAGGTCCCCTAATGACTTGCTGGGCATAAACGATACTTTAATTTCCTTGGAATGGGCTGGGCATCGTGGAGAAAGCAGCCCCATATTTCCCATTCCTAATTACAAGTTGCTGCTTCCGATTTGCCTCCTGGCAGCCCAATTTCCAAACAGTGATTAAAATTAATTACTCAGGAGCACCCCCTCCCAATCTGGGCCGGGAGCCCCAGGGACCTGCCTTGTCCCCCATTCGAGGCCTTTTCTCTGTCACATGGTCTCCCCTCTGGTTCCCCTAGTGGCCTGGGAACAGGACAGCCTCTTTCTGGGTGTCCATTCAGACTGTGTGGCCTCATAGCCATATGGCACATTGTGGCCACTCCATAAATGTCAGCAGGAGGCCATATAACCACGTACCGGGGTTCAGATGCTGGCTGTGTCCTTCTGTGCCATGTGACTTTGGCTAAGTGACTTAACCTCTCTGAGTCTCAGTTTTTCCATCTGTAAAACTGGTGATGGTGCTGCTCTCTACCTCATCTGCTTGGTGTGGGCAGGAAAGGAGTTCATATGTGCGAAGGGCTTGGCCCAGCATGGTGCACGCCGGTGCACGCGTAGTGGGGGCTTCACAGATCTTAGCTTAAGTCCCTGCTCTGCCGGGCTGCTGTGGGATGAATGTGGCTCAGGCACTCGGAGTACCATTGTCTTCAGAGACGCTCAGTATTAGCTGAGTGATTAGTTGAGTGCCAAGCTCTTGACGCACAGTCCTGGTCACGGCTCAGCCTCTGGCCGTGTCTGGGCTCAGGCGGTCTAGACTAAACATACCTTTGCAACATACATATCCCAGGGACTATCCCTTGGATGTTCATTTAGCCAGTATTTGCTAAGCACCTACTGCCAGACCCTCTGCCATTGTGGAGCTGACATTTTCAGCCCTGATTCGCAGAGGAGAAAGCAAGTCCAGAGAGGGGGAGGATATAACCCAAGGCTGCACAACAGCCAATTTGGTTTATTGAGCACCTACCATGCACACCTCATTTACCCCTCGTTACAACCACATAGTGATAGTTATCATGACAGGGAAACTGAGAGGAGGGTGGAGGATGGAGGGGGGTGCACTGGCTGCCTCCAGGCTGGGGGGAGAGGAGTTGTCTGGCATCGAGAGGACATTGGGGTGCAAGGGGGTCTCTCCACAGTTCCCCATGCTCAGGGCCCCAGGGACACCCTCTGGCTGCTCAGCCAAGTTCCTAGACAGCTCCAGAGCCCGGCTGGGCTGTGACGGGGCTGACGGAGGCAGCTGGAGGAGGCAGCTGTAAGCAGAGCCGGTAACCAGACCTGGATGGTGCAGGGGCCTGGCTGCCAGGCCAGGTTACTTGATCTCCTCGGGGATGCCGGGCCCCGGAGCTGGAATCCTAGGGCGGCTGGGCTGACAGGAGCTCCTTCTATGGAACTGCAGATGGGCATCTCATCCCATCTTTGCCATGGCAGATGGAGACATGGCCCCTGTGCCTGGCCTGGAGTCACTGAGTTCCTGTCACGATAGAGGCCCCGAGAGTGCTAGCTGCTGGCCCAAGGTCACCCAGCAAGGTCATTTCACATAGAGTGAACATGTGGACCAGGCCCCATTCTAGCGCCTTATTTTACAGAAGGAGAAAGCCCCTTGTCTAGCAAAGGGGGAGAATCCCAGGAGTCTTCCCTCCGCCTGCAGGGACTTTCTTGCTCTTCCTTCAGTGCTTCCCGTTACTGTGCTCTGGTCGGGGGGCTTGGCCCTTCATCCAGAGTGGGGCTGTCTAAAACAACGGTCACTGGCCACATGTGGCTGTGACTCACCTTTGCAACGTGGCCACTGGGAAATTTAAAACCATACATGTGCGTGGTTTTCTGGTGGGTGTTGCTGGGCTACACTATGTCCTTTTACCTGTGTAGCAACATTTTAGGGTTGGACTTATAGTTGACCACAGTTTATAGATGGGGAAACTGAGGCCCAGAGAGGGGGAAAAGACCGTCGGAAGTCTTGTGGCTGATAAGAGGCAAAGCTGGTGTTTGAACCTAGACCATGCATTTCAGGGACTGGGCTGCCAACCTAGAGCTCTTTGGCTGCACTGTTATCTATACAGCCCTCATTCTGGGCCTCAGTTTCCCCTGCCTGCCACAGAGATTGGGCTGGGCTGGGCAAGGCAGGAGGGTGGGTAGACAGTGTGGTCTGCAGTGAACTGGGGTCTTTGGAAACTGACAGCCAGAAAGTCATCAATGGGGGGTGCAGGCAGAAGCTTCCTGGGCGTGTCTGTGTGTACACTCGGACACACAGGCCTGGGCGCACACACGTGCGGGCCACCCACCCCTGCTGGGGCACATGGTTGTCCTGTGGTTGCAGCCGTGGATATGTGAGAACATGCAGACGCCGTCATGTGCGTCCAGGAGCCCGCCTGCCTACAGACACCCATGCGTGTTGTGGAGGCAGTCAGCAAAGTCAAACCAGGCAAGAGGTCTGATCTGGGGTCAACTCCTGGTGCTGACATTTATGTCATCTACATGTAGCAAGCCATCACTGAACACCAGTAGTGGGCCAGACACTATGGGGACATGGCACTGGCCCAGACACCTCCAGGCTGCTTTCACAGGGCTCGAATTCCGGGGAGGGGCAGACAGGCCCTGAGGAGTTGTTACATGGGCGCTTGTTTCACCGGGGGAATCAGTGCAGAAGCTGATTCTGTGAGTTACTGCGCATACAGGCACCTGCATCGCTAGAATGCAGGCTCTGGTCTGGGGACTCTGGGATGGGGCATGGGGCTCTGCATTCCTGTAGCTCTCCGGTGAGGCTGAGGCTGCTGGCCTGAGGACCACACTTGGAGAAGCAAAAGGTCTAAAGGATCCTTTGAGAGTGTGACGCCAGGTGGGGAGTGGGGCATGGGGAAGGAGAGGCTACTGGAGTCCAGGGTGATGGGGCTGGGGGACTTTCTGAGGAGGCAGCATTTCAGCACAGAACTGAAATAAAGAGGGACCTCATGGGTATCTGAAAGAAGAGGCTTTCGGGTGTGGGGGACGAGCTCATGCAAAAGTCCTGGGGCAGCACTGTGCCTGGCCTGATGGAGGGATGGCAAGGAGGCCCGTGTGGCTGGAACCGAGTGAGCGAGGAGGAGAGAGGGAGGGCATGAGGGCAGGGAGGGCAGATGAAGGCAGGTCATGCAGGGCCTTGTAGGCCACAGGGAGGACTTGGGCCTTTACCCCAGGGGAGGTGGGAGTCTGGGAGGGTTGTGGGCAGACTGGTGACATGGCCCTGACGTAGGTGCCCGCATGGGCCCTCTGGTGGCTGCTGCAGGGAAAACAGGCTTCGGGAAGCAAGGGCAGGAGTGGGGAGACCAGGGTGGACTGGGTTCTGGACTGGTCCACGTGGGAGGTGATGGGGACTGACCAGGGAGCAGACTGGGAAGGGGTGAGAATTCCAGATAAATCTGAAGACAGAGTGCACAGGACTTTCTGGCAATGGATGTGAGTGTGAGAGAATGAGGCTGGGGGGAGCAGGGGTGCTGGGGGGAGCTGGAAAGTGACTCCCGGGTGTGGCCCAAGCTCCCAGGAGAAGCAGGCAGGACCCAGGAAGCACTGGTGGATCAGGGAACATCAGCTATAAGTCAGCAGTTCAATTTGATGTGTCTGTTCAGCACCTGCCAGTGAAAACCCTGACAGGGTTCGTGTTTTATCTGTTGTTCATTTTCGGACTTACCAGCTGATACTAAAATTTATACTGAAGCCCTGGGTCCCACAGGTAACTTGGACAGCCTGGCCACAAAAGTGGGAGGAACATTCCAGAGGGAAATGCAAACCTGTGATAAACTTAGGGTAACGAAGGCAGTGGAAGACCCGGGAAGTCAGTCCAGGGGACCCCTGACAGTGGGAGGAGATGAAGTGAGGCAGCCTTGAGGAACTTCCCTCTCCACCTTGGCTTCTTCATCTGTACAGTGGGATCGCCTGCCGCTACTCAGGGTGACGGTTAAGGGCTCAAGCTGAGAGGCCCAGCCAACAGCTTGAGCCCTTCTAGGTGGGAGCCACCACTTTATCAATTTATGACTGTCCCACTCCCCTATGGGCATGTCCCAGGGCTGCAGGCAGGAAGCTTGCCCCCTCCATGGGCACACAGACATGTGGGCACATGGGTGCCCTGCACGCCACGGGGTGCACAGGCTGGCCACACACTTCCCTGCCTGGTGGCAGCTCCCGGTGGCCAGGTGCTGGGGCAGGTGGTGGGGTGGCTTCCAGGCAGGCAGGCGCCGGGCGGCTGCTAGCAGAGGCGCCTCGAGTTTCATGGAGAGAAGCAGATGGTCGTAGAGGAGCTGGGGGAGGTGCTGAGGCCTCTGGTCACCCCAGGTGGGTTGGCCCTGGAGTGGCCCAGACTCCCCAACAAGAGCATGTGGGGTTCAGTTGTGTAATATTGTCAAAATAACTAACGTGAAAAGACACAGCATCACTTCATACTCATCGGGATGGCAACTATCAAAAAAAACAAAAAACAAAAACAAAACAGACAGTAAGAAGCAATGGCAAGGGTGCGGAGAAATGGGACACCGGCACTGCCGGTGGGAATGTGAAATGTGGCAGCGACTGTGGAAAACCGTGTGGCGATTTCTAAAAAAAAAAGAACCAGCCTGACTGGCTGACTGGTGTGGCTCCGTGGGGTGGGCGTGTACCGTAAACTGAAAGGTCACCGGTTCGATCCTCTGTCAGGGCACACGCCTGGTCATGGGCCAGGTGCCCGCCCGGCTGTGAGTGGTACGAGAGGTGATGTTTCACTCCCTCACTTTCTCCCTCCTTTCCCCTCTCTCTAAAAATAAATAAAAAGAAAATCTTAAAAAACAACATAGAATTACATTATGATCCAGCAGTTTTACTTCTGTGTACCACAATGTGGTCCATCCACACACTGGAATATTATTTAACCTTAACGAGGAAGGAAGTTCTGACCCCTGCTACTACATGGAGGAACCCTGAGGACATTATGCTCAGTGAGAGAAGCCAGACACAGAAGGACAAACACTGTGTGAGTCCCTCTATGAGGTCCCTGGAGGAGTCGGACCACAGACAGGAAGGAGATGGTGGGAGCCTGGGGGCTGGGGGAGGGGATGGGAGTCAGTGTGTAATGGGGCAGAGTGTCTGTTTGGGAAAGTGAGAAAGTTCTGGAGATGGAAGGTGGCAGTGGCTGCACGACAATGTGAATGTGCATAATGCCACTAAACAGTGCACTTAAAAATAGTTAAGATGGTAAATTTCAGGTTATATATATGTCACCACAATGTAAAGAATGTTTTTAAAATATGGCACAGAGCAGACAGAGCAACCGAGAGGTCAGGGTTACCTGGGCTGGTGTCGTAGGGAGCAGGGTTGGGCAGGCAGTGGGAGGGCCGGGGGTGGGGCTGAATGCCAGGCGGTG
The DNA here is from genome assembly GCA_028533065.1 of Trachops cirrhosus. Classification (NCBI taxonomy): domain Eukaryota; kingdom Metazoa; phylum Chordata; class Mammalia; order Chiroptera; family Phyllostomidae; genus Trachops; species Trachops cirrhosus. Next base: position 37,474,560 of record CM052545.1, on the reverse strand, counting down.
AGCGCTGGGGTCTGGACCTTGGATCGTGGGGAGGGAGGTGTGGGGAGGGAGGTACGGATCAAGGGAGGAGCTGGGGAAGGAAACTCTTAAGGAAGGAACACCAAGTCCGTGCACACGTGGGATCCAGGCATCCTCTGAGTCACAAATCCTGGAAGCTCAGGGTCATGGAGAGGAAGTCCTGGTGCTTCATGCAAGGCCTTCCTGTTTTGGGCCCGAAGACCAGGAGTCAGTCACTCCAGGGCCAAAGTTCGTCATCACCTCCACCTCCAGGGGCTCGGAATTTCCTATGAGGCCAGGGCAGGGCTGGGGATGTCCTTGCTGCTGCGATGGGGGACGTGAGGCATGGCGCTTGCCGGGACCTCTCAGAAGGACGAGGATTTGGGTTTCTTATTTAGGACCTCTGAACTGCACCCTTTTCTGGAAGAGGGATGGAGGGCTAGGCTCCAGAGGGTGAGTTCTACAAACACTTCCACCAACAGATCATCACTTGGTGGGGGGGCTGTCTCCACTCTACACACCTTCAAGATTCTTTAAATTCCCTTGAGCAGGAATGAGAAACAGGCCCCTGGAGAGGTAGCGAGGCACCTGTCACGGGGGTACAGGAGCAGGGGACAGAGAGGCTGGACTCCAGAAGTCAGACTTACCGGGGTCTCTGAGGTCCCTCGCCAGCGGGATTATCCTCTGGTTCTAAAGTACCGCAATTCCCAGGTTGTGGTTTATAAAATACCAGAGCCTTTGAATTTTTTTGAGCCTTCCACTTTAAGGTAGTTATGTTTTAACTCTATCTTTTGAGGTTAGTTTGTTAATATCTTTTGAAATGTTGTATCTATTATCGTTATTAGTAAAATTATTTAATATTAAAATTATTTAAATATTCTTATTAATTTCTTGTTAGAAACAGTTTCCTGAGCTTTCACTAATATGTGGTAAGAAAGTTGTTCTGGTAATTAAGCAAATGCTGGTATTGTTGTTTTTAATGCTGTGATTGTTGTTTAAATTATTATCCCAACGGAATTTTTCTGGGAATGGAAGGTCCTGGCCGCTGAGGCTTGTGAGCGCCATCTGGCGGCGGATGCAGGCCACGCCGCTCACTGCCCCACCTCTCACCCGCAGGTGTCACCCCCGTCACCCCGACCTCGCCATGCGGACCCCGCGAGTGCCCCCTCCCCGCCCGGCCCTTTTGCTTCTGCTGCTGCTACTGGGGGGTGCCCACGGACTCTTCCCCGAGGAGCCGCCGCCGCTCAGTGTGGCCCCCAGGGACTGTGAGTGGGGATCCTGGGGAAGGGGCACCCCAAGGGAGGGTCTTGCTCCGCAACTGTGCCTGCTGTCTCCCCTCCCCCAGGGGCTCACTAGGCCGGGCTCACCATGGCCCTGAATCGCACTCCCCTCTCCCCCTCCCCCAGACCTGAACCACTATCCCGTGTTCGTGGGCAGCGGGCCAGGGCGCCTAACCACCACAGAGGGCGCCGACGACCTCCACATCCAGCGGGTCCTGCGGGTCAACAGGACACTGTTCATAGGGGACAGGTATGGGGTCCGTCTGGCAGGGTGTTCAGGCGGCAGGGACCAGGCTGAGCCTTTAGGGGAGTTTTCTCGATGGGGTCCGTTGTTTGTCTGGGGTAGTGATTTTAAGGGTGTGGTTGGAGCCGGGTGCTTACTATGGTGCGTTAGTGGATGGGGACAACTGTTTGGTCAGAATTCAGTGGGTACCTCCAGATTCAAAACCTAAATAATGAGGAGTCAGCCATGAGGAAATCTGGTGGAGAGGGAGACATCCAGGCAGCGGGCACAGCATGTGCAAAGGCCAGGATCGTGCCTGGCCTGTTAGAGGAACAGCAAGAAGCCTGTGTGGCTGGAGCAGAGCGAGTGAGGGGGAGAGAGGGGGGAGGTGAGAACAGGGAGGGGACAGAAGCAGGTCGTTCAGAGCCCCCTGGCTTGAGGGGAAGACTTAGGTTTTCACCTGGAGGGAGGTGGGAGCCCTGGAGAGCTGTAGGTAAAGGGAGGAAACCTGATTCAGGTGCTCGCAGTCGCCCTCTGGTGGCTTCTTTGGGGAGAACAGACTGTTAGCGCAGGTCGGGGAGAGCAAGTTGGAGGGGACTGAGCTGGTCCAGGTGGGAGATGATGAGGCTGGAATAGGGTGGTGGCCATGGAGGGGGTGAGAAGTAGGTGAATTCCCAATAGACATTAAAGGCGGAGGAGACAGTGTTGGCTGATGTGTTGGACGTGGGAAGGAGGAGAAGAAAGGAGTTGAGGGTGACCTCTAAGTTATGGTGTGCACCCCCAGAAGGACAGAGCTGGAGAGGAAGTCTGGAGGTGGAAGACAGGGGAAGGGAGGTAGCAATTTGAGCGGACAGTCAGGCTCAGAATGACCACACTGAGTGTGAAATGCCTGTGAGCCCTCTGCGTGGTGATGGTGAGGGGTGGCTGGACCCCCAATCTGGAGCTCAGAGAAGGCTGGTAACAGGACCGCAGGCATTGTCATGAAGGTGCATAGTCAGTATTAGAGTGGACAAGGACATCCAGGAGGGTGTGGGTGGGGAAGGGAAGAGGCCAGAGAGAGTCCGAGAAGTAGGAAGGAAGTCTGGTGAGTTTGGGGAATGGAGGTCCTTGTGAGAATTTAGTTCCGGCGGAGGGGGGGTGGCGCGTACCTGTGGCAGTCAGACACTGGAGCGGGGAGGAAGACAGAGAAGTTACCGCTGTACTTGGTGCTCATTGGTCAGTGATCTTGGCCAGGGCAGGTTTCCGTGTCATGGGGGGAAGGGGTGAGCCTGGGGCACACGAGAGGTGCTGCGTGGGGCACCTGGTGTAAGGCATCGGACAGTTCACCATGTTGGGGGTGGCCCCAGGCCACTGGGTGTGTAAGCCTGCGGGGGCTCGTTCAGCATGTGCACTTGCTAGAGCTTGTGAGTCTTTTAGGGCATGAGGTAGGCCACACGCGTGAATGTGAGGGCGTGTCCGGTGTTGGGGTTGCTTGTGGCAGAGGCGTTGTCATGCCCTGCATGTCACAAGTTGGACACCACGTCTGCCACCAGGAGAGTGGAACATGGTGGGGGGGGGCCCTTCAGTCTCACTAACTGCACCCCTCCCTCAGGGACAATTTGTACCGAGTAGAGCTGGAGCCCCCTACCTCCACGGAGCTTCGGTACCAGAAGGTGAGCAGGGGGCCCAGGAAGGGAGGGGGGAGTGTTGGAGGGGGCAGCACTCAGGTCTTGCACCAGAGAGGCCTGACACTGCGCTGGGAATTAGGGCCTACCTGGCGGGGGTTCCTAGGGCTGCTGGGTACCCATCATCAGCTCCCTGTGCCCCCAGAAGCTGACCTGGCGCTCCAACCCCAGTGACATCAACGTGTGTCGGATGAAGGGAAAGCAGGAGGTGAGTAGGCCCCGGTCAGGCCCCCAATCAGCTGCGACCACGCCCCAAGCCACGCCCCAATGTAGCCTGCCCACCCAAGGCAAAATCTGCCTCTCCCTTCATCCCAGACCTGGACCCTAGTGGTATTATTGCTATGCCCAGAGCCTAGCCAGGACCCCCAAATGGTCCTCAGTCACAACCACGTCCCTAGACCATGTCTTGCCATAGCTCCACCCCTTCAATGGCCGCCGATAGGGAGTACCCCGGTCCTGGCCCCTCCCTTAGTCACGGCCCAGCCCCCATCCGGCCCTCTTTTAGCTGTGCCCATGCCATCCACGTGAGACTTAGACACAGCCACATCCCTGCCCATCCCTGTAAGTCCTTACCTCAGTCCTGGCTCCCGCTCTGCTCTAGCCACGCCCCATTATGGCCCACAGCCATGACCACGCCCCCACATGTGACCACGCCCACTTCTGCATCTCTCTTCCCTCCCCACTCCAGGGCGAATGTCGAAACTTTGTAAAGGTGCTGCTACTTCGGGACGAATCCACCCTCTTCGTGTGCGGTTCCAATGCCTTCAACCCTGTGTGTGCCAACTACAGCGTGAGTCTCTGCCCTTCCAAGCCCTGGTCGCCCCAGGTCCAACCTCCGTACCTCTGCTCACCTGCCCTCCATTGGCAGTGCCCTTTCCCGATCCCACATATCCTCTTACAGGAAGCCTTACTGGATATGCCCTGCCAGCTCAAGAGGCTTCCAAAGGAGGCCTGTATGGGGTCAGGGAAGCCCTAGTTACTTTGCCTATGACCCAGTTATAGGATTAACCAGAATAGGCTGTTAGACGCATTTACAGATCAACAAACTGAGCCCCAGAGAGGTTAGGTGACTGGTCCAGTCACATGGCATCCAAGGTAGAGGCAGAATTCCCTTGGAGTGGAGGTAGGGGGGCGAGGGGGGCTGCCAGGCTTGTCCAGGAGCTGTCACTCAGGCCCTGTCCCCCTGCAGATAGACACACTACAGCCTCTTGGGGACAACATCAGTGGCATGGCCCGCTGCCCATACGACCCCAAACACGCCAACGTCGCCCTCTTCTCTGGTGAGTGCACCCCCACGGCCCAACTCTGCCCATCTGATGGGGCCCCAGCCCCAAGCAAGGCACTGCATCTTCCACTCTTGGATTTGGGGTCATTTAGAAGCAGCTGGGAGACTGTCTCTTCAGCTGTGGAACAGGCAGAATCTCAGTCCGGGGTCAGGGCTCAGTGGGATCAGGGGCTCAGCTCGGGCTCAGCCTAGAGACAGAGCTTGCTTTGTCTCAGGGAGGTAGACGGAGAGCCTGGGAAGACGAAGTATTGCCCCGCACTGCCTCTGGCCTCTACGGTCCGGTCAGTCTCTCACCTGCTTCCCCCATCACCCCTATACAGAAGGAATGCTCTTCACAGCCACCGTTACCGACTTCCTAGCCATCGATGCCGTCATCTACCGCAGCCTCGGGGACCGGCCCACTCTGCGCACAGTGAAACACGACTCCAAGTGGTTTAAAGGTGGGATGGACATCCATTGAATCCCCATCACCAACCCACCATAATAAGAGTCCCAGAGGAGTCAGGGAGGGGATCCCATCTCATCTTTGGAATCTACTGGCCTCTCTGAAAACAAAGCTGGAGGAAAGACTGAAGTGGGATCTAAAGTAGAACTTGCTGGGAATGGGTGGCTTGGAAGCCCAAAATGGAACTACAAGACGGGTATACAGTAGGAGCTCTTTAACATGTGAGGGAGGAAGGTGACAAAAGTAGTAGATGTTGCTGTTTGTGGAGGGTAGACACAGTGATTTTAAGATTCTGACACTCACCCCTCCCCTCAAAACCCCAAAAGTTTGATTCTGTTTTCTTTTGCCTGGGTAATCAACTGATATCCCCCCTTCACTGTAAAAGCAGCCACTTAGGCTGATGTGTTCTCAGCTGCAGAAGCCCCCTTTCTCACGTCAGGGGCCGGGTTCTGACCCCTCCTCTCCTATAGAGCCCTACTTTGTGCATGCGGTGGAGTGGGGCAGCCACATCTACTTCTTCTTCCGGGAGATCGCAATGGAGTTCAACTACCTGGAGAAGGTAAAACCATACTCTCCCCTCCCAGAGAGGCCCAGGCAGTGGGGCGTGGAGCTGAGAGGCATCCGTTCATGCTCACATCTATCCACTGGTTATCTTTTTCATTATCTGCATCTCCTCCAAAGCATTCACTTACCCGTGCATCCATCCACTAATCCACCCATCCACTCATTCCTCCTCCCTCTACCTACCCATCCATCCCAGCAGCCAGACAGTTCCGTGTACAGACTGCCTTAGGCCAGTCACTTCCCTTTCTCTGTGCCTCAGTTTCCCCGTCTATACAATGGGGATGTCAGTAGGCCCTCCTTTGTAGAGCTTTGGGAGGAAAGTAAGAGATGATGAGAATCCAGTGCTAGGTTCACTGTGAATGATCGTAAGTGTAAGTGATTATGATCACGGTTCTCGCATTGCTGTGTCCCTCACTGTCACCCCTACATTTCCACGGGGAGGCGGTACTCCGCAAGGTACAGTGGCTGGCCAGGACCCCACGGTGAGCCGGGGTCAGGCTCCTCCGTCCCTGCCTGAGTGGTGGGCAGCATGACCTTTGGGACACAGGGCTCAGGCCCGTCTGCCCACTGTCATGCCAGGTGGTGGTGTCACGTGTGGCCCGGGTGTGCAAGAACGACGTGGGGGGCTCCCCGCGCGTGCTGGAGAAACAGTGGACGTCCTTCCTGAAGGCGAGGCTCAACTGCTCCGTGCCCGGGGACTCCCACTTCTACTTCAATGTGCTGCAGGCCGTCACGGGCGTGGTCAGCCTGGGGGGCCGGCCCCTGGTCCTCGCCATCTTCTCCACCCCCAGCAACAGGTCGGTGGGCGTCCATGGGGCACACGGAGGGTGCCGGGTGGGTGCGAGTGGAGAGGCCCCACACTCACTCATTGCCTACTCCCCGGGGCCCCGGACCATGATAGAACTAGCCCACACGGACCCTCCAAGTGGTTTACCCCCGCGGGTCACAACTGGGCAGAGGGGGGACATCGGCATCCACTGCCTTGAAAGGAGGGGTCAGGGAGAGCTACCTGGAGGAGGGGACATTGGAACTGGGCTTCAGCGGGTGTGAGAGGGAGGAAAAGTGGAGAGTGTGCCAAGTCGTAGGAACAGCGTGTCCAAGGCTGCAATGAGCTCGGTGTGTTTAAACAATAGGGAGGAGCCCGTGTGGCCAGAATGGAGGGAGCAAAGGGGAAGGCGGGCAGTGTGAGGGCATGGAGCTGATGGTGCAGGGAAGGGCCTGGTTTTACCTTGGGAGCACGAGGGAGCCGTGGGAGAGTGAGGAGCTGAAGAAGGGATGGGTTGTCAGGGGCAAGAGTGGTATCTGGGACTGAACATTCAGGCCAGCGGCAGTGAAGGCCAGGACGCAGTGGTTGTGGAGGATACACGACCCTGTCTGAGCACTGTTCAGGAGGCAGAGCGACTGGTTGGGGCAGGTGGGTGGCATCTCTGGCCCAGGGACTGAACATCTGACAGCTCCGGAGGACAAGGACCCCTCCACACAGGCGCCCGAGGCTCACTGCTGCCTTTCGTCCGACCTCCCCAGCATCCCGGGCTCTGCCGTCTGCGCCTTTGACATGACACAGGTGGCTGCCGTGTTTGAAGGCCGCTTCCGCGAGCAAAAGTCCCCCGAGTCCATCTGGACGCCTGTGCCAGAGGATCAGGTGCCGCGGCCCCGGTGAGAGTCCCCTTCGTCCTGAGACAGGTGCCTGTGTGGGGTGCTGTCCCCACGAGTGTGGGCCAGGGCCTCCCAGGTAGTTGTTCAGCTGTTGCCAAGTTCAGCTGTCCCCATTACGCAGATGAGGGAAACTGAGGCCCCGGGGGTAGGCAGCGGGTCCCCTGGAGAATCAGAGCCCCTGTGTGGGGACCCCCAAACTGCACTGACCGCCCTGTCCTCCCCGCAGGCCCGGGTGCTGTGCAGCTCCCGGCATGCAGTACAACGCCTCCAGCGCCTTCCCCGATGAGATCCTCAACTTCGTCAAGACCCACCCCCTAATGGATGAGGCCGTGCCCTCCCTGGGCCACGCGCCCTGGATAGTGCGGACTCTGACACGGTCGGTCCCCAGGCGTGGCTGGGGACCTGTGGGGGCAGAGGGTGAAGATGAAGGCCCAGGAGAGGGTGGCAGGTGGTGAGAGGTGGGGAGGACGGGGCTGACTGAGGACACGAGGGAAGGAGGGACAGCAGTGGTGGTGGAGACAGTATGCATGCAGCTCTGGGACGGACCAGGGACACACAGACAGAGACACAGAGGGACGGAGACGGAGCTGGAGAAGGAGGCAGAGAGAGGGAGACAGAGAGGGACAGAAGGACCGAGAGATTCAGGTGGAGAGAGGCAGGCCCAAGTGGGAGCCCAGTTTGGGGTCTGTTTTGGAGGAGGGTGATGTGGACCCGTGTAACCACACCTGTGCCCACATTGTCTGTTGTGGGTGGTGTCTCTGTGTCTGCCCAGTGTGGGTGGGGCCAGACTGACCCCTTCTGCCCTGGCCACAGGCACCAGCTGACTCGAGTGGCCGTGGACGTGGGCGCCGGCCCCTGGGGCAACCAGACCGTCGTCTTCCTGGGCTCTGAGGCGGGCACCATCCTCAAATTCCTCATCTGGCCCAATGCCAGTGCCTTGGGCACCTCTGGACCCAGTGTCTTCCTTGAAGAGTTCGAGACCTACCGGCCAGACAGGTGGGGACTGGCAGAGGCCAGGAGTTGGGCAAGTGGGCAGGGAGATGGGACACAACCCTTGAGTCTTACTAATCCGCTCACCTCCAGGTGTGGACGGTCAGGCGGCAGCGAGACGGGGCAGCGGCTCCTGAGCCTGGAGTTGGATGCGGCCTCGGGAGGCCTGCTGGCGGCCTTCCCGCGCTGTGTGGTCCGTGTGCCCGTGGCCCGCTGCCAGCAGTACTCAGGGTGCATGAAGTGAGTGCCCCCGGGCCCACGGTGGGGGCGCATGGGGGCCGAGGGGAGAGGAGCACGGCACGAGGGGAAGAGCTGAGCCTGAGTTAAGGGCCCAGCAGCATCCTGACTTGGAAGATGAGCGGGGCAGAAGGCAGAGCATCTGCAAAGGCCCTGGGACAGGACTGTGTCTGGGGCTTTAGGGGAATAGTGAGATGCCTCTCCATGTGGCCGGAGAGGAGTCAGTGGAGAAGGAGGTGAGGGCAGGGGGAGGGTAGGGGCAGGTCATGCAGGGCCGTGGGCGCCACGGGAAGGACTTGGGCTCTTACCCTGAGGGAGGTGGGAGCCCTGGAGGGTGGTGGGCAAAGGAAGGGTGGAACCTGCGTGACGTTTTTAGGAGCAGCAGGAGCAGATGCTGGGGACCAGGGAGGTGGCTCTAATAGGGGCGGAAAGTTCAGATGCAGAGTTCTGGCACCCCCTGAACTCTGTGTGAGCCCTCCACGCTGAGAAACCCGCCCACAGCCGCCGCCCTGACAGTGATGCCCGAGCACAGGCCCCTGCTGGGCGCCCAGCCCGCTCTGCTGCTTTGGCAAAGGTGAACTCCCCTGGGCCTCAGTAAAATGGGGAATGAACAGCGCCCACTGCAGACATCTGTGGCCAGGATGCCCGAGGCTCCCGAGCCGATAAGCAGGAGGAGGCACCGTGGGAGAGGCAGCGGTTGACGGGCCTGCCGGGCCCCTTGTTTGCTCTAGGAACTGCATCGGCAGCCAGGACCCCTACTGCGGCTGGGCCCCTGACGGCTCCTGTGTCTTCCTCAGCCCTGGCACCAGGTATGGGGAGGACAGAACAAGGGGGCCGGGGTGGGGGGTGCTCCCTGATGATCAGGGCTCCCGCCCCTCACTCGGGCTCTGGGGGAGGAGTGCCTGCTCACTGTGCCTGTCCTGCCCCGCTTAGGGCCACCTTTGAGCAGGACGTGTCCGGGGCCACCACCTCAGGCTTAGGGGACTGCACAGGTAAGTGGGGGAAAGGGAGGAGAATGGGGGCCCTCCCCGGGGCTCTCGTGCCCTTGGCCGCCCATGTCCAGATGGGGGTGGGGCTAGCTTTGCAAGGGCAGGGGGTCCCACTTCCAGGTAGGGAGGTAGGTGAGAGACAGAGAGAAGCCAAGAGACAGATAAATGGACAAACTGAAGGGACAGACAGATGTATGGACAGGCGTTGAAAGGGACAGACAGATAACGAGACACAACAGATGCTGGAGACAGATGCCAAGAAACAAATGGACAGGCAGGCTTTAAAGTGATGGGGACACCACAGGACAGTCAGATGAGTAGACTTGGAGAGGACAGACAGACTCCAGAGAATCAGAGACTCTGAGAGACAGACAGGCTTTGGAAGGGACAGAGACATCACAAGGCAGACAGACTTTGAGAGGACAGACAGATGGACAGACAAGCCTGAGGTGGCCAGAGGTGTGGATGGAACGGTCCCCTAGCTGGCCCCTCTCACACGGCCCTCTCGGCCAGGACTCCTGCGGGCCAGCCTCTCGGAGGATCGCGCCGGGCTGGTATCAGTGAACCTACTGGTGACATCGTCCGTGGCAGCTTTTGTGGTGGGTGCTGTGGTGTCAGGCTTCAGCGTGGGCTGGTACGTGGGTCTCCGAGAGCGGCGCGAGCTGGCCCGCCGCAAGGACAAGGAAGCCATCCTGGCCCATGGGGGCAGCGAGGCTGTGCTGAGCGTGAGCCGGCTGGGCGAGCGCCGGGCAGGTGGTCCCGGGGGCCGGGGTGGGGGTGGCAGTGGAGCTGGGGGACCCCCGGAGGCCCTGCTGGCCCCCTTAATGCAGAACGGGTGGGTCAAGACCACACTGCTGCAGGGCCCCCATGACCTGGACTCAGGGCTGCTGCCCACACCTGAGCAGACGCCACTGCCCCAGAAGCGCCTGCCCACCCCACACCCCCACGCCCTGGGCCCCCGTGCCTGGGAGCACAGCCATCCCCTGCTTCCAGCCTCTGCCTCCTCCTCCCTGCTGCTGCTGGCCCCCGCCCGGGCCCCCGAGCAGCCCCCTGTGCCCAGCCGGGCCTCCCACGGCGACTTCCCGCTAACGCCTCATGCCAGCCCAGACCGCCGGCGCGTGGTGTCAGCACCCACAGGCCCCTTGGACCCAAACACAGCAGCCTCCGACAGTCTCCCTCGGCCCTGGAGCCCCCCGCCCACGGGCAGCCTGCGGAGGCCAGGACCCCAGGCCCCAGCAGCCGCCGCCCTACGTCGCACGCACACATTCAACAGCGGCGAGGGCCGGCCAGGTGACCGTCACCGTGGCCGCCACGCCCGGCCCAGCACGGACTTGGCCCACCTCCTCTCCTATGGTGGGACAGACAGGACTGCGCCCCCTGTGCCCTAGGCCAGGGCCCCCCGATGCCTCGGCTGTGCCAGCCACGGGAACAGGAGCAAGAGATCAGGCCCAGCTCCGAGTGGGTGCTCAAGACCCCCACCCCTGCGCACAGGGGGCACGGGGGGCCTCTGCCACATGGAAGCACAAGGCTTGGCCCCCCCACCCTGACCTGGGGCCGCGGGACACTAGGCGGTTTGGGGGGCGGGGGCGGGAGGATGTGCTATGGATTTGAGGTTGATCTGTGCGTGGGTTTGGGTTTGTTTCCAATTTGCGTTTTATTTTTGCAGTTTTCTACCCAATTGCACAACTCCGTTCTCGGGGTGGCGGCCAGGGGCTTGGAGGTGGTGGGATGAGGAGGGGCCACAGCTGCAGACCCAAGTGCCCCACCTCCGGGTCCCTCCTTGACCCAGGCTCCTGGCGTGTGTGAGTGTGTGTGTGTGTGCATGCCGTGTTCGTGTGCGAGGGGCCGGGAAGGGGAGGGAGGTGTGCGTGCGGATGCCTGCGAGGGCTGCTACCAGCGTGTGCGTGGGGATGGGCACTCATGCAGGGTGCGTGTCTGTGTGTGAGTGCAGTGGCCTCAGCGGCCTAGGCATTGGCTGAGCCAACGCAGGGGCTTCCAGAAGGCTGGGGGTCCTCCAAGGTGCCGGATAGGAATTTGAGGGGAGACAGTGTAAAGGGTTTCAGGCAAGGGGGTCCAGGAGCTGTCATACTGGCAGCAGCCGTACAATGGTCTGGGGAACAGCAAAGGCAGGTGGGCCCCCCTGTAAATATGGCCCCGGGGTGGTCAGAGGGTCCCACGCCACCTGTCCCCTGTGACCTCCCCTTTGACCTCCAGCTGACCCTGCATGCCAGCTGAGTGGCCAGCTGCGACCTGGACCCTCTCTGGAATTTGCCTCCCCAACCCCCTCCCCATCAATAAAACTGTTTACAACCACCGGCCCCCAAGGCTCCAGGTCTGCTCTGTTTCCCAGAGGTGGGACCTGGACAGCGGCATGGCCCCTACACAGCTGGGGGGCACCTACAAGACTCGCCGCTGGGTCACGGCAGCCAACGGAACTCGGGGGCACTGAGTGTGGGAATGCAGAGAGTTTCGGGGAGTCCCTGCCTTCATCTGGTTGAAGAACCACTTTCTGGCTGGTCCTTCAGCAAATATTCACTGTGTGCCTGCTCACAGTGTATGTGCCGGACACTGAGAGCAGAGACCCCTCCGCATGGAGCTCACCACCTGGTGGGGAGCCCGACACCTACAAGCAGGCGAGGACGTGATCTGAGGCGGTGATATGTGTAAGGAAGCAAATACCAGATAATGTGCTGGGTAGGGGTGACTGGGAGTGGGAGGGGCGGTCAAGGAGGGCCTGCTGGAGGTGACACTGGAGCTGAGATGGGATTGGTGAGAAGGGACCGCCCTGGGGAGATGTGCAGATAGAACCTTCCCGCAGGGGAACAGCCAGTGCGAAGGCCCCGAGATGGGAATTCGCTCGGAGGAGGGGTGAGGTGGCCAGTGTAGCCGGAGCAATTGGTGAGGGGAGGTCCAGTGGCGATGAAGGGAGAGTAGGACAGGGTCCTAGGTCGGCAGGGCCTCGAAGCTGAGGAGTACAATTTTCTTAACTGTGGTAAAGTGTGTGAACAAATACACATAAACCCAAATGTGCCATGCCAGCCTTCTTTTTCTTTTTTTTAAAGAAAGTGATTATTTTTTTTTAAGATTTTATTTATTTATCTTCAGAAGGGAAGGGAAGGAGAGAGGGAGAGAAATATCAATGTATGGTTGCTTCCTGTGCATTCCCTGCTGGGAACTGGCCTGCAACCCAGGCATGTGCCCTGACTGGGAATCGAACCGTGATCTCTTGGTTCACAGGCCCGCGCTTAATCCACTAAGCTACACCAGCCAG
>CM052545.1:37440219-37461459 GCA_028533065.1 Trachops cirrhosus | reverse complement strand
TTTTTTAAGATTTTATTTATTTATCTTCAGAAGGGAAGGGAAGGAGAGAGGGAGAGAAATATCAATGTATGGTTGCTTCCTGTGCATTCCCTGCTGGGAACTGGCCTGCAACCCAGGCATGTGCCCTGACTGGGAATCGAACCGTGATCTCTTGGTTCACAGGCCCGCGCTTAATCCACTAAGCTACACCAGCCAGGGCGCCAGCCTTCTTTAAGTGTTCAATTCAGTGTCATGAAGTCCGTTCACGCTGTTGGGCGGCCATCCCCACCATCCATCTCCAGCACTGTCTCACCTTCCCAAACAAAAACTCACCCTCATGAAGCACTAACTCCTCATCCTGCTCCTCACTCACCCAGCCTTTGGAGTTTTAAGTTAGACGGGAAGCCACCAGAGGGTCTCAGGCAGGAGACCTGATCTGATTTCATTTTAAGAGGACGCTTCAGCATTATGTCATTACAGCTCACAACCCTTCCTTCCTTCTGTGAACAAGACAGACCCGGTTTCCCCTTGCCATGGGGGAAACTGATAATCAACAAAGAAACTCAAACACTGTGACGGCATCTAACAGCTCCTCCTGAATCTGTGCGTGTCTGGTTTTTTTTTTTTTTCCCAGCTTGAGGTATAATTGACATATGACATCATGTATGTTTCCGGTGCACAACTCGATAGTTTGACATACGTGCATATTGCAAGATGACGACCACAAAAGAGCTAACGCATCCATTACCTCACACAGCTGCCTGTTAGTGTGTGGTCACATCCACTCTCTCAGCTGCTTTCAAGCACACGATGCAGTATTCTCAACTACAGCCGCTGCCTGCCACTGCCACTGCCGTACTTGGGATCCCAGGTCTTACTGTGCCCTAGGGCGACATCTCCCATCCCCCGCCCCAGCCCCTGGCAAGAACCTTTCTACTATGGGGGTCTGTGAGTTCTTTTTTTTTTTTAGATCCCACATGTAAATGAAATCACACAGTATTTATCTTTCTCTGACTTATTTCACTTAAGCATAATGCCCTCAAGGTTCACCCATGTTGTTGCGAATGGCAGGATTTGTGTCTTATTTTATGACTGGGTAATATTCCTCTGTGTGTGTGTGTGTGTGTGTGTGAGAGAGAGAGAGAGAGAGAATAATGCTGCAGTAGCCATGAGGGTGCAGATATCTAAAGATAGTGATTTCATTTACTTCAGATAAACACCTAGACATGGAGTTGCTGGATGGTATGGCAGCTCCATTTTTAATCTTCCGAGGAACCTCCACGTTGTTCTCCGTGGCAGCTGCCGCGACTCATGCGTCTCCGCCAACACGCAGAGGGCTCGCTTTCCCCCGCCTCCTCTCCAGCACGTGTTATTTCTTGTCCTACTGGTAATAGACATTCCACCAGGTGTGAGGCCCTATCTCATGGTCGTTTGGATTTGCGTTTCCCTGGTGATCAGTGATGTGGAGGATCTTTTCACATATCTTTTGGCCATTTGTATGTCTTCTTCGGGAAAATATCTACTCAGGTCCTTTGCCCTTTTTGGTGTGTGTCTGTTTTGTGTGTCCATCTCTGTAGGCCTGCCATTCTGTCCTGCGTGTCCTGCTCTGCAAATGTCTCTCTTAGGTTCTATGTTTTTTTTTTGCCTTCTCCGTGTCAGTATCTATGCCTGTGGAGTCACGTGTGTCTATCTGTCATTCTTTATCTGTGTCTGTCACTGTCAGCCTGTGTGTTTGTCTCTGGGCCTGTGTGTCCACTGAGACAGAAGGCAATCATCCTCACAGCTGAATAGGGACAGACCGTTAATGGATGGGGCCAGGGAGAAGAGGCTGTGGCCAGGCTAGACAAAGACGTCAAAGCACACGTGAATTTTTAGAGCTCAACAAGAATGAAAGCACCAAATAGCAAAAACCCATGAGATGCAGCCAAAGCCGTTCTTAAAGGTAAATGTGTAGCCTCTGAAAGCATTCACTAGTAAACAAAGGATCCAAAACAAGTAGTGCATCAGCTTAGGATGAAGAAAGAAAGCACAACACCTGAAACCTATGTGATTTTATTAACCAATGTCACCCCATTAAATTCAATTAAACAGAAGAATAGACAGGGCTCTTGGACACTGAATTCCACTTCACTGATGGGGAGACAGAGGCCAAGAAAAGGTAAGCTGCTTGCCCACATGGGGTCACAAGCAAAGCAGTCCTAGCTCAGCTGGGATTCACACCAAGTTTAGTCCCTCCCAGACCATTGTTCAAAGATCTCAAAGACTTTTGGCGTCACTCACTTCTGAACTGTATTTCTAAAAAATTATTTCAATAAAAATATATCCAACAACGTGTCATAAATTCAAAACAAGTGTTTTTTGTTCTCTTCACTGCACTTCCTGGTTGCTCAAATGTGTCATAAATAGTACCTCTTGCTCAAAGAGCTGTCCCCACCCCCCAGGCTTGACCCTTCATTCCTGGATTGAGGGGAGTAGAGACTCAGCCCCAGAGGTTCAAGGGTGCCGACTTCCCAAAAGCAGGAATCAGGGAAAGAAAACTTGGCAGAAGCAAGGACAAAATGGGGTGGGCAGACCCTCGGCTGTCCTCCCCCTGCCGGGAAAACAATTTTGCAATCCTGACCCCTCCCTTTCCCCTGGCTGGCTCAGGTTTAGCCACTGTCAGGAACAGGATGATGTGGGTGGGGACTTCCCTATGGTTGGTGCCCCTTCCCCCAGCCCAGGCAGGTATAAGGCTAACCCATGAGACCAAGGGAACCTAGATGGAAAAGAGAGAGGCCACCATGTCCTCTTGGAGCCCAGAGCTAAACCAGAGGTAGGTCCCCCTGCCGCTCCTGGGCAGACTTGGACAACAGGCAGTGCAGACATTCCCTCTGACCCCTGAAGCCATGGGGCCGAACCGCAGGCCCGCTGGCTGGAGCAGACTGACGCTCAGGCTCCAACGAGGTTGGGCTTGCTCCCATACACGCACTGGCCTGCAGGCACCCCAGGCAGGGCGTGGGAGCCCACCCCCAACGTCAGAGGCCTGCTGGAGGGACTGGGAGGAGCAGAAACCCCAGCCCACCCAGGGTTTCAGAGCCAGCTGTAAACCACCCAGTCCCAAGGCCAAACACCTATGCCCAAACCTGCTTCAGGCACTTTTCAGGGACCTGTTCACACCTGGAGCCCTGGATGCACCTGAGTGCTGGAAGCAAGAAGGAGCTGGACACAGCCTAGCCTGGTTTAGTCAGGGCTGAACAGAAAGAGGAGGAGCACAGAGGGAAAACTGAGACGGCTGCTTGGGAAAGTCGGAGAAAGCTTCATGGAAAAGGGGGCATTGGAGTTGGGGGCTTTGCAGGATGGGTAGGAGTTCACTGGCTCTGCCTTTAAAACATGCAGAGGAGGAGGTGACTGTATTAGTCCAGCAAGGCAATGAGGAGGCATGGCTGTGGAGGGTGGAAGTACAGGTGAGATGCAGTGGGAAGATTCTGGGTATAGTTTCACTGATCTGGGTATATTTTTATTTTGGTTCATTAAGCACCTTCTGTCATTGCCTGCAGCCCAGGGGGCTTGGGCCTCTTTCTTTCTAGAACCCTGTTCCTGCTGCTAATAATTGTGGCCCCCTCAGCCCAGAGAGTCACCCCAACCCCTGAAGCCTGCCTCGTGTTCCAGTCTGAAAATGGAAGCACTGTCATCTGCCAGTCACCTGCCAAATTCTTGAGTTACCTCCGAGCTGACACCACCTTCCTGACTGTGGAGTTCTACAACCTCACCCAGCTGCCACCCGACATCCTCCAGGACATGTCTAATCTCCAGGAACTGCACCTTTCCAGCAACGGGCTGAAAAACCTCTCAGCCAAGTTTCTGTTGCCTGTGCCTCACCTGAAGGTGCTCGATCTAACCCGCAATGCCCTGACCCAGCTGCCCCCAAGCCTCTTCCAGAACTCAGCTGCCCTCCACACCCTGGTTCTGACAGAGAACCAGCTGGAAGTCCTGGAAGCCTCGTGGCTGCATGGCCTGAAAGCCCTGGGGCATCTGGACCTATCTGGAAACCGCCTCCGGACACTGCCCAATGGCCTACTGGCCAACTTCACCGATCTGCGCATCCTTGACCTTAGTAAGAACCAGCTGGAAACTTTGCCCCCTGACCTTCTGAGGGGCCCCCTGAAGTTGGAGCATCTGCACCTGGAAGGCAACAGATTGCGAGCACTCGAAGAGGGCCTGCTCGTGCCCCAGCCAAACCTGCACCACCTTTTCCTGAGTAATAACCAGCTGGCCACGGTGGCGGCCAGCACCTTCCAAGGTCTGAAGCAGCTGGACATGCTGGATCTCTCCAACAATCTACTGACCAGCGTGCCCAAGGGGCTCTGGGCATCCCTGGGGAAGCCCAAAGCAGCCCAGGACATGAAGGATGGCTTTGACATCTCCGGTAACCCCTGGGTCTGTGACCAAAACTTGGATGACCTCTATCAGTGGCTTGTGGACAACAAAGACAAGATGTTCTTCCGGAATAACACATGTTGTGCTGAGCCTAAAGCCGTAAAGGGCCAGACGCTACTGGCTGTGGCCATAACCCATTTGAAGTTTAAGGCTGGAGTGGAGATGGGTAGGGATGGCCTGGCAGAACACTGCACCCCACTAGGCAATTAATCTCTTCTTTTAAGGGTGAGGCAGGCTTTGCATAATTGCTGGACCCATTTTGCCCATGCTTCCCAAAACACTTCTTAGGCTCTGCAACCTCCTTGCCTTTGCTCAAGCTGCATCCTCTTCTAGGAATGCCTTCCCCATTTCGCAGATCTCTTGGTCTCCCTGTTCGCTCAGCTCCCTCACCCTCCCTCTGGCACAGCCCTGGCCACACTGGGGCTGTCTTTATCTGGCTCCGGCTCTCTCTGTCTCCCAGATTGGGGGACTCTCTGAGTGCAGGGCCTGGGGCTGAGTTGCTTCTTACTCATCACTTAGTGAGGGGCCAGACCCAAGGGGTTTAATAACTAATTGTCAAACAGAATTGGACAAATTAGCAGGCACTGTGTTTGTCCATCTCCTGCAACTTCCTGCAACTGTCTTCCTGCAACTTCCTAAGTCTACAGGATGAAGGAGGAAAGAAGAGGCTTGAACCAGGGCATGGAGTGCTGGACTTGAAATTCCAAATGGATGGCAATTGGGATCTGATGGTCTGTGGCTGGTCCTCCTCCTCCCTTCTATCCTGAGGCTTAACTGGAAATAAAACCCTGACCGTTGCCCGGGGTGTCATTTTACTGGTGGATTCCTGCCAGAGCTTGTGCCCTGGGGAAGGTTTAAATTAAACCAGATTGCTTCAGGTCTCCAAACAATTTGTCATGCTGGCCAGTGATAACCCAGGGGGCAGCCACCCAGGGCAAGTGTGGGCAGACTGGATGAGGCTGAACAGATGGGCAGAAGCCCAGGGACCTATGCTCTCACAACTCAGAACCTGGAGCCACCTGCTGACACAATGCTGGGTATAGTGGGAGCCAGGGTCAGATTTGGGGGTCCTGGGAACTTTTGGGCCATGCTTGGGTTTTTCAGTTCCCCGGGAGGTATGTCATGCCCGTTGGTGGTCATTTCAGGCACGATGATGAAAAAGCCAGGGTCTGGAGCCTGGCAGAGCTGGGTTTAAGTCAAATCCTTCAATCGCTGTGGGACCCAGGGCAAGTGGTTTAAGCATTCTGACCCTCGATTTGCTCATCTGTAAAACAAGAATCTGAGGGAACGGGCCAGCCAGGGTCCTGGTTTAGTTAAGAGGCGGATTGAAAAAAAACAGAACCAGGTTAAGGACTCGCCTGAGGTCACTGGGCGTGGAGGTGGGGGCTGTGATCGCCCTCCACTGAGGGTGATACGGAAGTAGCTCAACCCAGGGGCATCCAGCGTCCCCAAGCTACTTTGGCAACCGCACGGGGCTCTGGGAGCATCAGAGAAGAGCAACTGGGACTGGAGCCCCGCCCCAGGGGCACGCCCCTGCACGGCCTCTCTCTATTGGTCAGTCCCCAGAGGCTCCGCCTCCAGAGCCACTATAAGGCGGGCGGGGCAGGCAGGGGGCGGAGACTGGAGCCAGAGTCAGGGGTCGGTGGAGGTACCTGGGGGCTGAGGCTGCACACACCTAGGTGAGTGCCACGCGGGTGGTGTCTAGGAGCGCTCCGCAGGCCCGGGAGGCCCCGAATTGGGTGGGCAGGCGAGGGTTCAGCAAGAAATAGGTGACAGGCCTGAGCAGGTGGCTGAGACCCTTGGCCCAGTTGGCTGAAGCTCAGGACCCAGGTGGGCGGGGACCACGGCTCTGAAGGCATGGGGTGGAGATGAACTGCAGGCGGGGAATCTGAGGTCGAACTCTCTACTCTTGAGTCAAGCTTAAGCCGAGTGACCTTGGGCCCAGCATGGACCACTGTGTACCTCAATTTTCCTGACTGTCAAACTAACTGGGTTTATTGGGATTCTACAGTTACCACCTGCATCCCTGTTAGGGGGCTGCTTGTGCAGTTCTGTACAGGGCAGGGACAGCAGAAACCTTCCCTACTTTGCAGAAGAGAAAACAGCCCAGAGAGGTGAAGGCACTTGTCCAAAGTCACACAGCAGATAATGGCAGGATTCAAACCCTGAGCTCATGCTTTGAATCACAACTGAGCCACCCCCTTCCCAGAGGCTCTCTCATGTGTACCTACTGTGGGCAGAGTCCTGTGCATGCACTATCTGTGCTTCTTGTGACATTCTGAGGAAAGTATTATCACTACCCCATTTTTCAGATGAAGAAACTGAGGCCCCAAGAAGGAACAAGACTTCCTGGAGTCACAGAGGCTCTTAGGCTCCAGACAGAACCCAAGGCCTGGGAGGGCGCTGGGAGGGCTGACCCCCCTCACTCTGTCCTGGTCCCCAGGTGACCTTGCTTGCAGCAGGCATGTCAGAGGATGAGGCGGCTCAAGCCCACAGACCCAGCTTGTCGGAGCAGGACCAGCAGGTGAGGGGGTGCACCTCCTGTGGAGCAGGGCATGGGGAAGAGTGGGGTACAGTCCCTCCCTGAACAGCTGCAGGCTGGTTGCCCCCTACCGCCTCTGTCTTTGATGCGAGCACCTCACTCTTAGGGCATTTTGGACCATGGAGGCTGGCATCTCGGCACCTCCTACCCTTTCCCAGCAGGGCACAGGGAAGCCCGGGAAGGGGAGTATCTCTCCAAGCTGACCCAGCAGGCTTACCTGGCCCCTGCCCAACTTTCCCTCTCCCGCTCTGGGTCTCCCCGCCCACACCTCCTCGTTTCTGCGTCCAGCATCCTGGCGCTCTTAATAACCGCAGCGGCAACTGCAGCACCTACTCTGCATCAGTCATTGTTCCAAGGGCTTCACACACATTGGCCCCCAGCATGTCGATCATAGCCCTGGAAACCAACTTTACAGAATGGAGACCAAGGCACCAAGCAGTTCACTCGCTTGCCCAAGCTCACAGCTCGGAGGTGGCCGAACCACAGCTGAATACAGGCAGTTTTGCTCCGGAGGCTGTGTGCCCTTAGCTGCCAGACTCTCAGAACTTGTCATGCTGTGCGTGTGCTGTTGAGAACAGGAGCCTGTGAGCACCTTCCTGCGGGTTTCCTCTGCTGTGCACAGCCAGGTGCTCAATACGCCCTCTTGCCCACCCTTCATTCTGGCCCATAGAGAGAAAGTGGGCTAGAGGGCGGCTGAGACTCCCACCTCCCTGGGGACCCTTCTGATGTTTCCCCTTCCCACAGAGTGCGGTGCAGCGAGTCGTGGCCCTGCCCCTGGTCCAGGCCACATGCACTGCCGTCTCCGGTGCGTATAGCGCAGCCAAGGATAGGCACCCGCTGCTGGGCTCTGCCTGCCGCCTGGCCGAGCACTGCGTGTGCAGCCTCACCACCAGTGCCCTGGACCACGCCCAGCCGCTGCTCAGCCACCTGCAGCCTCAGCGTGAGTCCCCCTGGCCAGAGTCCTTTGGTTGCCCCGTAGTTCCACCCTCTACTGCTCCATCCACATGGCATGCCCTGGGGTGGACCCCAGGATCTGGGTGTCCCTACGCAGTCTTACCTATCCTGTGTGCCTTCAGTCTGACTGCCTCCCCCCACGTCCACCCGTGTTCTCCTCGCTCAGTCCTTCTTTGCCTGTCCCACTTCTCCTCTACCTGTGGGTATACTATGCAGTTTACTTGTGGTCCCCTCCTTCTGTCCCCATTCTATCTGTCTTGATGTCGTCCTCCCTTGTTGGTTGGCCCGCTGTGCCTTGGGTTCCCTCTGCCTGCCCATCCTCCCTTCCCCACCTGCCCCTTTGTCCTTGCCCCCACCTGCCCTGAACCCCACATCTCCCTAGACCTGTGACCAGCTCAGGAGTCCAACATGACAGCCTGATGGAGGAGGGCAGAAAGGCTGTCGGTCTCACGTCTGACTGAAGAAGGGGGTCCCCTGAGGGTCCCAGCCCAGGGCCTCCCCACCTCCTTTGCTGACTTGAATGACCTTGAGCCTGCTCGCTGCTGTGGCATCTGAGCCGAGCTGGGGTGTGGAGTCACCTTGGTGCTGGCAGAAGCCAGTGGTGGAGCAGAGGTGGGGGAGGCAGAGGAGGCGGGGCCCGGCCTGGTGGCCCACACACACCCTCAGGGTCTGCAGCCCCTCAGGGGACCAGCCAGGTTGTCTCTACCAAGCAGGCCTTCCTTGACCTCTCCCTATCTTGTCTCTCTCTCCCTCCCTCCTTCCCTCCCTGTTCTCCTTCTCTCCTCCTTCTTCCTCTGCTTCTCCCTCCAGCACTCCCTCCTTCTATGCTCCTCTGTATCTCCCTTGTCATCTTCCAGATTCTCCCGGCCTCTCTCTCTTTCTCTGTCCCTCTCCAGTGGCTGCAGTGAATGATCTTGCCTGCAGGGGCCTAGACAAGCTGGAGGAGAAGCTACCCTTTCTCCAGCAACCTTCGGACATGGTACGGCACCAGACCATGGGGACGTTCAAGGGGTGGGAGTGGGAGGGAAGGAGACTGTCTCCTCCCAGACCCAGCCTGAACCCCTCTGCCAGCCGGACCCTGGGACTTTGGTCGCCTCAAAAAACACCAGCCAGATGAAAATAATTGGCACCCATATTTATTGAGCACTTAATATGTGCCAGTAGGTGCTGGTAACCCCTTCAAACCACCTTGTGAGGGAGATATTTTCTTTTTCTCTGATTTATAGAGGAGGAATTCTGGCCCAGAGCTGGGAATTGGCCAGGAATCCTTGACCCCTGGCCCCAGGGGCTAGGGAAGGGAGCCGCCATCTAACAGCACCTGGATCAGGGGCCCTTCCCTCTAGGTGGTAACCTCAGCCAAGGATGCAGTGGCCAGCAGTATGACAGGCGTGGTGGGCCTGGCACGGCAGAGCCGGCGCTGGAGTGTGGAGCTAACGCGCTCCATGAGCCATGCTGTGGACGTCGTGCTGGGCAAGTCAGAGGAGCTGGTGGACCACTTCCTGCCCATGACCGAGGAGGAGCTTGGTGAGGCCAGTGCCCTCCCTACCCCACCCCTAAGTCCTCCTGTCCAGTCCACATCCCCAGAGGTTACAGATCAGAGAGGTTCAGGACTTGCTCAAGGACATAACTGATCAGCAGGAACATGGAGCTGGAGCCTAGCCCTGACCTCCCAGTCTACTTCCATGGCCCCCGAGCCCACATCCTACTAGAAACAGACCACTCAGATCCCAAGGGCATAATTGGCTTAAAGACTTGAGAGAGTCATGGTCTCGAACTGCTAGCCCTCCAAATTATATCATCTGGCCTGTACAATGCCTTTAAAATCTTTTAATTTATTGCATGCGTTTAATAACCAGATTTTGCCCTACACATCCTGATTTCTGCTTTGCCTTGGAAAACTAGGCACTTGGGTTAAATAGCGTCTGCCCCTTTAAAGCCCACCTTTCTCCAGTGTTCTAGTCTTGTCTACTGGCCCTGGACACAATCTGACTGCTCAACCCCTGCTTTACAGCACTAGAAAATGTGTTTACATACTTCCTCCTCAGCACAAAGGCTGTGAGGCATTTTTGGAGCACCTACATAGCCACACCAGCCAGGCCAGGGCTAGACTATTCTTAACCAATGTACTAAACTGCCTCTTAAAGAATGTATCACAAGTGCCTGGAACACAGTAGGTGCTTTCTCCCTCTCTTTCTCCCTCCTTTCCCCTCTCTAAAAATAAATAAAATCTTCAAAAAAAAGAATATTCTAGCCCCCGACTGGTGTGGCTCAGTTAGTTGGACATCGTCCCATAAACCGAAAGGCTGCAGGTTCAATTCCTGGTCAAGGTACATGGCTGGGTTGCAGGTTCAGTCCCTGGTTGGGAGAGTGCAAGAGGCAGCTGATTGATGTTTCTCTCTCACATCCATGTTTCTCTCCCTTTCTCCCTCCCTTCCTCTGGAAGGAGAGAAACATCAGTGTGTGGTTGCCTCTCATGCACCCCCTCCTGGGGACATGGCCCGCAACCCAGACATGTGCCCTGACTGGGAATCAAACCAGTGACCTTTTGGTTCGCAAGTCGGCACTCAATTCACTGAGCCATACCAGCCAAAGCAAAATCTTTTTTTGTTAAATAGTCTACAGCCAGAGTGTCCAGGTTTGAATCCCAGTTCTTTTTTTTGCACACTGTAGACTTCACCTTTCTCTTCCTCAGTTTTCCCCATCTGTGAAGTGGGGCTAATAAAAGTGCCTACATCACAGGGTTTAGGGAAGGTTGAATGAGTTGATACTGATAAAGGGAAACTATAAATTTGGGAGCCCATGAGCTTGTCCATGCAGAAGGAGAATGAGCAGACATGGAGGTGGTGTCTGTGCTGACCCCCGTCCCCCATCCTGTCCTCCAGCGGCGCTGGCGGTGGAGGCTGAAGGCCCGGAAGTGGGCTCAGTGGAAGAGCAGAGGAGACATCAGGGCTACTTTGTGCGCCTGGGCTCCCTGTCAGCACGGCTCCGCCACCTGGCATATGAGCACTCTCTGGGGAAACTGAGGCAGAAGAAACATCATGCCCAGGACACACTGGCCCAGCTGCAGGCGACACTGGAGCTGGTGAGAGCCCTCTGCCTGCCCCCACCCTGTAATGCAGGCCACTAAGCATGGATGGAGCACCAGCTGAGTACCTGGTCCCATGCTAGACTGAAGGGGGAGGCAGAACTGTGTTCAGCTGCCTCTAGGTGTGTGTGTTCAGGGTTGGGGACGACGGGTGTTGCCTGGGGCTGGGGGAGCTCAGGGCCTGCTAAGAGTCAGGCTGGGGAGTAAGGAAGGGGTTTGGTGGGGGAGGAGAAGTAGGAGTTGGAATTCATGGGCAGTTAAGATAAGTCCAGAGAGAGAGAAGTTACCTCTTACTTCACTCTCCTGTCACCAACACCAATCCTCTCCGTCCCTTAGGTTCCAGCTCACAGTCAACGTCTTCCCGCATTGTCCGTCCCTCCTTGTTCCAAAGGGATATGACAGCTCCTGTTTCTGGGCTCGATAAGCTCAGATGCCCCAACCTTCTTATCTCACATCCCCTCTCCCCACGTCAACTGCCTGCAGCTCCATATTCTCATCCCCTTCCACATCTGACACATCGGCCACACTATCAGCTCTGTCCTCAAAGTCTATCCTGAATCTACCCACATCTCCTCCCTCCTCTTCCTCCATCCACCTGTATCCAGCCCCCACAATTGCTCACCTAGTCCCCCAGCTATCCTCCTGGACCCAACTGTCCTCACCATAGCAGCCACTAGAGGGCGTCTGTGAGCCCCTGAGTAGGTCTATTTCACTGAGTGTTACATCCTCAAAGTTCATCAATTTTATAGTATGTATCAGAATTTCCTTTTTATGGCTCAATATTATTCCATTGTATTGATGGGCCACGGTTTATTTCTGTTTATTTTCTAATACATTCCCTGTCCTGGGTACTGAAGGCACAGCGGCCCCTTTAGGATACTTACAGTCAGTCCTGTTGGGAGATTGAGTCATAACGGGGAACACAGCAGGTGTTTGTGGGACCCAGAGGAGGGATCTACCCAGCCAGGAGGGGAGGAGGGAAGACCTCCTGGAGGGGTGACATCTGCATTGAGACTAGAACTGGAGCACACCAGGAGGGAGGTGGGGGGTAGGGTGGAGGGAAGAGTATATCCGGCAGAGGGGCCGGCATGAGCAAACCCAGGCGGAGTGTCTGAGCTCTGGAGGAGCCACGTATGCAGGGCCTGCCAGAGGGCAGAGGAGACAGTGAACAGGCTGGCCAGGCTGGACCAGCAGGTGTGGCAGGTTGCTCACAGGTGTTCCCTGATGCTTTATAAGGCCAGATCCAACCCCCCAAATCCTCCACCTCTGACGACCACTTCTCCCACCCCCACAGATTGACCTTGTGCGGTGTGGGGTGACCCCCACCGCCCCGGCCCGCCCTGGGAAAGTGCATGAGCTGTGGGGGGACTGGAGCCTCGGTGCCCTGCAGAACGGCCGCCGCCGCAGCCAGGTAGGATGGCAGGGGTGTAGGAGGTGGTTCTGGATTCGCCCAGGGTTGCCAGGGGCCGGTCTCGAGCTGCGTCTAACCAGCTGGTGAAGTCAGCTGGTTGGAGTGTCCATGGAGGAAACTGAGGCAAGGAAAGTCTCATTGTGGGTCCTTTAGGGAAACCTTCCCCTGATTCCTACTTTTGGGAAGGCAGGGCTGTCTTGTTGTGTCCATGGGGGAAATGGAGGCAGGCAGATAGTCCCATTGTGTGCATGCGGAAATTGAGTCAGGGTGACAATACCATTGTGTCCATGGGGAAACTGAGGCAGGGCTGTGGTCTCAGTAAGTGTCCTTCCTGGACACTGAGGTCCCGCCCCTCTCCGCCCCTCCCCGCAGGCGGAACTGGAAACACTGGTACTGTCCCGAAGTCTAATGCAGGAGCTACAGGGCTCAGTGGACGCACTGGAGACCAGCGTGCGGGGCCTGCCCCGGGGTGCCCAGGATAAGGTGACCGAGGTCCGGCGCAGCGTGGATGCCCTGCAGGCCGCCTTCGCCGACGCGCGCTGCTTCGGGGACGTGCCCGCGGCTGCGTTGGCTGAAGGACGGGGCAGAGTGGCTCGGGCCCACGCCTGCGTGGACGAGCTGCTAGAGCTGGTGGTGCAGGCTGTGCCACTGCCCTGGCTCGTGGGGCCCTTCTCGCCCGTTCTCCTAGAGCGGTCGGAGCCCCCACCAGACCTGGAAAACCTAGTGGACGAGGTCGTGGGGAGCCCTGACCCTCGCTGGGCGCACCTGGACTGGCCGGCCCAGCAGAGAGCCTGGCAGGCCCAGCACCGGGACCCGACAGCTTTCCCGGAGGACATTCCAGAGGAGGAGCCTGAGCCCCCCAGCTGTCCCAAGCACACGCTGATGCCAGAGCTGGACTTCTGACCCGACTGGGCCTTGCAGCCAGAGGCAAAAGGAGGCTGTCTCCACCTCCTTATCCTGCTGCCCCCTAGTGGCCATTCAGGAGCACTAACACCGAATGCCTTAACCTCGGCCCAGGCACGGATTGGGGGCAGGGGGGGTGGGGTTCCAGCGGAATTCTGAATCTAGGCCAGCTTCACTGATATCAGATCCTCCCCAGTATATCCCTTGGACGTATGGGGACATGAACCTAATCCAGGTCTAACTAGTCCTCAGCTGGGTTTATCTCTGTGGTCACCTGTTCCCTCACCCCAAGAAGCCGATCAAATCTCCTTGGAGAAACACACATTTTGCCCAATGGCTTCTATTTGGGACTTTGAAAAGTGAGCACTCCCCTGCTCCCCCAGCTTGCACATCCTGAACTGAGGGGCCCCCAAAGATGCTGGTTTGCACCAGCTGGGCCTGCCAGACCCACTTGCTTTGCTGTTTGGGGCATGCTCTCCAGAATAAAGGTGCTTCATGCTGCTCAAAGGCGCATGGCCTCTGTTCTGACGGCTGGTGGGGGGGGGGTGGTCTCAGGTGCAGGGTGCTGGGGGCCTCAGGGCTGTGTGACCACATGGCACAAGCCAGGGATCGAGGTTTGAAAGGAGTGATGCCCCCCCACCAGCCTGACATCCTGTCTGTAGTTCTCCCTTCAGTGCCCAGCCCACTTAGTTAAGCGTTGCCCCTTCAGCTGTGCTTCCTGGAGTGCAAGTTCACACTTTAGTATAAATGAATGTCTTGTAAACTATAGGGGGCAGGATCTGAGGAGAAAGAAGTTAGATGGGTCAGTCCCTTCCTTGCCCATCTCCCTGGGCCCCCAGGAGCTGGCCTTGCTGTGGTTTCTCCACTGGTCAGAACTGGGGAGACAGGCAGAGCAAGGGCCACGGGCATCTCACGGGGGCCCTCCCATGCCCTGACCACATTCTTGGCTGCCCCTCAGACTCCCCGGAGGCCAGGCAGGGTGTTGGGAAACCACACTCTGATTCGATGAGGTCAGGATGGCCCCTGGCTTCCTTGGGACTCAGCCCTGCCCACTTCCCACGGGCCAGACTCACTTCCCTGCCCCTGCTCAGGAACCTCCCCAGCCCCCCGTCACCCTGGGGTTGAGTCCCAGCCTTGCCCACAGGTGGGTGGGCAAGCAATGTCCCCTCTCCAAACCCATTTTCTCCTCTACAAAATGGGTAAGTCATGCCAGATCCTAGCAAACGCCTTACCCACAAAAGCTATTATTCAGTCATTCATTTATTCAACAAATATTTATAGAGCACCTGCTGTGTGCCAGGCACTTCTCTGCCTTGGGGGCAAGGCAGAGAACAAAATGGATAAAAACCCTACCCTCTATGACCTAACAATACAGTAGGAGACATGTAGGAGAGAGATAATAAACAAAATAAGTAAATTACTTCTCTTAGTGTTAGAATGATGAGAAAAATAAAAGGGAAGGACAATGGGAAGTGTGTGGGTGTTGAAGAAGAGATGCATATTTTTAAATAGAAAGGGGCCAGGAAGGCCTCTCTGAGGAGGTGACATATGAGCCAAGACTGAAGAACATTCCAGGCAGGGGGCACAGCCTATGCAAAGGCCCTGGGGCTGGACCTGGCCTGGCCTGTGTGGCTGCAGCAGAGTGAGGCGGAGAAAGGGAGTATGTGAGGATAGGGAGGGGACAGGAGCAGGTCATCCAGGGCCTATGGGCCACGGGGAGAACTTGGCCTTTACCCCAAGGGAGATGGGAACCCTGGAGGGCTGTGGGCAGGAGGGGGAGGAGACCTGACTTGGTGTTCACGGTCATTTTTGTTATTATTGCTGGGTTCCCCTTCCCCTCGGGGTGCTGTGGCAGCCCTGAGGGGAGGAGCACTCCCAGGGTCCACCCAACCCACTGTCACCTTTAGAAGTGTTGGCTGGAGAGAGGTTAGGGGGTCCCCCTTTTGTCCCTTGGCTGTTGGACAAACAGTGACGGCTCCAAGAAGACAACCTGGGAGTCACCAGACCCAGAGACAGGGCTCTCCCTTCTCCCAACTCAGAGCCCAGAGCCACCAGGGGGTCTCTCCCCAGCTCCCACGGGCACATGACTGGGATGCCTGCTTTGGGGGCAGACAGGCAGGAGGGAAACTGCCCAGGGAGGGCATGGCAGTCACTCCTCTGGCCACCTGTGCACCTCTCCACAGCCAGGTCGTTCTGCACACAGGCTCAGGGTCTGATCTGAATGCCGTCTCTACCACTTCCTGGCTCTGTGGCCTCGGGCACAAAAAAACCTCCTCCAGGAAGCCACCTTGGATTGGCCCAAGCCTACCAGGCCTGGTTCTCACTCTTAGGGTGGCCCCAGCTCTGTCAGTGCTCTCTTTTGGTCTACATATTGGCCCCTTGCTCTCTCTTCCAGAGAGCAACATGTCCCCTCCCTGCTGAGGACAGATGCTTCTCTATGGCTGGACAACGCTAAGCTAATGTCTGCTGAGCACCTGCTGGGTACCATGCACAGGGATAAACAGGCTGTGACCTCTTTTTACACTCACAACCACCCTGTGAGTTGGCCCACTTAACCGAACATTTATTAAGTGCCAATCACGTCCCAGGTATTGTCCTACTGCACGGAACACAGGGAAGGCGGCAGTTGTGTGGGTGTCTGGGGAACAGTGCTGTAGGCAGCAGGGAAAGCCCATGCAAAGGCCCTGGGGCAGGACCTCGCCTGGAGATTTGGAGGAACAGCAAGAAGGCCCCACTGTGTGGGTCCAGTGTGGCTGGAGCGATCAAGGGGAAAGAGCTGGGGGAGATGAAAGCAGAGGGGGAACGGCACATTGTGGGGCACAGTGAGAAGTCTGAAGGGGAAACTGAGGCCAAGGCATCCCAGTAGAGCTGAGATTTGAAACATGCCCATCTCATGGATGAAAAGAACAGGCCAAAGGGGCATACGGGCCACGTCGCAGGGATACAGGATGGCCTGTGACTCACTCAGCTTGGTGGGGGCGGTGCTGTGGGCAGAGGTGGCCCAGTACTGAGAGAAGGGGAAAGGTGCGGGCCCGAGGCCCATGCTGGGCTGGGCAGGCAGACACGTGACTGTCCGGGGCCCTCCCCCAGCCCGCTGGCTGCCTGCCTCTGCCGGCCAGGCCTGCGCCTGCCCCGGACCCTATAAGGCCTGGGAGCTGAAAGCAGAGCCAGCTGCCAGCTGCGCCACCAGTCACTCCGAAGGACCCTCACACAGTCTAGGTGAGCAATGCCAGGGTGAGGCCAGGTCTCCAGGTGGGTGTTTGGGAATGCCTGGGGGTGTGGGTGTGGGGCAGGAGACCTGGGAGCCCCCATTTACAAACCCTCTCTGCCCCCTTCCAGCTGCTTAGAGTATTAACATGTCTGCTCAAGGGGAAGGAGGCCGGGAGCCCAAACCCAAGGGCAAGGTAAGGGAAGGCACAGGAGCGGGAGACCCCCCAGAACCTTGGGGAGGTGACCTCACAGTCCTCGGATCTGGGAAGGGCTCGTCCCTCCTGTCCCAAGCTGGAGGTGGGGGGTAGCTCATGCAGACCTCGGCTCCTTTCCTACTGTGTGACTGGGTGGGCCATGGCCCTCTCTGAGCCTCCATTTCTCCATCTGTGAAATGGGGGCCATGGAAGAAGGAGGCCTTGGAGACTACGACATCCTTCTCCTCTGTCCATGGGAGGCCGGCTGCATCTGCCTATTGTCTAGATGAGGAAACTGAGGCTTGAAACTCAAGGCTGCCCAAAAGCAAGGGCCTGAGGATGTGTGGAAGCCCAGGGCTATCTGATGCTCTCCCCCACCCCATCGCAGTCCAGCCCTTCTCACGTTGCCCCTCCCCACACAGACCCTGGGCAGCTTCTTGGGGTTCCTGCCTGGCTTCAGTTCTGCTCGGAACCTGGTGGCCAATGCCCAAGGCCCAGCGAGAGAGGTCCAGCCAGTCACTGATCCCACAGGTGCTACCACCCCCCAAGCCACCCACCCCCAGGCCCAGGGTGAGTGCACAGGTTCACAGGGTGGGGCACCTGGAGGGAGACCCAGCAATATGAAATCTAGTAGGGACTTCTGGCCACTTTGGGGACATTTTATATGGGACTGGCATTGCTCATTTAGCACCAGACGGGGAAACCGAAGTATAAATATGGCAGGTGTGTGGCCCAAAGTGGCATAAGCAGCAAAAGTGGGGGTGTGAACGCAGCCTGTCTCCCTGCAGTACCACCCATGCTCACCCCCAGCCCCCATCAGCCCGTTCGTGATGCCCGTGAACTGGAGGCTGGGTGTCCCACAGGTGTGAACTTACTGGAAATGGTGATCCTGGCTCCCAAAGAGGGATATTGGCTTCCCTGGGGTGGCAGAGCCTGGGGTCTCCCCACCCTCCAGTTATTCAGCCAGAGTACCCTGGACACAAAGAGGGGCTGGTGCAGGGGCATGCCAGGGTTGGGGTGGCTGCCTGGGTGGGGCCTGCCCCTGGGCCCAGGGCCCTTGGTGGCTGACTTCTGCTCCACATACCCAGGTTTGACAGGCAACTGCCAGCTGTGGCAGGGGTGGCGTGGGGCTCTGACTCCTCCTGTAGCCTTCCAGGGTGGGCCTCCAGCACTGCGGGCCCAGGCAGAGAAAACACCAGGGAGCCCCCGTTCTAGGAAATGAGGGCCCTGGGTGGGGGGGGGGGCGAAGGGAGCCCAGCCCATGGCCATGGCCGTCCACTCCTGTTGTCCCTGGCACAGTGGCTGGGACATTCCTGACCTTTCGGGCTGTGCCTGTCAATTGCACAACAGGCACCAGGGTGGCTGATGCCAGCTCGCTTCCCTTGCCTTGCCGGGAGTGCCTGACCAGCTCCTGTCCCCATAGCAGCTACCAGCCCGAAGCAGATGGCAAGGGAGGTGGAGATGCTGCTGCTGCCTTCAGACAAGGTGAGAGGTGCTGCCAGAGCCTGGTATGATGGCCTCTGCCCCGCTTGGGGATGGTGTGGTTCCTACCGAAGGAGAGAGCGGACATGCCTGTGTGTCCTACTATGGGATTCCAGACAGATCCTTCCCCTCTGAGCCTCCACTTCTACATCTGTGAAATGGGTACAGTATTGCCTCACTGCCCAGCACGGTCAGGCTCCAAACGGACTACTGAGAGCCCCTCACTCCGTGTCTATCATGACGTGACCCAAACAACAGCAACTCACCATGCTAGGCTCTGGACACCATGCTTTATACATGCTCCTTAATAGTTAATCCTCCCAACCAGCCTGTGAGAGAGTAAATAGTACCCCACACGATAGTTGAGGCAGAGAGAAGCTGAGCCACCTGCCAAAGGTCACACAGCAGGACATGGTAACTTGGGATTTGAACCCAGGGCAGAGGCTAAAATGCACCAACGCAGCATTCACCCTCTGTCCTGAATACATGCACGTAATCCTGTCCCCACAGCTGGGTCAAGCGAACGGGCTGATGTATGCCAGGTGCAGCCACAGCAGGATGGCAGAAGCCTGACAGAAACTCCGCTGCTCCGCACACACCCCCACTCTAGTCTTCCCAGTCTCCCCTGCCCCCAGTTCAACTAGGTCTTAGCATCTCACGGGGTGAAGAACCTCGGCAGGTCCTTCCAGCCCAAACTGACAGACCCCTTACCCCTCTCCCTTTGTGCACGTGTTCTCTGCTCCCCTCCACTCGCGT
Organism: Trachops cirrhosus; assembly: GCA_028533065.1. Lineage (NCBI taxonomy): Eukaryota > Metazoa > Chordata > Mammalia > Chiroptera > Phyllostomidae > Trachops > Trachops cirrhosus. Next base: position 37,442,527 of record CM052545.1, on the reverse strand, counting down.
TGAGCACCTACTGTCTGCAAAGTGCTTTCCGTGCCTGTGACTTACTTCCTCCCCAACCCTTGAGAGAGGTGCTATTTTAACCATTTTTCAGAAACTGGCTTAGAAAGGGGATGTGGCTTTCATACAGCTAGTGCAGAGAAGAGGTGAGATTTGAATCTGAATCTCTTTAGGCACAGAGCCCAAGGTTCCCATGTGATTCAATGCTGGGCAGGAGGCAGGGAGTGAGAATAAAACTTCCGAGTTTCTCAGCATCAGCATGGTGGCGATCTGGGCAGGACCATTCTTGGTTGTGAGGCGCTCCAGGGCATGGCAGGGTTTGTGCAGCATCCGAGGACCCCACCCATTCAATGCAAATAGCACCCCCTCCCAACAGTCACACAATCACAGATGGCCCCAGATTCTGCCCAGCATCCCCATCCCCGGGGCGTGGGGAGCAGGATCGCCCCTTGTGAGAACCCCTGAAGTGAAAACAGCGTGCTCATGGCTGCCCCAGTGGTGGCAACCCTGGGCCATTACAATCCTTTCGAAGTTTGGTTGAACTAAAGACAACCACCACTGGGTAGGTTAAAAAATAAAGTTATTGCCCTGGCTGCTGTGGCTCAGTGGTTTGAGCACCAGCCTGAGAACCAAAGGGTCGCTCGTTAGATTCCCAGTCAGGGCCCATGCCTGGGTTGCGGGCCAGGTCCCCAGTTGGGGGCGCATGAGAGGCAATCACGCGTTGTTTCTCTCCCTTTCCTTCTCCCTCCCTTCCCCTCTGTCTTAAAAATAAACAAATAAATAAAGTTACCGATAACTCCCTGTGGCTCAAACCCAGCACCTGCACCTGTATGTTTCGTCTGCTACTTTCCCAAATGCTCATCCCCTTCTCTCAGTTGGACACATTCATTTTAACAAGCACTTTGATCTCCTCACTGTAACAGGGCACATCAGCTTCAAATTCTGCTAAAAGTGAACAAAAATATGTAATTCAACAGCTTGCTGACCACAAGGCCCAGGCACCTTGTCAAGGGTTACAAAGGTGTAAGGGACCCGCTGTCAGCCATGGGGGTCAAGTGAATGGAGGGAGTAAGTTGACACCATGAGGTAGCTTGTTTAGCCCAAGTGCTAGAAAACCACGGGGACATCAGGGGTGGGCAGTGAGGACATGGGCCTCTGGATGACAGACCCCACTCACCAGGAGCCTCAGCAGGCAGGCTGGCAGAAGCCTGGGAGGGGAAGCGCCTCCCAGCTCTGCTCCCGACCACGTGTCCTTTTTCATCAGATGATCTCTGGGGCGAAGGACCTGGTGTGCTCCACGATGACCAAAACCAAGGATGCCTTCTCCTCCGGAGTGGCCAATGTGATGGACTCAGCTAAAGGTGTGGTCCAGGGAGGACTCGACATGACCCAACCTGTCCTCACGGGAACCAAGGAAGCTGTGGCCAGTGGAGTCACAGGAGCAGTGGGTATGGCTAAGGGCGCTGTCCAAACTGGCCTGGACACCACCAAGACCGTCCTCACTGGCACCAAGGACGCCGTGTCCACTGGCCTCACTGGGGCCATGGGTGTGGCCAAGGGCACTGTCCAGACTGGCGTGGACACCACCAAGACTGTCCTCACTGGCACCAAGGACGCCATGTCCACTGGCCTCACTGGGGCCATAGACATGGCCAAGGGCACTGTCCAGACTGGCGTGGACACCACCAAGACCGTCCTCACTGGCACCAAGGACGCTGTGTCCACTGGCCTCACTGGGGCCATGGGTGTGGCCAAGGGAGCCGTCCAAACTGGCGTGGACACCACCAAGACCGTCCTCAGCGGCACCAAAAACACAGTGTCCACTGGCCTGACTGGGGCCATGGGTATGGCCAAGGGCACTGTCCAGACTGGCGTGGACACCACCAAGACCGTCCTCACTGGCACCAAGGACGCTGTGTCCACTGGCCTCACTGGGGCAATGGGTATGGCCAAGGGCACTGTCCAGACTGGCCTGGACACCACCAAGACCGTCCTCAGCGGCACCAAAAACACGGTGTCCACTGGCCTGACTGGGGCCATGGGTATGGCCAAGAGCACTGTCCAGACTGGCGTGGACGCCACCAAGACCGTCCTCACTGGCACCAAGGACGCCGTGTCCACTGGCCTCACTGGGGCCATGGGTGTGGCCAAGGGAGCCGTCCAAACTGGCGTGGACACCACTAAGACCGTCCTCACTGGCACCAAGGACACCGTGTCCACTGGCCTCACTGGGGCCATGGGTGTGGCCAAGGGAGCCGTCCAAACTGGCGTGGACGCCACCAAGACCGTCCTCACTGGCACCAAGGACGCG
>CM052545.1:37370759-37439719 GCA_028533065.1 Trachops cirrhosus | reverse complement strand
ATGGGTATGGCCAAGGGCACTGTCCAGACTGGCGTGGACGCCACCAAGACCGTCCTCACCGGCACCAAAAACACGGTGTCCACTGGCCTCACTGGGGCCATGGGTGTGGCTAAGGGAGCCATCCAAACTGGTGTGGACACCACCAAGACCGTCCTCACTGGCACCAAGGATGTGGTGTCCACTGGCCTCACTGGGGCCATAGATATGGCCAAGGGCACTGTCCAGACTGGCGTGGACGCCACCAAGACTGTCCTCACTGGCACCAAGGACGCCATGTCCACTGGCCTCACTGGGGCCATGGGTGTGGCCAAGGGCACTATCCAGACTGGTGTGGACACCACCAAGACCGTCCTCACTGGCACCAAAAACACAGTGTCCACTGGCCTCACTGGGGCCATGGGTGTGGCTAAGGGAGCCATCCAAACTGGTGTGGACACCACCAAGACCGTCCTCACTGGCACCAAGGATGGGGTGTCCACTGGCCTGACTGGGGCCATGGGCATGGCTAAGGGAGCCATCCAAACTGGTGTGGACACCACCAAGACCGTCCTCACTGGCACCAAGGATGCCGTGTCCACTGGCCTCACTGGGGCCATGGGTGTGGCCAAGGGAGTCGTCCAGACTGGCGTGGACACCACCAAGACCGTCCTCACTGGCACCAAAGACACAGTGTCCACTGGCCTCACTGGGGCCATGGGTATGGCCAAGGGCACTATCCAGACTGGTGTGGACACCACCAAGACCGTCCTCACCGGCACCAAAAACACGGTGTCCACTGGCCTCACTGGGGCAATGGCTGTAGTCAAGGGCACTGTCCAGACTGGTGTGGACACAACTAAGACCGTCCTCACTGGCACCAAGGACGCGGTGTCCACTGGCCTCACTGGGGCCACAGATATGGCCAAGGGCACTGTCCAGACTGGCGTGGACACCACCAAGACCGTCCTCACTGGTACCAAGGACGTGGTGTCCACTGGCCTCACTGGGGCCATAGATATGGCCAAGGGCACTGTCCAGACTGGCGGGGACACCACAAAGACTGTCCTCACTGGCACCAAAGACACAGTGTCCACTGGCGTCACTGGGGCAATGGGTGTGGCCAAGGGTGCTATGCTGACTGGGTTGGGCACTGTCCAGAATTGGTTACCTGGCCCTGAGGAGACCTCCTATAGTGGACTCATCAATGACAGGGACCTGGACAAATGTGGGGAAGAAAGTATTCTCAGCCCCCAGGAGGTTCAGTCTTGCAGGGTCTCCAGCCTCCCGGACACTCCATGTACAGACGACGTCCTTGCCAGAGAAGCCGCACCCGACAGCCATGGCCTTGTTCCTACTGTAGTAACATTCACACAAGGTACGAGCCTGGACAAGGAAAATGCTGGGTGTACAGCTACCGCACGTGGCCATGAAGGTGTCACGGGTTTTACGACACTCTCGGATGAGCTGGAGGAGCTGGGGGAGATCTTCCACCCTATGAATGCAGAGGAGCAAGGTGAGAATAAGATGGGGTGGGTCTCAGGTCCTAGTGAGGGCTTGTCATCTGTCCAATCCAAGAATTGGATGGTCCTTGGTCCTCTCCGTCTGAGTCATCGCATCTTCCCTTGCAGCTCAGTTGGTGGCCTCTGAGCCTGAGCCCAGAGTACCTGCAGGAGACCGGAGGAGCTACTTCGTGCGTCTCGGTGACCTGGCCCACAGCTTCCGCCAGCGAGCCTTCGAGCACGCCCTGAGCCACCTGCAGCATGGCCAGTTCCAAGCCAGAACCACACTGGCCCTGCTGGAGGACTCCTTCAGCACGGTGAGCGTCCTCCCCTGTATGGGGCCCTTTCTCAAAACATCTCCCCATGGCTTTCCCACCGACGTGCAGTGATCCACGTCTGTGCCACTACGATGACCACAGACTGCTCTCGTGGGGCTTGTGTCCCACAGAGCGAGACAACCAAATCAGATAGACCGTTCCGCCCCCCTTATCTGTGGGCAATACATTCCAAGACCCACTGCAGATGCCTGACACCACGGATAGTACCAAATCCTACCAACACTACGGCTTTTTCCTACATGTACATGCCTATGATAAAGTTTAATTTATAATTTATTTAGGCACAACAGAAGGCTGACAATAATAATAAAGTAGAACAATTTATACTGTAATAAAAGCAATGTTAATGTGGCATTAAAATAAGGGTGACTGGCCCTGGTGGTGTGGCTCAGTGGATTGAGCAAAGGCGTGTGAACCAAAGGGTCGCCAGTTTGGTTCCCAGTTGGGGCACATGACTGGTTTGTGGGCCAGGTCCCCGGTAGGGGGCGCACAAGAGGCAACCACACATCAATGTTTCTCTCCCTCCCTTTCTCCCTTCCCCTCTCTCTAAAAATAAATAAAAGTCTTAAAAAAAAATAAGGGTGACTTAAACATGAGCCCTGTGGCACCCCCACCTGATAACTGAGATGCCTACTGTGTGGCCAAAAGGCAGTGGGTCATCTGCAGCATGGATACCACGGGCAAGGGGATCAGTCCTGCCCCAGGTGGGACAGAGCAAGGATGTGTGAGATTTCATCACACTAGTCAGAACAGTGGGCTACTTAAGAATTACGTATTGTTTATTCCTGGAATTTCCCATTAATATTTTCGGATCACGGTTGACCTTGAGAACAGAAACTGTGGACGGTGAAATGGAGATAAGGGGGGAGTGCTACACCTCCAGACAATGGGGGTGCAAAGAAGGAACCAAGACAACCATGCAGAGGGGGCCTGGGCCGGGCAGGAGCGCGTCCCTTTGAGCCACACTGTTTATGACAAGGAGAGCCATGCAGAAACGGGGAGAAGTGAGCACCATCAGAACAGAGTGCCTAGCCCTGGCCGGGTAGCTCAGTCAGTTACAGTGTTGACCTGATACACCAAGGCTGCAAGTTCAACACCCAGTCAGGGCACACAATCAATAAGTGAACGTATAAATGGGTGAAACAACGGATCAACGTTTCTCTCTCTGTCTCTAAAAAAAGTGTGCTCAATAACAAGCTGGGTGTTCACGGGGCAGAAAGGCACCCAGGGTGGACAGGGCGAAGCGAAGATGGGGACAGGGCAGCGGGAGCCCAGGGGTCTTGGGATCAGCCATGTGCAGAGGTCATGACGGGGTGCCAGTGGGACAGAAGGTCTCAGAGGCCCGAGGGGCAGACCACACCGACCATGGGGAGGTGTTGGTCTTATCCAACAGGCACTGGGGAGCCACGGGAGGGCTTTGAGCTGGAGAGTGACTAGATCCCGTTATCCATTATTTGATCTCACTGAAGACCTCATGGGAAATTTGGATTCACTTTGCAAGAGAAGACAAGCCCATCATGGCACAGCTGGCTCTAAGCATGTGGCCTTGCAACCATGCCACACAAAGGTCTGGACACCAAGCTCCTGGCCCCTCACGCCGCTGCCGGGGGAAAGTGTGCGAAAGGGCCCTGCCAAAAGCCATCGTTTCTCTGCTGGGCTCTTTCCAGATTGAAAAGGCCAAGCAGACTCCAGAAGGACAGCCATGGTCAGATCCAGGTCCAAGAGGCAGAGAGGAGAAAGCTGGTACCCAAGAGGTATGTACGAGGGGCCAACACTCCCAGAATCTTCTCTCTGACCACTACTCACATCTCTCTCTCCTGCAGGGGCCAGATTCGGAGGCTCTGTCCAGAACCTGTGGACTCATCCAGCAGCTCCACGTGGCCTACAGCACCCTGGCCTCTGGCCTCCAGGGTCTACCGGCTGAGCTCCAGCAGCGGGTGAGGCAAGCACGGCACAGTCTCTGTGAGCTCTATGGCATCGTCTCCTCTGCCAGCTCCATCACAGAGCTGCCAGCCGAGCGCCTGGCCCGGAGCCGTGAGAGTGTAGGCCAGGCCTGGCAAGGGCTGGAAAAGCTGCTGGAGAGTGTGCAGCACAGCCCCCCACTCAGCTGGCTGGTGGGGCCCTTTGACCTGCACCCTGGTGGGCAGCAGCTATAGGCCCCCCTCAGAGCCTCCCCAACCCCAAAGCAGCCCCAACTCCCCAATTCTGGACACTGCTGGTTGGCACACAGAGGACTTTCTGCAATAGACGTGCCACGCTCCCAGCTCTGAGACTGCCACCCACCTTTCTTCCCAAGCTCGGCTGGACCTAGGAGCCCAGGGCAGCTAAGACCATGGACAGAGGGCCTGCAGTGGAAAATCCTGAGCAAGCACACCAGTTAGGAAAGAGAAGTGGAATGTGCCTGAGTCTGGAAGATTCTCCACTCAGAACCCCATGCTAGGAGCCCCATTACCTTTGCAGGGGATGGAGGTCCTCCACCCTCGTCTGGGCCTTCAGCTACCAGCTCAGCAGGTTGCCCTGCTTCTCCACCCCGACTCTAAAGCATCTCCCCTAGCCCTCAGCAAACACCTTGCACCAGAAAGTATGTACCAGAACGTCACCATCATCCAGAGGCAGGGTCTCACTGCCTGTTAACCCTGGTGTGGCTAAGAGAAGGGGCTTCTTGAGGACAAAGCCACCAGCAGCAACCCCCTCACCTCCAGGCTTTGCAGGGCCCTTCCTTGAGGACTACCTTACCCGGGGGTGAGAAGAGTGGTTACAAATCAAGCCTCTTCCGCCTCTTCCGCTCACCCACCTGTCCTGCCCTGTAGGCCAATCACATATTAGAGAGCTGAGGTTCTGGTCTCTGAGGCACCTGGGCCCAGAGGCTGCCCATGGCCGAATGAAATGACTTTCCCACTGGGGACAGGGCCCTAGGGAGTATGTGACAAAATGTGATGAATGACCCTCCAGGTCTTGGGAACATACTCCAGGTTGGAGACTAGGGCCTGCCATGGTTTGGAAGGTCCCTTCCCGGCTGCAGGGGCCCAAGTCTACTGCCCCTACACTTGAACGTGAAAACTCACCATTTTCGTCCCAGAAAGTCTCCCTCACCCACCTCGGCCTCTCTCCAGCTGGGAGCTGCATGTCAGAACAGCAGCAGCCCACCCAAGCCGTGCTAGGCTCCCTGCTCCCAGAACCCACCGCACCCTCTTCTCAGAAACGATCGGGCGCTCCGAGCTCCGGGATGAAGGGGCCGGCTCTCACCAAGGGTTACCAAACGCATCCAGGGTCTGGGAGAGGCTCTGCCCTGGGGACTGGAGAACCTTCTGAGCCTTTCCTTCCTCAGCCTCCACCATGTTAGGTATTCAGAGGTAAAGATGCTGGGATTTGCAGAAACCCGGCAAAGTGACTAGCCTTCAAGTCCAGTCGCGCCAGTGGGAGTGGAAGCAGGCAGGACTCAGGAAGTCCCTTGCCACACCGCAGTCTCCCTACTCAGCTGGGATGGATGAACGTAGCCAGGGGCCAACTGTCTAACCAGGAACTGCTGTGTGCGGGTGCCTGGTCGAGAACTAACCTCCCCACCGTCTGAATCCTGGCACAGCCCTGTGAAGCTGGAGTTACCCCTGTCCAGGTGAGAAGAGAAGCCCAGAGCGGGAGTGCCACCTGCCCATGGTCACACAGGGAAGCCTGCCTCCAGTGCTTATGTCCTCTGGACACGTAGAGACAACGGACGGCTCACAGAACCCTTCCAGGCCTGAATGCTCCGGGCCAGGCACTCCGGGGCTTGCCTTGTGGAGAGTGGGTTACAGGGCCAACTGCAGCTTGGGCCAAAGGGACAACGGCTGTGTCAGGTGAGCATGGCACTGGCTCCCGGGGAAAACATGGTAGCCACCCGGCCTCTTTGCTCCTTCTTCCTGGGCACTGAGAAGCCAAACTCGGGACATCAAACCACAGTCTCCGTTTGAGCCTCAAAGTTCAGAGAGTTTTATTTTTCCTTTATTATTTTTGGAAAGGCCTTGTTCCTACCCCACTGTTTCGCCGTTAGCCCTAGCGGGATGGGAACACCATTAAAACCAAGCTCACATTCACTGTATATGGTGACACTATGGCTTAGAACACTTTGTCCCCAAGTGGGCCCTTGATAGCTCCAGACCTCTTCCCAATTCCAGCCCAGCTGTACCAGTAACACTAGAAAACCAAGCCAATAAAAGTGTTTTGTTTTGTTTTTTCATTAAAAAAACCCTTTATAGTCATTTCATGTCGGTTGGAAATCACAGAAATTGGGCAGAAAAAAACCCAAGGGACAAATACAAATGAAGAGCACAGCATCTCCCCAACAGTTTCCTGCTCCCTGGGCGGCCGGGAAGGAACGGGGCAGGCCTACGGGCAGCTACGTGACGGGCGGGGCCTGGCCGCCGGGCTGCCCGGGGCTCAGCTGTCCTCGTCGTCCAGGGACTCAGAGTCCACGCGCGCCCTCGGGCGCTCCTGCCGGTCCTTCCCAGGCCCGTCCAGATCGGGGCCCTCCCTTGCGCTGCTGGTGAAGCACAGCACGGTGGGGTGAGCAGGCTGCCTTCCTGTCTGCCCCTGTCTCCATCCAGCAGTGACAGACTGAAAGCCCTAGGCTCCCCCCACCATGCCCAGGACAGTGGGTGTGTGTTGACTGGTCTGGGGTCTTTAGCACGACCGCACACCAGACTCAAGGGTGCTTGTGACAGAGCCTGCCTGCTCCCACTCCTGGAGGGCCAGGAGGGAACCACTGTCCCTAAGGTCTGACCCGGGGCACCTCAGCTCCCTTGACCTGGGTCCTGGGGTCTGCTGCTAAGGTGGGGACAGGAGGCCCACACAGGGGCCGAGTCCCCGGGACCCTGACCAGCACCAGCAGCCCACTGGGAGCAACTCAAGATAGCAGCTGCTTCCTCTGCCAGTCTCGTCGTCCCCTTGTAGAAAGTAGCCCCCAGTGCTGCAGACCCCGGGGACACTTACTTGTTGTGTAACAGGTCTTCAGAGGAGCCCCCCACTTGCCCCTCTTCCGAGTTCTGTCCTTCCTCCTGCTCCTTGTCCTCTGTGCTTCCACCCTTCTGGGATGTGGCCTCACCATTCACGGAAGCAGAGAGATCTGGGGGGGGGGTTGTGTGAGGGAGGGCATTGTGGGACACTGTGGCATGATCATCCAGGACCCCACCCCCCCCCGTCCCCTTCCATGGAGAGTGGGTGGGAAAGCAAGCCAGCTTGGGGACAGAGGGCCTGTGACCCTCCTGAAGGGCCCTGGCCCCGTGCTCCCACAGTCACTTCTATCTCCCTGCCTCCCAGTCATATGGGGACTGTCAGCTCCACCAGGAGCTGGGCCCCTGAAGAAGGGAAGGGATACTCGGTCAATGAGTGTCTGAGGATGGGACGGAAATAAGGAGAAAGATAGCCTCGGCTATTCTTTAGACTGCTGAGGCTTTTTCAGTCAAACCAACTTGACGTCAGTGGGAAGGGCTGCTCCAAACATCTGTCATCAGGACCAGGTGAGCCCAGCGTGAACACCCTCTCCCACTCTGAGAGGCTGTCCCTGCTGGAAACGTCCTCTTTCTCCTCTCAGCTCACCCATGATCTTGCAGGTCGAGGCCGAGGCTAGCGCCTCGTCCCAGGAGTGCTCACATATACCTGGGCAGCACACACACAGCCTCTTACGCTAGCTGGCTCTGAGGGTCCAGAGCCCGGCAGCAGCCTAGGTGCATGCGTGTACCAGCCAGCGACTGCTTTGGGGGCCACACCCAGACCCGCACAGAGAGCACCAGCAGGGCGCACCACCCAAGTCAGTGGGGGAGGAGCCCACCCGGCTCCTCACCAGCACTGGTCTCATCCTCTGCCCTCTCTGACGGGGCCTCCTCTCCAACCAGAGCCTCCTCAGCCTTCTCCACCTCAGCCTGCTCCTTCTCTGCTCCGGTTCTGGCTGCCTTCTGGATAGCCTCAATCTTTGGTCCCAGGACCCGTGACTTGAGCCGGGTGTAGACTTCCGCGGCCTTCTCCATCACTTCCTTGTTGGCCTTATAACGGCGAATCTGCCCACCAAGAGGCCTGGCTCAGAGAATGCAGCTGGCCTCACCCCCCACCCGAGACCCTCCCTATTGCTGCCACCACCTCAGCTCTCCTGGAAGGTGGCAGTGCTCAGCCAGTCCGCCAGCTTTCTCCCCACTGGCCAAAAGCAGCTGTGGCCAGGAACACCAGCTCCCTGGCAGACCTCCGCCTACTTGGACCCGCCTGCCCCAGCCCCCTTCCACCCCTGGGCTCCGACTACCTTTTTCAACGTGGCCACCACATCAGTGTTCTTCTGGAGAATATGCGAGGTCACCTGCAGGGTCCCAAGCTCCTCTAGTGCATTCAAACACCTCTTCACATCCTGCAGGGCAGAAAAGAAAGGAGGGACAGCACTTAGAAGACCCAGTGGGTCAAAGAAGGTCCCCCCAGAGCTTCCCCTGTGATGGGGAACTCCAGGGACGGCAGAAAGACCCAGAACTTGGAGGATCCCTGGGGCCTGCTCACAGCGCTACCTGGTGAGGACACCAAGCACACTGCACCTCAGGATGGCCCTCAGCTGGGGGACAAACAGACACAAGGATCCCTGCCCCACCCACCCCAAGGGACCCTGGAGTCACCTCCATTTCTGGAGACTTCGAAGGGAGCTGTAGACATGATGAGGTGGCAGGAACTGCTTCACTTAGGGAAAGTGGCTCCCCGTGTCCCCAAGGAGGATCTTACCGGATTATCGACTTTCAGGGCATACTTGATTTCACTATGCAGCTTCTGAAGCTTCTCCTCCACGGAAGGTTCTGTGGCCAGGAGAGAATGCACCACCTGGGCCTAAGCCCCCATGCCAGACATGGCCAAGAACCTGCCCGAGCACTGCTGTTGTGACACATGCAATCTTCCCTCCTCCCGACCTCAGCAACCTCGGGCGGCTAGGGCTTAGGCTGTGACTGGGACAGCCGGTCCCTCACCTTTCTTCTTCTCAACCTTCCTGTCCGGTAGGAACCCTTCTGACCGCTTCCGGGTTCGTTCCACCTTCATGGGCCTGTGAAGACTCATTCCCCTTAGGCCTCTGACCGATATCCACGAGGCCACCCCACCCCAACCACCAACATCCTCCCCACCGAGGGCTGGGAACTGCAGAAGGACACTTTCAGGAGGCCCTGGAAGCTGGGAGGAAGGGTCAGGGACCACTGTGACCTGGTCTAAGATAGGCACCTGGGACAAATCGTGTGAAATCTCAAAATTCTTTATTTTTTTTATGTGGCTGAGGATTAATAACTAGTACGTAAAACCTAGTGGATGAGTAATCATAGATGACAGCAACACTCATTAACAGTTCCAGTTCTACCCTACTGGGCAGTCTGACTGCCACGTTCCCCGTGGGCAGATTCCAACTGACGGTGGAGCATCACTTAAAAATGGCAGGGAGCCCTGGCCGGGTAGCTCCGTTGGTTGGAGCATCATCCCAATACACCAAAGCACGGGTTCAATCCCCAGTCAAGGCACACAGAATAATCAATGAATGTACAAATAAGTGAAACAACAAATCAATGTTTCTCTTTTTCTCTCATAAATTAGCAGAAAAAAATTTTTTAATGGCAGAGATGTGCCACCCCCATACCTTGGTGGGCAGTGGATTTGAAAAGCCTGAGAACCACTGGTCTGGGGACAATTCCCCACTTTGGCAGACACTGGGGCTGGGCTATTCCCTGTGGGGGGGCGTCCTGGGCATTGTGGGGTGAGGAGCAGCATCCCTGGCCCCCACCCACTCGATGCCAGAAGCACCCCAGTCAAGACCACAATCCTGAACAGGAGACACTTCAACTAGGTCTGTCTACCAAACTAAACTGGGAAGCTGGGCTGCTCCTAAGGGAAGAGGTTCCCCAAAAGGCTATAGACCTTGAGGACCAGGACGGCTTCGGGGAGCTGTGGAAGGACAGGCTAAGTGAGTGCTGACCTGGACCGGAGCTTCTCCTCAGGGCGCCCTCTCTTCTCCTTCTGGCTGGATCTCTTCACAGGCTCGGTGCTGTGTGGCTGCTTCTTAGCTGACTTCTTCACCTACAGCAGCAAAACGGGAGTGGGAGAGACTTGCCCTGAGCTCCTGAACTGTCCCTCTTAGAAATAAAGCATGACACCTCCTGCCACCACCTTAACACTGCTTGGAGCTGGTGGAATGGACAGGATGGGATGGGAAAGACTCCTGGGACCAGTCCGTCCCCAGAGAGCAGGTTCTCGGCCTCTCAAAGGGCCGTCCAACAGCGGGGCAGCCCACCATACTCCTCCTTCCAAGCAGGACAGTTCCTGAGGCAAGGAACTTGGCTCCCCTTTTGGGACAGAAGGGAGAGCAGCTGGGAGAATGTGTGTCGTCAGGTTCCCCCCACCCCCGTTTTGAGCGGGACCCTGGGCTCAGTCTAGAATGTGATGGGCCTGGGAAGTCGGCCTCTCAGATTCAGGCCAGACTGCGAGTGTCGCCAAAGTGGGAGCTGACCGGTCCGCACCACATGGCGCCTGGTGGTCACCACTGCTCCGCTGGCAGAAATGGACTTGCCCGAAGGGGTGATTGTTAGGGAGAAGCCTCCTCAGTCACCCATGTTTCCCATCACCCTCCATGAAGCCCCTGTGACCCCGCGAGGCTGGGCACACCTCTCTCTCCAGCTCAGCCTCGGGCTCTGAGTCAGAGGAGGACTGGGGACCCCGTCCCCGACCCTTCCGGCCGCGCTGCTTCCTGACGGGCTCTTCCTCATCCCTGAGCTCATCGGCGCTGCTGCCCCCGCTGCCCCCGTGGAGGGCCTCCCCGCGCTCGGCCCGCTCGCGCCTCCTCTCCTTCTCCTCCTTCTCCTGCTCCCGCAGCCGCCGCAGCTCCTCTTCCTGCTCCCGGCGCCGCCGGGCCTCCAGCTCTCGGCGGCGTTCTTCGTCTCGGCGCTTCCACTCGCTGATTCGGTCTACCTCCTCACTGTCGCTGGAGGTGTGGGCCAATTAGAGGAAAGCCTGGTCCTCAGGAGGTGCTGCTTCAGACCCACCCACAGCCTGGCTGAGGACCCTGCCAGAGGCGACCCGGGGCTGTCACCCACCTGTCACTGCTCGAGCTGCTCGGGGGTCGTTCGGGCTTCAATTTCCGCCCACGGGGTTTTGGGGGAGGCTTCTCAGCTATGAAGGAGGAGGAGGGGGTAGTCTTCTCCCACACAAGCCTCCAAGAGGGGTGGGGGACACCCACAGGCCAGCCCAGAGGCAAGGGTGCATGGAACCAGGTCAGGACCGGTGTCAGCAATCCTACCTGGCTTCCTGCTCCTAGGAGGTTTCTTTACTGACACATCTGAGTCGGAAGAGGATGAGGAGGCCAAGGAGGAGGAGGAGGCCGACCTGGCCACCACCACCGGCTCACCCTTGGCCCCTTCTGATTCTGGTTTGGAGTCTGAGTCAGAGGCAGAGGGCAGCTTCTGGGAGAGGCCAGGGCATGGAGGTGAGAGAGCAGACCCCAACACCCCCTGTAGCCCCCACAAAAACCCACCTTCCCCAAACTGGAAAAGCTTCATTTTGGCCTAGAATCACAGGGAGCCCTGGATGTGCCTGCGGCTGTCTGATCCTTCGCCAGAGTTACCACGCGTGATCTACCTAGACCTCTTTGCTCCTGGGTGAAGTGCAGGGGTCAAATGAGATACAGTTGTTTTTCCCAGTGGCAAGAGCTTTTCAAATACCAGAGTCTTGCCTGGAGGCCCAACCAGATGAGATGCCCCCTTATACCATCTCTGCCCTTGAACTCTGCTGGGCCCTCAACACACACCTGTGCATCACACACAACACACACTTGGACACAACTCTTACATAATCCTCACACATGCCAGACAACACACACGTGCACTTGCACACACCAGACACGTACGCCGATGCAAGCATGCACATGCTCACACATGCACAAGCACACACAGCACATGCACTCATACACACACAACACTCAGATTTCTCTCTTCCTCTTCCTGCCCCTCCCCCCCCCCCGCACAGGGAACCTAAAGCTGCTTCACTGCTGTCTGATGCCAGCACCCCAGCTCTCTACACCGGCCTGGAGACTCTGGTCAGCAGTGGTGGCAGCCAGGTCATCTCCTCATCAGGAAGTGCTCTGCACACACAGTACTTGGGAACTATGGGCTGAGGCCATCAGTGAAACCAGAGGTGGAAGTCGGAGGTGCCCTGGGGTCTCCTTGTGGCCTATGCCCTATCCTCCTCCAAAAAGAACCAGGCTCTAATTGTGGACAGTGGCTGGTAACCTTGGAGAGAAGTTCTAAGAGTTTCTCCCAGGTGGGTATGGGGTAAAAAAAAACCAAACACCTCTACCTTTTTCTTCCGTCCTGCCAGGGGGCCCCGCCGTGGCACCCGGACCACGGCTTTCTTCTCAGGGGTGAAGTCCTGGGCAGAGAGAAGGGAGTTGAATAGGCCCCACTGGCTGGCCACTGCTTTGCTCAGGTCCCTCCTGTGCATCACTCCCCCGCACACCTGGGGAGCCAGCTGCTTGCTCACCTGGTCACTGGTCTTCTCTGACTCAGACGAGCTCTCAGAGTTCTCCTCCTCAGATGGGGACACACTGGCCTGATCCAGGTCGCTGGAGGCCTTCCGGGCTCGTTTTGACACTGACATCTGAAGAGGGAGCAGTCCAAACATATCAGTGCCCAGGAAAGAGCGCGCACTCAGCAGAACCATCTCCCATCTGACCCCTGTGGCCCAGCGAAGAGCTGAGGTTCTAGAAGCTTTGAGAGGGCAGTGGGGACCCTCCATGAATCTGATAAAAAAACAGGGAGCTTAACCCTTGAGGACATTGTGCTAAATGAAATCAACCAGTCATAAAAGGTCAAACACTGTGGGCTGCCTCCTATTAGAGGTCCCTGGAGGAGTCAGATCCCTAGAGACAGGAAGTAGATGGCAGGCGCTGGGGCTGGGAGTCAGCGTGTAATGGGGACAGAGTTTCAGTCTGGGAAGGTGGGAAGGTGAGAAAGTTCTGGAGGCGGATGGTGGTGGTGGTCCACACCAATGTGAATATATTTTAAACCACTGAGCTATACACTTAAAAATAGTTAAAATGGTACATTTTATGTTATTTATATTTTACTAAGATTAAAAAAAGAAAAAAATCAAACCAGAAATACTTTCCCCAGAAAAACATATATGCACATACTTTGGAAATAAAGATGATGGTGGCTGTACAACACTGTGAATGTACCAAATGCCCGTGAACTGTGCATCTTAGAATGCTTAATTTTGTTATATAAATTTCACCTCAATAAAAATTTCAAAAGGTATGTGTGTGTATACAATACATTCATACAAACATACATGCATGCATGCATACATACATACAAATCTGACTTATTTCAGGGATCCATGGACTGATGCCCTCCCAAAGAAGCCAACTTAAGAGTCCTCCATGAAGAGAAGAAGCAAGGAAGCATGGAGAACTGGGCTTCAGAAATACGCCCTGGCTGGTGTGGCTCAGTGAACTGAGGCCCAGCCTGCCAACTGAAAGGTCACCAGTTTGATTCCCAGCCAGGGCACATGCCTGAGTTGCGGGCCAGGTCCCCTACTGGGGGTGTGCAAGAGGCAAATAATCTCTTGCACTCATCGATGTTTCTCTACCTCTCTTTCTCCCTCCCTTCCCCTCTATCTAAAAATATAGTAAATAAATAAAATTTTTGAAAAAAAAAAAAGATCCTTGTCCAGGGATAACCAGTCTTCCTCCTCAGGCAGCTGTTTACTTACCAAGTGCTTTTGCCTCTACTCTGTTACAAATAAGACTCATTCCTTCTTTACAAATTGCTTCCTAAGCACATCCCTGCTCCATGCCCTGTCCGAAGCCAGGCTGAACCGTGTCCCCCCAAAACTGAAATGTGAGAGCCTGACCCCTGGAGCCTCAGGATGTGACAGTATTTGCAGATGGGGGTCTTTAAAGAGGTCATTACAATGGGCCCCGATCCAGTAAGACTGGCGTTCTTATAGGAAGAGAGCGGGACACAGAGCGGAGAGGATATGAGCGCACAGAAGAAGACGGCCATCTACAAGGCAGGGAGCAAAGCCTCAGCAGGAACCAGCCCTGTTAGCACCTCAATCTTAGAATCTGGCCCTCAGAATTATACAAAAATAACTGTCTGTCATTTAAGCCCCCCAGGCTAAGATACTTTCTTAAGATGGCCTGAGCAAACCGTATCCTCGGTGACACTCCAACAAGAGGCCTCAGCTCCCGTGCAACTCAACTCATCAGGAGAAATGAACAGAACCATTAATTAACGAGTAAGTCCTGTCAAAACAGGTGAGGACGCTGTGGTAGGGAGTGACGGGTGTGCCTTTAAAGTGGGGGTCAGAGAGGGCTGCTGAGAAACTGCAGGACCAGGACACGGAAAACACAAGGAATGGTTTCCTGGGTTGAGGAAACAGCGAGTACAAAGCACCCGGGGTGGACAGCAGCGTGGCATTTTCAAAGGCATGGAAAGGAGCCGAGGTGGCTCACAGGCAGCGCCAAGTTGGAGGATCCAGCTCAGCTCCCCTCCCACCAGGGCCCTGGGAGAGTCCTCACTGCAGGAGGGCTGGTGGCTGCCGGGGGTTACTGAACCCTAACAAAAGGAGGTCACCCATGGGGCCATTAAGAAGGATGAATACCAAGACCACAGCATCCCTCAGATTTGGGAATGGAGCATCCAGGCTGTGCTAAGTGCAGTGGGGTTAAGAGCGAATGGTCTTTTAAATTCTTCCCCAGTAATGTTAAAAGGTATAATAATAATTAACTTATATTGTTTAATGAAAAGTTAGCAAAAAAATATTATCTGAACATACACTGACCTATAAATAGTGACTTCTCTCTAAGGGGAATATGGGATAGGTATTTACATACTTATGTTTTAACTTCTGTAACAACAGAAATTATGGGGACTTTTAAAAAAACAACCAAGCCCTGGCTGGTGTAGCTCAGTGGATTGAGTGCGGGCTGCAAACCAAAGGGTCGCCGGTTCAATTCCCAGTTGGGGCACGTGCCTGGGTTGCGGGTCAGGACCCTAGTGGGGGCCACATGAGAGGCAACCACACATGATGTTTCTCTTCCTCTCTTTCTCCTTCCCATCCCCTCTCTCTAAAAATAAATAAATAAAATCAAATAAAAACAATACCAAGTATAAACCATAAAAAGTTGGAGGCGGGGACTAAATGCCCAGAATTTAGTTATATATTCGTCAGAATTCATCCACGCCATAGACTATTCTCAACCACTGATACCTGCATCTTAAAATAACATTCAATGACAAGGAAACGTGCATATTAGGCGGGGAAAAATAGGCAAGACACATACTGCATGTGCGGATGGCCAATTCTATACTTCACACACACCCGCACGCCAGGTGAGACACACACGTCCCAGAGAAGACACCTACGAGTGCCCCAGCCCTTGGTGCAGAAAACGCTGAGAGGGAACGGTTCTTTTTCACCAGCATCTTGACACCTTACAACAATGAGCAGAGCTTACTGTTGTCACTGGAACCAGAAGCAAATGTTATTTTTAATAATGAAAATAATGCCTTAGTCTATCACGACTTTGCAAGAGGTGCTGGTCCTTTCATTCTGCACCCAAATATTTAGAAGCGGTCAAAAGGCAGAAGAGAAAAAAAGGCAGGAAAAAGAATATATCCAAAAGAACCGAAAAACACACGTCCACACAAAAACTTGTACACGGCTGTTCACAGCAGCGTTACTCATAATGGCCAAAAGGTAGAAGAAACCCAAATGGCCGCCAACAGATGAATGAATAGACAAAATGTGGTCCTTACAAAACAGTATCATTCAGCCATGGAAAAAAAAAAAGGGAAGCTACAGCGTGGATGGACCTTGAACACATGATGCTCAGTGAGAGAAGCCGGACATAGAAGGCCAGAGTGTGAGATTCCATTTACGTGAAAAGTCCACAACAAATCCAGAGAAACAGGAAGTAGATTCGTGGGTGCCGGCGGCTGGGGGAGGGAGGTGAGGAGTGGCTGCTGATAGGGACAGGGTTTCTTTTTGGGAAGATGGAATGTTCTGGAATTAGACATGGTGATGGCTGCACAACCCTGTGAATGTACTCAAAACCACTGAACTGTGTACCATACTCATGGTATGTGAATGGTATCTCAATTGTTTTTTAATGCATGTGGGAAAAAAAAAGAAAAGAAAGAGAGGGTATATGGGCAGGCCACAGGGTGCAGCCCCAGAATGGGAGCAGGAAGGGAGCTGCTAGGCCATCGGACCCCAAGGGCCCGGAGCACCTGGCCCACCCCCTACCTTCAAGGCTGATGCCTTTCGCTTCAAGCTACTGTTGTCACTGCTCTTGTCCGAGTCCGAGTCACTCTCCATCCTGTCGCTGGTGGCTGCAGCAGTCACAGCTGTGACAGCCATGACCCCCCTTTCCTCGTCGTCCTCACTCCTTCCAGCAGGGTCAGCTTCAGGGGCCTCGCTGTCAGAGGAGCTCACCGGCTGGGGGCGGACAGAGATAGAGTCATCCCCAGGTTTCAGTGGATTTCCCAACCAGGACAGGCAGAGTGCAGCACCCACTAGTGGCAGCGTCTCAAATGCCGGGGCCTCCTCACTTTCCCAGTGGGGGAACTGAGGCCCAGAAAGCCCTGAGAACTGAGGCAGGAGGTTCAGATGGACAAAAGTAGGATTCAAGCACTGTGGGATTCAAGGTCGAACCCTGGGCAAGTGACTTAAGCCTCTGTGCCTCAGATTCTACATCAAGCAATGAAGATACCACTGTTTTGGCCTTACAGGGCTACAATGAGGATGTGACACCAGTGTTATGTGACGTACTTAGGACAGTACCCAGACTGGCACAAGAGGTCCACCAAGGCTTCCTTATGATTATTATTTTCATAATAAGGAGAAGGAAGCCAACCTAGAACAGGCCCTCTGGGCTTGAATTTCAAGCCACTATTACTTGTTTTACCCAAAATTCCTGCTCAGGCGGTGACGGCCACAAAGATAGCAAACACATGCCAGGCTCATTTAAACTCAGTCACTTCAGGGAGCAGATGCTGGGTGCCAGGCACTGTGCTAAGTAGGTAGTGTGCACCCAGATATCAACAGGGCATGGTCCCTGCCCCAGGGGAGCTTACAGTCTAGTGGAAGAAACGACCATAGCCACTTAACAAACCAATGTCACACGGTGGTGATGCGCAGCAAGGAAAATACTGGCCCATGGGCAGGAGGGAATTGAAGTGAGGTGGGTGCCCAGTGGTGGGGGTATTTTACACTAGGAAGGGGGCCCTCAGAGGATGTGACAGTTTAGCTGAGGGGTTGTCCCAAGCATGCAGAAGAACAGGGGCCAGACACATTTGGGAAGACAGGATCAGCATAAATGAAGGTTCCCTAAGGAACCTGAACAGGCTGGGGAGAGGGCAGTGCACAGTGAAGGAGAAGCCAACGGCAGCGGAGAGGCAGGGGTTAGGCTGGGCCAGACTGTGCAGGAGTTACCAAGGCTCAAGGAGATCGGGCAGAGGGCACAATGACAGTTGGGCCACAGGGCTTTCTTGGGTCCTTTTGAACTTCTGGATGTTTTATGTTTGTGGGAGGAAAATGGATGAGCCCCAGCGTATTCAACTACCAATCACTCATCCAATGAATGTCACAGAATACCTACTACGTGCCCGGCCCTGTGCCGGGTGCTGGGGCTAGAGATGAGAAGACAGGGTCCCTGCCCTTGGGGAGCTCACAGTCTAATGGGGAGACAGACAAGTAAACGCACAATTACAACACGGCACGAGGGGTTAACCCAGCCAAATCCGAGTGTAAAAATTGGACGAGGTTATTTCATGGCATGTATGTCTTTTCTAAGTAACTGATTTTTTTTTTAAAGACACTGAGATTCTTACTTTTCTAAGTAACTGATTTTTTTTAAAAGAAAGACACTGAGATTCTTAAAAGCCACATTCTCTAGAAACGACCCCAATGCCTACCTACTGATGAATGTGAGTAAACGCGGGGTAGCTACAGAATGGACTGCGATTCGGCCGCAGAGGAGCGATCTGACACACACTAACCAACATGGGCGGCAGCTGAGATCGCACTCAGCGAGCAGCCAGACACAGGACCGAACACACGACTCCATTCACGTGCAATGCCCAGAAAGGGCAAACTAATCAAAACAGAAAGTGGGTTAGTAGTTCCTAGGTTTTTTTTTTTTTCTGAGAGAGAGACACATAGAGACATCAATTTGCTGTTCCACTTATTTATGTCCTCATTGGCTGATTCTTTATGCGCCCTAATCAGGGGTTGCGGGATCAAACCCGCAACTCTGGCGTATTGGGATGACAGTCTCACCACCTGAGCTACCAGGCCTGGGCCAACAGTTCCTGAGGTTTGGGGGAGGAGAGAATTGAGGGTCACTGCCCATGAGGAGGGGGATGGGAACGTTCTGAAATCAGTCAGCAGTGATGGCTGAACAACACTGTGAATGTAGCTAGTAATAGCCAAAGGTAGTATATGCTTTATAATTATGAATTTCATGTTACGTAAATTTTATCCCAATTAAAAAAAATAAGCATTACCCCAAAAAGCCACTTTCACTGGGCGTGGTGACAGCCGGGGTTCAATGGACTGGAGCACAGCAGGCACTCTGGCCGAGCGAAAAGCAAGGAAGCCAGAGGGGCCTGAGGGTGGGTGAGGAGTCTCTGGGGCCACACTGACAGGACGTACCAAGGGAGGCTAGAGTGAGGAGCAAGGAGACGGTTTCTGTGGCTGGGTGGCCAGGCCAGGCGGAGGGTCACGAACAGATGGACAGAAGGAGAGGCCAGGTCTCGGCAACACATCACAATGGAAACGTGCAGAAGAGAATGAAAATGTGAGAGCAGGAGTGTGGATGCCAGAGCTGGACCAGGGACAGCAGTGCCGGAGGAAGGGCGGACGGGGCGGAGGGAACCCCACCTGTTATTCCTCCCCACTCCACACTCACTCGTGTGTAAAGACCCCTTCTCCCCCCATGGAGAAATCGAAGTCCCGAGCCCTCCCAGCCTTCACCACAATCCCTATTTCATAGGCAAGAAAAATGAGAATCAGGAGTTGGCAGAACTTGGCTGCTCAGCACCAAGCCGTCTGCCTTGAGCATCGTAACCAAGGGCCTCAGGCAGGGCAGCAGGGCCCCGTTTACTGTTTGACAAGGTTAAAAAGTGTAGCACTAAGTAAGGCAAGGCCCAAACCTAAAACGCCAGAACTTCACGATGGGTTTCTATCACACCTCTGCTCCAGGACCGAGGAGCACCACTGGTGAATAGAAAAGGGAAATGCTATCCCGTTTGTCACTTAGAGAGTAAGTGACTAACTGGCTGGTCCAAAGATCTTTTTGCAAGTGTTAGTTAAGTGTGAGCCACCAGACTCTGAGCTCATCATCCCCCCCGCCCCCAACTTGTGGGAGCTGTCATCCTCTTTTTGCAGATGAGAAAATAGGCAGTGTGACAAGAGTATACAAGCAAATAAGTAACAAAGCCAGGATGCAAGGCAGGTCCACCTTAGCCACAAGCCTGGGCCCCGCACACAGCTAGTGCTTATTAAATCTCTCCTCACTTCTGCCGAGCTCTTGACCAACTGTGATCTGGTTTGTGCCTCCACGGCCGTCAGGCAATTGGGACGAATGGGCATGGTCCACAACTGGGGAAACTGTCTCCAGGAAGGCAAGTGACTTGCCCTATACTTTGCTTGTGGCTAAAGCCAGAAACTCTGATCTGGGTGGGCCCATGGGATCTAAGCGCCTGCCAACAGAGGCTCTGGGAACTCCTGGTCACGTGGAAAAATATGGGGGAGCATCCCGACACCCAGTGGCTGAGTGAGATGAGCACTAATTTCTCTCACTATCCTAAGGGATCTGGAGGTGAATGAGATGCAAAGGGCAGATCAAATCCAGCCTGGCCTCCGCATTCCCAACTACCATCCTGCACTTACTGTGCGGCTGCGCTAGGTACCTGACATGCACTTGCTCATTTGCACCCAGGTCCAGGCACCCACACAGCATGGCTCCTGATCCTGGACCCCTCCACGCAGAGGTTATTCTCTGCACCCACTTTCTGCCTCAGGGCCCCACCATGGCTTGTATCAGCTGGAGGAAAAATAATTTCAGCCTGGAAGGCAGGAGGCCTAGAATTTAGTCCCAGCTCTGCTCTAACCAGCCTGAGAACCTTGAAAAGGTCCCCGTACCTCTTCCTCTATCAGTGACCAGGATGTATTAACTGGAATCCGGCTCCAGGGTCCGGCAGAAGTAATGCCTGCTTGAGTATGATTGGTAGGGTAATAATATGGGTATAATAATTTATAGTTTTATTTTGAACATTTTACCTAAAATGTCATATAGTGTGCTTGTGTGCATTGTTATGTTACAGAATTACTTGCTTATGATTCTGTAATAAAAGATGGGGGCATTATTTGTGCTGGACCCTGTAGGTCAATGGTTTCCCCCCAGGGTGATTTTGTCTCCCACGTGGATTTGGCAGTATTGAGAGACATCTGGTTGTCATGATGAGGTAGGTGCTCCTGGCACTGAGTGTATGGAGGCCAGAGATGCTGCTTGACACCCGTGGTGCCCAGGACAGCTCCAAAGAATAATCCGGCCCGAATGTTGAAAAACTCTGGTCTGGGTCTAAAAAAATCTCAGATTCCAAATGGGTCACTCTGGGAAATCAAGAGAACTCTCTGGGCCTCAGTTTGCTCATCTGTAAAAAGGAAAAGATGCCACTGGCCGACCCCACTCTCAGGATCACTGTGTGAATCAAAAGACAATGAATGAAGCTGCAGCGATACCGAGATGCCATCTTCCACCTCCTCTCTGGCAAGGGCCATGGGACAGGTCTTGCCGTTCACTCCTGGCAGGGGCACCAGATAAGGTAAGGCTGTCAAAGAATGAGGCAGTTCTCTGCATGTTGCTATGGACCAGTCGTCAAGATTTATTATTATGGGGGAAATAAAGCAAATCAGAGAAGTATATGCTTAAAAAAAAGAAAGCTATGTAGCGTTTCCAATGAATACAGTGTCTTGGAAGGATGTGGAAGGAACTGCTCGCTGTGGCTGTCCTGAGCGGAGACGGAAACAGAGGACCCGACTGGGTCACTCCTAATGGAAACAGGAGGCAGAACTGACTTTTCACCACACACCCCTTTTGTAACTGGGTACCAGGAGTCTTCACCGCCACTCCAAGTGTAAAAATAAACTACAGCCCTGACCAGTATGGCTCAGTGGGTTGAGTGTCACCCCACAAAGCGAAAGGTCGCTGGTTCGATTCCCGGTCAGGCTACCTGCCCGGGCTGCAGGCGCAGTCCCGAGGTGGGGTGTGTATGAGAGGCAACCAATCGGCGTTTCACTCTCACACTGATGTTTCTCTCCCTCTCTCTCTCCCTTCCCTTCTCCTTGTAAGGAAACAGAATCTTAAAGAAAGGAAGAAGACTGACAGATAGACAGCAAACAGAATAAAAAAAAGACTGCTCAAGTACCCATAAAGCAATGATTCTAAAACTGAAGGCCTGCCTACGGACTGGCTCCATCAGAAGCATCTCAGATGATGCATGGGAAGAAAAAACCCCAAGGTCCCCAGGCCTCAGCCCTAAACTGCTACATCTAAACCTCTGGGGTGGAAAGGAGGCAGGGATCTGCATTTCAAACCGGTGTTCCATCTGTGGGCATAGACTCATTAGAGAACCAAAGAGCAATGATAAGCTCTCACACTCAGAGCTACTTCTCAACTTGGGGAGCCTTTATGGGGCTGGTTTACTGCCAGTCACATCATTTTTCAGTTTTGTTTCCTCGAGGGCAGGCATCTACACAGTACTTCACAAGCTGTGGGCGTGCAATAAATATTAAATGGTGTGATGATTCACCAGGAGGCAATAAGCTTAGGACATAACCAAACAGAACTAGAGGTGGGGCCAGAAAAAGATCTCATGAAACTCAATGACCTTAAAGGCCTTCAGATCCATTTACCCGAGCTGGGGACATGCAAAGCACAGGAAAAGACGGGCACCAAAGCAGGGGGATCTCTGTCTCCCAGACCCATCATGGTAGGTGAAAGTCAAATGCCTCCCAACACGCACTAAATGTAAGCCTGGTCCAGCTGTTGAATGAACACCAAATTTTAGGCTGGGAGCTCCTGGGAGGCGAGAAATATGTGAGTCATCGTGAATTCCAGGTCCCTAGCTGTGCGCAGGTGTCAACACAGGAGTGTCTCAGGGTAGTGGGTGGACTGAACCACAGGAGAGGTGCACTCAGACCATCTCAAGACCCAAAGTTCTCAAGCTGGACCAGGCGCCACAGAACTACTCCAACCTCTGCTCACACAAACCAGATGCTCTCCGACTCCCGCCTGCCTCCCATAGACCCTGCTGCAAGTGCTTTTCCTCCCTACCAGCCAAGCTCTGGCCCCTGCAGTCAGTTTATTCCCGCCGACCTTGTGCCCATCCCTCCCCACACTGCCCACAGAAACCCCCAAAGCAGTGGCTAATAGCAGAGTGGAGAATCCTGGCTCAGCCTCCCCTCATCTGCTTCTTACCCCCAAACACCCAGAGCAAGGCACTCTGCCATCCTTCTGCGGCCTTCCACAACTTTTTATGGCCTTACCATCAACTTTGCTAGATGCCTTCCTTTCCCTGAATGTTTCTAGATTCCAATTCACCTCTAAGACATCATCTCTGATGCTTGGCATTTTTTTTCGCACCTGAGCAAGAACTCTCACATCTATTTACTAACTGCTACCTTTTTGAATCTAAAATCTGACCATAATGGCAGAGTGGGAGTTATTATTAAAAGAGAAAACATTTTCCTTAGAAAACAAAAGGTTTTATAAGAGTTCTAACAACACTCGTATAAATTCATGGTAATCCCAAAGAAAGAGGTCTCACCAGGGGACCCCCTCCACTCCGCCCAAGGGACACTGGTAAGCAGTGTCTGAGGTCATGTTTGGTTGTCACAACTGGGACAGAGAGGGTGCTCCTGGCATCAAGTGGGTGGGGGCCAGGAATGCTGCTCCACACCCCACTGTGCCCAGAATGGGCCCCACAGAATGATCCAGCCCAGGTGGTCAGTGGTACCAAGGGCGATCAGTCCTATCCAAGAGACCTCTTCTTTTTCTGAGATGAGCTAAGGCTACTTCTAGTTCCCAGCATATGAGCACCCCCTGACCTGGCTCTGTGGACCCCATGCCAGCTGTCCCCCACCCCCAGGTACTCACCAGAGGGGCGCTATAGCTGGCGTGGGGATTGTTCTGGATCTCCCACAGTCCCTCATTGAAGCCTTTCCTCTTGTTGGGTTTCCCGTACTTCTCTTTCCACTTGTCGTAGGGAAATAGGTCCTTGGGTCCCAGGAAGGCTCTGAAGAGAGAAATCACACCAGTCCCAGGTGAGCCAGGGCACACCAGGAGGCACCAGGTGGGAAAGACCAAGCCCAGCGAGGGACACTTACGTTTCGTGTGTACCAAAGAAGAAGATGGGGTACTTGTTAGGTGGGGGTTTCACGGCACCATCAGCGATGTCATCAATCTGCAGTGAAAGGACAGTATGGGGATGGCTGAGGGGCAGGGCAGCTTCACCCACTAACTCAGAAAATCACTCAGAAATCAGACAGGTTGTTTGGGGGAAAGCATGCCAGGAGAAGGGAAGCCTTCAACCTAGGAAGATGCATCACCTTCCAGTTAGGTATCTGCCTTCTTCTGTGCACCCCATCCCCCACTGTCTATCTGTCCCTTCCCCCACACACGGGGTGCTCTCTCTGCCCCAAAGGTAGGTTCTTCACCTGAGCAAAGCCGAAAATAGTCCTCTGAGCATCCAGGGGGCGGGGCCAAGCTCAGCTTCTATGAACTACCAGAACCCTCCCATAGGACCCCCTCCCTCAAAGAGGGGATCGGTGGTGGGATGGTTAATCTCCCAGAGGCTGCAGCTGGCAGCTCTAAGGATGCAGAGGTGGGGGGTGGGCTGCAGGAGACAGGCCCTGAGCATCCAGGAAGTCCCACCCTCTCCCTACAGACCCATGGGCTCCAGCAGCTGTCAGTCACCTCCCCACAGGAGGCTGGCAGCCCCTTTACTTCCAATCAGGTGCTTGGAAATGTTCAGGGCTTAAGAGAGCTGGCTGGAAAAGGGTTGGAGGAGAGGCAGAAGCCGGTACTCTGGAAAGGGAAGTGCCCATGAAGTTTCATTGCTCTGGTGTTGCCCAAGAAAATAAACGTGAGCAAATGAGATTAAAACAGGTTCTCTAGCCCCCATTAATTCCTTACCGTCCTCTTCAACACCTGGGGACTGCAGAATCTTCCCTGCTCCCCTCACCCATCTTCCCTCCTGTTTATTTTTTTTCCTTCCTCACTTTTAGATGCTACTTTTCAAATCCTTGGCCCTGGGCTGTGGGTCTCTTGGGCATCCACCCCAAGCATCCCACTACCACACAGAAGCATCCCAAATGCCATCAGCCTGAGGCCCAGCCCAGCATGCCTACCAGGCCATCTTCCGCTCTGGCCTCACCCAGGACTCACCTCTGAGCCTGAGGCCCAGACATCCTAGCAGCAGCACCAGCTCCAGACTGTGCTCTGGGCCCTGGGCTTTGAGGCTCTCCTGACATCCTATGGAGGCCTCCCTGCACTCAAACCCCCAGCTTTGACTGATGACCTTCTGTTTACTTTCACCCAGAGGTAGGGAGCATCCAGGCTGAAACGTCTGGCCATTCTACAGGACTGGTCCAGCAACTCATGCACTCCTATTCGAGTCAAACCTTCAGCCTTGACCTTCCACTGTCTCCTGCTTCTGCATGAGCCTTGCACCTCTACCCCCCAAATTCCTTCAGTCCTACCAATCTCAGCCCCAGGGCAACTTTATCCTTAAGACCTTGGGTTGACAATAACCTCCAGGTCCCTCCTCCACACTGAACTGACCTGGACAGTCCCGGGAACTCCACCCTGCAGATCTGATAAGGGATCCTGGGCTCAGGTCTACCCTTCAGACCTGGATGGCATCATCGGACCTTTTGGGTCCTTTGGATCATAGCTTCCTCCAAAGGGGATCCCCAAAGTCCCATCTGCCCAGCCCCCTTCCCTCATATGTTCTCTCTTTTGGGCTTGATTCCCCTTTGCAAGGGGCTAGTCTCTGATTCGTGCATCTGGGAAGACTATCCCATCCCAAGCCCTCCCTCCACCCTATGCCCTCCTTCCACTCCATGCCCCAACCAGCCCCCTCCATCAGGCTCCAGGGGGAACCCGCAAACATCTTATTTCAACTTCTGATCTTAGATGCCCAACAACATGATCAGATCAAGTCCTTTCAGCTCCACTGACCTTATTAACAGAGTCCTAAGCCCCATTTCCAGCCCTGGCCTCCCTCAGCCTTGACCCTCAACCTTTCTCCTTTGCTGCACCCGTATTCCCTAGCCACGCTCACACATGGTCCCAGGACCCCCAACCCCTCAGAACTTGGTTTCTTATGGCTTCGCCAATGAGGCCTTCAGTTCGGGACTATGCTTCTCATCAATTTGATCCCTCTCCTCAAAACCAAGTCTCTCAGCTACCCTCCTCCAAAGTTGAACCATGCCAGCTTAGGCCACAGATCCCTCAAACCCCGCGTCCCTCAACTCTGGGACCTCCGGAGTGCAGGTCCCCGGGGGTGCGTTCTTCAGGCCAGGGCTCCCCAGGGTCGTGGTGGCCCGCAGTACCTCGGAGTGCCAGTTCCTCAGGCCTGGGACCCCCCAGGCACCCTGCACGAGGGATCCTTACTCCCAGCGACGCCCCCCACCCCAGCCCAGCGGCGCGCCGGTGCTTAAGGCCCAAGGTGCCTCAGACCCCTGAGTATCCCAGGCCCGAGGTTCCCCAGATCCCTAAGGCCTGGAACTCCCAGATACCCGGCGGGCGGGTACTTTAGGGCCCGGACCCCCAGACCTTCAGGAACGCAGGTCCCTCAGACCATGGGGCCCTCCAGACCCGCGGCGCGCGGATCCCCTCAGGCCCGGGTCCTCTACTGCCCCACCCCACCCCCACCCTCCGCCTGGCACATCTCCCGCCCGGCCTCACCCGGGCCGGCCAGTGCGGGTAGCCCTTCATCTTGGCAAACACCAAGTCCCCGGGCTTGAAGGCGTGCGGCATGCTGGCGGCGGGAAGCCCAGGCCGCGGGAAGTGGCTGCAGCAGCGGCAGCGGCGGCAGCAGCGGGAGGCGAAGCCGGGGGCGGGAGCAGGGAACGGAGGGGGCGGAGACGGCCGCTTGGGCAGCGGCCCGGCGCGTGCTTATTGGGCGGTGCGCCGCCGCCGGATGTCCCACCTTCCTGCCGTCACCGGCGGGGGACGCGGTCGCTCAGAACCACGTGCGGGGATAGAGGAGCGCGGGGTCCAATGAGAAGAGAGGTTGGAGAACACGTTAACGGGATTGGATAACGGGTAGGGCCCAGGGGCGTAACCCAGAGGCCTAATTGAAGGGGGAGGAGGTTATGGAAGGTGAAAGGGGAAAGGGGGAAGGAGGGAAACAGAGGTCCTCTGGGAGCTAAGAGGAGAGCGGCCGACCTCCTTCTGCCCAGAGCCTAGGATGAAAGGGCGGGCTATAGACCGCCACTGGGAGAGGGATTTTATGGAGGGGAGGAGGCACGCCATTGGATACCACTGTAAAGAACACCCAATCAATGTAGGCGGCGGGTCATTTGATAGCCTCAAGCTCCCAGGGGCGGGGCTTAAAACAGAGCTGCAGGCCATTGGGTACCAAAAGAGAAATGCCTCGAGATAGGGAGCGGCCATTGGCTATCACAGGAGGCGTGGCTTAAATATCTGTCCTCCATTGGTATCGTTAGAGAAGAGGTTAACGCAAAATAGGGAGGTGTCATGGCGTATCCTCCAGGGGGCGGGGCTCAGGAAAGGGGCGGAACATGGGGGAGTTCTTAAACAGCCATAGAATGTTTAGAACTCTAAGGAAAAGTTTGTTGAGCATCGTGTGCTAGAGCCACAAAATACCGTATATAGATATTAATTCATTGAAGAAAAATGTTTTGAGCACTGCGTAGTCAAGTTACTTAATGGCTCTGTGCCTCAGTCTCCCCAACTGTAAAATGGGATTCGTTGACTGATCTTATGCAGGTACTGTTAAGTGACTAAACGCCTGAGGCGCTGTAAACTGCCTGGCATTAGGAAATACTAGAAGCACTAGATACCGTTAGCCTGCTCTCCAAGAACTGAATGTATTAGGACCCCTGTGTTAAAAAAACTTAACTTCCATGGCTGAAAGTCTTTTTTACAGAAAGGATGTATTAGGTCATTTAAAGAATTAGAAGGAGAGGAGGGGGAGAGGAGGGGGAGAGGAGGGGGAGGGGAGGGGAGGGGAGGGAGAGGAGAAGAGGAAGGATTAAAAGAAGAATTAGCCCTGGTAGGCTTGCTGAGTTGGTTAGACATTGTCCAGATATCCCACGGTTGTGGCTTCCATCTCCAGTCAAGGCAGATGCAAGAATCAACCAATGAATGCATAAATAATTGGAACAATAAATCAATCGATGTTTCTCTCAAATCATTTTTTTTAAATTAGAAGAAAAAGAAGAAGACAGCGATCTTAGGGTATGGAGTCTAAACCACCAACAAAATAGCTAAATAGGAAAAACAACAGGATCATCCATCTTGGTGTTTGCAAGTGTTTTTATGTATTGAGTAGGGAGGAGGGGAAGAAAGATAAAAGCAATCTGAAAGAATTTACATTAGCTATAGGCAAGGGGTGGGAGAAAGTGAAGTCAGGGCTGGGGTTGAGTTGTGGGGTAGATGCAGCAGAGCAGAGTCCTTATAGCTTGTGTGTAAATAAGTAGGGGCCCTGGCTGATGTAGCTCAGTGGATTGAGCTCAGGTTGCAAACTAAAGGGTTGCCAGTTCAATCCCCAGTCAGGGCACATGCCTGGGTTGCAGGCCAGGTCCCCAGTACCAGGCATGCAAGAGGCAACCACACATTGGTATTTCTCTCTTTCTCTTCCCCTCTCTCTAGAAATGAATAAATAAAAATCTTAAAAGAAAAATAGGAAGCAGGGGCTCTTGGGATTCTAGGGTACCTGACTATTCTCTTTTTACAACAGATAATCTGGGAACTATCTGCCTGGGTGTTAATTTAAATTTTTTTAAATTTATTTTTAGAGCGAGAAGAAGAGAGGGAGAAAGGGAGAGAAACATCGGTGTGTGAGAGAAATATTGATCAGTTGCCTCTCCCACGCCCCCAACCGGGACCCTGCCCAAAACCCTGGCCATGTGCCCTGGCCTGGAATCAAATGGGTGACCTTTCAGTTCATAGGCCAACACTCAATCCACTGAGCCACACCAGCCAGGGCGGCTTTATTATGTCACAGATGTGGAAAACAGGGTTGTCTGGATGTTAATTTAATAATTCCAACATACACTAAGGAGTGTGAGCAGCCTGTCGTTTGTTTCACACTGCAGTTGTTCTCTGAACCACCCTGTTTGTCTCCTCCTTCCACCCTCCGGCCTGCTGTAATCTAACTTAGGGCATCTCAGAATTTTTCCCTTTTCACCCGCTGGGAGGAACCCGGAGCAAAAGAACCAGAGTGTTTTTTGTTGTTGTTTTTTTTAAAGCTGAGTACTGGGAAAGATTTCGTCTATCCTGGGAACCAGGAGGACTTTCTGGAGGAGGTGGTTTAACCAGAGACATGAAAGATAAGTAGAAATTGGCCCATATAGTGAGGTAAGTGCAGGCTATTGCAAACATCCAAGTTTGGGATGAAGGAGTAAATGAGGGGAGAGGAAGGTAAGGCTGGAGGGATCCACCGAGGACCCATCATAGTGCCTTGTAACCATTAGTTAGAAATTTAGGTTTTAATTTAACTTCTTGGGACAACATTGGAGGGATGTGATCACAGGATACAAAAAAATTACTTTAGTCTCAAGAAATATCCTTGTGCGTAGAAGCAAGCCTATCCGCCCCAGGCCTGATAGGCTTCCGTAGCTGGCAGGCTATGTATGTCTTCCCACATACTATGAAAGGGACACCCTTTGAGACCCTTGACCAAGGACAGGCTCTCGGCTATTGACACATGGGGAACAGAAGGACTACTGTCTCCAGTTTACCTCTGCCCACAAATTCCTCAGTGTCTTTCCTATTGTACTTTACTTCCTGGCCAGCTTCCACCCTGACTATGATGTAGCTCACTTCCTCATCAACACAGCTTCATTGCTCATCATACTGCTGCCTAAATTTCCCCAATTCTGTGGGGGTCATCTCTTTGACATCAACAAATACTGAGGGATGAGGCTGGAGGTGACGTTGGAACAAACAGCTGTCACATCTTTCTCTCCTTCATAAGTCTTATATCTTGAAACATCCAGGAAGAAAATAGCTTTGAAAATGGGGCTTCCTAGACCCAGCCCTGCTAGGTTTCCTTGAATCAAGAAAGACAAGTAATGTCCGCCCACCAGGACAAAACAAAAGGAAGGCAGGTGAGGAAGGGGTCAAATCACTGTCCTCCACAGCAGAAAATCTTTGGGCAGCTCGTTTGGTGGTTGAGTTTTTTCCATATCTTTCTCCCCCACCACCTTCCAGCAATGTTTTGCTATGTATTTTCCCTATAATAAGGTTTTTTGAAATATACCATCTAATGCAGCAATTTCAACCCTATGTATCTACCCAAGAAAAATATTAAAAATAAACATCCACACAAAAAATTCTATACTCACAGTCATAGCAGCCTTGTTCACAACTTCAGGAGGAAATAACCCAAATGTCCATCAGTGAGTGAATGGATAAATCAAATGCAGTATATCCTTATGATGGATCCCATTCAGCAATAAAAGGAAATAAAGCACTGATACACACTGCGACGTGGATGAACCTCAAAAGCATTAGGCTAAATTAAAGAAGTCAATCAGAAAAGACCACATGTTGTACCATTCTAACATCACATGGCATTTGATGGCATGTCTCCAAAAGGCATATATTTCAAGAAAGAAAGTATATTGGTGGTTGTCTTGGGCTGGAAGTAGGACTCCAAAATGACTGCAAATGGGTGTGAGGTTTCTTTATTTAGGGTGATGGAAATGTTGTAAAATTAGATTGTATTGATAGTCATACAACTCTGTAAATATACACAATTGTACACTTAAAACAGGTGAATTTTTGGTACGTAAATTATATGTCAATACAGCCATTTCAAAAAAAAAAGATATCCTTGACTGGTATGGATCAGTGGATTGAGTGCCAGCTTGTGAACCACAGGGTTGCCAGTTCAATTCCCAGTCATGGCATATGCCTGGGCTGCAAGCTAGGTCAGGTCTCCAGTAGGGGGCGCGAGAAGCAACCACACTTTGATGTTTTTCTCCCTCTCTCTTTCTCCCCCTCTCTAAAAATAACTAAATAAAATCTTTAAAATAAAATGAAAAAATAAAATAAAAAATCCTTAAAAAAAGAAAGAAAAAGAAAATGGTCGAGATGGTAGATTTTATGTTCTACCACAATAAAAATAATAAATAATAGCCTTGGCTGGTGTAGCTCAGTGGACTGAGCACGGGCCTGTGAACCAAAAGCCCGCGGTTCAATTCCCAGTCAGGGCACATGACTGGGTTGCAGGCCAGTTCCCAGCAGGGGACCCACGAGAGGCAACCATACATTGATATTTCTCTCCCTCTCTCCTTCCCTTCCCCTCTAAAGATAAATAAATCAAATCTTAAAAAAAAATAATAAATGCACACACCATCAAATAAAAATATCTGACACATACTTCTTTAACAATGGCTAATATTGTAAATTTCATACTACATCTATAACATTAAAGAATGTGTTGTTATCTGAAATTCAGATCTAACTGAGCTTCCTGTGTTTTTATGTGTTACTCTGGGCGCCCTCACACAGGAGTGGAGGGCACATCATAAGTGAGGAATGTGGCGCCTGGACTAGGACCAGGTACAGATGGAGAGGCTGAGGTCTGGAGAGGAGTATGGCTTGCCCGAGGTCCACTTCTTCCCCAGACCTTAAGCCAGTGTAGAAAAACCAGCCTGCCGGAGAGACTTCCTGCTCAGACCTGGGAGAAGTGAGGCTCGGATAGAAGCCTGGAGGCAGATTTCTCTGAGAGGGTGGAGAGGACCCCCAAAGTGGCCAGCCAAAAGGGGAAGGATATTTAAGTCTTCCCACCAAATCAGAGGCCAGTAAAAACAAAGGTGAGCCATTAGTCATCAACTGGGGAGGCAGTATTACTTCCCGTTCCCTTAGAGGTGGGGCCTGGTACCTGGCCAGAGGAAGCAAGGCAGGGACGGCGCTGCCCCGGCCCTTCAGAATTTTGCAAAATGGTCCCCTCTAAGCAGCAGGTGGCCTGAGCACCTACTATGCACTGCAGGCTTGGTCCAGCTTACTGCCTCGGCCACAGCCTTCAGTTCTATCATTAACAAATACTTACTGCACACGTACTGAAGTGGACCCAAGTGGAATAATAACTAACATTTATCGAGCAGCTAATACTATGTTTCAGACCATGCTGTATAGTATACATTTATTTATTTTAAAGATTTTATTTATTTATTTTTAGAGAGAGGGGAATGGATGGAGAAAGAGAGGGAGAGAAGCATTGATGTGTGTGAGAGATACAAGGACCAGTTGCCTCTCACACACCCCGAATTGGTGTGCAATTGGTGTGCAGGATCTGGCCTGCAACCCAGGCATGTGCTCTGACTGGGAATTGAACTGGTGACCTTTTGGTTTGCAGGCCAGTGCTCAATCCACTAAGCCACATCAGCCAGGGCTATAGGATACATTTAACATAGCTAACTTTATTCCCACGTCAGTTGTTATTTTTCATTCCTACTTTCCAAATGGAGAAAGTGAGGCAGAGAAATAGCACCAATGGGAGTTGGAACCCATGAGTATCAGACTCCATTTTCCTTGAGCTTCTCCCCACCTGAGCTGTGAGAGTAGCATGCTCATCTACTGCAGGCTTACTCGGAGCCACAGGAAGCTCGCCTCATTTGTTCTCCCCAGGAGCTTGTCAGAAATGTAGAATCCCAGCCCCCTAAAGACACTATGCATCAGTGTACATCTATAACCTGCATTTAAACAGGCTCTCCGATGGGATGTGCGTGTGCACTGTGGTTTGAGAAGCACCTCACTGAAGTGTGATTGGGTCTGATGATTCTGGGTTGGATCCCTACCTCTGCAAACTATGGGGATATGTCTGAACCTGTGCAACTTTCTATATAAATTGACGAAAAATGTTAGCACTTCTTTTCAAGGGTTATTTGGCTCAGGAGTTGTAGTCATTTCTTATTGCTTCTGGGACTAGTTACCATAAACTTAATGGCTTCAAATAATGAACATTTATTTTTATCATTCTGGAGGTCAGAAGTGCAGAATGGGTCTCCCTGGGCTGAAATCCAGGTGCCAGCAGAATTGCACTGCTTCTGGAAGCTCTAGGGAAGAACGTTGCCTTTTCCAGTTTCTGGAAGCTGCCTGCATTCCTTGGCTCATGGCTCCTTCTGCCGTCTTCAAAGCCATGATAACAGTGAGTGGGGTCCTCTCATATTTCTTCCAGCATCGTATCTCCTTCTCTGACCCTCTTGCCTCCTTCTTATGAGGATGCGTGATGACATGGGCCCACCCAAGTGATGCAGGATGATTTCAATGTCCTGAATCCTATCACACCTGCAGCATCTCTTTTGCCACAAATGCTACCATATTCACAGTTTCTCAGGATTAGGACCTGATTATCTTCAGGGGCCATTAGAGGTTTTACAAGAACGGGCCCTATAGTGTTGAAGTCCTAGCTCTGCTGCTTAAAAGCTGGGTGACATTGAGGAAGTAACAGGACTTCTGTGGGCCTCAGTCTACTCATCTGCAGAATGGGGGTCACAACATTGCTTGATTTATAAACAGAGCCGCTGTGAAGAAGATTATGAAGATTACACATAGAATAAAACATTGGCTACCCCCTCAGCAAGCTTCCTGACACGTAGTATGTGCTCAGTAAATATTACCAATGATTATTAAAAGAGGGAGAGGCTTCGGGGGCCCAGAGTAAACTTCATCCAGCATGAGGTAGGTAGTCAGGAAGGGCTTCCTGGAAGAAGAGAATTGAGGATGGGGACGGTCTCTTTCATCTGAGGGAGCTTTCTAGACAAAGGACTTGAGTTGAGCTATGAATAGTCCCTGGTAGAGGCAGAGAGGAAAAAGTTATGAAGCTTCTTAGACTCCTCAGGAGCCTCGGGGCCTTGAATGCCAGGCTGAGGGAAGAGTGTGGGTCCCCACTACTGTCTGGCTGTGTGACTTTGGGCCAATCTCTTTATCTTTTACTTGAGATTATAAAAGATATGATCCTCTATTTCACCGTGCTAACAGTAATTTTCAATATTTTAAACATTTAAAAAAGATGAGAAGTGTAGCACAATAAACACTGTATGTTCTTTTATTAGTTAACTATTGCATAACAAATGACCCGAAAACTTAGTCACTGAAAACAACAAACATTTATTACCTTGTGTAGACCCTGAGGGTCAGGAATCTGGGGAGTTCTGGTTCAGGGAATCTCATGAAACTGCAGTCAAGATCTCAGCTAAGGCTGCCTCATTCGAAGGCTTGACTGGGGCTGCAGGAGGCCCTTCCGAGGTGGCTCCTCACATGGCTGTTGGCAGGAAACCTCAGCTCCTCGCCTCCCCAAAGCGCTGCCTGAGCCTCCTCACAACGTGGCGGCCGGCTTCCCCAGAGTGAGTAACACCAGACATTGAGCCCAGCTCTTTATATCTAGTCTCAAAGCTGGACACCATCACTTCTGCCCTTTTCTATTTGTTAAAGGCAAGTCACTAAGTCCAGCCCACACTCAAGGGGAAGGGAATTAGACTCCACCTTTGGAAGGGAGGAGTGCCAAAGAATTTATGGACATATTTTACAATTACCACAACCCTGCACCTATATTCAACAGTTGTTAACATTTCCCCATAAGTGCTTTATATATGTGTGTGTATATATACACAGATAACGGTTAGGGTGTTTATATGGGGGTTAGTGGTACAACCAGATCAGTCAAACTCCATAAGTAGCTTTTGTTCCCTCCAAAACTTAACTGTTAATAGCCTACTATTAGTGGGAAGCTTTACAGATAACATGAATAGCCAATTAACACATATTTTGTATGTATTCTATACTCTATTCTTACAGTAGAGTAAGGTAGAGAGAAGAAAATGGCAAGAAAATCATAAGGAAGAGAAAATACATTTACATTATTTACTGAAAACAATCCATGTATAAGTGGACTTGTACAGTTCAAACCTGTGTTGTTCAAGGGTCAAATGTATGTATTTGTTTTTAAACATTTGAAAGTTTCTTTTCTTTTAAAGCTTTTATTTATTTATTTTTAGATGGGGGGAAGGAAGGAGAAAGAGAGAGAGAGAAACATCAATGTGTGGTTGCCTCTTGTGCACCCCACACCGGGGGCCTGGCCTGCAACCCAGCATGTGTCTGAGACTGGGAATCGAACCAGCGATCCTTTGATTTGCAGGCCAGCACTCGATCCACTGAGCCACACCAGTCAGGACTGAAAGTTTCATATATCACGACACTTCACTCCTAAATACTTCAGTATTTCTTAATATTAATAACTTTATTATATAAACATAATACCTTTATCACACCAAAGAAAATTCAGTTATTCCATAATACCATTAAATACCGAGTCATTTTTAATTGTCTTCATTATTCTAAGTCTTTTTCAGCTTTTTAAAAAAAAATCAGGATCAAATCAAGGTTCATTCACTGCAGTAAAGGCTGTGTTTCTCCAATCCCTTTTATTTAGAGTCTTGTTTATTTTTCACAACACTGACTTTTTTAAGGAACCAAACCAGTTGGCTTAGAGAGTGTGTCACACACGGGATTTGTCTGTTTCCTTGTGATGTGTTTCATTTGTTTCTCCACCCCTTGTGGTTCCTGTAAGTTAGGTGTAGAAGTTTAATTCAATTCCTTTTCAAAAAATATTATTTTGTTTTTTATATATATCATATATTTTTTAAGGATTTTATTTATTTGTTTTTAGAGAGAGGGGAAGATAGGGAAAGAGAAAGGAAGAGAAACATTGAAGTGTGAGAGATACATTGATAGGTTGCCTCTTGCACGCCCCCAACTGGGGACCCGGCCGGCGATCCAGGCGTGTGCCCTGACTGGGAATTGAATGGGCGAACTTTTGCTATGCAGGCCGGCACTCAATCCACTGAGCTGCACTAGTCAGGGCTATATAATTTTTATTTTTAATTTAAAGATTTTATTTATTTATTCTTAGAGAGAGGGGAAGGGAGGAAGAAAGAGAGGGAGAGAAGCATTGATTGGTTGTCTCTCGCACATGCCCTGCCCGAACTGGTGTTGGCCCGAAACCCAGTCATGTGCTCTCACCTGGAATCAAACTGGCAACCTTTTGGTTTGCAGGGTAATGCCCAACCAGCTGAGCTACACTGGTCAGGCCTAAATATTATTTTCCATAGTAAAAGTCATAGAGCTCCATTACATAAAATTTTGATACTAGGAGAAAAAGGAAGAAAAATTCCCTATGATTTCCCCCAACCCAAATAACCGATGTTAGAATTTTGCCCTTTTCCCCTGTGTTGGTTTTCCACAACAGGCCTTCTACATACCACAAACAGGTGGGTAGACAGTGTCACCTACTGCACTTTTACCCAGTGCTCTAGAGTAATAGGGAGCCTCCAGGTGATTTCCGCCTCCTGGTATTCACGTTACTGTGAAGTCCCTTCTGACATTGTACCAGGGTTGGTCTGTGTGACCAACACAACGGCAGAGATGATGGCATGGCAAGTTCAATATCAGGTTATAAAAGCCCTGCAACTTCCTTCTTGGTGCGCTCGCGCTCTCGCGCTCTCTCTCTCCATCTCCCTCTCTCTCTCTCTCTCCCTCTCTCCACACCCCCCCTTTCTCTTCTTCTCTCTTTCCCTCTGAAGGAACCCAGCGGCCATGTTGTGAGGACATTCTCCCTGTGGAAAGGTTCATATAGAAAGGACCTCATGACTTTGGTCAAGAGCCAGCAAGGAACAAGGGCCTGCCAACAACCATTTCAGCTTTGAAGTAGGCTTTCCTTCAGTCAAGCCTTTAGGTGAGACCGTAGCCCCGGCCAACAGCTTGACTGCAGTGTCACGAAAGCCCTGCACCAGCCAGCTAAGCCACTCCTGAGTCCTGGTAAACAGGAATTGAGATGTTTGTTCTTGTAAGCTGCTAAATTTGGGGAATAATTTGTTATGTAGCCATTACTACTGCTATTGCTGCTATTTAGTTCCCATGTTCACACTTGGTGGTGGCTATAGAGTATTCCATAGAGGGGTGAGCAGACCACGCATTACTTGCTGTCAGCAGAGAATCTCCTCTCCCCTTCACTCACCCTGCTCCAGGTACCATGATCCCTGAATAAGCTATCACCTCAGGACCCTTTCCTTTGCTGTTCCCTCTGCTTGGAGTGTTCCTTGCCTAGATATCCCTGTGGTTTTGTCCCTCATCTCCTTCAGAGGTCTCTATTCAAATGTCAGACCTTTCTAGCCTGTCTAAAGGAGGGCTCCCATCACTCTTGATTGCTCTCTCCTACTGTATTTTTGATGGAAGTGAGCACTGCCTGGCATTACACACTGGTTCAATAGCTGTGAGCCCCTCAAGAGCAGTGCCCTGCCTGTCTTGTTCCCTGCTGTGGCTCTACTGGCTGACATGTAGTAGATGCTCAGTAAATGTTTGGGGGAATGACCGTTCTCGCATACTACCACATGGAGAAATTACAGCCATGAGAATTCTTACCTAATGTATGTGTGTGTGTGTGTGCGTGTGTATACTTTTTTTTTTTGCTGGAGCATTTAGAAAGCACATCTCAGATGTTGTTTGACCCATAAGTATCTCAGAATACATCTCTGAAAAAAATATTTAAACACAACTGCCATGACCTTATCACCCTTAGCAAAATTAACAATAGCTCCTTTCTATCATCCTATGTTCAGACACATTCAAATGTCCGTCGTGGTCTCAAAACCGTCCTTTTCCTGTGCCTGACCCTCTTATTTGGTGTTGCAAACTGCCCCCACTCTGCTCGCTCCCATTCCTGTTTCCACCTTTTCTCCATAGCGCTTAACACCATCTACCCTACCATACGTTTTATCATATTGTCTGTCCTTCCCCAACCCCATCGAAAAAATCATGAGCTCTGCGAAATCAGAGAATTTTAATTCATGCTGACTCAAAAAATATTAAAGGAGTAAATTATAACGTCTGCTATTTATTGATCCTTTCAATTGCATTATCGTGATTACAATCTTGCTAGGAAGTGGGTGCTATCTTAACCCCATTCCACATATAAAGGACACTGAAGCTCTGGAAGGTTAAGGGGGATGGGGGGGTACTGGGGATGGCCATGGGGCTGGGCTGTAGGGGCCTCGACTGCCCCCACAATTGAATTGGAACTTTATCACATAAGCTCCGAAGAGCCAGGAAAGGCTCGTGAGCAAGGCCTGCACTTCTTCCGTGGGGCCAAGTTCCCCTCTCCTTCTACCGCTTGGGGTACAGAAAGGTGCCTAAGCGCAGCTTGCAGCTAGAAGCGCCTTCGTCGCCCCTAGCAACAGAGTCCCGGAAGAACTACAGAGAGGAGGCTCAAACGTGTAGAGCGGTCGGGGCAGGCCAGCCAAGCGCGGAAAGCTAGAAAGGCGCGCCCGACCGATTGTCACGTGGGCTAGTACGGGAGGCGGGACTTCCGGCAGCCCCTTATTTTTTTTCCGGTTGCTGGCTCTTACAGACCCCTCCCCGACTGGGCCTTGGGCCCTATCTCCCCGCGGCCCCCTGCCGCTGGGCCTGCCGCCACCATGAAGAAATTCTTCCAGGAGATCAAGGCTGATATCAAGTTTAAAAGCGCAGGTCCCGGACAGAAGCTTACGGAGTCGGTGAGGTTCGTGAATGGCGCTGGGGCGTGAAGCCTGGGGGCGGAGACGGTCAGGGGAGGCCGAGAGGGCGAGAGGTGAGAAGGGGAGAGATCTCGGGGGCAGGGGCCACGGGGAGCGCGGTGGGTGTAAGGGGAAGTGGAGGCCCCTGGGGGCGGAACGGGAGGGGCGAGACCTGAGGGGGCGGGGCTGTCGGGAGATGGTGATCCATGGAAAGACTTGGGAGGGGAGTAGGGGGTGGTAAGGGAGAACCAGGAGGTGAAGAAGGGTCCCAGAAGAAGCATATAGATTTGGGGGAACCTAGGTGATGGGGATTGGCGGCTGAGCCTGGAGAAGCAAAGAGTTATCGCCCATGGTGTGGGGGGTCTGGGCCCTGGGTCTGGAGTTTGAGAGAGGACTGAATGGGAGTCTGGAAGGCCAGGGAATCTAAGGCATTGTTGGAAGAGTTGACAGGGTGAATTGGAGGGGGCTGCGCGGGGCGGAGGAAGGTCTAGTAGGAGAATGGAAGTGGGTGGGTGGGGGTGGAAAGCGAGGGGGGGTGGGGTATGTCTGTGATGGGAAGGAGACGGGGTCCTCGTGGGTGATGGTTGAATTGAATGGGAGGCCCTTGGGAGACTTGGGAGTGTGGGGGATGTGGTGTGCACGCTTTTAGGCCTCTGTGAGTTTTCTGGGGAGGACTTGGAGAAAGGAAGGCCCTGGGGCGAGAGTGCTAAGGCAGTGGAGAGATGTGCAGAGGGCAGGTGGCGTGAAGGAGTCAGTAAAGTGGTGGAACAAGTGTGTATGCTAGACTGTCAGGTCTGGGCTGCTGAGAAGGAAGCTCCACTTGGGGGTGGGCCTGGGAGGTGGTGGGGCTGCTGTAGGGAGCTATGAGGGGGGTGAGAACTCGGGGGTGATCCTAGAATCAGGAGTGACTGAGGAAAGACCCCAGCCTGGGCAGGGTTCTGTGAGGAATAAGGAAAGGGACTGTGAAGAGGTAGGGGCTGGGAGGGGTAGGAGGAGAGGCAGGGAGTAGGGCAGGAAGGCAAGGCAAGGGCGTCGGAGTTGTGTGAGGGAGAGTGGGTGCAGGGCAGGGACCTCAGGACATGTGTCACAAAGATTGGGGGCTCCTGAGATCCATGGGAGGGGGGTGCTGAGTGGGAAGAATGAGACTCTTGAAGGCCAGGTTCATGAGTGAAGGGGGGAAGTGCAGTGGACAAAATCAGGTCCTAGGAACCTGAGGAGGGAGAGGAGGGCAGCTTAAGAGGGCCATGGAGAGTGGTGGACCGGACAAGGGGCATCCATTCATTTGCTTGACAAGTTGTGGGCATAGGTGGGGGCTGGGGCTACTGGGACTGTGATGGGAAGAAGGTGGGGGCTGTGTGGGTGATTGTCGTGCCAGACTGGAGGCCTGGGAGGAGAGGGGACGGAAGTCATTTGGAGATGCAGGCTGTTGTGACGTGCCTGGAGTGAGCTGGGAGGCTCAAGGTGTAACACTGGAGAAGTCGGCATTCCAGCTGCCTGTGACTGCCACGACCAGTCCGTAGAGACAAGGATTGAATCTTTATGGGTGCTTTATTCAGATGTCGGTGATCTGAGAAGATGGCAGGGTATGTACCCTAAAAATCATCTGAACATCTCATCTCAAGCCAACTTTTTTTATAAGCAGAAGGAAAGGATAGGTAGTGGGTTTGGGAAAAGGTTAATCAGATAAGGGTTGCAGACAGTGATTTTCCTAGTATTTCTGTAACTACTGATCAGCAATCCTTTATCTGCATCACTGACGTCAGATACCCTCTCAGTAGCTTGCAGATCCCCTGGGGCACAAAGGTTGAATTGCTTGTCCACCTCCGGGAGTCAGGCAGGCCACCGTGCTCAGCTCCCAGAACAATAGCTTTCTACATGCATTAGTTGCTTAAGCCTATCAACTATGCCTAAAGCTAAAATCTTTAACTCTTGAGTTCTCATGTCAGGTGTGCTGGAGGGGTGTCAAGCAGGACTCTCAGGGCTTGCTTTCCAGTGGGTGGAGATGGAAAAAAGAAACCAATACACACATGATGAAAGATTAGGTTGTGCCTGGGGCTGTGAAAAAAATAAGCAGGGACAGGGGATAGTGAGTATTGGGGGTGGGGGACCTTTAGATGGTCCAGGAATTCGGCTCTTGAGAAGGTGACATGTGACCTGAGACCTGGTTGAGGTGAGATTCAGCCATGTGGAAATCAGCCCGTGTGTCTCTCTCTCTCTCTCTCTCTCTCTCTCTCTCTCTCTCTCTCTCTCTCTCTCTCTCTCACACACACACACACACACACACACACACACACACACACACAGCACACCGGGAAAAGCCAGTGTTCATGCTGCCTGTCACCTACCAGAGCCAGTAAGCAGAGATGGGTATTGAATCTTTATGGGCGCTTTATTCAGATGGCCAGTGATCTGAGGAGATGGTGGGTTTGCACCCTAACAGACCGTCTTAAATTCCACTTTAAATTGATTCTTTTCATAAGGAAAAGAGTGTAGTTAAGGGGTTTGGAACTCAGGGGAGACGTTAATCAGATGAGAGCTGCAGCATTCTTTCATCTGTGCCCTGGGTGGTGGGTGTTTCACCCTGGAGCGCAGGGGCTCAGACGCCATCCTGATTGCCTGCAGTCCTCTTCGGACACGGAGGTGGAACTGCCTGTGGCCTCCTGGAGTCAGAGTGGGTCCTACCTTCAGTTCCTGAAACAATGGCTTTTTACATGCACTGATTACTAAGCTTATTAGCTATTACCTGAAACTAAAAATTTTCCAATATTTGAGTCCTCCATCAGCTCTACCTTCTCCCAAACCTCCTTTCCTCATCCCGCCCCCTGGTGGCACTCTCAGGTAGCAGGCACGGGAAGTGCAAAGGCTCTGTGGCAGAAACCGCCTGGCCCACAATGAGCAGCAGCGGTGAGACCAGGGTAGAGAGAAGAGTGAACCAGGGAGACAGGCCTATTGTTTGTGGCCTGCGGGGACACAGGTGACTTTAGGGTTCTGTTGTGCAGTTGTTGGGAGGACTTGGTGTAGAGGTGTGATAAGTGCTAACTTAGGTTTTAGGGGGACCCCATTGGCTGCCCAGCAGAGTGGGCAAGTGAGGTATCTTAGAAAGTGGCCCAGGGTATTTATTTCATTGCTTTAGAGAAGAAGGGAGGGAGAGAGAGAAAGAAAGAGAAGCATTGATCAGCAGCTTTCTCGCATGTACCCCAACCAGGGATGGAACTTGCAATGTGGGTGTGTACCTTGACCGAGGAATTGAATCTGTGACCCTTTGGCTATGGGATGATGTGTTCCAAGCAACTGAGCCACACTGACCAGGGCTAATGGCATTTTTATAGAATGCCATTATAGAAAGACCTCAGTACCACATAGGACTAGGGTGGGTTTACGTGACCAATTTTTTCTAACATGAGGTTCTCAGCTGTGGGGCAGGGATGAGCAGGAAGCAGGTCCCAGAGGCCTTGGAACAAGAAGAGGGGGCTGTCCACACATCTGAGCAAAGTAGGAGGGAGTGAGGCCATGAACTGAGAGCGTTGGCTTCTGGTAAGGTTTACTGACTCAGCACATACGATCCTAACTGCTGGGGCCCAGAGAGGGTCCTCAAGGAGGAAGGTGGGTGAGGTAGGTGAGTCAACCAAGGTGGGACTTCTCTGCTGGGATATTCAAAACTAGATCCTTTTCTTCCTTCCTTCCTTTCTTCCTCTCTCTCTCTCTCTCTTTCTTGCTTTCTTTTTCTTTTTTAAAGATTTTATTTATTTATTTTTAGAGATGGGGAAGGGGGAGAGAAAGAGGGAGAGAAACATCAATATGTGGTTGCTTCCCGTGTGCCCCCGACCAGGGACCTGGCCTGCATCCGGGCATGTGCCCTGACTGGGAATCGAACTGGCGACCCTTTGGTTTGCAGGCCAGCATGTAATCCACTGAGCCACACCAGCCAGAGCCAATACCAGATCATTGTCCTACTAAGTAGATAAGAAGCCATCCATCCCCTGAGGTTATCACTACACTTATTTCCCAAAGTGGAGGTGATATTAAACTTGATCTTTGTAACATACTTAATACAGGGCTTGCGTGTTGTCTGAACTTCTGCAAAAGGAGATCTTAAGACCGCCCTTAGAGGGGTGTGGTTTGAGGAAACAACACTGTGCTGCCTGGCACACAGTAGGTGCTCAATTAATGGCACTGTGACTGCTCACTGTTACAGACAGGAAGGGTCAAAATTCTTACTCAGGAGGGAGCTGGGGGAGGGTTGACTCCTTTCAGTCCTTCAGTTCCTGATGACATCAGGGTGCTTAACCAGGATGGCCCCTGTGTGGAGGTGAATGCTGTTAACCCCAGTTAACAGGTGATGCCTCTGAGGCCTGGGCCAGTGAAGGACTTGCCCAATGGGGCAGAGCTGGGAGTGAAATCACCGTCTGCCTCCAGGGGCTGTTAAGG
The DNA here is from genome assembly GCA_028533065.1 of Trachops cirrhosus. Classification (NCBI taxonomy): domain Eukaryota; kingdom Metazoa; phylum Chordata; class Mammalia; order Chiroptera; family Phyllostomidae; genus Trachops; species Trachops cirrhosus. The sequence goes on along the minus strand of CM052545.1, from coordinate 37,397,622 downwards.
GAGATGTCTGTCTGATGGGGCAGGCGTAGAAGTGGGAGAGGGGTAGAGGCTCTTCTGTCTGACCTTCTATCACTTCACTTTCCCTCTGTTTCCCCCCAGGGAGAAGGCCCCCAAAGAAAAGCCCAACCAGCCGGTGCTCCGGCAGCCCCGCCAGGGACCTACCGATGAGGCGCAGATGGCAGCTGCAGCGGCCCTGGCCCGGCTGGAGCAGAAGCAGCCCAGGGCCCGGGGCCCCACGTCGTCACAGGACTCCACCCGGAACCAGGGTGAATTGTGCTGTCCTTGGGCTGCAGGGTGGGGGGGGCAGGCGAGGTGAAGTGGAGTGAGGCCTCTGTCCCCTCTGTCCTCGAGGCCTGTCCATGGCTGTTCACAGGTCCCAGGTCCTGTGCTTGGTCCTGGATGAAAATAATTATATAGCCAATGATGTGGGGGGCTTTAAATTCATTGTTGTGAGAGGAGGGAAATTTGGGGGGAAAGGAGCAAGGGTCTGGCGTGGTCTGAGTGCCACAGATGTCAGGGAGGCCGGAGAGGGGAACAAGGGAGGAGGAGAGGTTGCAGGTCATTGTCAGGTCGTCAGGTGAAGTGTGGGGGCATGAGGTAGTGTTGCAGGAAGATGGGCTAGGACCTCAAACTGGAAGGACGACTAGAACTTGACCCACTCAAGGGCCAGCCCTGGACGGGCCACACACTGACCCATTTCTGCATCTCCCTCCAGTGAGAAAGGAACTTCAAGTCGAAGTGACTGTCAGTGGGAGCTCGAAGGCCCCAGGGACTAACATGGTAAAGGCATCCATCTGGCAGCATGATACCCCGAGGGGTGGCCTGGGGCGGGGAGCTGGGCCACCCCTAGATTCTTGCCTGTAAGCACTTGGTTCTGGGGGCGATGGGCGCACAGAAGAGACAGCAGGGTGGGAGAGGTCACCTCTGGCTTGGGGAACCCTGCCTTGAAAGGTTGAGGCAGGTTGTGGTTGTGTTGATGTTGACTGGGGCCTCCACACTCAGCACCTTAGGGTGCCAGGCTTGGGTGCTGAGGGTAGGACTGGACCCTGTTAGTTTGTGGGTTACAGCCCAACTCCATAACCCCATGAGGATGGGTGCTGTTGTAGTTCCCACTTTTCAGAAGAGAAAACTGAGGTTCAGGGAGGTGAAGGCAGTGTTCTCAATCATGCACCTCAGAACCACCAGGGCCGAATGGGAACCCCAGCCTATGCGACCCTAGAGCCTGCACCCTAGCACGGCCCTCTGCAGCCTTGTCAGGAGGCAGGAGGGCTCGGTGGAGTGCGGTGTAATCTGGCCGTTCAGAAGGAGGTGGGGCTCAAAGGAGAGCTCTGCAGAAAGGGCATTCCTAGCAGTTCAGCCTTTGAGTTCTCACTGGGTCTTAGGGTGGAACAGACCCTAGATAGACATTGCCTGGGAACTGAGGCCCAGAGGTGGGCCGGGACTGGTCCAGGGAACCGTGACTCAACTCCCCACCACGAAGCCCCTTTTCCGCCAGGTAGCAGGGACAGGAACAGCAGAAGCCGCTGATTGAGTGCTGTGTTCGCAGCTGCTATGCACTTTTTCTTTCTTCCTCACCTTGTTGAGTCCTGAGCTGGTCCTGCAGAGACGTTTCACAGACTAGAGAACATCCTCAGAGGTCCTCGGTCACCGGGCCGAGGTGTTCCATGGTGGAGGGGACAGCGTTGAGACCAGGGGTGTCTGGCTCCCAGGGCCATGCTTTCAGGGCTGTAGCACTCAGTGACTTGGGGTGGCATCTGTCCACGGTCCAGGGTGAGACACTTTCATCCCCATCCCCCCAGGTGCCTGAGCCCAGAGAGGAAGGCTCGACCCCCCTGGCAGTGCCTGGAGTGTACTTCACCTGCCCTCTCACAGGGGCCACCCTGAGGAAGGACCAGCGGGACAGCCGGATCAAAGAAGCCATTCTCTCAGTGAGTGGAGGCCTTGTGCCCGGTCCCTCACTCAGAGGTTCCAGGGTTGGAGCTGCCTTCAGTGAGCCCCAGGAAGGCCAGGTGGCACAGATCCTTCTTAGTGTCCCCACCTGTGCGTGTTGTATCAGTTGTCACTTGTTCAAAGAAGAAATGCTTACGTGCGGTACAAAATTCAGAATACAGAAGGGTAGGCAGACAGAAGCCACCTTCCACTCACCTCTTGCCCACCCTCCCAGGTGACAGCCTCTGTGGGTAGTTTAGGTCCCAGTTCAGGGACATTCCAAGTGTGTACAAACTGCTGACGTATTTGTGTCTCCCCTTCGCTTGTTTTGATTTTTCATGAAAGGTAACATACCACTCACGCTAAACGTAGGAACTACCAGCTGTTACAGCAGTACGAAAAGAACTTTAGCATTTTTTTTTCCTTAAAACTGCCTTTGGAAATAATTTCAAACTTAAAAAAATTGCAAGAAGAACAAAAAGAACAGTAGGTACCTTTGTCCTGGGTCTGAGTTTCCCATCACCATCGTAACGGGTTATGACAACCTGAGGGCCTTCGAACGCACACATCTGGTCTCTTAGAATCCTGCAAGTCAGAGTGTGACGTGCCTGTCACCAGTGGCAGGAAGGCTTTGCTCCTTCTGGAAGCTGTGTGGACAGTCCATTTCCTGGCCTTTTCCAGCTTCCAGGCCACCTGGGTTCTGTGTCCCCTACTTCCATCCTCATGGCGTGCGATGCCAGGCCGAGTCCTGGTCCAGCTGCCATCTCCTGGTTCTCTGTCCTGACTGGCTCTTATGGTTACTCTGGGCCCGCCTGGATTGTCTAGACTAATGTCCAGTTTTAAGGTCCGCTGGTCGCAGCCATAATTTTATTGCATGAGGGCTGCTGATGGTCCCTCTTCCCCAGGAGGGAGGGCACCGCTGAGGTTTTTCTCCTCCTTTTCTGCTGAGTGCGTACAGTTGGAGCCCCGAGACTGTTACTCTACCATTATCACTGCTGCCTCCTGAGTAACGAGGGCCCCGGGCTGTGAGGGGAGCGCTCTCTGACGTGCTCTCCTTACTCCGCCCAGCACTTCTCCGTGGACCCGGTGGCTGCCTCCATCATGAAGATCCACACGTTCAACAAAGACCGGGACAAGGTGAAGCTGGGTGTGGACACCATTGCCAGGTGAGTGGGCGCCCTGTCCCCCACTGAGGGTGCGAGTCTTGGGCCTCCAGCACGACCTGCTGAGGGGACCCAGAAGGAGCCTAAACCTGAGAGTGAGGCCAGGCTCCATCCTTCCCTCCTCCTGAGCCCATGAAGAGAAGGGGCTTGGCCTCTTTGGGTCTCAGTTTACCTGTCTGTAAAATGAAGGGGGTTACTGAATTGGGGATTCCCAACCCTGGCTACCCTTTGGGGGTCATAGAGAAGTGTGAAGGAGGTGGGTTCCCACCCTACTGCCCTGACCACTGAGCAGGTCCAGGGGTGCTGGGAGTCTGTTTTGCTCATGAGCTCCCATGGACTCTGGTGAGCCATGGGCACTGGAGGCCCATTCTGGCTCTGTCCATTCCCCCCCACACCGTGGTCCATTGGTGCCTTCCAGGGCAGTCAGGACCCAGGAGCAGGTACAGCGATGGGCCCCAGGTGGACAGTGGCTAGGGCAGTGGTGTCCTGTGCTGGCCCAGGCTGTGGGCACCAGGGGTCCGAGGTGTGATGGCACCTCCTCCACCTCTTAACCACGAGCCTGGGTGTGGCTCTGAGCCGCTACCCGCCAGGGGGTGGGAGGTACAGAGGGGCTGGTCACCCAACCCAGGCCTGTCCTTGTTCCCCAATTCTGCCTCAGGTATCTGGACAATATTCACCTGCACCCTGAGGAGGAGAAGTACCGGAAGATCAAGCTGCAGAACAAGGTGTTCCAGGTGAGGGCTCTGTTGAGTGACTGTAGGCAGTGTAGCCAGCGTGGCCGGGCCAACGGTCGCACAGGGCCTAGTCTGGCGGTGGGGCCCAGGGAGGGCTCCTCCAGGGTTGCAGGTGGAGGTAGGCAGAGGTGGCAGGTGGAGGGGGGCTTTATGTACGTAGGTCATATGTAATATTTATATGTAATCTGCTCTCCCCACCACTCCTGGCATGTTTTGACCTTAATTTGAACTAGTTGGGATCATATCAGCACTGGGGGGATTTCTCACATAGACTTCTGGCTTCTGAGGAGAAATCAAGGGGTCCCGCCACCCTGGTCCATGTTACTTGTGCTGCTGGCAGGGCCCTCACTCTTCCCTACAGCATCATACGCAGCCCTCCCCCCATTTTGAACACCCCCCGTGCTGTTCTTTGGCTCTTCAGCTCCTCTTCACCCTGGTTGTTGGCCTCTGGGGTCCCATTCCCTCTGTGAGCAGCTCCTGGAAACCTTGAAGCCTCTCCTTATGCAGCTTCAGAGGCAGGGGAGGGGGGCTTGTCCTGCCCAGGGGCCAACCCCTCCAAAAGAGGGGCTGCTGGGCCTGATGGGACCCACTGGGCGGTTGGGTTGGTGGGGCTCGAGGAGGCCCAAGGGCCTGCATGACTTCGGCTGTGTTCCCAGGAGCGCATTAACTGCCTGGAAGGGACCCATGAGTTTTTTGAGGCCATTGGCTTCCAGAAGGCATTGTTGCCAGTTCCAGATCAGGGTAAGCTGAGTAGAGAAAAGCCATGGCTGAGTCGGGAGGTGGGAATGGGAGGAGCTGGCTCGGGGGTTTTCTTGCCATGGCACAGTGACATCCCTGTGTGCCCCAGAGGGCCCCGAAGAGTTCTACGTGCTGAGCGAGGCCGCCCTGGCCCAGCCGCAGAGCCTGGAGACGCACAAGGAGCAGCTGCTGTGTGCCGAGCCCGTGCGGGCCACACTGGCCCGCCAGCGGCGTGTCTTCCGGCCCTCACCCCTGGCCTCTCAGTTCGACCTGCCTTCTGACTTCTTCAACCTCACGGCTGAGGAGGTCAAGCGGGAACAGAGGCTCAAGTCTGAGGCGGTGGAGCGGCTGAGCATGCTGCGGACCAAGGCCATGCGGGAGAAGGAGGAGCAGAGGGAGATGCGCAAGTACACTTACACGCTGCTGCGCGTTCGCCTCCCCGACGGCTGCCTCCTCCAGGGTGTGTGCTGCCTGCTGGCCAGGGTCGTGGGGGAAGGCACGGGGCGAGGCCTGGGCGGTGGGTGGTGTCTGTGCTGATTGGCTGGGCTGTGTGTGGTGTAATAACTGCAACTGTGGGTTTGCTCTGCCTCCAGCAGGAGGGTCTGTGGTCTGAGCTTGTCTGAGCTTCTCTGGGCTCACCTCCACTTGTCTGGGCTGGGTGGGCCCTGGGGAGGGTTCCCGTGATCTCCAGCCTCACTCCGACTGTTCCACCCCTCAGGGACCTTCTACGCCCGGGAGCGGGTGGCAGCACTCTACAGCTTTGTTCGGGAGGCCTTGCAGAGCGACTGGTTGCCCTTTGAGCTGCTGGCTTCGGGTGGGCAGAAGTTGTCAGAGGACGAGAACTTGCCCTTCAGTGAGTGTGGGCTGGTGAGTGACAAGTCGCCGCATGCCGGATCTCTGGATTCTGGCTGAATCTGCCCCGCATGCCCCGTGAGGGCGGTGCTTTTCAGTACAGGGTGGTCCTAGGAGAAGGGGTCCCAGGGCCAGACTCCTGGATTTTAGTTCTACCTTTCTGTTTATTCACAATGTGACCTGCATAACTTCTCGGAGCCTCAGTTTCCCACCCTTAAAATGGAAAAGAAGGTGTCAAGTATGTTCTTTTCTGAGGAGCAGAGCCCAGATGAGATTGGAAAAGAGAGGAGTTACTGGGGAGGATGCAGGAGGAGGCTGGAGGGCAGCCAGATCCTGATGCAGGGAGACCAGGGAGGAAGGTGTCCTGGCCCGGAGGTCCTGAGTGCTGCCCAGCACCAGGCAGCCTCAGCCAGGCCAGGTGTCCCTGAACCCGGGTCCTTGGTAGGAGGGGCCACTGCTTCGGGAATGGGCTTACCGAGTGACTGCTGTTGTTACCACTGGGAACAGCCTTGGGAGGGTGTGGCCCTGGCTCCAACACAAAGATTTGAATGTGAGGATGTGAACTTTGTCACGTAAAGGCCAGAACAAGGCTGAGGCTTCTCACACCACCACAGGTGCCCTCGGCCCTCCTGACCTTCTCGTGGGACTCGGCAGTGCTAGAGGACATCAAGGCTGCGGGGGCTGAGCCGGACTCATCTATCCTGAAACCCGAGCTCCTGATGGCCATCGAGAAGCTCCCGTGAAATAAAAGCAGAGTTGGCTTCAGCCCCCATGGGTCTGTGTCATGCTCTCCTGCTTCCTCCACCACTGCTCATGTCCCCGCTCCCCCTCCACCTCAAGGCCTCCCAGCCTCCTCTGGGACTGTCTGCCCAGCCCACAGGCAGGGGAGAGCCACTGGTTGGCCTGTGACCACCACTCCAAGGGCTTTCAGGGGACAGCTGCTGTGCTGTCCTTGGTAGCACTGGCTTTAAGCCTTATCCAGCTGCTAATAACATGATTAATGGAACCCTAGGCATGACAGACGTGAAGACCTCCCTGGGCACGAGAGTGGGCCTGCAGCATGAGCCCAGGCCCCACATGCTGTGGCCCAGGCACCATGGCTGGCCCTGAGGCTGCCCTGTAGGATTGCTGGTGACAGCAGCATAGGGTGGAGATGCTTAGCCTGTCAAGACAGAATTCTGTAACTCTAAATTCTGAACCAAAATAAACAGGCTCTTTGACTAGTCTCCTGGTGGTGAATTCCAATTGTGTGTTGCAGGGCAGGTCAGTAGCCGCAGTCACCCAGTGGACAAGCCCATATTCCTGAGGGAGGGCACCCCCGGGGCCCCGGACCGTAGGTCCAGGTCCGAGGCCCTACAGAACAAGTTTCCACATATGTTTGCATCCTCACCCCTGGAACCTATTAATGTTGAGAACATTCACAGAAGAGAAAAGTAACGAGGGAATTTGTGTGTGATTGAAGACCTTCAAATGGGCGATTGTCCTGGGTTTTCCAGATGGGCCCAGCGTCATCCCAGGTGCTCTTTTATGTGGAAGGAGGAGGCAGAAGAAATGGAAGAGGCTGTGCTGTGGGTTTCAAATTTGGAGGAAGGATCCAGAAGCCAAGGAATGCAGTGGCCACTAGAAGCTGGAGAAGGCAGGAAATGGGTTCTCCCCTGGAGCTCCCAGAAGGAACCAGCCCTACCCACACCTGTATTTTAAAGTAGCGAGACCCACTTTAGTCAAATAAGATATCCAGAACGGTAAGAACAGGTGTGTTTTAAGCCATCGTTTTTAGTGATACAATGTTACAGCCGCAGGGACTAAGACGGAAAAGCAAGGCCTGGAGCGTCAGAAGTACTCATCCCTGTTCACACCCAGGCTGAGAGATGCCCCCTCAACCACTGGCCCGGATCATCCCCTCCCTCTTACCCCCCAGCAGGCTGCTAGCTGTAGCTCATAGACACTCCTCCTTCAGAGGCCTGGCGGCTGGTCCTGACCACTGCCAGCTGGGTGGCAGAAAGACTTGAAGCTTCAAGACCTCAAATACAATTAAAACATTTTTTTTAGATCTATTTTTAGAGAGGGGGAAAGGGAAGAAGGGAAGGAAATGTTATTCATCTGCCTCTTGCACGTGTGCCCCTTCTGGGGACCAAACCTGCAACCCAAGGCATGTGCCCTGACCCGGTACCAAACTGGTGACTTTTTTTAAATTTTATTTTAATCGTTGTTCAAGTACAGCTTTCTGTTGTTTACTCCCAGCCCAGCCCACCCACCTATCCCTCCCCACCTCCCTCTCATCCCCGCCCCCCTTGTTTTTGTCCATGTGTCCTTTATATTTGTTTCTTTCGAACTGGTGACCTTTTGATTTGCAGAATGACACCCAACTGAACCATACTGGTTAGAGCCAAATGTGATTGATTTTTAAAGCAAAAATCCCTTGTAACCCTGCCCCGCAAGTTGCCCCCATGCAAGCCTCATCTCACACCTGGGCCGCCAGCATCTATTGGACCCAAGCCTGTCTCCTTTGCTGCCATATCTTGGGAACGCAGCATAGCCCTGACCTGTCACTTAGGTCTTACATCTGTCAGACATCCAACTAAAACAGGCCTAAGGGGTCTTGACAGGTAGTTGTGTCTACAGGAGTAACACACGTGCCTCTGTCCTGTGCACACGCCTGATTCACCAGCACCCTGCCTCCAGTAGGAGGTCCTGGCTGGCACTCACTCTGCAACTCTGAGGGAGGATCAGGGTACGGTGGTAGTGGAACACATGGAGTCTTGGCCCGCCACACAGCAACAGGTCGGGTTGCCCTGTCTGGCTGTATCCAGGTGACGTAACTGTTCTGCATGCTGATATGCTTGCTGGCTCTTCTCCCTTGGGGACAGCAGGAACAAAAACAACTCAATATGTGGTGTTAGCAGGACAGGAGTTCAGGATGGCTGAAGTCTGTGAACTCTGCCAAAATCTCAGCTCCCTGAGGCCTTCCACATGTGCCGAGACACCCCAGTGGGGCTATCATTACTCCAGTGTGGCACTATTCTTGGGTCTCAGGGACCAGGGCTCTGGCGTCTTCAGCTGGCTCCACCCAGTTTCAATACTGCTGTGGTGTGCCTGACCCAGAAGTCCATCTGGAAGCCAAGACTCAGATCTTAGAGGCCCAGAGTAGGCCCTGCTCCCCTCCCAAGGGGCAGGAGGGATGGATGGGCACAAGTACCTACCTGCTGAGAAGCCCCACACTGAACTAGGTCATTGGGGAGGCGGAGGATTTCACAACAGAGATGGGACAGTGCTTTTGCAGAGTGGAAAGCTTGATAGACATGCCGCAGCACCGTATGTGGGGTGTAAGGAATGGACACCTGGTAGTACAGCACAGGGCATGAACTCAAGCCACGGGTGAAGGCACACACCCACTCACAGAAACAATGGGTTGAAAAGATGACAGACACCAAGTTAGGACTAGACAATAAGTTTATACATGTTCACGTCAGGTCCCAGTGCTAAGCTGCACCAGCAGGGCTCAAATTCATTTATAAGCATTTCATCATAGTGCCTGCTCAGGGTCCTTAGGGCAAGATTAGGCTTCCCTGTACAGGCCAACATATTGCGATAATGCTTTATTAAAGGGCAGAATAATATGCAACTTTGGGGGGAAGGTTTTTACAAATATCAAAAAGAATGAACCAAGCATCCTATATACTTTCCATCCCTTAGTGGGGGATGGGTATGCAAAGCAGGACAAAGTGCTCTTTACACAGGAATTGTAGGACTTTCAAGTATCTGAGAAGCATCTGAGAAAACCCTAACCATTCTACATACACACACAGGCCAACTGGGGTGCTCAAGAGGGGCCAAGTGAGCTGGAGGGCGTGGGGCTCTCGCTGGTGTCCATTCCCGCAGGCCTTCCAGCTCTAGGAGTGGTTCCACATGGGTCCTGGACCTCTGCAAGGCAAGACAGGTAGGGGCTTCAGCCGGCTGTACTGGTATCCCTGGAGCCTGGAACAGCTCTGAGGGCGGGCCTTCTTGGGGTAAGATGTGCCCCTGGCCCCCACCCTGCCCCATCCAACTGTGGTTAGAGAAGGGGCATGGCTGTGGCCCCAGGCTCCTCCCTGCCTTCTAGACAGATGTAGTCCCTCACCCCCTCCAGCCAGACCCTCTTCAGCTCAGAGAGGAAGAGCCAAATCTGGGCCCAAAGTTCCATGCCCAAGGTGAGGAAACCAAGGCACTCAGACCGAGTGGCTGTCAAGGATCACCAGACATCAAGCTCCCTGAGCCAGCATCACTGCTGCCCTCCTTTTCCCTGGAGAAGCTCAGTTCAGAGGCAACTCGCTAGTGCCAAGCTTCTGCCTTCCGCACTCTCTCTCTCTCTGACACCTCCCGCCCACCCTTCACCTTGGCAGCAATCGACCTTCAGTTCTTTGGTTTCTTAAAAGTAGCTTAGGGAACAAAGTCAGACCCTCCAGGTCTTGACTGGACTCAACTGCCCACCCCCACCATTAGACCAGCCCACCCAGTGCCTTTATGTACAAGAGAGCCTGTTAAAAAGTCTGAGGGTGTGTGCCTTCCCTGCAGCTGCCAGCCTATGGGAGGAGGGTCTGGGGCCATTCTCACCAGCAACATCCGAGATGTCCATCATTACACAGTCACCATCCTCTTCCTCCTCTTCCTCTGTGTCTGCCTGGAAGCCATCCAGGTCCCCAGCTCCTACCTGAATAGACACAGGGGCATGGGCTGTCAGTACAGGTACTTCCGGGCAGACCAGTATGTGACCCCTCCTGCTACAGGTGCCCATTTGCCTGATCCGTCTACCTGTTTCAGCAACACACTGAAGGAAGCCATTTGATAGCCAGTGACCAAAGGAAACCTTGGGGAGTTCCCTCTAATGAAGCTCTGAAAACTACCACCATCATATTTACCTTACTAAAATATAATTTGTGAACTGTTTTGAATTAAAAGTCTGGGTTTCTGGATTGGTATAAAAGGAAAATTGATAAGGCACACACTTTCTCTACATTTATTATTTGAAATCAATGGCTGAGAGCTCAGTTGGTCAGTACTTTCTCTGTCCCTTCTGTTTGAGACCTGACAGCTCTCAATTTATGCTTGAGCCAGTTTGGCCTGTGCGGTGTGCCACCCGATTAACCAGACAGAAGTCAGGAGAGGCAAGGGAGAGTGGGGCTAGAATTTCCAACAAGGTTCCTGGGTTGTTTTCACTGGCATTCAGCAGAGGGGACAGAAGGGCAAGACAGAAGGTAGCAGGACCGATTTTAAACATCAACCACCCACACAAGTGTTCACTCTTTCTGTACATGAACAAAGGGAACCAGCAGAGGAGGTAGGATCAGATTGCAGCAGAGGGGCTACTTCTCAAAACACTTCAAAACTCCTCTGCTACAAAAACCTCTGTTTGCCTGGAAAAGGGATGACAGAGCGGCAAGACTTGCATATTGGGTTCCTGGCCTGCCCGGCAGACTGGGCTCAAGTGTACAGCAGCATCAGTTCCTGGTGTGCACGCTCCACAGCCAGACTGCTTGGTGGCTGGAGGATCGCTGAGACAGGAACAGCCCCCAGAGCAAAAGCAGGAGCTGAGGGCCACTTCTAGCAACCTGTTCTGAAGAACTGACTGACGTAGAATAGCGGACAGTTCAGCTCTCAACTGCGCAGAGTTGGGAGTGTGTGTTTGGATCTGTTAAGCAAAAGACGTTTCATAGCCTTTCCTGGTCACTGGGCCCTCCAAACAAGAAACATAAGTTTAGAGGACCCACCATCATAACTCTGCACGCATGGGACAGGTTGCTCTACAGTGGGAATTTTGGGTGACACCGAGTCCACTGTGCTGAGTGGCCAGCAGCTTATTGTGAGGGGGAAGCTCCGCACCCCACTGCTGCTGCTGCTGCATGCAGCGGATGCAGAGACGGAAAGGAGGAATGTGTGGAACAGGCAGGGGTTAGGGAGACATTTGGCAGTTGTTAAGAACTACGGCTGCGTAACACCTGTCGTCTTAGTTTTGCTTTGATAACAGAATATATTTGACTGGAAAGGAGAAGCAGAACCTCTCCCCATTTTAAAATAAAACCAAGGCCCAGATCTGAGACACTTTGGTGCCACAGACATTTGGTGGCGGAGCTGCCTGGCGTCTCAACCATCCACAAGTGCTCACTCTTCTGGTAATACCTTGTAATCCCAGGGTTCATAATTCAGTCTAAATAAAGATTTAAAAAACATACACACACATTCATAGTTTAGGTCCAACTACTTCCAATGGCGCAGAAACACTAGTTAGCAGCTTTACCAAAATGTAGGAGGAAGTATTCCGCATGCTCCTCCAGTCCTCCCTTCTAGAAAGTTATACCCGCCTCCCACTTTGGGTAGGCGCAGTGTGCTGGCAGGCCTTGCTCATGCAGCCCTCCTGCCCAAGACAGAACTGGAGTTTTGTCGGGGGAGGAGGGTGGTCAGATCTCATTTCCCAGCCTCTCTTGCAACCCACAGTGGCTCTGCCTAAGTGTTTTGGCCAGAAAGATACAGGTGGAAGTCGGCTGGGGTGGGTGTCCCTTTCCCGCTAAATGGGATGTCTCCCCAGGGAGGGTTCAGCCACCCTCATTCTGCTGGCAGGCCACACGCTAAGGAAGAGGGAGTGGGAGGACTCAGCTACTGGACTAGGAAGTTACACAAGCTCAGGACTTGTTGCTGCTGCAGACAAACTCCCACAACGTAGGGGCTGTTACCTGAGGCCAAACATAGTTCTGGGGATTCAGTGCTGTCAAGCAGGGTGTTGTAGCTTGAGTGCTCCAAGGGTAGGGGTGAGGCTGACTGCCCATAGAACCGCTCCCAGAACACCCAAAGAGCCAGTACGCACAGTGCTGGCGCGTGCAATGGTCCTGGACCCTTCCCATAGGACTCCCTGACAAGGGGCTTTGAAATACAGACGTTAGCCCCTACCACCTTACTGAATCAGAGTAGTGGGGGTCAGCATGCCCAGATCTCCTAAGGGGGCTTAACCCTCTTCCTGGGAAGTGCTTCTGCAGCAAGGAGCTGAGTCCGCACCGACTGTATCATTGGGCTGCTGTCCTGTGTGTATCACTGGGTGACATGATCTGCTCCACTGATCCCCAGGCATACCTTTCTCCCATATCTACCTCTCACCTGGGAGGGCACATCCTGGCTTAATTAATTCCTGGAGGCCTCAATTACAGAATAAAGCTTCTTAGCACCAATGAAATACAGGCATTCACATAAAGTGCCTGGGACAGTGCCTAGTAATGGGGCAAAACCACCACTTTCTACATAGGGCAACACGGGTTATAAACGTGAATGAGAATGATCACAAGGGAAGTGGAGCTCAGGAATGCAGCTGTGCTCCCACACAAGACCGTGCAGGATTCCACACCACACCGAAGAAGCAGACAACGGCACAGAGGTGCCTGAGGGAGGGCTGACAGGGCAAAGGCCTGCGAAGGCTGCTTGTGAGCTCACATGAAGGGTGTCTTCCAGCACCACCCATTTTCAAGTGAGGAGTCCCCAGATGGTTTCAGCCAGAGCAGCCACAAGAGTCCCCCCCTAAGACTGTTTGGGTAACAGTGAGATCAACTGTTAAAGGTTCTTGTGGCTTAAACACCTAATAGATCTAATGAAGCTCATCACTACGGGCTGAGGTCCACGGAGAGAAGTGTTTGTGGGTCTGGGGCCCGTGTCCCCTGACCCAGTGGGCTCCCCAGGGCACCAAGCTGAATCCACAGGCAGGCAGAGCTGTGCACACAAGGCACCTGGTCAGGGGTTCTCAGGAGTGACAGTTGACATTCAGATGTTCTGATGGTCCCACTTGCTGTGACAATTGAAGGTTTATGACATACAGACATCATTCCAGGGGCAATTTAATTTCTCTTGCCTCCTCACCCTGATGATCACTTTATTTTCTAAGCTGCATAGTAACTCATGTCAGAGGAGCAGGGGGCCACAGCGGGAGTGAAGGGGGTGTACACTGACTCTCCTCCATCACCGCGGCCACAGCCTTCAGAGCACAGCTCCCAGAGCAGCACCACTCTCCAGAAGAGGGCTCTGGACATGAGCAGAAGACTCAGCTCCTATACCACACCTTCATCAAAATGTGTGGCTGGCTCAAAGTGAGGACCCTAAATTGAGGAGCCATCAAGCCATGAAAAAACATAAAGGACCCATTGAAGGCATATAACTAAGTAGAAGAGCCAATCTGAAAAGGCTACATCCTGCATGATTCCAATGATGTGACATTCTGAAAAAGGCAAAACTAGAGATAGATGGCAAAACGATCAGCAGTTGCTAAGGGTTAGGACGGAGGATGGAAAAGGCAAGACAGAGGATTTTTAGGGCCATGAAACGATTCTGTGTGATACTGTAACGGGGGATACACATCATCACGCATCTGTCCAAACCCATGAAATGGACAACACCGTGAACCCTAATGTCAGCCATGGACCTTGGATGATGACACATTAAACGTGAGTTCCTCAACTGTTAAAACGCACACAGCTCTGCGGGGGATGTGAGGGTGGGAAGGCTGTGTGTGTGCTGGGGTAGGTAATATGGGAAATCTCTGTACCCTCTCCTTAATTCCAGACAATTCTGTTGCCTCAATTTTGCTGTGAATCTAAAACTGCTCTAAAAAACAAACTTTATTAGAAATAAAAAGGCCACGTGGGGGGCTTCCCTGCCCTACCCAGGCCCCCCGTTGCTCACCTGCCCGTCGTGCCTGCGCTTCTTCATGAACTGGGTGATGCACATGCTGCCCGCTGACTTCCTCTTCAGCGAGACGGGTGTCCCCTGGCTGGGCCCTGCAGCCGGGACAGTACCACTGTCCTCCCTGGTGGCCGAGGGCACCATGGTGACATAATTCCACTGGCACGGTACGGGCAGGTGCTCCTGATCAAAGCTCTTCAGCACCTGCGGGTGGACGTACCAGCACATCCTGAAATCGGGCCTCTTCTCATACACTGAGTTCTCGGAAATAATCCGCTTGAGCCTGGCCTTGGAGGGGACAGTGTTGTCCTCACTGGTGGTGGGGGTCTGTGGGCGGGAAGAGCCAGGGCTCGGGGGGCTGGCAGAGCTGTTCTCAGGACTGCTGGTGTCCTTGCTGAGCAGTCCTTGGCGGCAGCACTCTTGGAATTCCCGGATGATGACTTTGCTTCCATTCACATTCCCGTGCAGCAGCGGAAGCAACTGGGCCAAGACTGGTGGGGAGAGGTGGGGATACAGGTGGGTGTCAGACACAGGGAGAAAAGCAATAAACACCGCACATGGTACCTGAACCTGTCACCAAAATTGAGGGACATGATCAGCTTCAGGTGGTCTTTTAAAAGGGTAGATTTAAGACACATAAACTTGCTCCAGAAGAGATTCTGTGAAGCCCAAACCTCACAAGGCGGATTCATTCAGAGGAAACTCTCATGTCTGACTTTATGCACTTGTGTTTCTTCAGTCATGGTCATTGTGCTCTCATTCTGAGGCACTGGTCCTCCCCAGCTTTGAAGAGTGAGGAGGCACAGAGGTGAGGGATGTCAGTGACCCTGGGCCAAGCACTCTGGACCTGTGTCCCTCCCTGTTGGTAAATTGGGCTAATTAAACTAGCTACCTTGTACTGCTATTGTGAATATCAGAGAAGAAACAGATGTGCCCAGCAAGTGCTGGGCTTTGTGATTTACTGAAAGAACTTTTAAATTATTAATCCACTCGCCTAAGACATCTGCCCTTGGCCCTGGACCAACCTGGGCCTCGGAGCAGGTGGGAGCCTGACCCCCTTCTGCCCCTGCCCCAAGCCAGCACTCACTGTGCTGGTCCCTCTTCTCTCTCTTGGAGGCCTTGGGCGTCTGCTCCTCCTCGGAGGGAACTGTCTCTAGAAGGCACGCCGTGAACTGCTCTAGCACCTTCAGGTCGGCGCTGTCATCCTTGTCTGCCGCCCAGACGCAGCCAATCTTCACGGGCTGGAGCACGCGGAACCGCTTTCCCTTGGCTAAAAACTCATCCCATTCCTTGGCCTTCAGCTTCTGGCGGACCTTGTGGTTCTCGGGGTCAGCACATTCCTTGCAGGTGAGAGAGCAGACGCTTACTCAGGGGTCCCCACTCCTCTCCACCCCAGGCACTGCACTGCAGTCCCAGCCTTGGGGACAGTGAAGCAGAGAGCATTTGGGGGCAGTTATTCGAAGAGTCAGGGCCAAGGTAGAAATAGCACCTTCATGGTTCCCACCATGTCCTAGTTGTCCCTCCTCTAATATTACAGGAAATGGAACACGCAGAAAGCTTTTCTAGACTGAATGGTAATTGGCATTCCTGGTGCTTCAGATGCATCTATCCTGTCTGACTGTGACAATGAGTCACAGGTATACAAGAGGCCTCCGAATGCCACTCTTGATTTTCCGCTTAACATGTGACCCCGGGAGCTGTAGAACTCAATGCCCAGTACAGCCACAGGGCCGGGACTCTCCCACAACAAATGATACCACTAAGACAGAGATGCTTATGGGCCCAACAAGACAGCAGCCTACCTCATTGGTCAGAAATGTACATAGGACTCATCCCCATTAAGTCTGACTTTGAGGCAAAGCCATTCTACAGTTTACCACACCCGTCGCGGTTTCACCACTACCTCAACACCACAGTTGACAGGCCTTTGGAGCCCTAAAAATGGCTTATGCCAAAGTTCAACCATGTGGCAACATTTAGAAGATGGTGGTGGTGGTGGTGGTGGTGGGCTAAACTTGAAGGGGAATTGAAGGAACCTTCTGGAGAGACGGAAAATTCTGTATTATATTTCAGGTGATGATGTTGCCAATTACTAAAACCCATCACACTGAAGAATTAAAATGTGAGTCTGTATGTTAATTACACTTTAGCTAAACACATGTTAAAAAAAAGTTTGTCAAGCTGACCCACGAACCACAGTCAATCCCTGTCCGGGGTTTCTTCTTAATCCCTCCCATCACTGGGAATTCTCTCCCACCTCCCAGACAAACCCCAGCACAGGGTCTAGCATTCCCACAAATGACCACATGTTGGGGATCATCTTCAGAGCTACAAGGAGCAAGATACATGTGGGATCAGCCATGGGTGGGCTGGGATCCATCGGCACTGTCCCCAGGTTAGCAGCCACCAAGTTCTGGCCCCAGATTGAGCTCCTCTTTGACCAGCCACCTCCCCATGCACCCACTCACCTCAGTTACTCCCTCGTCCTCAGACAGGTACCCATGGGGCACAAAAAAACCATCATCCTCGTCTTCGTCATCTCCTACTTCATCATCATCATCCTTAAAAAAAAAAAAAAAAAAAGTATGTTCACATGTGGAAATAATACATGCTTCATTAAAAATTTAAATTTGTAGCCCTGGCAGGTGTGGCTCAGTGGATTGAGTGCCGGCCTGCAAACCAAAGAGTCACTGGTTCGATTCCCAGTCAGGGCACATGCCTGTGTTGTAGGACAGGTCCCAGTTTGGGGGTGCATGAGAGGCAACCACACAATAATGTTTCTCTCCCTCTCCCCCCTCCACCAAAATAAATACAATCTTAAAAAACAAAAAGGTTAAAAGAACCTTTAAATCTGTGGGTCCTGGCCAGGTAGCTCAGTTGGTTAGTGTTGTCCTGATATACCAAGGTTGCAGGTTCAATCCCCAGTCAAGGCACATACAAGAATTGATCAACCAAAACCTCATGAACTAATTCCATCGTATTGCAGTGGGGGATGAGGGCCAGGCAACACACCAAGGACTGCAGTCAGCCAGTAAATCAAGAGGGAGTGGCGAAGACCTGGGTGAACCAGAGGGTGGGTGTGCCCCATCTAGAAGGGGCGACTGTGCTAGGTAACAGCCCACTACTGCCAGGCAGATTAGTGCTGCCACATAAGGTGTTCCAAGAGAAGCTGGAAACCCAGATGTGAGTCGTTAGTTGACATTTTCAGACAACTCTGTAGATGACAGAGAAGCTGCGTGAGTGAATCCAGCCCAGGGCCGCTGCGGTCCTTTGGTGGAAGCCGGGATCATTCCAGTTCTGTACTCACCCCTTCACTGTGGGAGAGAGACTCTCCAGGCTCCTCCTCTTCCCACTCTTCATCACTGTCTACCTCATAGTCCAGGAGCTTCTGAGAAAACAGACACGCAGTGCGTCACTGCCATCTCTCAGGGTTGGGAGGAAATGGCAGAGCAGAGAAGCTAGAATACTTACGGAATGAGAGAGACCAGTGTAAACAAAGACAAACTGAGAAGGGAAAACTGAAACACAGGTGTGCCCAGACCACTGGCACTTCGGCTTGCAAGCTCACCCTGTCTTGGGCCCAGGGGTCCCTTGGATGGATGACCGTCGTCCTCTTATTCCACGTCCCCCAATATGCTGGTCGGTGATTCTCAGAAAACTGTAAGAGCTTCATCCTGCCAAACTTCTTCCTTTCAGGAACACCATCTACTTTGCTGCTCTCCACAATCACCACATCACTGAAGGGTAAGACAGTGTGCTCAGTCGTATGCCTCCCCAGCGACACGATCACCTAGTCTTCCCAAGGAAGCAGGCCACCAACAGTCTATAAGGGCAGGTAACCATTAAGCAGCAACACCACCTGCCCCCGAAGAAGGCTAAGAACACTCATTCCAGAGACACAACACAAGGAGGAGAAACCAGAGTGCTGCCATGTTGCTGCCCCATGGCATGTCTGTGAGCAGGGTCATGAAGAAAAAGTCCATCAGCCAAGAGCACCCCTCCAGGGAGGCCAGCGGAAATGGATCCCTCCCAAGAGAGACTGGGACGCTGAACAGGCCGTCTGCACTCCCAAAGCACACCTCAGAGATTTCAGAGGCTCACAGGAAGCCAGAAGAGAGGCCAGACAAAACTCTGAACTGAGGGCTGGAGACATGGGAGGGAGATGACTGGCCCAAGGCCACAGTGGGTCAGCAGTGGACCAGAATCTATAGTCAGGCCCACTGCGCTCTGACTTCTCCAACAGGCAAAGGACAGTCTCCAGGGCACTAACCTGTTTAAAAACTCTGCATTCCGGTTAGAAACCACGGTGGGTCCAGACCTGAGAGGCCGCCGGCCTTTTAGATCTTTCAGGAAGGAGAAGTTGTCGCTCTGCTGCTGCAGGAGCTGGTCTAACTGATCACAGAGGTCTTGGTCAAAGGCAATCCGACAACGAGGGGCGAGGACCATGTTCTCTTTAATTTCAAAAGGGGCAAACTTCCCGCAGGAGCCAGCCAGGGTCTGAAATGGAAATAAGATGTGATGGCACACCTGGGCAATGGATGCCACTCAGCAGAGGCATCCAGGTAGGTAAGTCAATGGGCAGATGCCATGTGATGACATTAACACAGGTTTTGGAACAGGTAAAACAACAGGGACACAGCAGTGCTGGAAACACTGCAGATCTTGATTACAGCAGTTGCTGTGTGGCCTCATACACCGTCGAAACTCATCCAATGGCAAATTACTGCAAATTATACCTCAATAAACCTGACTTTCCTTTAAAAATAGAGGAAAAAAGAAGACAAGACGTGAGCTGTCGGGTGTGGAAACTAAGACTTGGAGAGTGACTAGCTTACTGAGAGACGCACTTTATGTTACAAGACGACCTTCAACACAGAGTCAGTTTCAACACTAAAGGCAGACATGACCCTGAAACACTGGTGTCTGTGTTCTAAGAACCACCCGCTGTAAATTCCAGGTTTGATTTCCCTGCTCAAGCTCCTGCGGCATCATTAATGTGTGTGTCAGTGCATCCCAAAGTGGGCAGCATACGCGGGTGTAGAAAGCGAGGACGATCTATGTCTGTGAAGTCCAACGTGAGAGAGCCAACCTTTCACGTCAGCAAGGAGAGCGGCCGAGGCCAGCGACCCTCCTCGTGGCCCCACAACAGGGTAATGCAGGGACTATCGGGAACCCTGATGCCCACGCCAGGCCCAGGGTATTCTACGGGATGGGGCCCAGACCCCCGTGTTTTCTTTTTTGTAATTCACTGATTATGCTATTAGAGCTGTCCTGATCTTCCCCCTTTGCCACCCTCCATCCAGCGCTCCCCACTCTCTCAAGCAATGCCCCCCCACCATTGTTCATATCCATGGGTCATGCATTAAGGTTCTTTGGCTGCTCCACTTCCTATACTGTACTGTATACCCCATGGCTACCCTGTAACCACCTATTTGTACTTCTTAATCCTCTCACCTCCTCACCCATTCCCGTACCACCTTCCCATCTGGCAACCATCAAAAGGCTCTCCCCAAATCCATGATTCTGTCGCTGTTCTTATTTGCTTAGTTTGTTTTTTAGATTCAATTGTTGATAGATATAAATTTTTTTTGAGAAATCAGTTTATAGGAACTCTCCTTATAGTTAACTAACTTCTTTCCTCTTGCTGCTCTTAAGCTTCTCTTTAATCTTTGGCATTTTAATTATGGTGTGTTTTGGATGGGCCTCTTTGCATCCATCTTCTTTGGGATGCTCTGTGCTTCCTGGACTTGCATGACTATTTCCTACATCAAATTAGGGAAGTTTTCTTTTATTATCTTTTCCAATAGATCTCAAATTTCTTGCTCTTTCTCTTCTCCTTCTGGCACCTCTACAATGCAAATGTTGGACCTCTTAAAGTTGTTGCAGAGGCTGCTTATACTATCTTAATTTTTTTGTTCCAAATCATTGATTTGATTCTAGGCTTCATCAACTCTACTGTTGTTTCCCTATAAACTGTTATTTAAAAGTGTTTCCTTCATTTCTGACTGGATCATTTTTATGCTGCTGAGGTCCTCACTAAGTTCCTTGAATATCCTTATAACCAGTATTTTGAACTCTGCAGCTGATAGATTGCTCTTTTTTTGGAATTTTGATCTGTTCTTTCATTTGAAACATTTCATGTTTCTTTTTCTTGTTTTGGCAGCCTACCTGCGTTTGTTTCCGTGTATTAGATAGAGGTGCTTTGAGTACGTGTCTTGGTAGTGTGGCCTACTATAGTAGGTGTCGTATAGGGTCCAGTGGCACAGCCTCCCCTATTACCCAAGCTGGGTACCCAATATGCACCACTCGTGTGGGCTGACCCTAAGCAAATCCTCCTCTTGTAGTGGAACCTTGATTGCTGCTGGCAGGTCAATGGGAGGGATTTACCCAGGCCAATCAGCTGCAAGGATTGGCTGTGACCACTGACTACTGCCCTCTGCGGAGGACCAGCTGTGCAGGGGCAGGGTGGTGGTGCTGACATGGTCCGTAGCTATCCACTGGGTGTACTGGCCCTGGGGTTTCCAGGTGGTGCAGGCCAAGGTCAGCCCCCACTGTATTTTGTCCATGGCCACCTTGCCTAAGCTATAAAGCAATCTGAGATGGCTGCTAATTGTGCCGGGCTTGGAGATTCCCAGGGGAAGCCTAACTGTGAATCTAGGCTGGCTGCTGCTAGTGCAGGGCCTGGAGCTCACTGAGGCCAGCTGTTCCTCATTTGAGAGGATTTAGGAAGTTGTGCAGCAGGAGCCAACACCAGGCATTCATATGGAAAAGAAGTTTGAGTTGGCCCATAAGCTGGGTGGAGCAGAGTCTCTGGGGATCTCCAAAGAAGGTCAGTGTGAAACAGGTTGATGGAGTCTCAGATATGGCACCAGCATACTGGCTCAGTGGTTCTGTGGGGGGAAGGCTCTGAGAAGGGACAATGGCCTCTGCTCACCTTGATGCCAGGCACCCCAGTTTCTCCCTGTATACCACTGGTGCCTTTCAAGCGGCTACCTTGGTGCTAGAGCTTAGAGGGAGTGAGTCTGAGTAGGTGGGTCCATGTGTGGATTCTTTAAGAGGAACTGCTTGGGTCTCTAGCAGTTTCTTCTACCGAGTCAACCACACTGCTTTTTGCAGCCACAAGTTGTGGGGGCATATATCTTCCTGTCACTGAAACCCTGGGCTGGTGGGGGCGGGGGAGGCTTGATGTGGGACCAGCCTGTTCTGCATCTGTGCCCCCTCAACAGTCTGGATGGATGTGGGTTCTTTAATTCTGTAGTTGTCAGACTTCCATTCAACTCGATTTCTGATGGTTCTGAGTGATGACTGTTCTATATTTTAGTTGTAATTTTGATGTGGTTGTGCAAGGAGGAGAGCCATGTCTTCCTATGTCACTATCTTGAACAGAAGCCCCCAGTGTTCTTTAACACTCCTTGGTGATGCCAACAGACACCCAAGGCCAAGAACCAGCTGACTGTTCTAACAAGCAGTACTTGGAACACTGAGCATCCATATGGGAAAGGGCCATGCCCCACACTATGAACACAGAGAGTTCCAGTTAGGCTGAGGAACTAACGAGACATAAAAAACAAAACTTAGTTCCTTGCTGGTGTGGTTCAGTGGACTGAGCGCTGGCCTGCAAACTGAAGGGTAGCCAGTTAATTCCCAGTCAGGGCACATGGCTGGGTTGCGGGCCAGGTCCTCAGTTGGGGGTGTGTGGGAGGCTACCAATCAGTTTCTCTCCCTCTCTCCCCCACCTTTCCCTCTCTCTAAAAGTAAATAAATAAAATCTTAAAAAAAAAAAAAAGGCAAGTTAACAGATTGAAAGTATTTGTGTTGTACATCACCAAGGATGAAAATCCTGGCTATATAAATAACTCCTAGAGACCAGGACAGAAAGCCAATCCTATAAAGAAATAACAAGGCAAACGGACCTGACTGGTGTGGCTCAGTGGGTTATGCGTTGTCCTACAAACTGAAGGTTTGCTGGTTCATTCCTGGTTGGGACACATGCCTGGGTTGTAGGCCTGGTCCCTGGTTGGGGATGTGTGAGAGGTGGATGATCAATGTTTCTCTCCCTATCTTTCTCCCTCCATCCCCCTCTCTCTTAAAAAAAAAAAAAAATAAATCCAAAATAAAAAACATGCTCAACTACACTAGACATCATGAAAAATGTAAAAGTGAAACAAGGATATCAATTTTTTACCCATTAGGTTGGCTAAGATAGAAGAAAATTTGAAAGAGAGAGATATGACTATGAAAGAACAATCAGAGAGATGCAGGGCTACTGGCTTCGAAGATAGAGGAAGAGGCCACATGCCAAGGAATGCAGGCACATCTAGAAGATGAAAAAGACCGGGAGACAGATTCTCCTCTGGAGTCTCCAGCAAGAAACACAGCCCTGCTAATTAAAACACTTTGACTTTATGGCCCTGACTGGTGTGGCTCAGTTGATCGAGCGCCAGTCTGAAAACCAAAGTGTCGCTGGTTCGATTCCCAATCAGGGCACATGCCTGGGGTATGGGCCAGGTCCCCAGTAGGGGGCGCACAAGAGGCAACCACACACTGATGTTTTTCTCCTCTCCCACCCTTCCCCTCTGTCTAAAATTAAATAAATCAAATCTTGAAAAACAAAAACAAAACACTTTGACTTCAGTCCAATGAGAACTGTGTCATACTTTGGATCTGCAGAACTGTGTGGTAATAAATTTGTTATGTTAAGCTTAAAAAAAAAGTTATCACATCCAGTGGTGGTGACAGGTAGGGAAGATTGTATTTCCATGTTTTGGGGAATATACACCAGCATTTCCTTTTGGGAGGGCACCAGGACAATTACTACTACAATCTCATTGAACTGTATACCCTTGGACCTAGCAGCAAGCCCACCTCCAGGGGGCCATTCAAACGGAAGGTACCTATGCAGAGAGGTGTGTCAGTGACATTCACGGCACCACTGGTGGGTGGATCGATAGGAGAATGTTCTCTATACACCGTGATACTATCCATATTATGAAGCATTATGCAGCAAAAAAGAATGAAATAGACCCACATGTGTCAACCTGGCAAGAATTCATGTTACAGTGATGCAAACAAAGCCAGTAACATTATAAATTCAGATCAATCCTGATTTATATGTATATAATTGCACAAATATACAACAGGATCTAAATGCAGAAATACCTAGAAGGAAACCCTTGCAACGAAGGAGATGGGTTACCTCTGGAGTACAGAGGGAGAAGGGAGAATCTGGGGTCTGCACAAGCAGATGCGACTTCAGGGGGTGACTGGGTGCCAGATTGGAGAAGTGGAATTCTGGGCTCTTGTTTTATGCTTAATCTTGCTTCCCATCTTGTGTGTTAAGTCCCAAAGATAAGGGCCAGATTTTCTCACATCTTCCCACACAGCTCCTCGCACCAAACTGTTCATGAAGCAACCTCTAAACACGTGGCTTTTAGCAAATGGGCCACTTTTTGCCTTTTCAAGGACACAGCGAGAACTTCCAGGCTCTACCAGAAACAGAAGCTCCCTCTGATCAGAAGATATCCCTTTGTTTTTCCAAAGGAAGAGCTTAACAGCAACAAAAATCAAGGTCAAAGAAAGCTGCTGCTCACCTTGGGGGCCTGTGGAGTCTTTGGTTTCTGGAAGAATCTTGTGATTTCGGCTTTTTCTGCTTTAATGCGCTGCAATTTAATAAAAGATGAGGAAATGACAGGAATTGTGTGTGTCCACAACATACAAAGGCCCCTAGAACTAAACCCCAACACTTTTAAGTTGAAACATTATTTTGATGTTAATTTTTAAAACTTTTAAAAAACTCATCAATCTCTCAACTGGGTACTAAATAATCTCAAGTGTCAGAGGTGCTCTTGTGAGCAGAAAGGCTGGGGCATCAAGCTAGCAGGCATGTGACAGGCCAGTGGGACAACAAGCTACAGGAACATAATATACACACAAGATAGTCCCTGTAGAGACAATGGACCTCCCACAACTTAGGGAACACTGGGCATCAATAGGCAAAAACCCTGTTTGTGACAATTCTAGGACCAGACCAGAATATGGAGGTCTCAAACAGACCGGAATATGGAGGTTCTGGGAGGATGTCTACCTTTTCCTCTTCTCTCAACCGTTTCTCCTCTTCCTTTTTCCTCTTCTCCTCCAGCTTTGCCCTGTGGGACATGAAATTCGGTTTCAGCCAACCAGAGCCTGATGCACACAAACAAAGCCTGTGTTCCTGGACAAGAACCCACGAGTCAGTTAGGAGTCTGCACAGGTGTCCCCGGAAGACAGAGGCAGGAGGAGAAGGGGGAGAGCACCAGGGTTCTGGCTTCTTTTACCCTTTCCTCGGGGAAGATACAGAAAGAGAGGGAAGGAGGCAGTGGCCTTGCCCCAGACTGCTCACGCCACCCTGGGGAGGACACTCACTCCAGGGCCTCCTGCCGCTCCTTGCGCCGCTCCTCCTTGAGTCGCTGCTTCTCTGCCTTCTCCTTTTCTTCCTTCTCCCTTTTCTCACGCCTCTCCTTCTCTTTCAGCTCCTTCTCTTCCTCCCTTTTCTTTCTGGCTTCTTCTTTGACTCGCTTGGCCTCCTCTTTCTGCTTCTCCTTTTCCTCTTTTTTGGCCCGTAACTTCAGCTGCTTGCTCAAACGCTCCTTATCCTGCAGCCAAGACAATTTGACAGCTATGCCCCCTGTAGACCTCCCGGGAAGGGTCTGGTCGGCACCATAGGGACAATAAGTTCAAGCAGAAAGGGAAAGATTGAAGGAACCAGCTCTAGGAGAAGCCCAATTGAAGGTCAAAATGTTTACATGGAAGTGATTTTTCCATCACATTTCTTTCTGTTGTGAGAATTAGCTATTGTCACAGGAACTTGTGGGCCATTTAAAACAAGATAAAATTTAAAATACCTTCTTTACACATGGAGCAGCATTAACTTTTTACTTAAAAAAGGTTAAGTTCCCTGGGCTGCCTGTGTCGGGTGCCCACTGTTCTTTTGAACTGCATTTATTGAACCAGAAATCTGTGGTAAAATAAAGATAAACACAGTTTTGCCTCCCTGTCTTTTTGGGTTTTTTAAAGATTTTATTTTTACTTATTTTTTAGAGAGGGGAAGGAAGGGCGAACGTTAGAGAGAGAAACATCAATGTGGGGTTGCCTCTCACGCGCCCTCTACAGGGGACCCGGCCTGCAACCCAGGCATGTGCCCTGACTGGGAAGAGAACTAGCGACCGCTTGGTTCACAGTTCAGCACTCAGTCTACTAAGCTCACCAGCCAGGCTGCCTCCCTGTCTTTAAACCAAAAGCACTTTTGTTTCAATCCACCCCTAAACCATACCAGATGACAGGGTTTATTTTATTTCTTTTAAAATGGAAGATTAGATGAGGCAAGGACAGGAAACCAGCTGAAAAAAGACTTAAAACAGTAGGGAACAACTGAGAATGCACTAAAAAATACAAGCAAAAAATTTACTGTTTTAAATCTTCAAAACCATTTCTTAGGATCTGAAAAGAAGGGTAGATGTGAAGAACGGATGAAAAGTAATTTGTATAGGTAAGGAGAAAACAGCTAGTGTCTTTGATACTTGTTAAGATGGGCATGTCTTATTTCAGCACATCAGTCCCTCATTCCAAAGAATTGGCAAGTGGCCTTGGGCACTGAGTTATTATAGAATCCATGTGACCAGAAGGGCAGTAAGCCTCTAACACAGCACTGAGTAACTCTCAACGACCATTACATTTACCACCAAAGATGGTTCTCCCAAGGTGAGGACCCTGACAACTCCACTTTTGGTCTGTGTGTCTGATTATGCCTTGTCTCCAGAGAATATTCTACCCTTTGCCCCAGGAACCCTTTGGTTGTTTTAATAAAAGCCACGGACTTCTGGCCAAGATGGAGGCATAGGTAGACACACTGTGCCTCCTCACACAACCAAGATAGGGACAACAACAATACAGAAACAGAATAACAACCAGAACTGACAGAAAATTGAACTGTATGGAAGTTGGACAACAGGGGTGGAGAGGGGTCTTGTGGCACAAAGAGCACTGGGACCAGGCACAGAAGACCGCAGCGGGAGGGCCCTGGGCGCACAAGCAGCGGCTGGCAGACCCTGGCTGAGGGGTGGCAACCGGCAGACCCAGCTAGGCGGCGATTGTGAAACAAGGCACTGCGCACAAACTGGGATCCCAGCCCTGGGAAATAGAGCCTCGGGGCACTGCTTGAAAACACCTGTGGGGGTTGAGACACAGGGAGAGACTCCCAGCCTCACAGGAGAGGTCACTGGAAAGTCCCACGGGGTGCACAAGCCCACCCACACGGGAATTGGCACCAGAAAGGCCCAGTTTGCTCAGGGAAAGTGGAGGAAGGGACTGAAATCCCACGGAGAGCAGAGTGAGCGCCACTGTTCCCTCTCGGACCCCGCCCCTACATATAGTGACACAATATATGTCACTGGGGTGCCCCGCCCTAGTGAACACCTAAGGCTCCACCCCCATACCTAACAGGCACGACCGAACAAAAAAAAAGAGATGGCTTAAACAGAAGAACAATTGAAAGCCCCAAAACCCATCCTTTTAAGCGGCCAAGAGATAGCCAACCTATCAGATGCACAGGTGAAAACACTGGTGATCAGGATGCTCACAGGATTGGTTGATTTTGGTCGCAAATTAGATGAAAAAATGAAGGCTACAATAAGTGAAATGAAGAAAAATGCACACGGAACCAATAGTGATGGAAAGCTGGGTCTCACATCAATGGAGTGGACCAGAAGGAAGAAAGAAACA
>CM052545.1:37311169-37370259 GCA_028533065.1 Trachops cirrhosus | reverse complement strand
TATTATATGAAATGTTAAAGGGACTTATCTAAGAAAAAGAAGATAAAAAGTATGAACACTAAAATGACAGCAAACTCACAGTTATTAACAACTACACCTAAAACAAAAACAAAAGCAAACCAAGCAAACCACTAGAACAAGAACAGAACCACAGAAATGGAGATCACATGGAGGGTTAGCAACAGGGGAGTGGGAGGAGACAGGGAGAATAAGTAGCATAGATGGTAGGTAGAAAATAGACAGGGGGAGGGCAAGAATAGTATGGGAAATGTAGAAGCCAAAGAACTTATATGTATAACCCATGGACATGAACTAAAGGGGGGAAATGTGGATGGGAGAGGGTGTGCAGGGTGGAGGGAAATAAAGAGGTGAAAATGGGAGAATTATAATAGGATAATCAATAAAACACATTTTTTAAAAAAGGAAAGGAAAATAAAAACAGTAGTAAAAACTAACACGATGTGAACCAAATAAAACATGTTAATGGGCTGGATTCTCATGGGCCACCAATCTGTGGTCTTTGCCTGGTGCAGTTCTGCTTTTCACAATGTAGAGTGAAAGCTCCAGAATAGAAGATTAACGTGCCAGAGGAGGCAATCTGACCTAGAACCACTATGTTCTAGAGCTTAACATCCTCTATCACCCTGCCTCAAACTGAGCATGGTGACAAGGACTTCCCAAGACACATGATTGGATTCATGCGCCATGTTGGCCAAATGGCCCCAGATCAAAATATGAACAGGAGTTTAGACTACTGGCCCAACCTCTCTCCAGAGCAGGGAGCCCTGACAACCAAACCATTAGGTTGAAGAGCAGTGGGGAGTGAATTCAGACTTGGACAGGCAGCCAAAAAATGCGGCTGAAGTGGAGCTGGTAAACCAAAGGTCCATTTCTCTTAAGATGGCCTGACATATTGACAAAACTATGTAGCTGTGATTTCTCTATCTGGGGAAGCCTCTGTCCTGACCATGAACTCTTACAGAATAAAACAGATCAATAGTCTCAAGAGGTCATCCTTCTTATGTGGCATACCAAGTTCTTTCTGGACTCAGCCTTTTTATAGGAAAGGGTTGAACAGTCACCTGAAAGCCATGTGTTGGCAGGAACTCAAATGCCACTGAGACTGTGCCAAAGTGAGTATGTGCCAACAGAAATGCCAGTTACCAAAACCATCTCCAAGAGCTTTAAAAAAAAAAAAAGAGCACCTGCCTGTTCAGAATCCACTTTGCCTGCCAAGTCTATAGGCTTCCCCTCCACAGTAAAGGATTTAACAGCAGAATTTTTACTTTGCTATATCATTGCTCTTTGTGCTCAAAGATTATAGCGATTGTGACTGTCAGATTCCTACATAAAAGTATTGGGTGGGGGCAGGGAGGGCACATTTAGTCTTACCCATACTTGTAGAATTTCAGCTGCAGAATCTAGTGCCTTTTACATTGCTTCTCCTTTGCTGTGAGTCTGGGAATACTAAAATTAACATGACTATCAGAAGCCTCCTTAATGATATCCAACAACCTCAGCAATTACAATGTGATATAAAACCAGTATCGCTACTGGCCCTGGCTGGGTAGCTCACTTGGTTAGAGCACTATCCAAATATGCCAAGGTTGTGGGTTTGATTCCTGGTCAGGGCCCATACAAGCAAGAATCAACCAATGAATGCATAAATAAGTGAAGTAATGAATGGACATTTCTCTGTATATACATATAATCAATCAATCAATCAATAACATAAAATGAAACCAGTACCTCTACTGCTTTACCAGACATTTGGGAGGACCTCATTGATCTGATACAATTTTATTTTCATGACATGGCATAAATATCCATAGAACTCTCTCAAAATCATGTGCCAGCCCTGGTTGGTGTGTCCGTGGATTGAGTGCTAGCCTGCGAACCAAAGGGTCACTGGTTCGATTCCCAGTCAGGGCACATGCCTGGGTTATGGGCCAGATCCGCATTGGGGGCGCGCATGAGAGGCAACCATACATTGATGTTTTCTTTTTCCCTGCTTTCCCCACTCTCTAAAAACAAATAAAATCTCAAAAAAAAAATCATGTGCCATCATTTATTTATCTGGAACATAGCTGCCAAAAACTCGACCCAGGATCCCTGAAACATATACCAACTACCTCCAGTCACGGCAGATTTAACTGTGTCTGCACATTAAAATTCCTAATTTTATACAGGAGAATCCTCTCAGAGCCAATTTACTCTGGAGATGTAATTTCTAAACTTAAAGCAGACAAACAGGGAATGACAGGAGGAGATGTTGGTTTGGATGGGCTCAGAAACAGCATTTAAAAAACCTAACAGAAGAAGAGAGAAGGCAGAGGTAAAAGACATACCCAAATTGGTCCAGCCATATTTCAGGGCAAGTGGGGAAAAATTACTCAACGGCAACCTGCAAAACTACTGACTGAACAGCCTCGGAAAACAATAGAAGGAAATTCATTACAATTATTGTTCTGTCAAGGCCGAAAATTAGAGACAACAGAAATATCGATCAGTGAGGCTGACTTTGTAAAGTGCAGTATATCCACACCATAGGCAGTGAGAGATACCCCTTCCCAACCCAGTATAAAAAACAAGGCATCTTCCATTGAAAAATAAACAAATTTACGGTATACATTCACATAAACAAAATGATACTGTGTATTCCTAAGCTATCTCTCAAATATACCATAAATAGAAGATTATAATGATGACAACCTGGGGGAGAAAAGGGGGGCCAAAAAGGACTATCATGTTTTAATAATTTTTTAAAAATCCTCACCTGAGGATGTTTTTTTGACCTAAGAGGGAAGGAGAGAAGGGAGGGGAGAGAGGGGGAGGGGGAGGGGGAGAGACAGAGAGAGACAGAGAGAGACAGAGGGAGATTGAGGGAAACATCCATGGGCTGTCTTCCATATGCACACCGAGACCAGGGATGGAACCTAAAAACTTTGTCCAACCAACCACCTGAGTCACTTGGCCAGGACAAGAACTTTTTGTCTTTGTTTTTAAAGATTTTACTTATTTATTTTTAGGGAGGGGAAGCGAGGGAAAAACAGAGGGAGAGAAACTTTAATGTGTGGTTGCCTCTTGCTTGTTCCCCACTGGGAACCTGGCCTGCAAATCAGGCATGTGCCCCAACTGGGAATTGAACTGGTGACCCTTTGATACACAGGCCAGCACTCAATCCACTAAGCCACATGAGCCAGGGCAAGAATTTTTTGTTTAGTGTGGAGAATTTAATACTTGTAAAATTAAAATTATATGGGAAAAAGTTCCAGCAATCTGGGCTCATCTGTACAGATGCAAGGCAGAAATTCCAGTTACACACTGTGTCAATATTTTCATTGTGGAATAATTTGTGTATCTCATTGCCAACGCGCTTGGGAAATGGTTGTAATGCTAAAAAGCTCTAATGCTAAATAGAAACTCTTTAAATCAGTCAAAAGACTCTGGGATTATCTAAAAACATGTAATAAAGTATTGTTTTTCAAAGTGAGAGTCTCTGGGTCTCTGGGAAGGGACAACAGGACCTGCATTTTAACAAGGCTGCCCACAAAGAAAATGAAACCCCTAAAACAACACACAAAAGAGAGGAGTTCCCAGACACAGAGGTACCACCTCCAGGACTAACAGAGTGCAGTAAAAACCACACAGGTTACAAAGTAATAGGAAGCAATCTGTAAGCTTCCAGCCAGTGCCTACAATCTGAAAAGGACGTGGAGGGAAAATGGAAAAACACACGTGTTCCCCACAGTAATAGGGATCAGGAAAATCTCAAATGCCAAGGCAGGGAAAGCTGATTGAATTACACACCAACCACAAAAGGCACAAGCAAATCAGGAAAGCCAGTCCTCCCAAAAGGTAAGGAGATAAACTATAAAAGCAGTATGTGTATGTGCGTGGTTGGAGGTGGCCTTCAGCTCTGCTCTCAGGAAGTCCTGCCGTCAGAGCATCCAGATGCTCCTGATAATCACTTCACTTCACTCTCATACCTCTGGTGTCAACCACCATCAGGGGCTCCATTTCCACTCTTGCCATGGAAGGGCCCACCTGGGGCAATTTTCTGCCACAGGCTCTGCAGCAGCCTGAGCCTTCTTCACCACTTGCAGTGTGAATTTTTTGCTAAGGTATGAGAACACCTTCTACAGGACTTCAAAACTCCAAGCCTGTGCCCTGGCTGGTGTAGCTTAGTGGATTAAGCGCGGGCCTGTGAACCACCAAGAGATCACGGTTCGATTCCCAGTCAGGGCACATGCCTGGGTTGCAGGCCAGTTCCCAGCAGGGAATGCACAGGAAGCATACATTGCTTCCTTGATATTTCTCTCCCTCTCTCCTTCCCTTACCCTCTGAAGATAAATAAATAAAACCTTAAAAAAAAAAAAAAAAAACTCCAAGCCTGTGTTAAGCGTAAGAACTAGCATCTCAGATGCACGATTTCCCAAATTGAGCACATTTGGATCCTATGCACAGCTGTCTCAGAGCCATTTGGGCCACTGGATGGAAGTAAAATTGTTTCATGACAATGCCCAACTATGTGACCTCCCAATTCTCAGGCTTGGCTATGGGCATAAAAATATACTTAATGAAGCTATTAAGAATGAAAAAACCCCAGTTGGTGTGGCTCCGTGGATTGAGAGCCGGGCTGCGAAGCAAAGGGTCGCAGGGTCAATTCCCGGTCAGAGCACACGCCTGGGTTATAGGCCAGGTCCCCAGTAGGGGGTGCACGAGAGGCAACCACACATTGATGTTTTCCTCCCTTCCTCCCTCCCCCTTTAAAAATAAATTAAATAAAATCTTTTTTAAAAGTTCAAGTATAAATATATTTAAAACAAAAATGGAAACATGCCCTGGCTGGTGTAGTTCAGTGGGTTGAGCGCCAGCCTGTGAAGGAAAGGGTCATCGGTTCTATTCCTGGTCAGGGCACATGCCTGGGTTGCGGACCAGGTCCCCAGTTGGGGGCACGTGAGGGGCAACCACACACTGATGTTTCTCTCCCTCTCTTTCTCCTTTCCTTCCCCTCTAAAAATAAATAAACAAAATCTTTAAAAAAAAGTGGAAACATGTGTAATGTCCTGTACTCCAGGCTAACCAGCTATGACACATCATGTGACATATTAGTTCTGTAAAGGATTAGCAGCAGCCTGGAAGCACTTCAACTACCTAGATGGAAAAAACAATACAGATTACAGCAAGAGGGACTCACACTCTGCCTCTGAGAGTGTGCGTAATAGCTCAGGTGGAAGTTTAAAGATATATATTTGTCTGCCACACTGAGACACTTAGAAGAAAAAAAGCTCGCTCCACTCTTGATCTTTTGTGAACCTATATAGAAAGCCATTTTCTCCTATACTCAAGAGATGAAAAACACGAGATGGAATCTGCCCTGGCGGGGCAGCTCCATTGGTTAGACCATTGCCCCAATACGTCTAAGCTGGAGGCTCAATGCCTGGTCAGGGCACACACAGGAAACAACCAATGGATGCACAAGTGGGTGGAACAACAAACTGATGTTTTTCTTTCTGAAGAAAAAAAAAAATCAATAAATTGAAAAAAAAAAAAGAAATGGAATCATCTAGAAAAATAATTAATTCTTCAGAGATTCAAGTTCAGAAAGTAATCAAGGTTGATGGTTTATGGTCAAATTAAGACCCACCCCAGGATCCAATTTTATATGTATGAAATTTTATATACATATAAAATTGGAGAAACAAACAAAAATTCCATAAAACCAAAACACTGTTAGACACACTTTGGGATTCTTAGTTGATTTTTCCAGTTTTACCCACAACACCTCAAGGACAGGTGAGAACAGTGACACGTGCCACTGTGCTGATCCGAAACCAGTAACAAAGCCATCCTTCTGGGGTCCTTAAAAATGGAGCCAGCTTTCTCCTCCTTTTGTTCCTAGTGCTCTGAGTGTTTAAGACGGGTGGCCACACTGACAAGAGCTGACTCTACAGAACTCCCCATTTCAGTCTTCCTGCTGCTTTGGGGTCTCTTCAGCAATGCTGACTATCACCCACACCCTTACAGGTCTGTGTTATAACAAGAAGGAATGGAGGCAGCTGAAGCTAATGTCCGACATGGAGGATTAGTTTCCTGCTTACTGCCATCGTTTGTCAAAGGGGCCAGACTGACCACCCACTAACTAGGTGTGAACAACAAAGGCTCTCAAAACGGCCTGGACATACTGGCGATTAAACTAGCCACCAACACATCTCAGTATATGGTACACATCACTGAATACCTCTAATAGTATTTAATATTGAAAAAATAATCGAAATTCTGTGTCAGAAGTTATAAGACTTAGTTTGCTGTCCCATTCACTTGACTACTAACCACAGGAAGACACTGTGTCCCCATGGGAAAAGGGGCCGGACTAGAGGTGTCATCGGCTCTGACATGCTGGGATTTGGGGAGATACTCACTCTGCGGACAGATGTGGGGGTGTGGAAGGGACTAGGGCTGCTGTGCTGATTTTCAGAAGCAGACCACCCCTCAGGTGAGCTGGTAGGAGAGGAAGAGCTCAGGGATGAATGGCTGAGGACAGAGTCTTCTTCGGGACCAGAGTCCAGCATCTCACTCTCAGAGGGCATGCCCTGGTCCAGAGGGGTTGATGGAGACTCAGCTGCAGGTTTCATACCCAGGATATCCTGCAAGACCACCACGGGCACCTTCCTTTTGAACAAGATGTCCCCGGCTTCACTCCAACCATCCTGGTCCTTCTCTGAGCACATTCTCAGACCATCTGTCAATGTGGGGCAGCTTTGAGGTGCTTTCTGCCTGCCTCTGCGCCTCTCTGTGTCCCCGGAGCCAGCACCTTCCTCCTCTGTTTTGTATGCAATGGCTAAAAGAGTCTCCTCAGGAAATGCCAGCTCGTCCTTCTGACTAACCTTCGGCAGCAGCCCCTCACCTTCGGTTTCTCTGACCCCATTTACAGCCTCCTTCAAGGAGGGATAGGCTGCAGAATTCAGTTTACTGTAGGCCACAATGTCCTTTGGTTGGTCACTTGAGTCTTCCGTCAAATCGATGACTATGGTCTTGCCAATATTTGTTTCAACTCTACTTCCTAAAAAGTTATCTAAGGGACCCTTCTCATTGACAAGTTTTCGACTAAAATCTATGTCAGAACCCATATGAAAGTTGTTCTCCAAGTTGTCCAAAGAGGCTTCTACATCAGAGAGCTGACTTTGTGCAGGAGCACTTGGGGAGCTTCTTGTGTTGTCTGACCCGTCCTTGGTTTTCTCCTTTGGGGCAAGATTCAGACGCTTGAAGGGCAGACGAGCTGAAATGAAGAGAGGAGGCTGTCTTTACAGTGCAAGTGTGAAGACTGACAATTGATCAATACTTTAACACAGGCTAAAAAATTATCAAACTTTGCCCTGGCCAGGTGGCTGAGTTGATTGGAGAGTCCTATCATACACGATAGGTTGTGGGTTGGATTCCCAGTAAGGGCACATACCTAGGTTTTGGGTTCAATCCCTGGTCAGAGCACAAATGGGAGGCAACCTAATCAATACTTCTCTTACAACAATGTTTCTCTCCCTCCCTCCCTCCCTCTCTAAAAATCAATAAACATATGCTCAGGTGAGGGTTTTTAAAAATTAAAAATAATAATAGAAAGTAAAAAAGATCAACCTTAGTGGGCTTGGCGGTGGGCATAAAGCAATCATGCCCTTGGATCCTATGGTTTGCCCCTAGTTGTTTAACCTCAGGAGACTGTTGCCCTTAACACAATTCCTACCGCCACCAAACTTGCTATCAGTCATCACAAGAGAAGGCAAACTGCTACAGGGGAGACCTAGAAACCAAACTTTAAAAGCCAGAAACCATGTTTTTTAATACAATCCAGCCACTAATCTGGCCTCATTGTAAATGTACTCCATTTTTACACAAAAGGTCTTGGGACATTTATCTTCCTATACAACAATGCAGTTCAACTGGGGCAGCTGGGCCCGCCAAAGAACATCTAGCAACGTCTGGAGACATTACTGGTTGTCAGAACTTGAGGGAAGAGACCAGAGATATTGCCAAAATCTCCGCAATATATAAGACAGCCTCTCACCCCTGAAAAATTACACAATATCAATAGGGCTGAAGTAGAGAAAGGCTGCTGTAAAGGCAGTGACTTCTGGATTTGCTCCTGGGAACCTAGGGAACGGCAGTGTAATAAAATGAGTGCCCAGCCTTCCGAATATAAAGTGCAACTGTTCTTCTGTCCTCCTATCCCCTTGAGACTGCTGCTAAAGACTCCAACAGATGACCTCTGCTCAAGGGAAATTAAAAATATAATTGAGATAACAATGAAAGATATAAATTAGGAACAAATATTTAACCCATTTCCAGAAAGTTACCTTGTATTAACTTCTTTACTGGAAAAGCCGGTCTGTCTTTGCAATCCATTGCTGTGAATAAAAATGTCAAAGGATAAGTTCTTAAATGCTGAAAATAATGAAGCAGCAAATGCATTCAGTAGCGCCTATTATGTACAAAGTGGTTATCTATTTCAAGTGACTGCCAACTTCACCCCAGGGAGTTGGTAATGTCTAGGGACACTTTTGATTGTCATGCCTTGGGGGAAGGGTGCTACTCACATCTACTGGGTAGAAGACAGGGAGATTGCTAACATCCTACAATGCACAGGACGGCCCACCACGACTAAGAGTTATCTGGCACAAAATGTTAATAGGTTAAGAAATCCTGCCCTGAACACTGTCACACCTTCTTGGTTTATTTTCCTTGTGGCATTTATTCCTCTGAAACTTATGTTATTTATTATGTCTCCCCCTGTACAGAATGGCAGCTCTGTGACAGCAGGGACACTTCTTCTACACTGTACCTGGAGCACCTAACTCAGGGTCTGGCACATAGGGGGAAATCACTGAATACAGTAACAGCAACAATGAAGAGGGGAGTAAAACTAGTGACGAAAGAAAACACTGTATCACTGACATCACCATTAATAGGGTCTCAAAACATCCACCTTCAATTCAACCAGCTCTATAAAGTTAGAATAGTGTTTATTTTCCTTTTAAATAAGAGTTTATGAAGGTAATACAACTTAAGCATTTTGAGCTTGCCAGGCAGGAAAAACCGAAGCGTTGTCAAAAAATAAGGAAAAATGTTTTCCTGCACCAAAAAAACTTAAGAAAAGTATCTAATAATATCAAAGCTGATGCAGAAATGGCCATAAATATCTTTAAGTTCATACCTGCCAGAAGAGGTGGCTTAGAAAAATCTAGTTGATTTTTGGCAATCTACTTACGCTTTGTAAAAGATATATACAAGTGAATATTTTTAAAAAGCAGACCTGGGTTTTCTGAAGAAAAAAAAAAAACAAAAAAACAAAAACTCAGCTGTTCATAGATGAGGCTGCCTTCCCCTCTTCCAAGCTTGAAATCTAAGGTACCCAGAAAGCTCATACCTTTTTACCTCTTTCAATACAGTATCATTCTCAAGTTTTCAGTTACCAAAAACATGGATCCCCCCCTGAACTGAAGGATACACAATCTTTAGCCACTTAAACTTACTTTTAGGATCATCACAAGGATTTGTTGGTGTTGTCCTGAGCCACCAGCTTTGATGCAAGCAGTACATAAGTGACCTGGGCCCAGGAGCTACCTCAGACAAACCTAAAAACAGTCCATCCAGGGATATGGACTGTTCAAAAGTACACACGCACAATTAACGCACACTTGCACACAAACCAACCACAGTTCTCTATTCTGATGTCACATCCCTCCTAACTTTATTTAGTGGTAAACTATCTTTTCCTTTTATAATAGTATGGTCATAGCAGGTGATGCTTTTTTTACTTTTAAATAAACATCCCTACTGGATCAAATGACTGTCCATGACAATCAGTCCACCTAACTTTATTTGAATTTTACTTTGTAAAACCCCCAAATCTGAAAACAATTACAGCAGCGATTCTGCCACCACCACCCCCATGCCCTTAGCAATGTCTGGACACATCTGGTGTCACAACTGGGGAGGAGAGGTTTCTACTGGCATCTAATGGGTGGAGACTGGGGATACTGCTTGACACCCTCAAGTGCACAACAGGGTCCGAATGTCAATAGTGCTGCGGTTGAGAAACCCTGAATTAGTCTAGTTAATGTCCCTGCCAATCTTTAATTCAGTCAACACACACCTAGTGAGCACCTACTATGAGCCAAGCATAGTGCCAAGAGCTAGGGATAAAATGGAAGTCAAGCAGGAAAGAGCGCAGTCTAGTTTTCCTTGGTTCACCACCCGGTTTCCGAGGCCTGCTAGGCGCTGGCGACCCCATCCCAGGACATAGGGAAGAGAAAGAAAGGTCTTCACCTTGTATATTCGACAGGATCAAAAATCCGGGAGTCTCAGCTTCCTGACAATACCTACCACCCAGACCTCTTACCTGGGCTTGCTCGCACCCGCAGAAGCAGCTGCTCTGGTCCCCGAGCCCATGTGACCCTGGGCCTCAGTTTCCCCACCCAGCCAGAGAGTCTCTGCAGAGTCCAACTTGCTCAGAGAACACAAATGCAACCTCCAGAGCTGGCCCTTTCGCCTCTCTGGATCTCGGTTTTCCCTCCTGGCCACACTGACCCGTCACCGGAGAGGGCCCTGAAAGAACGCACTTAACGCAAAAGCACAGGGGAGAAAAAATGGTCCCGGCCGCAACAATAACGTCAAGGAGGAAGCCCTTCGGATCGCAAAGCCCTTTCTCGGGATTGTAACGACCCCACGAACTAAACACCATGCGCAGAGGATCGGCCCGGGGCTGGGATGCCCTTCTGCCCCCAACCACTGCCTCGGCCCACACAGGCCGCTCGCCGCTCCCCCACAACCTCTCCGCGCGGAACCGAACCGACCTGTGGCCGCTCCCCTGGCGCCCGGCGCCCCGCACTCCGGCTCCTCCAGCATCGTTCCAGCAGCGGCTCAAGGTCCTCTCGGGCGGCGGAGGCGCGGGCTCCGGTCCGGCGGCCGCTGCTGCTCGCCCTCCCGCCCGCGCCGCTGCTGCCGCGGCCGCCGCGCTCGTATTTGGCGGGAACCGCGGCGACCCCTGCAGCCCGCGCACCGATTGGACGAGGCGGCGTCACGTGACGTCCCGCCTCGGGAAACGGGCACCAAAAGGAGCATCCTCGCGAGATCCGTGGCTTCCATTCCTCCCCATAGCTCCCCTATTGATATTCCCGCAGAGGAGCGGGCTTTCTCTTGGCGGCCTGATGGGAAGGTGTTCTGCGATTGGGGACGGGAGGTGTCAAGCCAAGAGATCGCCACTGTGATTGGCTAAGTGCGTGGGCTAGGATAGGTCTATAGGAGAGAGGACAAGGCTTTTACGTCAAGACGAAACTTTTTACGTAGGGCACTGGTGACAATCTGAAACTGCGATTTAGATGAAGAATGAAGTTTTTAATTTATCCTAATTGGACATCGGCTGAATGTAGCAACAGCAATTAAGATTATAAATTACTTTTCATATGAACAAAGAATAAAATCTGGGCAGCGCTTTAAAGAATTTGATATGCTGTAAATATATTCAGAGAAAATGAATGAAATACATGTTTCTGATTTAATCATGAGGATTTTTGCACACGCTGTTTTCCTCGCCCAGAAAACACTTTCCCCAACTCTTTCCCTGGCTAATTTCTACCTAACTTTCAGATCTTAGATTGACAGCTTTTCTCCCTTACCCCAAACAAGTGCCTACAACTAACTTTCTTTCCTTCCTTCCTTTCTTTCCTCCCTCCCTCCCTCCCTCCCTCTCTCTTTCTTTCTTTCTTTTCTTCTTTCCTTCCTTCTTTCTTTCTTTCGTAAGCAATCATAGGTTATGTTTGTTTGCATGTTATTTGATTAATGAATTAATTTGTTTTTGTCATTACCTCCATGAGGGCAGGAATCATTTACCACTGTATCCTCAGGACCTATTAACAACTGATACATTAGTAGGTACTCAGTGAGTGTTTGCGTGAATACATAAATATTTAAGTGGACTGTGTAATCTTGTGGGTTAATGGTCTCACAGAACAGAGACCTTCAGTGTCAACCTGCAAGCCTGACAAATAAGTTTTCTTCAGCACAAATTTAATCTCAGGCAGAGCACAAGTGAGAAGATTTAAGAGTGAACCCAAGTTTGAAATTCCACTGATGCTATAGATTGGATAATTAAATCAGTAGAATTGGTTGGAAACAGTATGGGGACACTGAGAATTTGGGGACACCCGCTTGGGCTAGTCGCGTCTTACTCAAGGCCTCAGTTTCCCCATATGAACCATTCGGAATTTTTCCTTCTCTTTGATATTCTGGCACTGTGCAATGATTTAGACCAATGATTTGGATCACTGTTGAGGGTGCCCATCATAATCACATGGGTGTTTTTTCAAACCATTCATAATAGCCCCTTCAGGATTTTCGGGAGGGAAATTGGGGCTTACGTATTCTGAAACAAGCCTCTGATCTAGTCCAGTACATTCTGTAAGGCATTTGGAAACTTCAAGTAACCTCCTTATTCAGAAAATCACCAGTCTGTCAGATTTCAGCACTGAAGTTGCAAGCACCTTAGCTATAGTCACTTTCTTGTTCCTCCTTTTGGATTCATTTACTCATTCTGACTCAT
Organism: Trachops cirrhosus; assembly: GCA_028533065.1. NCBI lineage: Eukaryota > Metazoa > Chordata > Mammalia > Chiroptera > Phyllostomidae > Trachops > Trachops cirrhosus. Next base: position 37,357,664 of record CM052545.1, on the reverse strand, counting down.
TATTAATTTCCAACTCATTCAATACATTTTCATCGATAAGAATTGATTTTAAAAGTCACTATCAATAAATATGTAGCAGTCGAGGAATGCTTCTTGGAGGAGGTGATATTCCAAGTAGATTCATTCCTTTTCTAAGCACGAACAATGGAGGAAAAGATTAGGGAAGAATGTGGAAGAGGGGGAAAAACATTAGCAAAGGCCCATAGACAGCAGGAACTATAGAAGAGGAAGAGAGCCGTCGAAATCAGAGGATTGAAGGGGCCAAATTATGCAAGTTTTGTAGGCCATATTAGGAAGTTGGGAATGTATACTGAGGGTCGTAGGTGGACTTTAAAAGGGGAACTTTGATATGAATCGTGTTACAGAAGCATCTTTCTGGCTTCCTGATGGGAGATAAATTGGAGAGAAGAACCCGAAATGTGAGCACACCAAAGAGGAAGCTGGTGGAATCAAAGGTTTGGTCAGGGCAGAGGACAGTGGGGATAGTGGAAAGGAGGTAGAAGCGGCCTGACTTGGGCAACTGAATGAATGAACACAGTGCAGGGCTCGGAGTGGGATGGGAGGGACTAAACGCGAGGTAGAAATCGGTAGAGCTGAGACCCAGTCTCCAATCTCTCCAGAAACGTTTGAGCGTCTTTCCTAAGACGTTAGAGCCACCTCCAGTACTCCAGGGGTCGCTGCAGACGCCATGGCCGCTCTAGACTCCTTCCAGCCACTGGCTAGCAGAAGCGGCTTCCCCCCCACCGCAGCAGAAGTGCGCTTGCGCTCTCCGGCCGGCAGGGCGCGCGCGCGTGCTCAGATGGGGCCGGCGCCGGAAGTGTGCGGTTGCCATGTAATATCCTGGCCGCGCGGGCGCGAGAGGGGCTAAGGCTGCGCCCGGACGGGCGCGGAGCTGGCGAGAGGGCTGCGGAGGCGGCGCCGACAGGGCCAGTTGAGGCGCGCGGGGGCTCGGCCGCGCCTGGCAGCCTGTCGCTTGCGCTGTACCTCCGGTTCGCTGGGTCCGGACGGGAGGTCCCACAGCGAAAGGCAGAATGTCGGTGGCGGGGCTGAAGAAACAGTTCTACAAGGCAAGCCAGGTGAGCAGAAGGCGAGCCCCCTGGTCGGGGCTTCCCGGAGTGAGGAGCCAAGTTAGGCCAAGCTCTGGTTCGAGAGGGTGGCCGTGGGTACCGAGGGGGCGATGTTGGCACGCGGTCTTCGCAGGGTGGGGAGAGCCCAGGAAGGCCAGGGGCTTCCTGCGAGGTGTCCCAGGCCTTGCCCACCATGTGGGCTCCAGTCTCCTCGAGAAGGGTGGATAAACCCTTTGGTGGGTCAGAGAGACCCCCAGAGGTTGATCTGGGTTGTGGACCCCCGCCTCTTCCTCCTCTCTAAAAGGTCTGGAAAGGCGGAAAGACTAGGGGAGGAAACAGGATTCTTGCCAGATGGCCCAGGGGGAGGAAAAATAACAACAAAGACTCTTTGGATGGACACGATACAAAGTTGGAAAGGTAGAGTGAAGAGTCAGTTTCTCACCAGTGCCTCGGGTATTCAGACCCTCTCCCCAGAGACAAGGAGTGTCACTGACGACTATGTCTCTCTTCAAAGATACGTGAATGTCTTTCATTTAAAAGCACACACAAGCAATCTAGCATAGTCTACGTAATCCTGTGTACTTTTTTTGGTTAAATCTGTCGGAATTCTCCACCTCGGGTTACACGCTGTTGGGAGGGAGTGTTCTGGTCACTGTGGGGTGTTGAGCAACACTTCTGGCTTCCACTCCCTCAGTGCCAGAAGAACCCCCAGTCGTGACAACCACAGATGTCTCCAGGTGCTGCCAGATGTCCCTAGGTGCTGCCAGATGTCCCTGGCGAAACCTCCTCTTCCCCCCATCCCCCAGAATTACTGCACTACTACATACCCCTAGAGCTTCTTGGATATTTTTAACAGGTTCCTGGTATTCATTCCATGAAGTGTACCAAAATTAATTTCCAGTTCTCTGTTGATGATGTTTAGATTGTTTCCAGTAGTTTTCTGGTACAGTAAATGTCTTTGCTCACAGTGGGTATTGGATTTGTAGGATAAATTCCCAGAAGTGGAATGCTGAATCAAAAATATATGTGGCCCTGACTGGTGTAGCTCAGTGGATTGAGCTAGGCCTGTGAACCAAAGCACCGCCAGTTTGATTCCCAGTCAGGGCACATGCCTGGGTTGCGGGCCATATCCCCAGTATAGGGTGTGTTAGAGGCAACCATACATTGATGATTCACTCCCTTTCTCCCTTCCCTCCCCATCTCTCTAAAATAAATAAATAAAATCTTTAAAAAAATAGGTATTTTACATGAGACAGATTATATAGATGTTTTTAAAAGTCTGGGGCAAGAAGCCCCAGAGTCCTTGATTCCTATTGGTCCCCACATCCCAGGTTACAAATCTTAGGTGTGGAGTTGTGTGGGTAGACTCCATGGAGGAATGAGCGAAATCTTAGGAATTGTTGGGGCCACGCTGGCAAACCAGGCTATACTCCCAATTTGAAGATGTCCATTGGGAGGGAAGGGAGATGAGTCTCCAGTAACATACAGCTGATATCTTTTATCCCTTAAATGGAAAAGTGACAACCCTAGTGGTTGTCTAGGGCTAAAGACATTTGGGGTTGTCTATAGACCTCACATGATGGCCGAACCCTAGAGGAAGAGAGACAATCTGGAGGGATTCTAAGATTGTTACTGAGAGTGTAGCCTTTTGCTCTAACAGGATGACCTGGCCCTAGGCTAGACCCTGCTCAAGCTGGCATCGGACCTCCATGTGCTTGGCTGGAGCACCTGGGAAAGCTGCTCACTGTCTGGGGCCCTTGTGTAGTCCCTCCTGCAGGACTGATGTGTCCATAGGTCTTGGAAGGATTCCAGAACTACTTTGTTCCCTCATGTAGACAGGTCTCTGTGGAAGCCCTCTCCTCCCCATCCCCAGCTGCCAGGGCCCATGCCATCCCGAACTACCTGGACCTCTCAGGCCAGCCACCAGAGTTTTTTCTCTCAGAGGGAAACAAGATGGCCTGCATTCAGACCTGCGTGAGAAGCACTTTGAAACCAGGAAAGCAATTTATTATCTGAGACCCAGCCCCAAAGAGTTGCTACAGTGGCCACATCCTAATCTGAGAGTAGTCATCTTGGCAACCTGGTCAGTTCCACATTGAGTTGTGCTCTCAAGAGTCACCCTGGCTGTGTCCCCTTCTTTTCCTCAATAGTTTCCACAGTCCTCCAGCATTTCCATTGTTCATCTGGCTGTGCCTATCTATCTCTCTGTTTCTTTTTCTTTTCTTTTTTTTTTTTTTTTTTTTTTTTTGCTCTTAGGAACACCCCTTTTCATTCTCTTCTATGCCCTCAGAATAGGGTTGCTTCTTGAAGAGAAACATCTTTTGTTAGTGTAGTAGTATTTATTGAATTATCAGTGTGAACAGGCAATATGCTTTAAACCAGGTGATCTCAACTGGCCTCATTTATCTGGCCTAAGGGTAAATGTATCCCCCTTTTTAGACAAAAAGGTTTGAGGACATTTATCTTCCTGTAGAACGGTGCTTTTTAACCAGGGTCACTTCTGCCCTTCAGGGGACATCAGGAAACATTTTAATTGTCACAACTTGGATTGCTAATGGTATCTCACGGGCGGAGGCCAGAGATGCTGCTCAACACCCTACAATACACTGGGCAGCCAGCCCCCAGGACCAAGAGTTCCCCGGCCCCAGATGTCCTGCAGTGGTGGCAAAGTTAAGAAGCCCTGCTTAAATTTCAAGAAAAGTGAGGACAATTATACCAGAAAAATTCCATTTGGGCCATTCTTGTGGTAGCCTTCTACTTTTCCCAGGTTGTTTTTTTTTTAAGATTTTATTTATTTACTTTTATAGAGAGGGGAAGGGAGGGAGAAAGAGAGGAAGAGAAACATCAATGTGCAGGAGATACATTGATCAGCCACATCTCGCACACCCCCAAATGGGGACCTGGCCCACAGCCCAGGCATGTGCCCTGACTAGGAATCAAACTAGTGACCTTTCCTTCACAGGCCGGTGATCAACCCATTGAGCCACACCAGCTAGGGCCTTTTTCCAGTTTTTAAAACACAATAACCAGCCCTGGCTGGCGTAGCTCAGTGGATTGAGCGCTGGCCTGCGAACCAAAGGGTCACTGGTTCGATTCCTGGTCAGGGCACATGCCTGGGTTGTAGGCCAGGACCTGGTAGGGGGCACATGAGAAGCAGCCACACATTGATGCTTCTCTCCCTCTCTTTCTCTTTCTCTTCCCTTCCACTCTCTAAAGATAGATAAAACCTTTAAAAAATAAATAAATAAAACACAATAATCATATATACACAGATGGACATGTACATAAAACTCAGCATCCAGTTCCCAAATCTTTAGAACCCCAGAGTATCTTTTGGCATCTGGTATCAGCCAGGGGTGACTAACCCTGCTCTCTTTCATCTCCTCCTATGCACCGTCCTGGGGACATTTGCAGTGTCTGAGACAGGTTTTCATTGTCACTCCTTGGGGAGAGAGTGCTACTGGCATCAAGTGGGTAGAGGTCAGGGATGGTTGCTAAATACCCTGCAATGCGCGGGACAGCCCTCCCCACAACAGAAAATTATCTGGCCCCAAATGTCAGTAGCACCCAGGTTGAGAAATCCTGCTTTGACACAGGTTCCTTTATTTTTCAAGAAAGAGAGAGAAATAATCAATTTGTTGTTCCACTTACTTATGCATTTGTTGGTTGATTATTGTATGTGCCCTGACTGTGGTATATCCAGATGACACTTTAACCAACTGAACTACCTGACCAGGGCTTGAAACAGGTTTTTGCTTTTGTTTTTGTTTTTAAGAGAGAGGGGAGGGGAGGAAGAAAGAAAGGGAGAGCAGCATCAGTGTGCAGGCAATACATCAATCGGTTGCCTCTCACACGCCCCCAACTGGGGACCCGGCCCGCAACCCAGGCATGTGCCCTGACTGGGAATCGAACGAGACACCTTTTCTTCACAGGCCAGCACGCAACCCACTGAGTCACATCAGTCAGGCCTTGAAACAGGGTCTTGATTTCAAAGACTTGTAACAGTGTCGTTTCTAAATTGAGAAAGAGAAGCCAGGTGGATGTATCAGAGAGAGCTAGGGTGGGCACCAGGAATAGAGATACTTGGTTTCTAGCAGGTGAGGCTGTGATGTTAATTAAAAATTTCTAATGTCACCCCTGGCTGGTGTGGCTCAGTGGATTGAGCTGGGACCTACAGACCAATGGTCACTGTTTTTGGTTCCCGGTCTAGGGCACATGCCTGTGTTGCGGGCCGGGTCCCCCATGGGGGGCATGCAAGAGGCAACCACACATTGATGTTTCTCTCCCTCTCTTTTTCCTTCCCTTCTCCTGTCTGGAAATAAATCAATAAGATCTTTTTTAAAAAAATTTAATTTCATTGATGATACGTACTAGTATCATCAAACCAGTTACCAGTATAGGCATAGCAGTGTTATTGCAGTTCACAGGTATTTGTGTTTTTTACAAATTGAAGACAAGTCTGTTCTCCCTGCCCCGCCCCCAAGCAAAAACATTACAACTTGCCATTATGGTGCTAGGTTCATTGTGATGGTCTGGAACTGAACTTGCATCATTCCAAGGTCTGCCTGTATCTGGCAGTATGTTGGCAAATCCCACACCATTTCATCTCAGGTGAAAACTTTCAGGTCTTGCATAAAATCAGTTTGGGCTTGAGTGGGAGGTTTGTGAGCTTTTACTTCTTAGTATGAACTGGTCACTGCCTGGGCTTTTGTGCCTAGGCTGAGGAAAGTTGAAGAATCTATAGAGGAAAGTAGTGAAAGAAATAGGCGGCTGTCTTGGACCGTCATTTTGACCCCTCTGGCTTCCCTGTGTGACACCTACTCCCTCAATAGCTATCTGGTACTTAGGCAAGGCTAGAATTGGGGAAGGTGCTTTTATATGCATGTTCCTGGGGAACTAAGGAGGTAAAGGAACCTTGCTGGTGAGAACCAGACTTGAAAGGTCACTTCTCATTGTCATGTGTTTTTAGTTTCCAGACCTAAACTGCTAACTGGTTTTCTGATAACTCTTGTGGCTGGTGGTGTGGAGATTTGAGAGTGTAACTAGGGGTAGAGCTGGCAGCTGGCTGGAATGCTGGCCTGCCTTACTCTCTTTTTTGCCTGAAGAGGGAGAGAGTTTGAACTGAAAGATCAGTCCCGTCTGAGCTAGGAGAAAAATTCACGACCACCGTATCCTGTAGTCCTCCCACCCCTGTTTGTGCCATTTGTGCCTCGGAAGAAACATTGAACTTCCTGTGAGATGCATGGGGTGGAGGGAGGGTTGGAGGACCTAGAACCCCAAACTATTAGGGTGTTTCTGGGTGATGTGGCTAGTGTTTGGAATGTCCGCAGATACCCATCAGCACTGATCTATTTTGTAAACCTTAGTTTGTGGAGGAATCATGCTTTCGATTTCCTAGCAAAGTGCTTGGCCTGTAAGTAATGAACATGGAATGATCTTAAGATACAAAAATCTGGAACTTGTAACCCCTTCACTTCAACATGAATAAAAGTGTGGAACCCGCACACTGCAAATGACAGGTGACAGACAAGGTCTGGAGAGTGGGGTCCTCGAGCTCAGCAGCTGCAGCTCAACTCCGGAAGACCACCTTTCCCAGGGCAGCAGGCGTGGGAAGGGCTTTGGCAGTTGGAATGTCCATGTGTGATTGGAAGTGGGTTAATTCTGCCCTTCCGGGAAGCCACCCTGCTGACTTGACCTGTAAGAAAACCCTTGAATTAGCCTTGTCCCTGTGGGACCCTGGGTGGAGACCTTCTCATCTCGCTCCATCAGAGGACATGCTGGGCCACTTCCCCCACTGCCTGGGTGGAGTAACCAGCCTGTGTTTTAGCTGCAGAAGAGGTTTGAGGCTGTTTTTCCCTAAGGGATCTGGGGAGGATGGTAGTGGGGGCTCTTTAAACCGTACCCCCCGCCCCACAAGCCCCACTTTGCAGGTCTGTCTGCAAAAGCAGGTTAACCTGACCTCCCTCGCAGGACCCACTGTTCACAACCAGAGGCACTCTGTCACCATGCAGCGTCCTGCGCGTTCTTGTTATTAACAGACCAGGACTATGGGATCGCCACATTCTGATTTCTTCACTGTGACTGCTGAATATGCGGCCAAAAGTTCACCTCTGACTCAGAGTACTGTGTATTAAAGACCAGTTCAAAAGATTAAAGACAAAAAACAAAAAACAGATTCAAGTGTGGTGGAATGTAATCGCCCTGCTTATCTGGGTGTGTTTTAAGGCAGAACCATAGTTATATTCCTTGTGCCGCTTAATAATAATAGCCTGTGAGGTTAGGGGTTTCACAGTGTCTCCATGTTCGGTTTCAGAAACTGGGGGCTGTTACATTTTTGAGACCCCAGAATTGTCAAAGACAGCAATGAGCCAAGAAAGTCCTGCTGTTCGCCCACCTACCCATCTACCCGGCCTTCCCTTCACCAAACCAACATCTGAGCGCTTAGTGCAGTTCGGAGACCGAGCTCATCTGTCCGCACAGCTGTCCATGTGCGCATCTGTTTGCTTTTTTCCTCAGAGGAAAAACTTGCAGGTTGTGACCAGTCCTGCCGTTTGCCTCTGGCACTTGAGTCTCTGGCCTTAGGTTCAAGGGCATAGGCCAGTTAGCTCTGTCCTGGCCCATATCTCAGCTGTTCTTCTTTCCTGAGCTGCCAGTATTTTGGAATTAATCCAATCTGAAGAAACTTGGTTTTTAATTTAGGTCATGCAGCCAACTTCCTCTTTAGGATTTCAGAGGGAACTGCGTGTTTTGGCGCTGTGGCGGGAGGCTGGGTGGGGGAGTGGCTGGGAGGAAAGTCAAATTGTTTCTGTTTCTGAGTTCCAAGGTGGGGTGAGGTTTCTAAGCTTTAGAGGGAGTGTTTGAGGCTGAAACTTTCAAGCCACAGGCCTTTTTGTCCCAGCTGTCTAGCCCATTTTACCCCTGTACTCAAGCCCTAATGGCTTTTTAATGTGCCTGGTGAAGTGTTAGGGGCGGTCTGTGAGTTCTTTTTCAGGGCCGTCCCTGGAAAGCTGGATGGAAGAATGTGTCAGAATGTGGCAGCAGCTGGCTTCCCTCTTCTCTGTCACCTCCCCTTCTTCCCTCCCTCCCTCCCCACCCCTTTCCCTCCCTGGCCTTTCACAGGACTGGATTTGGCAGCCACTTCCCAGAAGACAGCTTCATCTTCCTTTTTCCGCTCTGCTCCTAGAAAAACCTGCTGACTGGGCTCCGAGAGTGGGGTCAAGTGGAGACTCCCAGCCACAGCAGGAAAATAGCTGTGCCATTTCCTCCGAATAGTGCAATTTCCTCTGGAGGACCTGACTCAGCATCGTCCCCTGCCTGCTTTGGAAACGGCTGCTGCCGGGCTGCTGCGATTTTCACACCTGAGCATAAACGCCTCTGGTGGGCATCATGCCCAGTGTATGAGACAGCCAGCCTGGCTCAGCGGCCACGGTCTCGGCAGTGTTTGCTGTCACAGCTCAACGATGTGAGATGCCATCCCTGTTCCGGGCAGCTCTGCTTGCCCTTGGCCTGGTGAACATGAGTTCATCCTCCGTGTGTCCAGCCTTTCACATGGCATCTTCCAGGACCTCTGATCCCTCAGATCCCCCATCTCCCAGTTTCATGGATTCCTGTGTAGCAGCTTCCCAGCAGGGGACTGAGGTTGGCTTGAGTGACTATTCTGTTGTCCTTGTCGCTGGATTGTAAGCTCTTTGCAGGCAGGGACTGTGTTTTCAGCTCCCTGCTCTATGCCCAGTGTTGAGCCTGGCCCTGCCTGGCGCAGGAACTCAGTAACTGGAGAGATGTCCGCTCCTCACGGGATGCTGTAGCATGGGTTGGGAGAGTGCAGAAGCGGGAGTGGTAGAGTCAGCGGGCCTGGAGAAAGCAGTGCTGGAACCCGTGGTGAGAAGGATGTCCCCAGCTGACCTGGGTGCAGTTTGAGCTTCATCCTGGCATTCAGGACCTTCCGGAGCCCTCACCCTGGTCCTGGCTTCAGTTCCCACCTGTCCCCTTCCAGGGCCAAAATCCAGTCCTACCAGTCTGCTCAGGCCCCGCCCAGCTACCTGTACCTTCCCCCCTCCTTCTTTTGAAGACAGTGCTCCTCTTACCTTTCCCAGCCTACTCGGGTCTCTCTGTTCACTTCCTGGTTGCCCTTTAAAGTCCTCTGTGTATCTTCCTTTATCCTTGCCAGCTCCCTGACCAGCACTTCCCCACCCTCTGAGCGTCTGGTGTGGTGGTCTCCCATTCATATGCCAAGTACATTCTGGCATCAGATGCACTTTTCTTCTAGTCAGAGGCCAGCTCCTGAATGAGCAGGGCTGTCTCCGGGTTTGTGACAAACCCCAGTCCCCTGGGTTATGGCTTGCTGACTGTGTCATCAGAAATGGTGGGCTCCATACACTCTGGCTGGCGTGGCTCAGTGGATTGGGCACTGACCTGTGAACCAAAAGATTGCCAATTTGATTCCCAATCAGGACACATGCCTGCAGGCCAGGTCCCCATTTGAGGTGCGCAAGAGGCATCCGATTGGTGTTTCTCTCCCTCTCTTTCTCCTTCCCTCCCCTTTCTCTAAAAATAAATAAAATCTTGAATGAACGAATGTTGGGCTCCTTCTTAGAATGGGAGTTTCCAGCAGTGTCTCTGGTAGTACCAGCCCCTTCCTGGGCCTGGCAGAACCCCAGGGAGGTGGGGTGGCCGGTGAGGCCCATGAGGCCTTGGAGGGCTCCGTTGGAGAAAGGTCCAACTAGTTTAAAAAATGAGAAATCAAAGCTCAGAGGTTTTTCCTTTGGCTTAGGATCTGCCTGCCTCCAGGGGCTGTGCTTGAGAGGAACCTGTGTCTCAGGCAGTCTCTATTACCTGGACCCTAAGACCAAACCCACACTTACTTGGAGGTGCCCAGCCTGCTCAGAAATGGAGTTTGCTGGGCTCTCCCTTCTGCTAGATCACTTCCTGGCCCCCAGAAGCCTGTCCCCCCGGCCCACTGGGCGTCCTAGACCTAGCCTTGGTTATGTTTGCCGGCCTGGCTTCCATACCTGCCTGCTGTTTCCCCTTACCTCTTTTCATTCCCTTCTCTCCCACCTTCCCTGCTTGTCCCAGTTGGCCCTCTATCTGGCCTTTTCACTGTCTCTCCTCCCTCCCTTCTCACCTCCCGGCACACACCACCCCTCCTGCATTTTGTCCTCCAGATCTACATCTCCAGTCACTCCCAACTACACCCTAAACCCGTGACCATGCCAGAGGCACCCGAAATGCAAAACACTCCTAGGCTCAGGGCACTGGAAGCTAGCCGCCTTCCACCCTTCCCTGTCTTCACCCTGACTCCACGCAAGGACCCGGCTCACTCTGCCGCCTCCTCCGTTTCTTTCCCCTTCTATACTGACTCAGTTTTTAAATGTATTTTAAAGGGATCTTGATGTTATTTCTTGCTATAACATTACAGTAACCGAACCACCAAATACAACTGAAACAAAGCAAGGTAATCAATTTTACTGGATACCTTACCTCCGAGCCTGGGGTCTGTTCCCTCTTATTAAAGAGTTGTTGAAACTGGAACATGAAGTTTTGAAGGAGCTTTGGAGAATATGATTCCCTGTAAACAACATTACCTTCCTTCTTTTTCAGAAGAATAATCAGAATGCAGTCACATTGTTGCCATGGTAATTAAGTTAGGAGTTCAAGTTCTGTTGCTGTAGATCTGTCTGTGTATGGACTTATGTTCCAGAAGAGCCATCCTTTTCTGACACTTACAGTCATTCATGTAATCAATATTTATCTTTCTTTTTTACTTTGTTATTGAGTTTATCGGTTAATAAAATTACATAGGTTTCAGGTGTACAACTCTATAATACATCATCTGTATCATCTGCGTACCTTTTTTACTAGAATTTTTATTTTTTAAAATATTTTATTTATTTATTTTTAGAGAGAGGGGAAGGGAAGGAGAAAGGGAGAGAAACGTCAGTGTGTAGTTGCCCCTCACGTGCCCCCACTGGGGACCGGGCCTGCTACCCAGGCATGTGCCCTGACTGGGAATCAAACCAACGACCCTTTTGTTTGCAGGCCAGCACTCAGTCCACTGAGCCACACCAGCCAGGAGTTTTTTACCTTTCTTCTCTTGGCACCCACAACCATTCCTCTCATAGTCTTCATGGAGAACCAGGAAATCCTGCAGATTTGAATTAAGGCTCTGAAAAAAGAGCTGTGGGATCAGGGTGGATTCCCAAGTGTCTGGGAAGAGGCATGATAATGAGTGGCACAGTTCAGTTGACATTCTTAGTCCCTAGAAGCCTCTGTGGCTGATAATTCAAATACCTTTTACCATTACCCCTCAGTTTAGCCTTTGTTCTGTAAAGTGGAACAGCTGATCAGTGATTTTTTTCTGCTGCATTTTGGGCCTTGGCCCCAGGAGTGAGAGGAGACTTGTGTCCTTAGGAAGCCCCTTGGGAAGAAACCTGGGAGCTTCCTGAACCCTTTCACCCCAACGGCCCCTCATTGTCCCCTGCCACGCACCTCCCCAGGGTGATGCCCTTGGCCGCAGTGGGCAGGTGGGGGAGGTGTCTGTCGCCCTGACAGCCCCAGCTCCTCAGAACCCAGTTATCTGACAACAGGCGGGTGGGCAGCCCTGGCCTCAGGCCAGCCTTTGTGGTTCGGAAGAGGCAGCGAGGGAGTGAGGACAGGACTTTTCCATCCTTTAACCTGCCCCACCTGGCCTAGCATCGTTCCTTACCTCCGCAGAGGTGGGCACTCCTTGCTTGGCATTCGTCTCTTGCTTCTTATGCCCATAGGGTCAGCATCTGACCCTCGAGGAGTCTTTGAGTTGCCGCAGTTCCTCATTGTTTGCACACTGGGTGTGTGGGCAGGGTCCCTACATGCATACCCCCACAGAGGCTGGCTTTGAGGTCCAGGACATTGAAACAGAGGTCATCTTTCTCTCCCAGCTCTGATACCTCACAGTGGAGAAGTCTCATGTGCTTCTGTCTGGGAGGTTCCTAATCAATTCCTTTCTTCCCAGGGGACGCAAGGACAGTCAAATGTTCTCTTTAAGCCCCAGATCCCATGGCAGGCTCCCCTCACTTTGTCCCAGAGCACCCCGTGCCCCTCAGCACTGGGTGGGCAGAAGGCACCAGTGGGCCCTTTTGTTTAATAGAGTGCCTCCGCCACCTCTGGACCAGTGGGTCTGGGAGACCTAAGTGGGAAGTGCAGAGATGGGAATGTGTGGGGCCCGGGAGGAAAGTATGCTCATTCAGGACAGTGACGACGAGGAGTACCTTAGGCCTAGTCTGAGTCCAGGAGTCCTCCCAGGAGAATCTGTGGGAGAGGAGATGTCCTCCCCAGAGGAGATTCCACGTAGCTAGTTCACAGTGCGTTCAGCAGACCCACCAGCCAGTCAGCAGCAATAAGGGGCATATCCCTTTCTGGGCACCTTAACTTTGCATTATGAAATGTCTTAGATGCAGAAAGAGATACGAAGAATGATCAGCTGTAGCCAGGTGCCCACCAGAGTTTAAACAGCAGTACAGTTAGAGCACTTCATCTCTTCACTGCTATGAAAGTATCACTAAAAAATGCACAATATTGCTTTGCAAGTTTATACGTCACAGTAAATGGCATCACATGGTTGTTTTGTGTATAATCTGCTTTCTTTGCTCAGTACTGTTTGTGCTTCGTTCACATCGATGCGCGTGACTCTAGTTTATTTCCACAGGCGTGTGGCTCCCTTGGTGCAACTATTCCGCAGCGCTCTCATCCATCTTCCTGCCAGGGGTGTTTAGGGTCTTTCCAAGTTTTTGCTCTTCAAACAGTGTGGCAGTGAGCCGTCTTGTAGATGCCCCTTTAGATGCATGTGTGAGTTTTCTTTTGAGTCAAACCTTGGTTAATGTAACTGTATAGGTTTTCAGTGGTACCAGCCTGGAAAAAACCAACTGTTCAGCTTGCATGGACTCAGAGCTGACAGGGGTCATGCGTTTGAGCCCTCTTAAAGGATGATATTTCAGCTGTGCTCCGCCGGGCTGTCCGTGCCCAGGGGCCTCGGCCAGGAAGTAGTGTGTGTGGAGTGGGGGCTTGATGTCAGCTCAGTGTGATCGGAGGGGGCACGGACGGGCTGTAGGTCAACCCAGGGTAGCCCGCAGCCGCGGCCAGCACCCAGAACCCTGTTTCTGCTCCACGCCCTGCTCGTGGAATTAATTTCTTCACCAGCCCGTCAGCTCCTCCAGAACCTGTGTTTTTTGATTTGGTCTCGGCAGTGAGGCTGAGCTCATCGATAGCAGCATCTGGCATCTTCTCAGAATGGGATGTACAGTTGCTTCTCGTCATGTGTAGATTCTGTGTTTGCAGTTTCACCAACTTGTTGAATTTTTTTGTGCCCCAAAATCAATACTTGTGGCACTTTCACAGACATGTGCAGAGCAGGAGAAAAAGTTTCCTAACAAGCTCTGCCTTCTTGTTTCAGCTTTTGTACTGTGAACCGGTCCTTTTCACTGTTTATTTAGTGGTGCGTTTTTGTGCTTCTTGTGCTGTTTATTTAGTGGTACTTTTGTGCTTCTTGTGGGTGTTTTCACTGTTTAAATTGGCCCCTGGCATAGAACTGAAGTGCTTTCTAGGGTTTCTAAGTTTAAGGAGGCTGTGCTTTTCCTTGCAGGGAAGATACATGTATTAGAGAAGCTTTATTCGGGCATGAGTTACAGTTCAATGTTAATGAAGCAACAACGTATATTAAGTAAGGTGTCTTTGTTAATGAAGCAACAGTGTATATTAAATAAGGTGTCTTTGAATAGAAATACACATAAGGTTATATAACTTAACCCAGTAATCTCCCCAGAGCAGTCGTTCAGTGTTTGTGGTGACTTGATAGAACAGAACCACTGTGAATAACCAGAGTCACTGTGGTTCCTGTGGCAGGTAGAATACCACTCCCCCTTCCCTACCAAGGATGTCCCTGTCCTACTCTGTGGGACCTGTGGATGTGTTACCTTATTTAGCATAAAGGACTTTGCCAATGGGATTAGGAGTGTGGACCGGAGATGGAGTGAGCACCCTGGACCTAATCATAGGGGCCCTAAAGTGCGAGCCTTATCTTTCCGTGGTCAGAGGGAGAAGTGCCTGGAAGAGAGAAGCAGAGGGAAGGCGGAAGAAAGCCTTCACTGGCTTTGAAGAAAGAGGAAAGGGCATCAGACAAGGAATGCGGTGGCCTCTAGAAACCAGAAAAGGCATGGGGATCCCTAGGAGCCCCCAAAATGGCCCTGGCTGACGTGGCTGAGTGGCTTGAGTGCCAGCCTGCGACCTGAAAGGTCACTGCTGGTTCGGTTCCTCGGTTCTTGGTTGGGGGCTGGGCCCCTGGTTGGAGGTGTGGGAGAGGCAACGGATCAATGCTCACTCCTCGATGTTTCTCTCCCTCTCCCTTCCCCTCTCGCTCTGTTCCCCTCTCTCTAAAAATAAGTAAAAAAAAACCTTTAAAAAAAGAAAAAAGCCCAGAAACAAACATAGCCTAGCCCAGCCACACCCTGGTGTTAGCTGGTGAGATCCATGTCAGACTTCGGACCTCTTTAAGATTTTTGTGTTGTTTTAATGTTGTTTGATGTTTTGTGTTGTGTTTTATGGTTTTATTTTTTAAAAATTATTCCCTTTCCCCATCTTTCCTCCCCTTTGACAACTGTCAGCCTATTTTCTGCATCTCTGGGTCTGTCTCTAATTTGTTTTGTTTTTTTAGATTCCACATGTAAGTGAAATCACATGGTATTTGTCTTTCTCTGTCCACCTTATTTCACTTAGCATAATACCCTTTGTGTCCATCCATGTTGTCACAGACGATGATATTTCGTTTTTATGGCCCAGTAGTAGTAGTTCAGTATATATATGTACCAATCTCCTTTATCCATCGTCTGCGGATGGGGGTCTGGGTTGATTCCGTATCTTGGCTATTGCTAGGAATGCTGCAGTGACATAGAGGTGCATATATCTTATCGGATTAATGTTTCTGATTTCTTTGGATAAATACCCAGAAGTGGAATTGCTGGACTTTATGACAGTTCTATTTTCCATTTTCTGAGGAGCCTCCATAGTGTTTTCCGTAGTGGCTGTGCCAATTTGCAGTCTTACCCACAGTGCACAAGGGTTCCCTTTCTCCTGGCCAACCCTTGTTATTTGTTGACTTATTGATGATGGCCATTCTGACAGATGTGGTGTCTCATTGTAGTTTTAATTTGTGTTTGATGATTAGTGATGCTGAGCATCTTTTCATATGTGTTGGCTCTCTCTATGTCTTCTTGCCAGAATTGTCTATTTAGGCCCTCTGCCCATTTCTTAATCGATTATTTGGGGTTTTTTGGTGTTAAGCTGTATGAGTTCCTTATATATTTTGGATATTAACTCCTTATCATTTGCAAATACCTTCTCCCATTCAATGGGTTGTGTTTTTGTTTTGTAGATGATTTTCTTTCCTGTGGAAAATCTTTCTAGCTTGATGTAGTCCCATTTTTATTTTTTAGATTTTATTTATTTTTAGACAGAGGGGAAGGGAGGGAGAAAGAGAGGGAGAGAAACATCAATGTGTGGTTGCCTGTCAAGCACCCCCACTGAGGACCTGGTCTGCAACCCAGACCTGTGCCCTGACTGGGAATCCAACCAGTGACCCTTGGGTTCACAGGCTGGTACTCAATCTGCTGAGTCACACCAGCCAGGGCATAGTCCCATTTTTTAATTTTTCTTTTGGTGCCCTTGCCTAAGGAAACATATCCAAAAGGAT
Source organism: Trachops cirrhosus (assembly GCA_028533065.1). Taxonomy (NCBI): domain Eukaryota; kingdom Metazoa; phylum Chordata; class Mammalia; order Chiroptera; family Phyllostomidae; genus Trachops; species Trachops cirrhosus. Next base: position 37,341,881 of record CM052545.1, on the reverse strand, counting down.
ATCGCTAAGGGCACTGTCAGAATGTTTACTGCCTATGTTTTCTTCTAGGAGTTTTATGGTTTCAGGTCTTACACTTAAGTCTTTAATTCATTTTGAGTTTCTTTTTATATATGCTGTAAGAAGATAGTCCAGTTTCTTTCTTTTCTTTTCTTTTCTTTTCTTTTCTTTTCTTTTCTTTTCTTTTCTTTTCTTTTCTTTTCTTTTCTTTTTTCTTTTTGCATGTATCTGTTCTGTTTTCCCAACACCATTTTTCAAAGAGACCGTCTTTACTCCATTATACCGGGTGGGGCAAAAGCAGACTCACAGTTGTGAGTACACGAAGCAGTCTATTCTTATATCTTTGTTTATTAATTATTGTATTATTCTCTATACAAGCAACTGTAAGACTACTTTTGCCCCACCCTGTGTATCCTTGCCTCCTTTGTCATAGAATAATTGATCAGATAAGTGAGGATTTACTTCTGGCCTCTCCGTTCCATTCCCCTGTGTGTCTGTCTGTATGCCAGCACAGTGCTGTTTGATTATTGTAGCTTTGTAGTCCAGGGATATCAGGGAGCATGATACCTCCCCCTTTGTTTTTTCTCAAAATTCCTTTGGCTTCTTGGAGCTTTCGTGATTTCATATGAATTTTAGGATTCGTTCTAATTCTGGAAAAATGCCACTGGTAATTTAATGGGGATTGCATTAAATCTGTAGATTGTTTTGGATAGTAAGGACATTCGAACAACATTAATCCTTTCAGTCCATGAACAAGGTATATCTTCTTATTTATTGTATCTTCTAGGAAACTTGTATTTTAAGTCACTGAACTTGTGGTAATTTGTCACAGCAGCTGTGGGAAACTCACATAGGTCCAAACTGTTTTAATGCCTTGTCCTGCTAAAGGTTTTCAGTTCAGCCTTTAAGGGTGTGTGTGTGGTGTTCCTTATTAGCTTTCTTCTCCAACTTAATGGCTGAAGCCAGTAAAACAGCAGGGCCAAGCCGACTTGCAGGCGCAGTGCTAAGAGCGGGTCTCCCCCGGGCTGTCGTCAGTTACAGGTGTCCAGCACCTTCGCAAGGCGGCCATGCTCCTCCGTCTTCTTGTGGTGGTGCAGACCCCGGTGTTCCCTTGTCTCTGCCTTTTCTCGCATCATGTCCCTTATCCTCCTGCTCCAGTGTGAGCCCATCTTCAAAGCCAAGTCCAGGGTCGTCTCCTTGTGAGTCCTCCCTGTAGGTTCCTTGTCAGAGGTCTTTATGTTACCATTCTTTGTGTGTTGTTGTTAGTAATCTTCTTCCCCTCTATATACCTGACTCTTATAAATAGAAAATATGTGTTAAATGAGTAAGAGCAAACTTCTCAAAAGGGGCGATCTGGTCATCTGACTTTGACCCCAAATGTTTAGCTTAGGGCAGGAGAGTGTCCCAAACACACACAATGGCTAAGTGATTGAAACAGGGCCAGTACAGTGACACAGGGTCCTGTGGTAAGTGCCTCATAGGGAGAAACCAGGGCTGATTCATTCACAGCCTGGTGAATGTCCCAGGGCTGGGACATTAGTTTTGACCTTGGACATAGGAAGGAGGAAGGAAAGGAGGACGGGACACGGGGCTTCCTGGCAGGCACTGGAGCTGGGCCTCCGGGTCCGTGGTCTGTCCGGTTGTGTTCTCATCCTCGTCCAGGAGCCCTGACACTCTCTGTCTGTAGGGTCAGTCCTCTCGGGGCCCAGTGGCTGCCACAGATGCTGGGTGTCGGAAGGAAGCCCTGGCTCCTGAACCGTCATCCTCGAGTGAAGAGAGATTTGAACATTCTTATGGTTCCTAGATCGGGAAGTGGCCACACCAGACACGCATTACACTGTGACAGCAGAGAAGCAAGGCCTGGGGCGGGGGGCAGGGCAGCTTTTCTCCTGCAGAAAGGAAACCCGAAGGATGAAGAACCATCCCTGTGGAGGGGTGCCTTGAGTCAGCACTGTGTAACCGTCTTGGCAAGTGCATCAAGACCTTCAGACTTACGGTGGGGGGACCCTCACACCCGGAGTGAAAGCGCATATTCCTGGAAGTGATGTGCACCATCTGGAAGGAAAGAGGGCAGGGGCATCCCAGGGGCAAGAAGCATGTCAGCGAGGATGAAGGACAGAAAGCCACTTAGGGTGATCAGTAGGGGTGGCCAGCAGGCCAGATTGTTTGGAAGAGGCGGGGTGGCCTGGAGACTTGTGCCCAGGTCAGACACGGTAGCATTTCTGCACCAGGTGCTGCTCTCAGTGGAATGTGGGGGGACCCCCTACCCATCGTCCTTCAAACCTGGCACTTTGTTCCCTCTTTTTCCCCCAAATAGAGCTTCACAATTGTGTGTCTTGGTCGCCCTTCCACAAATGTACTTGGTGCCGTGGGCTTCCTGGAGTTTGGGATAGACCCCGTTACTGATCTCTAGGGCCTTTGGGTCAATGGAAGAGCGAATAATCAGCCTGCTGTTGACAGTTTTCATACGTGTCCTGGTGTGTGGGGTGGTGTGTGCATGGAAGTACAGACCCCTCATAGGATGACCACCCAGGATGTGTGTCCCCTTTTCCTAGAGTCCACACCAAACCTTCACTCTAGAAACCCCACATTGTCCTGCCCTCTCCACTCAGCAGACCCTGCTTCTGAATGTTCCTCACATCCTGAATCCCACCTCAAGCTGTCTGCCCAAGGCCTTCCTCGCCTCGCTCCTTCCTTTTGAGAGCATCACACAGCTAGAGCAGGCTCATGTTTGTGGGGCAGTTTGTGGTTCTTAAAGCTTGTGCCACAACTCCTCATTGTCCTTACCCCCATTTTCCAGTGAGGAAGCTGAGGTTGAGAGGGTCCACATTCTTGCTTCAAGTCATAACCTGGTGGACAGAGCTGGATCCAGGTCCTGTACCTCTGCCCAAGCCCCTCCACTTCCCCTCTCATCCCCTGCATTGCTTTGGGTCCGTGGGCACAGCCTCGTTTCAGCTTGTTACTGATACACCTGAGAGTGACCTGGTGGGGGTGGGGTCTGCACACTAATCATCTCAACAAATAGTGATTGCCCGAGCTCCTACTGGACACCAGGCTCCTGCTGCTCTACTAACTCGGTCACCGAAACCAGCGCTGCTGATGTGGCGGCAAGTTAGTGTTTGGGGACAGCATGTGTTTGGAGTGGGGAGGCGAGGCAGAATGAGTCTGAGCCTCGGGGAGGAGAACGGACCCCTGAGAACTGCTCTTCTCTGTCTGTGGCCTGAGGTGGGTCCTGGGCACCTCGAAGTCTGAGTGCTCACCCATCACTGAGGCACGAGAGGTGGTGTCAGTGAGTGTGCATGTGCCAGGCCTGAATGTGCGTCCTTAGGGAGGGAAGACCCACCGGCTCTGTCCACTGCAGGGTGATGGCAGCTGTGGGACAGGTGCGGTTTGCCTGGTGACCACCTGGCCCTGGCAGCTCCCCCTCCTTGGCCCTGTTGGTTCCCTCCTCTGTGTGCTGAGGGTGGACAGTGATTCTGAGTCCTTCTAGCTTGGGGTCTCCAAGACTGACTTTGCAGTTAGGAATGGTCGGTGTCCCTGGACAGATAGGACGGAGTACAGATGAAGGTGTGGCCGTGAAGGGTGACAGGACGCTGGCATCTAATTCGTGGCCCTGGCTTGCAGTGCCCATCACTGACCCATGATAGGGGCTGGTCTGCAGTGCCAAGAGCTGTCCCAGAATCGTGTCCTGCCCAGGTGCTGCTGGTAGCCACACCTAAAAAAACTGGTCTTGGTGACTGTGAGTCACTTGGCACCTGAGCCTGTTGTCACCACCTTGGTGTGGCAGGTGAGTAGTAGAGCCACGTGAAAACACGTTCCTCAGTGCCCACTCAGAGCTCCTGCCTCGGGCTGTCAGGTGGACAAGATTCGAGGCCGTGCTGTGCTCTGCCCGGCAATCCTCAGTGTGTTCCCTCGCACGCCCCTCCCTGCTCCTGCCTGGTGTGTGTTTTCGGGCCATTTAAGCTTGGCCTTCAAGGCCTGTTTGCCCTTTCCTGTGTCCTGTCCTCTCAAACCTCAGACCCTTTGCTTTCACAGGGGCTTCTGTTGAGAACAAACCAGCCTGTCTGGGAATGAGGGCTTCTGGATTCGAGCCACCCTGGGCCTGACTTGCTCAGATTTTTCATCTTTGCTAATTTTCCTGAACCTTTCTCTTGTGTGTGGGAGTCAGCTGTGAGCAGACCTTGGGTGGAGAACGGGGAATGATTGGCAACCTCTGGCCGGAGAGCCAGCCTAACTTGAACTTCCCATAAAGGGAAGTTGGGGGTGGGCTTTCATCCAGACATCTTCCTAGTCCACCGCCCTCCCAGAGCTCAGCCATCGTGGAGTGGTGGGATGCGGTCGTATTAGCTAAGCACTTCTTGAGTTTGTGGTGCCATTCTGAGCATGGGCACAGCAGTGACCAGTTGCCCACTTCAGCTCATAAGTCCAGTGGGAGGAGGGCTGTAAAGATGTGGGAATGAGGTGGGTGCCTTTGTGGAACAGAAAGCTCAGCCTGGATGAGCCTGGTCAAAGGTAAGGTCCAAACGGGCAGCGGCTTGAGAGAGGAGGTGGTGTACTGTGATAGGAGAGGCGGCCAGCAGCCAGGTCACTCCTGCCTGGGTAAGGAGGTGGGTGATGGAGAATCAGGAGGGCTCCCTGAAAGGGGAGGCTTCTCGTTAGTTAGACCTTTAAAATGGAAGGGGTCTTAGAGACAGGGAGATGGCATTTGTGTTCCAGGATGCAGGGACTCTGGGCTTTTAGGTCAGTCAGTTGTTCACCCTACTTTGTCATTTTGGGGTCACCCGTGGCCCCTCACTGAGACTTGTGCTGAATACCCACAGCCTCGTGTGCAGTGAGTGGGCTGTGGTCACGATGTCTGACACAGAGTCTGTTCCAGTGCATTCTGGCCTCACTGGATTTCCAGGCCCTATTTCCTGTCCCTTCCTAAAGAGCTAGTCTTACGTCAACTGCCACGGATAACAGATTAGCTTGCAAAAATACCTTATCATTTCTGTGCATAAGGGTAGCAGAATTATGCTCTGCCAGCTGGTCCTTAGACCACTGACCGGCAGCTCCCCACAGTGAGCCCAGCTCACTCTCAGTGGTATGGGGCTGGCGCTGCACTGCCGGCCAGGTCCCGGGGGATGTATTGCCTCATTTGTTTGTGGGTTGGGTGTTTCTTTTTATAAGTTTTCATCTGAAATTGATTTTCTCAGTTGTGCGACACGTAGCCCTCTTGCCTCGTCCCCAAGATAAGAAATTAAAATACACAAGGCTGATGTATATCTAGGCATTTTAGCTCTGGTGAGAGGTTCAGATATGACTTGTCCCTGGGAGATGAGCCTCCAGGGACTGCTGGCATCCCAGTTGGTGGCAGAAACCCTCCGCACAGCTGGGGCGCTGGCTTGGGGTCCGGTCCTGAGCCCTGGCCCTCAGCCTCCCACAGACTCCTGCTCATTGTTGTCAGCTCCTTCAGCCCCCGGCACCCTGACAGGCCTGGCCAGTCTCCGAGGAAACAGATCGAGAAAGGTGCAGCACATCCCCTGGAGTGGGTGATCTAAGATTTGGGGGGCCCAGTTACCCTCCTGTCTGGCTTGGTGACACATGCACATGCACACACAAACACATACTTCACTGCCTGGCCTTGGGCAAAGCACGTCACCTCCTGGGGCCTTAGTTGTCCCGTTTGTAAGGTGTGGAGACACTTGCCCAGAGGCTGCAGCTGGGCCAGGCGGGCACTGGAGGTCCCGGTGACTTTCTCCCTTCCTCTTGGGGTTTTTAAGGAGGACAAAAGGGCCAGCAATGCAGCAGGTCCAAGGAGCTATGTAGTAGCTGCCATGTCTCATAGAAGTATTACAAAATACAAATTCTGTGACCCCCTTCTCAGCCCCAGCAGGCCTGCCTCCCACTGCGAGCCCTAACGGCGTCCGTAAGAGCCCGCTTTCCTCACCCAGGAGACTGCGCGGCCCTCCCCGCGCGCAGCGGGGACCTCTTCCTCCCCAGACTCCGAGATTAACCAGGGGGCCAGTTAACCATGAGTGACAGCGGGAGCAGGTTTTGTTCAGTGCTTCTGTTTCCTTTTGAGGAAACTTGGCAGTGTCTTAGTGGATGGCCCAGGGCGGCCTGTCTTTAGAGTTGAGCCTGGGCCCATGCTCTTGTTAATAAATGAGGAAATTAGGAGGATCCCCAGAGGAGCTGGGCCTCAGAGGCCTGGTGCCCTGACCCCAGGCCACCACCCACCATAGTGGGTCGGGAGGTTGCTCAGGGCCTGGCCTCTGGCCAGACTGGCTTTGAGGGAAAACCCCTCAGCCCCATGTGAGCCCACACTTTTCAGCCTGCCCTCCCCCCATGTCCACCTGGAGGCCAGGCCAGGTGGGGTGTGGGTTCCTTGTTGTCCCCTCTCCAAGGACCACTGAGTCACCTGTGGGAAGGGAGGGAGACACTTCCCTCAAACAGAAAGGGCTGGGGCCAAGGCACCTCACAACCACCTGTGTGTGCCCAGCCCCATACTCCTCCTTTGTCCCCCCTGGTCACAGATCTCCCAGCCTTCATGTCTTCCTGTGCTGCTGCCAACAAAGGAAGGGGGGTGCGGGCACAGCCCCTACTCGTCTCTGACCATGTCCAAGAGCATGCTCTTTGTAGGGGCCGAGCAGCCAGCAAGAGTTGGCCCTTTGGGGTGATTTGGGTTAGAGCACTGGGCCGGCCAGTCTTTCGGATGGTGTCTGCCCCACCTGTGCATGCTGCTTGGCAACGTGCTGGCTGACAGCAGGAGGCAGCACAGGAGCTGCCTCAGGAGCTTGCCATTGGCTGCTGGGGACAAGCGTGGGATGCACTGCACGCAGAGTTGGAACTCGAGTGCTCTCTGAATAGTGGCGTGGGGAGCTCTAACGCGAAGTCGAGCCCACGTCGAGTCCTCTGAGCTCACAAAGTGGGAGTGGGCTGGGACAGAACTGCCAGGCCGGGAGAAGGGGGCAGTCTGAGGGCTGCTGCACCCAGACAGGAGGCCGGGGCCAGGCTGGGAAGGGAGACCAGCAAGGAGGCTGCCCAGGGTCTTGTGAAGTAAAATGATGCAAGTCCAAGCCAGGGTGGGGGCGGGCCTGGTTCAGGCAGGTGGAGGGGCTTCCAGGGGCTCTCAGGGTTCCAGGGTGTGTAAAGCCAGTGGTACAGTCTGAGACCCCAGCAGAAAAGCCGTGTGACAGCAGCATGAGGAATGGGGTAGGCACTCCTAGAGGTCTGGCGACCTTGCTGTCGGCAAAGAAAAATTCTTTTCAGCCTGGAGTTGAAGGGGCAGATCTCGGTGTACACCCTGGAGGAATCTCTCTGGCTGCGGGTACTGTGACCTGACCTGTGCAAGGAGGCCAGGGCTTTAAGATGAAGATTCAGCTGCATCCTGGTTGTATCTCAAGGAGCTTTGTCTTCTGGTTCACTGCCCCATCTGTTTGGTTTTTTTTTTTTTTTTTTTTTAGATTTTTTATTTTGTTTAATGTACTTTTAGAGAGAGAGGAAGGGAAGGAGAGAAACATCAGTGAGTGATAGATACATCGATTGGTTGCTTCTTACACCCCCCTCCCCACCACTGGGGACCTGGCCCGCAGCCCAGGCATGTGCCCTGCCTGGGAATCGAACTGGCAACCTTTGTTTGGTTTGCAGGCCAGTGCTCGATCCCCTGAGCCACACCAGGCAGGGCTTGCCACTCCACATTAACAATCACTTTGTGATTGTCTTCCATGTGCTGTCGCCACTTCCTCTAAAGTCAGAAATTTCCAACGGCCAGTTCCTGCTTTGCTGCCAGTGCCCGTGCCATGTCCCGCTCAAACTCTTGTATTAAGCCAGACAGAAGACTTGGAGAGGATTTTTCTTGCTTTAGGGTCCCCCTCCCATTTTAGCAGCATCCGCCAGGCAGGGAAGCCACAGCTGAGGCTCACGTGACAGTCAGCTCACTGCCTTCCAGAGAGCAAAGTTTATCTTCCCGTGCCAGCCCAGAGTCCTGTTAGACTGGAGGAGTAGGAGCCAGGCTGTTCTGAGATGTGTGTGTGCTGGGAGGTGGGGAGCTCAAGCCACCCTGGCACGTGATGTAAATGGCCATCACTGCTGGTGGCAGAAAACTACCTAGACTATGAGAGGCCAGGTCTGACCAAGGCCCCTGTGCCAGGCTCCTCTCCACAGTGACAGCCAGCACCCTCTCTGGCTGGGAGACCTGGCAGTGGCTTGTCCCTAGCCTGGGGGACCTGAGGGTTCTACTGATAAAACACTTCAGGCTTCAGAAGCCACTCCTTCTGCCAGGAGTAGGTTTCCAGCAAAGCAGCAACACTGCACATGGAGGTGTGTCCGTGGGCATGTGGCTGCCCCTTGGGACCTGATCCCGAGGTCATGGTGCCCAGTTTGTGGTTTCCACAAACAGAGTAACTTTAGAAGCTTTTTCCTGGTTGGTCATTTCCACCACTCCCATTCACAGAGATGCTTTTAAAAAAATATACATGTACTTAGCTTTGACACCCCGGTGGAGAGGAAATGTGTGCCCAGAGGCAAATTCGGGGTGATTTCAGAGTTCCCAGTAGGCCAGAGTAATTTCTGACTTGTCAAACACCTCATTCCAAGGGGTTTAACAAAGGGGTGATGACACTCTTGTCAGTCAGCTCACAAATATTATTTACTAGGACTGTGTGTTGGATGAGGTCTCGCTGGCTGCCAGAGCCTCAGCCTTCCTGTTCACCCAGTTCCTTGGGGTGAGGGGTTGATGTCTACCCTCTGATTCCTCCCAGTTGGGGTATGAAGGTTCATTTGGACACACATGGTGCTTTCGTGGCCCCTGTTGTGTGGCACCTCTCCCTTGCCTCAAAGGGTGGCAGCTCACCTCCACGCTTCATAGCCTTCTCTCTCGAGAACCACACGGGCGCTTCAAGCTGTCTGGAATCAGAGCGCCGCCCCCGTCAGCAAACATTTCATAATTGAACCATTCACAAGGGCCTCAGCTTTGGAAATCATTCTGAGTAGCTTGGTGACACTGGGGGGCCACTAAAGTTTTCTGGGCAGGGACAGACATGTCGAGAACAGGAAGATTCAGGGTGGCAGTGTACTGCGCATATTACCTTCCCAAGAAGCACGCTTGGCTCACCTTTCTAGAAAGAGTCTGGTTACGCAGAGTGCACTGTCTTGTGTCTGAGCCAGCGTCTCTGAGTTGGTGGTCCAGCAGCGCAAGCAGAGAAAGGAAATCGAGAAGGCCAGTGGCTTTGTGTGTTGGCCGGGCAGTAGACCAGCCGGGGCCCGGCCTGTGTCATGGACTCTGAGTCACGAGACGGGACACTGTAATGGAAACCAGAGAGGTTGCTCAGAGGTGTCTGGCACACATCATATGTTAAGAGGCCAGGAGGGGAGGGCGGTCACAGTTGGATTTAGAGGCGAACGGGTCCTCCCTCCCTTCTCATCCCTTTGCTGTCATCACAGCTCAGGAATTTCCCAGCCCTGCCCAGGGCCGTCACAGTCTCCTCTTGGGCCTCCCAGGTCCAGCACTCTGCACACGGGGCGCTGCCCGTGGAGGTACCATGCCTTTCCGGTCAGGCCCTGCGTGGGCCCCAGGCTTCACCCCATTCCATCGCTGACCGGTTTGCCTGTTCAGGACGTGGCATGTGATGGACCATCCAGTTTGGCAGGTCTGGGCTCAGCTTTCAGCTCTTCCATTTACAGCTCTGTGGCCTTTAAATTCTTCCATCTCTCATCCCTCAGTTTCCTCATCTGTAAAATGGGTGTGCTGATGCCTGCATCATCGTTGAGTGAATGTGACAGTCAGTGATACCGTGCGGGATCATGAACACGTGGTGGAATGCAGCCCTTGTGCCCCTGACCCTGTCTCTCACCCAGAACACCCCCTGCCAGCCTAGCCAGGCTGCCTGCTGGGACCCAGCCCTTTGAGGTCCAGTGTGGACAGCACTGGTCTCTGTGCCTACCCATCCAGGAGCACACCCCTCTGCCATGTCAGTGTGTTTACACCTCCCTGCAGCTCCCGTCACGTTTTCCTCTGTGTTGCTGTTACATCTGACATTCTTATCTCTCACGCCAGGGTGTGCTCCTTGAGGCCAGCACAGTCTCTGAGGCCCCCCCCCATACTCCCCTCCCACTTCAGACAGTTACATGGTGGGTGGCCATTGCGGAACTGTTGCCCCAATGCACCCCCCCCACCCGAGCAGTCACTGACTAGAGTCAGAAGTATGTACACCTGAGAGCCGAGAGTTGGAGTGCCTGGTGAGGGGGCCTCTTGCTGACCCGCACCTGGTGGCACACGGTTCTCTCAGGGTCACGTAGGAGGGTTGCTGGGCCTGGACCCTCACGGCCGGCTCACCCTCAGGCCACTGTCTCCATGTCTGTTGCCCTAGCTAATGAAGGGGCTGTCCCCTATGGAAGTGTCACCCTTGTGCACTCACAGTAGGTTGGGGAGAAGCCAGCCGGGCAGAGCAGGAGGGGAGGCCTGCCCCCAGACCCTGGCCATGCCAAAACAGGAGGCCTGGGTGTTACTGGGTCACGGAGTGTTGCCCATGGCCACGCAGAGCGTGATGCCTGGACCAGGAATGAGGACTCCGAGCAGGAGATAGGAGAGCCCATCTGGACAGCAAGGCCCTGCCTGAGCAGCCCTGCTTGTCTCTCCCCTTCTCCCAGCTCCTCTGTGCCTACTCCCTGCTCCCCGCCCCCCTCCTCCTCTTCCCCTCCCCCGCAGCTTAAATTCTTAATTCATCAAAGTGAATTGCCTGCCCAGGTCATGGAGCCTGCAGGTCAGCCCACTTATTTTCCGTGGGGCACTGATCAGGTTTCTCCTTCTGAGATGACTCCGTTACTCGGCCTGCGGTTGGTGCCATCGTCCCACTTGGCAGGATTCAAATAGCTCGTCCAGCTGCCACCAAGTGGCCACCACAGATGTGCCTGTCCAGTGAGGGGCGGTCATCATCTGGCACCCCCGGGTAAAAGCCTCTCCTGCCTTTGCTTCCTGCCCCCCCCCCTACAGCGGCTGCCCCGACAGTCTTGGCACGCAGCATCTTCTCAGTTCCTTTCGAGGACTGTGCACCGATGTGCTCTTTCTCTCCTGCGGTCGGTGTCCTTGCTCCTCCCCAAGGACAGCCAAAGGCCTAGAGTGCTGAAGAGCGCCAGTCTTTGAAAGAGTAACCAACCCCCTTCCCCAATTGGTTTTTCTTTTAAGTGCCCACGGGCCAACACGATCACAGAAATCACATAGGTGCTGTGGGTCGAAGCCCCACCTCCGATCCAGGCCTACTCACTTCCCAGGTGCTGGGTTCTTGGGTGTCATTGTCAGATGACGCAAGAGTCTGAAATAGGCCCGCATGGGTCTGCCCCTCGAAGTCATTTGCGGGCATGCTGTAAATACGACCGTTCGGAGTCCAGGTGGGATGGGGCGTGGGGCTCCCAGGAGAGCAGCCTGAGTGGCTTGGGCACTTGAGAATGTAAGCAGGGCTGGGGCTCTTCTGCTTTCTAACAGGAGTAGCCGCCTGTGTGGTCCAAGCACTGTGTGAACTTAGAATATGGAGCTGGGGACCCCGTCCTGACCTGGGAGGGCCTGCAGCCTGGGTTGGGAGCAGGGCGTGCTCTTCCTAAAGGTTAAAGCTACTAACATAGGGTGAGTCCACCTGGCAATTCCAGGAACAGTACTGAGAGGCAGAGACGGTGACAGCAAAGCAGGGGTTGCGTGGGGCCGGAGCAAGATTGATGGTGGCCTGAGGGACTTCCTGTGCTGGAGGTGGTGTCACCGCACCTCATCAAGGTGTGCGTGCATGGCGGGGGGGGGGGTTAGGGTGTCGGTTGGTCAGTCGGTTGGTCGTGTGTGATTAGGCCACTTAAGAAAGATAAAGCTCCATGAAGCCATTTAAGAGACAGGCACAAGGAGGCAAATGCTCAGAGGTGTCACAGAGCAGCACTGGGTGTCTTCTGGCTGGCCTCCCCCCAGGAAGGACCCTGCTCCAGACCCTTGTGGAGCAGAGTCACTGAGTACTTGCCCGAGGCCCACACTGTGCCAGCACAGGAGGAGTATGGCCAACACCCAGGCAGGTGTGGCCTCCCCTCACAAACTCCCATCGGGCACTAGACAGACAAAAGGGACAGACCACTCCACGTGAAAAGTGAAATGCAGCGCGCAGGAAAGCACGGAGTCTGGCCTGGCCGGGCCTGGGATCTGAGAGAGCAGGAGCCAGGCTTGCCAAGTCCCAAGAATCGTCCAGTGGGCAAGAGGCTGCTGCCATGTCTGACCAAGTGGCGGCCTCTCCCACGGTGACTTCTCAGCCCTGGGCCCCACTTGGCTGGGGCAGAGTTTTGGAGGGCATTCCGGCTTGGGCTGGGACCTGTGTTGGGACTGACATGGATTTTACAATGGCAGCCATGGTAGGGCTCCCCACTGGTGACTCAGGCTCTGAGCCAGCCAGGTGGAGCCCAGGAGGCATTGCTTTCCCCACCAAGGTCATGGCCCTGCGGGAGAGGGAACAAAAGTCATCCATTTGCCCTGGTTTCCCCTGGGAGGTGCTGTGGCCACACAGGTCCCAAACAGGGAGGCACAGTCCCTCCACACACTGAACTTGGGGGGTCCCTGGCTCCTTATTACATGTGAGGGGAAGAGCAGGCTTCAGTCCTCAGCCTTTTGGACTCCTCCAGGTGCTGCGCCTCAGCTTCCTCTTGCAGTGTGGGAACACAGTGAGGTTGTAGGGACCACCAGGTGAGAGGGTGTGGGAGGCATGCTCTGTTAATTTGGGGTGCAGATTCTACAGCCACATCTACCGCTCTCGCTGGGCCCAAGGACACGTGTATAAACTTGAGCAAGACTGAAGTGTCAGGGGGGTGGTCTCCCCAACGGACAGGGCACCTCTGGGCCAACGGCCCCTCTACCCAGACAGCGCCCTGACCCCTGAGCATCCTGGGCTGGCTACTCACCCCAGGCAGCCCCTAGAAAAGGCTGCTCCTTACACCCAAAGGTGCTTCCTTGTACCCCACACATGGCTCCCAGCTCCGCCTGTGGTCACTCAGGTTCCCTGTCTGCTGGCCCACGGTCGTGCCTACTGGGGGGCCCCACACTCAGCACTGCACCCTTCTTTGTCTCTATGGCTGGGTTGGCATGTGGTTTCTTTGGTTTTCCCTTTTCCTTTTGACTCCCTTGTCATATTCTCCTCTGTTCATGCCGGTTCGAAGACTAGGCCTTGGAGAGCAGGGATGTGGGGGACAGCCAACCACCGCCTAGGGCACTTGAGCTCAGGGCTCCCAGATGGGGTGCAGTGGGGATACCGGTGGGAGCCTGGTAGTTCCTCTAAGGCCTCCCAGGTACCCAAGCACAGGGTGGCCAGGTAAATGTGGCCCTGAGTGGGGGGGGGGTCAAGGGAACTGTTTGGAGGGCTTGGAAAAGCTGAGCCCCAGATTCCCAGGAAAGGCAGGGAGGTGACACTCCTCGGGGGCCTGGGAGAGGCCTCAGGGGCTTCTCCCCAGGGGAGCTGCTGCCTTCAGCGCTGCACTGAGTGGGTGTCGGCCCCCGTGCCCTTGGCCCGGAAGGTGTGGTTTTGAGCCCCAGTGCCTCAGCCCCCCTCCCAGTGCACCAGCGGGGTGTCTTACGGTAGTCGGCTCACTTCCCTCTCTGGCAGCCACCGAGTTTGAGAACGTCCTATTTTCCCGTAATCAAAAGAAGTGAAACTCCCATGAAATACAGTGTAACGCCCCCAAAACGCATGACAGGCAGGATCTTCTCCTTATGAGGTCGTGAGGTCCCCCAGAGCAGCGATGTTCAGCCACACCGGTGCGCCACAGGAAGTTTTAAAACACGCGCTGCCTGGCTGTTCAGTCAGGGGCGCTGGCCCCTTTTCCCCTAGATCGCGAAACTTAAAAATAGCTGCTAACTCAACAGTTGTCCAGTGTGAATGAAATAAGATTATATATATATATATTTTTCTTTTGGTCAGATCAGCAAAAATATGTTTTTGGTGTGCCACAGAATTTTAGTTATTAGTTTATTTGTGCCGTGAGATGAGAAAGGTTGAAAATCGCTGCCCTAGAGGGCGGTGCCCCACAGAGCACAGCCCAGCAGGCCCGGGGGTGACATTCCCTGGGCCAGCCCCCCACCAGCCCTGCTGCCTTCCTGTCCCCCTCACTGCAGTGGTCCCCTCTCTCACTTGTGCCCAGTTTCCTCCTGGGCTCCCTGGGTGCAGCCAAGTTGAGAATGACTGACCTTCAGGGACATGCAGCCCCTTCCCCCCGTAGGGGCAGCAGCTAAATACGGACAGGCTGGGCTGGCCCTAGAGTTCTGCTCAGTCCCGTCGGAGGGACAAGACACGTGGAGAAAGTAATAGTAGTCAGAGATGTGGGCAGTTATGAGTGCCCAGTGCTTCCTGTATGCCAGGCACGCCCCTAAGGCACCCTAGGCATGCAGCAGGCCATGCAAGTCAGGATGTGGCCCTGTGAGTGCACACCTATCACCCCATTTCTCAAAGGGAAAAACTGAGGCCCAGTGAAGCAGATTATCCAAGACCACACAGGTAGAAGCTGGCGGGCCCATCCTTGTGTGCCGGTGATCTGACTGCTCCCGCAGGCTGGCAGCCACCTGGCATCCTCAGGAGCCCCAGGAGGGGTTTTCATGGGTGGGTGGAGACTGTTGCTGGTGTCAGGAAACTGTGTGTGTGTGTGTGTGTGTGGGCACTTGAGTGTCTGTGATTAAATGTGAGAAACCAAACCTGTCACGCTCCACTGTTCAACGTTGTGACTAAACATGCCAAACTGCTATTCAGATGTGGTTGCATGCACACGCATGTTCGTGGGAAATGATTTCCAGGCACCATGACATTTGACCCGAGTGGGGCAAGTCTACCCCCACACCCCACCCCCAGCCGGGCTTGTCAGATGCACACTTTCACGGTCTCTAAGCTGTGGGAACTCCTCTCTACCGTAGACCTACTCGCCTCTCAGGTGCCCCCCAGAGGATGCATTTTGGGGGAAGTGCCGTGCCCAGGGGTCCCTGAGATTCATTCTGAGAGAAGGTGCCCCCGCCCTCATTGAAGGAGTATGTGGATTTTGAGGCAGAGCCTCACCTGGCCACCTTCCTTGCCATTGGCGCTGTGTCCAGTGTCCCTGAGAAGCCACCGTGCATGTTCTGACCCCTCAACTCCCAACTCCCACGGGTAGTGGGCGTGGTGTGGCAGGAAGTCTTCCCAGGGCTTCCCCTCCTCTTCCCAGAAAACTCACTCTTTTACCTCCTTCTGTTCCTCAGTTGGTCAGTGAGAAGGTCGGAGGGGCTGAAGGGACCAAGCTTGACGATGACTTCAAAGAGATGGAGAAGGTAATGGGAGAGGTGGTACGCCCTGTCAGATGCCCAGTGCCATTAACTGTGTTCCTCAAGAGGCCAGGCTGGGGGGTGGGGGGGTGGGGGCGGGGGTGGGCACCGATGGGGCGGGGCTTATCAGGGTGGTCTAGATAGTAGACGGGTAGCAGGCGACCTGCAGCCCTCAGAGCAGCCCTTAGGAGGGCTCTGAGACAGACAGGCGGGAACTGGAGGGCAGGGCAAGGGCTGTCCCGGGGCCTTGGTTGGACCTTGGGTGTCCCAGGGGTTTTGAAACCACACACACTGCCTCTCTTTACAGAAGGTGGACGTTACCAGCAAGGCTGTGGTGGAAGTCCTGGCCAGAACCATCGAATACCTGCAGCCCAACCCAGGTAGGGGCACCAGCTAGCGGCATGGAATCTGCCCTGACTCCCGTGTCTGTCAGCCGGAGTCTTCTGGTAAAGCGAAAACGCCGTGGGGTGGGCATGGCTGGACGCAGGGGTCTGAAGGGTGTCCTTGGGGTGCATTTCCTTTCTTCCTCACCTGGCAGCTCCACCTCTTGTGTCAGTCCTTGCCTTAAGTCGTCTTTGCAGCTGACAGTCCCAGCAGAAAAGAGCGTCTTCCCCCACCCAACTCACCAGGCCAACTTGAATTGGGTGCTCATCCCTCGTTGGTCAGGCCCCAACCACACTCTAGCCTTTGGAGCGTGAGATGGGGGTCCCCTAGGAAGGGAGGCAAGTAGGGACCTTCCCTCAAGGATGATAAATGCTAGTTCCCATCTCGGGAGGCTGTGGACATGGGACAGGCAGCAAACCCAGGCATGTCCATTCAAGGCCTGTGCCAGGGACACACCCACGTGGGTGAAGTAAGTGGGCTTCAGGGGCAGGGGGCACCCAGGGCAGAGGGAGGCGGCCAGCAGCACTGGCTGAGTGCAGGCCTGGTGGCTCCGGGAGTGCCCATCCACGTGCCCACCAGCCCATTCTGTTCCAGCCTCAAGGGCCAAGCTGACAATGCTCAACACGGTGTCCAAGATCCGCGGGCAGGTGAAGAACCCTGGCTACCCACAGTCGGAGGGCCTGCTGGGCGAGTGCATGATCCGCCACGGGAAGGAGCTAGGCGGCGAGTCCAACTTCGGTGAGGCCTCCACGGGGGCCTCGGGCCTGGGCAGGGTGGCGCGGGCAGGTGGCCAGGCTAAGGGAAGGAAGGCCAGAGCTCCCCCACACTGGTGAGCAGGAGGGTGCTTCACTCCCATAGCTCTAGAATCTGCTCTGGCGCTGGCTGGTCCCTGGATGAGAGCAAGAGTGGCTCGTGAGAGAGCCCCTCTGTGTGCGCCCCCACACACACCCCAAGGGTGAGGGAGGGTCAAGCTGTGTCAAGGCCAAGAGCAGGCCTAGCTCATGCCACAACTGGTTCATGCCAAATTTGCTCCCTTCTAAGAGTGGAAGGGCGTGTTGTTTTGACACCTGTGGTTACCAGCCCCAGGCCACTGCAGCTCAGATTCAGACTTGATGGTCTGTTGCTCTGAATTCTGGTCCAGGTCCTGCCTGTGGGGTCAGTGTAGAAGTTGGGGGTGCCTTGGCATCTCAGGCCAAGGCCTCCTGTGATAGCTTCTTCCCCTACCCCCGCCCCTTCCACAGGCGATGCCCTGCTGGATGCAGGGGAGTCTATGAAGTGCCTGGCCGAGGTGAAGGACGCGCTGGATATAGAGGTCAAGCAGAACTTCATCGATCCCCTCCAGAACCTGTGCGACAAAGATCTGAAGGAGATCCAGGTACGCCTTGACGGCCTGTCCCGTATGCCCGCTTCCCAGTACAGCCCTCCGGGATCCCTCCCAGGTCCTTCACTCGACAGTGAGCCCCTCCCCGTCCTGGGCTCCAGCTTGGCCCACCTCTGTACATACTTGTAACAAGAAGGGCTGCAGGGCATTGGGGTGGCCCTGCAGTGTGACCCTCATTCCTGCCCCCAGCACCACCTGAAGAAGCTGGAGGGCCGCCGCCTGGACTTTGACTACAAGAAGAAGAGGCAGGGCAAGATCCCTGACGAGGAGCTGCGCCAGGCCCTGGAGAAGTTTGAAGAGTCCAAGGAGGTGGCTGAGACCAGCATGCACAACCTCCTGGAGACTGACGTATGTCCATGGGCCCAGGGGCCGCCCTTGGGGAACTCCTAAAGTGGGCCCAGTGGAGTGCTAGCTTCCAGAGGCTCAGGGCGGGTTTACAGGGTAAAGGAAATGAAGGTCGAACAATGACCACAGCGGGGCCTACTGAGACTTTGGGTCTCTCTGGGCCCTTCACCCTTGCTGCAGCTCACAGGTCGGCCGGGCCCCTGCCTGGAGCAGTATGGGGAGGCTCCTTGCAGGAGGTAGCCTGGAGATGGGAGTGAGAGGGGAGCCCCCTCTTCAGCTCTGACTGGTTGTTTGCAGATTGAGCAGGTGAGCCAGCTTTCTGCCCTGGTGGACGCCCAGCTGGAGTACCACCGACAGGCCGTGCAGATCCTGGATGAGCTGGCCAGCAAGCTCAAGCGAAGGTGAGCCCCTTCCTGCTCTGTGCTGGCCAAGAAATGCCTCGTGGCTGTGGGGTCCCTGAAAACCTGGAGCCCGTGCTGAGGATTCCTGGGCTGGCCCCTGAGAGGCCCCACACACCTCCACCCAATAGCCCCGCCCTGTCCAGAGCCTGGGGGCTGGCTCTTCCTAAACAAGCTCCGGGCTGTGAGGGTGGGAGTGGGGGCTCATCCTGGTCTCTGAAGGACAGGACTGGAGTGGCCTGAGGACCGGAGGCAGCTTACCCAGGGGTGACCCCTGGGACCCGTCCTCCACTGCCAGTCTCCTTGGACAGCAGTGCTTCCCTGGTGGCACTGGAGGGGCTTTAGCAGCACCCAGCCCATTATTGGCAACCTGAAAAATGCTCGAGTCTGGGGATCAGGCCCAGGCTGTCCCCCTAGGGTTCCCCTGTGTGTTGTGTCCACCTCACAGCCTCCCCAGGGCCCCAGTGCTCACAGGGAAGCAGCATAAACAGCAGGGCGGGGGGTTGTTCCCTGGCCTTGACACCCTGGCTCAGGACACGGGCTCTGTGGCCACTCACGTCTCTCCCTCTGTGTGCAGGATGCGGGACGCCTCTTCGCGCCCCAAGCGCGAGTACAAGCCCAAGCCCCGGGAGACCTTCGAACTCGGAGAGCCCGAGCAGTCCAATGGGGGCTTCCCCTGTGCGCCGGCCCCCAAGATCACAGGTAAGGAGCAGGAGGAGTCTCTGCTGTCCCAGGGCCTCAGAAACAGGCCCCTTCTGCAGCAGCCCCCGGCCCCCTGCTTCAGCCAAATGGTACGGCCTGGTGCCTCCTGCCTACCCACTTGCCCTTTGTGAAAGGGGCCCCCAGAGATGGGACCCACGCCCTACCCAACACTCTGAGTGTACCCGTGTGTTTTGTCTACAAGCAGCTTCGTCATCTTTCCGATCTTCCGACAAGCCCATCCGGACCCCCAGCAGGAGCATGCGTGAGTGTCCCCCTGCCTTGGTTTATAACAATGCCTTCCAGTCTGTTCTAGGAAGGTCTTGCTAACTCCCCTTCTCTGGTAGAAGTGGGCACCCCTGTGGTTGGTCCTCTCAGCCTCTCTTAAGCAGGGAAGGAGCAGGGTGGCAAGTCCCTGCCTCTGTGGCCTCCGCCTCCACATGCTAAAGAGGGGTTGCTGTGAGCGTCTGGGGCACCCACTGGCTCTAGGCTCTCTGAGCGGCACCCTGAGGGCAGTGGGCTCTGGTCATCCTGTCGTCTTCATGCCACTGAGTGTTTCCAGCTCTTCCTGCTCACAAACCCTTTCCGTCCTTTTTGTCACTTCTTATTCCCAATATCCCTGGGGAGCAAGAGGAAGGAGCAGTTCTCCTTAGGGAAAACTGAGGCACAGTGAGGCAGCAGGAGCTGGTGGGGTCTCAGCTGGACACCCAGACCTTACACCCATCCCCTGCCCACCTGCAGCGCCCCTGGACCAGCCGAGCTGCAAAGCACTATACGACTTTGAGCCCGAGAATGACGGGGAGCTGGGCTTCCACGAGGGTGACATCATCACGCTGACCAACCAGATTGACGAGAACTGGTACGAGGGCATGCTCCATGGCCAGTCGGGCTTCTTCCCCCTCAGCTATGTGGAAGTGCTGGTGCCCCTGCCTCAGTGACAGCAGCGGCCTGCCCGCCCCTGTCTCCAGATCACCTGTGTTCCACGTGGCCCAACGTTCCAGGGCAGTGCTCCTCCTAGGGCACCAGGGACTTGGGGCAGCAGGTCCAGTGGGGGGCCGGGGCCCCGTTTACACTAGTGCTCACCCACAGTGGTGGTGGGGCCTCCCCTCTCCACTCCACAGAGCCGTCTGGGGCTCCGCTGCCCTGCAGGGGCTAACACTAAGGTGCTCTTAGAAACACTAACTTCCTCCCACTGCCCCCAGGACTGGCAACTCTGGGTGGGCCCCCTCCACTCACAAAGACATGCACACACCCTTTGTCCCGTCCACACTGGGGCTTGGCCCACCCTGACCTGCCCTTACTGGGAGCAGATTGAAAGTCTGTGAGATGGTGTGGTCCAAGCAGGACCCCTGGATGATGCTTGCCACCCTGCTTTTAAATTCCCCTAAGATACTCCTCAGGCTCCTGCACACCCCCAGATGCCACCTCCGTAGGAGGGTCTCACTCTTAAGGATAGGCAGATTCTCTCCTCGGCTGCAGGGTGCTGAGCCCCACATACCATGCCCCCCACCCCACCCCAGGTCCCCTCAGTGCCCACCTGCAGGGTGCCCTACCCTTAGCCAAGCACACAGAACGTTTCTCCCTGGCACAAGGTGCTACCACCAGCTGCGCGCACACACTCGCCACACACGGGACCACGGGAGCCCCCAGCTTCCTCTCTGCTGAAGGTCAAGCACAAAGGCTTTGATGAATGAATGTTCCCAGACCTCTGGCTGCTGGGGCCATCCTGGGAGGGTCACAGGCTCTCCCACACCCCAAGTTGGCCGCCATCCCCCCGTTGACAGTGTCCCCAGCTGTCTCCTTTAGACTAAGGTAGGCGGCTGCCCAGACCAGCGGGCCCCAGCCCTGCATCCACTTCCCCTCTTGCCTGATCTGAGATTGGCTTAACGGGGGGACCTCTGGCCTGGTTCACATTCCCTCCCTTCAGTGACCCTGCACAGCCCCCAGGACACAAGGCTCTGCTCCTCCCCAAGGCCCCTCACCACTGTGAGTGGGAGACCCAGGCATCCGGACCAAGACAAGCAGTACAGCCTTGGTCACAGTCTAGGGTGGATGGAAATGTAATCTTGATTTTTAAAAGAAAAAAAAAGTATTAAACGTCTCTTTCTACAGTCTCTTGCCTGGTTGTAGTGCAGAGCAGGCCTGCTCATCTGGACGGCCACAGCCCTCCCAAGGGGGCCCTGGTCAGGACAGGGCCCATGTGGTTGCCCACCCCCAGACCCCTACCCAGAGCCACTCCTGGAGTGGGCACAGGCCTCACAGTGAGCTCAGGAAGGGTGACTCATTACCTAGTCACCAGCACAGGAGGTATGTCCCTAGGAGTCCCCTTCCCACAGCCCCAGAAGGAGTGGAGCTGGGGTCGAGCCCTGCTGCCTGGGCAGCAGTCTGTGTGCCCAGCAGCAAGTGCTAGGGGGACCCACCCCCCCCCTCAGGGCGAGACCCGTGCCTGGGCTGTTTCTCTCCTTTATTGTGTAAGCCCCTGCCACCGCACAAGTAGTCACAGGGATGGAGGAATGCGGCCGCAGACAAGACCCCGAATCCCGTACCCCTCACCCAGAGCTGCCAAGAGTGGGGCGAGGGGCTCCGAGTCTGACCAGGAGGCCTCCCGGGTCCTCAGAGGCTGACGCCCTCAGATGCCTTGCTTGAGGACGCTGCACACCTGCTCCAGCACATGGCACAGGCCCTGGTCCTTGGGCATCCTGCCGGCCAGGGAGATCTGAAAGGGGTGGCGCCGGTGCCTCAGGGCTCTGCCC
This sequence comes from Trachops cirrhosus, assembly GCA_028533065.1. Taxonomy (NCBI): domain Eukaryota; kingdom Metazoa; phylum Chordata; class Mammalia; order Chiroptera; family Phyllostomidae; genus Trachops; species Trachops cirrhosus. The sequence goes on along the minus strand of CM052545.1, from coordinate 37,320,647 downwards.
AGCAGTCCTGGCCCGGCCTTGCACCGCCCCCCACCGACTCCTGACCCCAAGGCCCCAGTGCTGCCACAGGCAGAGGGCTTGCCTGACCAAGGTCCGCAGTGGTGTCTGAAGCAGCGTTTTCTCTCTACCAAGAGCGCTGAGTAACTTGAAGCCCAGCTGACTAATGTTGGGGGTGAGGGGGTTACCTGCATTTTCCAGATCCACTCTCACCCCAGCCCAGATCTCACACACACCAAATGCCGGGAGCCATCCGGCTCCAGGGCCTCCAAAGACAGCGGGTGCCCCCTCCACCCAGCAGCCCAGTGTCTGAGTGGGCAGTGGCCGGGGCAACCTCAGGCCCTGGTCAGTTTTCTTTAAAAGTTTCACCAAAACAAGCAAACGTGTGAAACTGTTTCTCTGCAAAGCAGAGCTGAGAGTGTCAGGAGAATGCCTTTCAAGCAGGAGATAAACCAGACACACAGGAGGCCACCAAACCCTCATTTAAATGTCCCACTACCTGCGGGGCCTGCACACACATCACCCCCGCAGCTGCTCTCCAGGCTCTGAACCCGGTCAGGCCCCTCCCACGCCCTCTGCTGGCGGCAGTGGAATGAGATGGGCTCCAGAGCAGCTTCTCCCACTGTTTGATGGTGATTTTTTTTCCCCACCCCCATCTCCATGTGATAGAACAAGGCCTTTTGGCAGTGTTAATTTCCAGCTGAAATATTTTGTACAGAACAAGTTAGGAAATAACTGTTTCTCAGGCTACCCGTGGGTACATCTGAGGGCTCCCCGAGAACTGTCCTACAAGGAGGGGCTCAGACAGGACTCGGGGCAGAGGTCTCACCTTGAGCTTGTCGAGGCAGGTGTGCTCCGGATCCCAGGGCTCCTGGAACCGCACCGCGTCAGGGGCACCCTTGTAGAACTCCACCAGCAGCGTCTGCGGAGCAAGGTGTGGTTGGGGCCCAGGCCCCTGGCCTCCCTGTGCCGGACCCTGGGGTCCAGCAGGACAGGCACTGCCACCACCTGTCATGACAGCTTCCAGGCTAACTGGACAAGTAGACTACCACTCACCAAGAAGGACCACCAAGCAGTGTGACCCAGCAGAGAGAGGGGAGCTCAGCAGGAGGCCCCTGGAGGGGAACGCCCCCCAGGCAGTCACGCTGGACGTGATTCTTTACCTCACACAGGCCTGATGTGAGCACCCTGCTCCAGCCTCATTCTGATGATACCCATGAAATCACAGGTGTAATGAACTAGCTCGTTTTTTTAAATGCCTGTTGAGCCACACGCATTATAAACCATCCAGGTAACAAGTCCTCACGTGTCTCCACTTGGAGAAGCAGTGAGTGGCAGGTGCAGAGGCCTGAGGTGGAAGCAAACCCTAGCGTGTTCCCGAACAACTAGGTGGCCAGGTGGGTGAGCAGGTGGATGAGGGAGGAGCCGCCACAGGACCTGGGACTTGATGCTAAGAGTCACAGGTGATTTTCTTCAGAAGAGGAAGCTGACGAGGGCCCTGGTGTGGCACGTTCAGCTGCAGCTTCCTGAGTCTGAGCTTGTAGGTCCAGCTAAGTGCTTTCAGCTCCCACCTGTCCCTTGGGAGGAGGGGCACCCACCCCACCCGGGAGTGAGCTCACCATCTCATGAAGGATGTCATTAGTCAGGAAGCTGTCTTGGACATAGGCCATCTCCACGTCCATGGGGATGCCGTAGTCACTGGGCCTTTGCTGATAGGGACACCAGCCAGTCACCACCAGCTAACCCAAGCCTCCCATCCCATGGCCCATACCCTGCACTTTGGCCCTCGGCACCCCCAGGAACCCTGCCTACCTCAGGGGGTGGCATCACCCAGAACGGGGAGATCTTGGATTCGGGGCCCGGGTTGCCAGAGTAGTAAGGGGCTGCGGGAGGAGAGTGCAACAGGGGGCTGGGCCTGGGGAGCTTGTGCTCCAGGAGAGAGTCACATAGGCAGGCCCACCTACACCCCCAGCCCCCCAGCCTGGGCCTCACAGCAGAGCAGGGCGAGGCAGGGTTGGAAGCCGTTGCTGGAGCCCTGCAGCCGCAGCTGGTAGTCCATCTGCGTGTCGATGTCCTGCAGCGACGGCAGGGCCGGGCTGTATGGGTGGCTGTGGTACCAGCCCACCAGGGACAGGCCTCGCAGGAGCAGGCTCTGGTAGATCTGGGGGGCAGAGGCAGGGCTGGGGCCAATGGGAAGCCGGGGACCCTACCAGCCTTGGGGTGCTCCCGCCACTGCCTGCAGCCGGCGCTCCTGGCACCTACTCAGCCCCGTGTATGGCAACACGGCGGCCGCAGTATCCGCAACACATAATGAGGACCTGCTGTGCACCAGGCCCGGGGACGCAGCAATGACCCAGACCGACCCTGCCCCTACCCTAACAGAGTCCAGTGTGGGGAGAGCCAACAAACACATTTAAAAAGATGGGCCTGTCATGTAGCAAAGGCAAAAACTTCTGTTCCCTGCTGTGTCCCCAGCTCATGGAACAATGCCTGGCACACAGCAGATGCTCAATAAACAGTTAAAGAGACAGGTGGGCTGTGTGCAGGTGGGCACACACAGGCACTCTCGGATGCCTACGGCAAGTGGAAGCTAGCGAGGGCAGAAAAAGGACCTTTCTCGCTGATCATAGTCCACTCACCCACCCCCGAGGGACACAGATGGGGCCACAAGGAGGTGGAAGTGGAGTGCTGAGCACCGTGCCAGGTGCACACTAAGAACCGTCATGGAAGTACTTTTAAGAATGGCAGTTATTATGCGGCCTTTACTAGGTGCCAGGAGGGGACAGGGGCTCATACACATGCATTTGTACATGTTTCAAGCACTGACTCTGCTAGCTGCCAGGACAGCTGTGTCCACCCCAGCCCACCCAGTGTGTCCCCTCACCTCCTCTTCCATGGCGGCCGCAGTATCCGCGTCCCCCAGCCGGCTGCGACAGGGGAAGGCCCTCAGCACCGTGAGCACTGCACAGAGCAGGACGAAGGCGTGGACGTTGACCCTGGCCCCCAGCATCCCTCTGCCCACCCCAGCCCCAAATACCCACTCTGGCTGTTGATGTCCCAGCGTCCCCCCAGGTACCCCACGACCTCGCTTCGAGTCAGGTGGCTGTGGAAGTCCTGGGGAAGAGGTGCATCAGAAGACATGTTCAGGCTGCAGCTGACCCCAACTCCATCCTGGGGACCCAGCACCCTTATAATGGGCAGGGGCCAGCCCTCCCACCTCCTCCATTCAAACATCGACTGAGTACCTATGAGGAGACAAGGTCCCCACCCACACGGAGCTGACATTTCAGGGACGCCCCTCCCCAGAGCACCCCAGCCCTCTGCCCAGGCGTGGGAGCCCCTGGCCCACAAGAGACAAGGTAGGGCTTGGACACACCAGCAGGAACAGTGCGTTGCTGGAGATGGCCACGTTGAATGGCTGGAATTTGTTGACGGCTGCAAACGATGTTACTTCCACCAGGGTGTGGGGGTTCCTGTAGGAGCCAGAGGGTCCCACAGTTTCCAGAACACCCAGGCTGGCTCCTCAGCCCACCCAGCCTCCAGCCAGCTCTGAGGACGTGAGGCCTTGTCCCCACCCTACTCCTGCCTTTTCTCCCCTCTCCACCCGCCCTGGCAAGAGCTCATGTGAACAGAGGTTGGCGTGGTGGGCAGGGGGCCCGCCTGACCTGGCAGAGTCACGACTGCCCAACATGCAGTATCGCACTGGCGTCCGGATCTTATTGTTTTCCCCTCGCTTCCCCAGGGGCGTGGCCTCTGCCGGGCGAGGGTAAGGAAAAAAGGCCAGCGTCAGTCCCTCCCCAGCCCAGAACTGGAAAGTGAAGACAGGGCAACTGGAGAAAGGGGCGGGGGGGACAAAGAAAGAAAAATAAGGCAGCAGGTCTGGGGAATAAGGCAGCACCCTGACAAGTTGGACTGAGATTTAAAACCAGATGGACTCAGGAAATGAGGTGAGGATCTCAGAAAACCAGGTGGGGAGAGAGCGGGGCACAGGGTGGGGAGGAGGGGGATTAGGCAGCAAGTTTAGAAATCAGGCAACAGGGCAAAGAAATCCCATTGGGGAACAAGGAAAGCAGGCAGCATGGTGAAGAAATCAGGCAGCATATTAAGAAATTGGGCAATGGGAGTGAGAGATCCAGCGTTGGAGCTGAAGAAGTCGGGCAATGAAATTGCGAGCTAGGGAGTCAGCCATGCGTCTGGGGGGTGCTGAGGAAAAGGCCAGACCTGCCCCAGCCTCCTCCTGAATTCTGCATGCCTCCTGCCCTGCCTCCTTCCCTCCCTCATGCCTCTCACCGGGGTGGGCAGGCTCTGAGGGGCCCTTCACAGGTGGTCTTCGACTTTTGTCCTCTGCTGAGACCCCTGCCAGAACCTCCTCCTCTTCCTCCTCCATCAGCAGATCCTCCTCCTCCCCTTCGCTGGCCGGGCTCTGGCAGGGTAGGGGTGAGGACAGTGGCAGGACCCTCAGCTGGCTGCACCCCACCCTCCCAAGTTCCACCCTGGCCTGCCTGAGTCTTAGGTCTGTGTTGCCCTGGGTGTCCACTAGAGGAAGGGAGTGAGGAGAAGGGGCCTACGGCTCTGGCACAGCTCAGGTCTGAACTCCAGGTGGCTGACTCTCAGGTTTGAATCCTGGACAAGCTGTGTGACTTTAGGCAAGAACCCTAACCTCTCTGAGCTCTATGGTCAGCTATAAAATGCCACAATGATTTCTAGCCCAATAGAGTTGGTGTCAGGGTGAAATAGGTTAATACATGCAAAGAATTTACCTATGCCCTGTTTCTCCATCCACTGAGCAAGCATGTACTTCACATGAATTATTTTATTAAATTCTCTCAACAACCTCTCCCCCTGCTCTCTCCTAAACTTCTCTCTGTGTCTAAACCCAACATTCACATCCCAGCCTCTGTCCTCCTTCCCCTCCCAGCAGCATCTGACCCAGCCAGTACCCCGACCTCTTGGCAACTCCTCAGGGGCCTGAACTTACCCAGCTTCCCTGTGCCCTTCCAGGGTCCCCTCGGCCTCCCCATCTCTCACTTATGGCCTAGGGCTATATCCTGGGGCTTCTTCCATCAGGATAGAACAGTCCGCTCTTGGGGCTGCAACCCCACCTATGCCCCAACGAAACCACAGTCCTGTCTCCATCCTGAGGCTCTCCTAAGCTCTAGACTTGGGGTTCAGCTGTCCCTCAATGTTCCCATGTGTGGGGCTCACACTTAATATAGCCACGATGTACCCAACTGTCCCCTCCAACCTGCTGCTCCCAAATCCCCACATCTCTGATGAGAGCAACCCTATCCACCAACTTGCTCAGAACAAAACTCAATACTAACATCTAATCTATCAACAAATCCCTTCAGATCCTACTTTCAAAATTAGCCAGAATCTAAGCAGTTCTCCTCCACCTCAATGGCAGGCCTGGTTCACCCCATTATTGCCCACCTGGACCAGCCCAGTCTGGTCCTGCACTGTCCTTCCTCAGTCAGTCCCCAAAGCAGCCAGAAGAGGGCGCCTGTGAGCATCCAAGTGAGGTCCTATCCCTCCTACCACAAGGCCTCCAGGCCTCCCACCTCCCTCTGGTAAAAGGCAGTATCCTCCCAGCAGCCCACAGGCCCTGCTGACCTACCCCCTCCCCGCCCTGCCCTCACCTCCTCCCTCTCACCCCCTCGCTCACTTCTCCAGCCATGGAGTCTGGCCTCCCAGCAGCTCCTCCAACAGCCACAGACAATCCAGTCTCAGGGACTTTGCACGTGCTGTTTTCCAGATACCATCACGGCTCTCTCCTTCCCCTCCTTGGGTTCTCCGCTCAGATGCCACCTTCTCAGTGAACCTCACTTGATCACTCTATTTCCCCACCCCCAACGCCCATCCATTCTTCAGAAATACTATAAGATGGACTTATTTTGTTTCTTTGTCTGTCTCCCCATGAGGGCAGTTATTTTTTCTTCACTCTCTCCTTTATCTCCAGCACCTAGAGGTGGCATTTACTAAATGTTTGCTGAGCAAACGGCCCTAGGATAAAATGTGAAGGCTAGTTCCGTATGTCATCTTGGCTAGGCTCTACTACCCACTTATTTAATCTAAGACTAATCTAGGTGTTGCAGTGAAGGCATTTGGTAGATGCGGTTCACATTTACAATAAATTGACTTTCAGTGGAGGGTATTGTGGGTGGGCATCATCCCAGCAGTTGAAAGCCCTTAACAGCAAAAACTGAGGTTTCCCAGAAAAGAAGGAATTCTGCCTCACGAGTGCAGCACCAACTCCTGTCTGAGTTTCCAGCCTGCCAGTGGCCCTACAGATTTCAGACTTGCCAGCTAGATATATACACATATATTTAGTCTATCTAAATATGTATAATACATATGGCACTGTTATCATTTCCACTTTACAGATGATGAAGCCTAAGGACCAAGAGAGGGTCCTTGGCCAAGTTCACCCAGCTGGTGACCATTCAAGGAACATCTGTTAGTATCAAGACCTTTCCAGATATGGTCCAGCCCCCTCAGCTACCCAACACATCTGAACCCCTGGCTGCATCCACTAATCACGGTTCCCTAAGCAGCATGTGTTGCTTCGTGCCTGCGTGGCTTGGCATTTGCCATTCCCTCCCTCTGAAAAGCTCTTCCCTTCATCTCACAAACTCCTATTCATTCCTCAAGGCCCCAGTTCCAATGTCCTCTCTATGGGCACTCCTCTCTGACAATTAGTCACAGGGGACATAATCCAGGAGGCTGAAGGACGCACCTCGTCGGCAGTAGCTGCAGGCACATGGAGTTGGTGTCGCCGGAGCCAGGCAGCCTTGTATTTGTCCAGTTTCTGGCCCTTGTACTTGACGGAGGCCCAGCCACAGCCTGACTTCTTGGCTGGGTTCACCAGCTTCTTGCAGTGGGTGGCCCAGGCGCTGGGTGAGTTGAACACCTGCCCGGTTTCCTGCCACACAATCCTCCCGTCTGCCTGCAGGTCCCCCATGAACTTCTTCCCCTGCAGTGACAGCAGGCTGGCTGAGCCCAGGACCTGGTACCCACCAAGCCCACCTCCAGGAAGTCCTTCCTGATCCCATCCTGCTTCCAGGGCTTAGCACACACTTCCCACTTCAGCACCCCTTCCAGGAAGTCTTCTATCTTAGGTGCCTCCCAGTACCTGTACTTCCGCTGTCACAGTCCTGATCAGCTTGGAACAAACCCATCCAATTATGTGTCTATGCTCCCTTCCCCCTCACTGGACTGTGAGCCCCTAAAGGGTAGGGACAGGGTCTGTCTTGATCACTGCTGTATCCCTAATACACAACATAGAGCCTGGTACACACCAGGTGCTCAATTCACAAACCACCATTCACGAACTGAACAACTACAGTAACAATAATAGTAATAACAGGAAACACAAAGCACTTACCATATAGCAGGCACCTTGCTGAGCCCGTTATTCATTTAATCTTCATACAACCCCATGGGAGAAAAAAAAATCCCATTTTCCAAATGAGGAAACTAGGATACTAGGATACTGAGAGGTTAAGTGAGGTCACACAGCCAAGAAAGCAGTGGTAGCCTCTGAGCCTCAGTTTCTTCTTTGTAGAATTGGGTATTTGGTGAACGACCTCAAGCCCTTCTGGGCTAACGCTGGGTCTGGATGCTCCGTGCCTCGGTTTCCCCTCCCCATTCCCAGGCTCCGCTTGCTGCAAGGAAGCTCTGGGCCTCAGTTTTCCCTTCTTGCCCCAGCCGGGATGGGAAGGGAGGTGGGGAGTGCTCACCAGGTAGTAGATAGACAGCACCCCAGCGCCGGGCTCCAGCTGCGCGTCTTTGAGAAGCACCCTCAGTGTTACCGAGCGCCTGCTGAGCGCGCCCCCCGGCCCGACGCAGCCCCCAGCTATGGCTCCGCTGCTGCCGCCGCTGCCGCCGCCGCTGCCGCCGCGCGCTCCGCTCGCTCCCGCCGGCCGCTCGAGGTCTTCGGCCTCCGCCTCATCCTCGTCCTCATCAGGCGCCTCCTCGCCCACGCCGCCCGCTGGGGAGAGCGACTCCGGAGCTGCGGACAGCGACAGGCTGCAGCAGGGCCGCGCGCCCCTAGTCAGTCCAGTCACCCCGCCCAGCGCCTGGCCAACTCTCGGACAGCCCCGCGGTACCTGCCATGGCTGCTCCAACCCCTCGCCCCGCTCGTTCTTTCTTCCAGGCACGTGACTCGGCTCCGCCTCAAATCAGGGGACGCCCCAGCCATTGGCCGCCGTGGGTGGGCGGGTTGGAGGCTCGGCCCGCTGGTGCAAGCGGGGAAACTGAGGCCCAGGACTGCACATTTAGGAGTGGGAGTGGGGGGCTCAGCCCCGCCCCCACGGACCATTCGGGAAACTGAGGCCTGAGGCCACTCTCCATGGGAGGGGGATGGTAACCGAGATCTCATAGGTACAAATGGAGAAACTGAGGCGCAGGACTTCTGCTTTGAGGGAACTAGTGGCTCCCCCTGAGGCTACCTCGCAGGGGTGTCCAACCTTTTGGCTTCTCTGGGCCACACTGGAAGAAGAGTTGTCTTGGGCTACACATTAAGTACACAAACACTAAAGAAAGCTGATGAGCCAAAAAAAAAAAAGGTTTTAAGTAAATTTACTGTTTTGTGTTGGACCACATTCATAGTCATCCTGGGCCCCATGCAACCTGCCGGCCACGGGTTGGACACCCGTGAATTGAGGCCTGGAACTGGGGGGCGCAGGGGTTCAGCCCGCTAGAACGAAGGGGTCCGCGGCCGCCTTTCTTGAGGGACACAGAGGTCTCGGCAGCAGGGACGGAAAAACTGAAGCCCGGGATAACAAACCACTAAGCCCTGGGGCTGCGGGGCGGAATGGAGAAGCCACCCCATTCCGCGGGAATGGCTTCTCCATTCCGCGGGTCTAATTCACCCAGCCCGGGACAATCTCTTAAGGGTTAATTTCCACTCTTCCAAAGGGCCTTCGACTGATTGATATCACTAGTGGGCCAGAGTGGTGTACACCAATCAATTATCGGAGGTTTATGTCATTTCAACCAATAAACAGTAGTCATTTGATTCCCTCTAGCCAATCAATGTCAAACCTGCTTCCGCCCCACTCCGACTGAGACAATGGGCAGCTGTCGCCCTCGACCAATCGTCAAGAGCCCCTGGCCTCACTTATCCAATCAGCTGTAGGGTTTGGTTCTCAGCCAGCCCGTCAGCTCCGAGATCAAACCTGCACCTTGGGCCTGGGGCCGCCCCACCCTTCACGCTCGAGGACACGTGGGCGGAGCCTGGCTGGGTGTGCGTCTGTTGGCTGCAGCCCTGTCCTTTGTCCCAGTCCTTCGTTCTGGGACCTTTGCTCCACATCGCAGTGCTTCGTATCTTCCCAGTCCCAGTCAGGACTAAAAGCCCGGGGCGGAGCTCCCCCAATTGCGGAGAGCCACTGACTGGGTTCAGCCGCGGATAGGTTTACCCGGACCACCCCCTGGAAGAGGGACAGGACATGGGGGCCCGGGTGTCCAGCCAGGATGGTGT
>CM052545.1:37183231-37311069 GCA_028533065.1 Trachops cirrhosus | reverse complement strand
CCCCCCCCCCGCCAACTACCATGGGTCCATCCACCAGTTTGGCAATCCCCTGCTCCCCAAACCCTAGCTTCAGTTTATTCCCTCATGTCCTTGCCCACTTTCCCTTCAAGGACCTTCCAACACCTAGCACCACTAGACCTCTCCCACCTGGACCCCTGCCATCCCTTTGGGCCTCAGGTCTCCACAGTCAGCCTCCCACCCCCACCCCTCCGTCCATCAGAAGCCAACTATGCATCTATGATCACCTCCCTCCCCTGTTCTAACTCCTTTACTGGCTCCCCATTGCTTTTGATAAATAAAATGAAAACTAACTGCTGTGACATTATTAACCATTTATGACACTCCTTTATGGCAGCTATTGTTACCAACTTTATTAGACAATTCAAGATAAACAGGTTGCCCAGAGTTACACAGGCCTCCAGTGGATTCCAAAGGCTATTTTTGGCTATGTGCATAAAGTCCAAGCAAGCAGCCTCACCCTATAACTATTAAGGACATTGAATGTGCAATTTTAAAACTCCCAAAAAAGAAATCTCCAGGTCCAGATGAAGAATTCTACCAAAGGCTCAAAGAAGAACACCACTTTTACATAATCTCTTCCAGAAAATTAAAGAGGAGGGAACACTTCTCAATTCATCAGATGAAACTAGCATTAATTACCAAGAAAAGTGTGATCCAAAAAGAAAACTACAGACCATACCCTTCATGAACAGGGACAGAAAAATCCTTAACAAAATATTAGGAAATAGAACTCAGCAATATATGGAAATAATTATATACCATGACCAAGTGGTGTTTATTCCAGGAATGCAAGGTAGGTTCAGCATTCAAAAATCAAGGAAGGCTATAGGCCCTGACTGGTAAGGCTCAGTTGGTTGAGTGTCATCCTGCAAACCAAAATGTTGTGGGTTTGATTCCCAGACAGGGACATGCCTGGGTTTCAGGTTTGGTCCCTGGTTGGGGCACATTCTAGAAGCAACTGACTGATGTTTCTCACCACAATATTTCATTCCCTCTCTTTCTTCCTTCCATCACCTCTCTCTAAAAATAAATAAACATCTTTTTTTTAAAGTCAAGGTTATCCACCATATTTATCAGGCTGTTGTGGGCAGAATAATGGTTCTCTAAAGATTCCCTGTCCTAATCCCCAGAACCTGTGAATACGTGAGGTTACCTGGTGAAAGGAATTTAAGGTTGCAGATGAAATTAAAGTTGCTGATCAGCTGACTTCATTTTTTATTTCGTTAAATTTTTATTTATTGATTTTAGAGAGAGAGAGAGACAATAATTTGTTGCTCACTCATTTACTCATTCATTGGTTTATTCCTGTGCATGCCTGGGCCATGGATCAAACCTGCAACCCTGGCATATCCAAATGATGCTCTAACCAGCTGGACTACCTGGCCAGGCCACTGACTAGGTGACTGTAAAATAGGGAGATTAACCCTGACTGGTGTGGCTCAGTTGGTTGGGCGTTGTTCCGCAGAGTGAAAGGTCGCCAATTAGATTCCTGGTAGGGCACATGTCTGGGGTGCAATTTCAGTCCCTGGTAGGGGCGTGTAACAATTGATGTTTCTCTTTCACATCCACGTTGCTCTCCATACACTAGGACAGAGGGAAACCATCTCAACTTGGTGGAGAACATCTACAAACCTTCAGTTAACGTTGTACTTAATGGGATGTCCAGTAAAGATGGAGGTGCAGATAAACATTCCTCACCTGCAACCACAACTATAGCAAAAAATACAACTAGATTACGCAACGAACATCACCCAGAATTGTCAGAAAACTGAGCTGTGTGGAAGGCCGACAACCAAGGATTTAAAGATGGCACAGTCATCCAGATGAGTAGGAGGGGCAGAGATGTACAGAGATGAGCGGAGAGGCACAGGGAGGGGGAAAGGCGTGGAGAGGTGCAGAGACAGGATTGGGATATCTCACATCCATGTGTGGTGGGTAAAAATCAGGAGAGATACTTTGAGAACGAGGGATCCCAGCCCCACACCAGACCGCTCAGCCCAGGGTTCCAGTGCCGGCAAGATAAGTCCTCATAACTTTGGCTACAAAACCGGTGGGCTATAAAACCAGTGAGGGCTGGGGTAGTGGAAGAAACTGCAGGATTCTCAAGAGACGCCTCTTAAAGGGCCCAAAACGGACTTAGGACTCATGCAGACCCACCCATTCTGGGACTCAGCACCATGGCAACAGCTGGAAGGGCACCCAGGGGCATATGGGGAGAAAGTGAAGTGACTGGCATCCGGGTGAGCTCTGGGAGACAGATTCCTCCTGGGCAAAACTCCAGAGGCCAGGCAGCAGCATTGTTCCCTGTCTGAGCCCTCCCCACAGACAGCAACAGAGCAGTGACACAGGTTGCCCTGCCCTGGCTAGTACCTAAGGCTCCACCCCATACAACTTAGTAGGGACTGCTTTTCTACCATAGGCCACGCCACTAAGACAGGAGTCAAAGCAGCTCTACCTAATTAATACACAGAAACAAACATAGGGAGGTTGCCTAACTGAGGAGACAAAAAAGTATGGTCCAAATGAAAGAACGAACAAAACTCCAGAAAAAGAACTCCAGAAATGGAGATAAGGAGCCTGTCAGATGCACAGTTGAAAACATTGGTTATGAGGATGCTCCAGGAACTCACTGAGTACTTCAAAGGCATGAAAGAGACCCAGGCAGCAATGAAGGTTGCATTAAGTGGAATAAGGAAAAAAATCTACAGAGAACCAAGAGTGAAGGACATGACACCGAGAATCACATCAACAGTTTGGAACATAAGGAAGGAAAAAGCATTCAATCAGAACAGCAGGAAGAAAAAAAGAATTTAAAAAAAAAAACAAGGACAGTTGTAGGAACCTCTGGGACATTTTTAACCTCTGGTATCTTCAGATACCAACATCTGAATCATATGGGTGCCAGAAGGAGAAGAGGAATAGCAAGAAATGGAAAACTTATTTGATTTTTTAAAAAGATTTATTTATTTACTTATTTTCAGAGAGAGCAGGTGAAGGAGGGAGAAAGAGGGAGAGAAACATCGATGTGTGACTGGTACATCTATTGGTTGGACTTCCAGCAAAAATGGAGGAGTAGGTAGACACGCTACACCTCCTTGCACACCCATAAGAAGGATCAGAATGAACCTCAAAACAAAAAGCAGCCAGAACTGCCGGAAAATGAATTGTATGGAAGTCTGTCAACCAAGGATTTAAAGAAGAAATATTCATCCAGATGGGTAGGAAGGGCAGAGATGGGGAGTCAGGGCGGAGAGGATGCAGGGCAGGGAGGCAGGAGCAGTGAAGCATTGGCGGGCATGACAGGTGGTCCCACATTTACATGTGGTGGATAAAAACCAAGAGGGACACCTGGGGAGCGAGTGAGCCCAGCCCCAGGCAGCCCAGCATTCCAGTGCCGGAAAAATAAAGCCTCATAACTTCTGGCTGTAAAAGTCAGTGGGGGTTGGGGTGGTGGAAGAAACTGCGGGGCTCTCAGGAGAGTTTGTTTAAAGGACCCCAATGGTACTAGAACACAGGCAAACCCACAAACTCTGGGACTCAGCACCAGGGCAGCAGCTAGAAGGACACCAGCCGCACACAGGAAACGGGGGAAGTGACTAGAAATGGGACAAGAGCTGAGAAAGCGGAATTGTCCCTCTCCAACCACTCCCACACACACAGTGCCACAAAGTGGTGAGGCAGGTTGCCCAACCTGGGCAAATACTTAAGGCTCCGCTCCTTACAACATAACATGTGCACCAAGACTGGGAGTCAAAGCAGTTCTACCTAATACACAGAAACAAACATAGGGAGGCTGCCAAATTGAGGAGACAAAGAAATATGGCCCAAAAGAAAGAACACAACAAAACCCCAGAAAAAGAACTAAGTGAAACAGAGATAGTCAACCTATCAAATGCAGAGTTCAAAACACTGGTGATGAGGATGCTCAGAGAACTCACTGAGTACAGCAAATGAAGGAATGAAGGGAAGAAATGAAGGCTACACTAAGGGAAATAAAGAAAAATCCACAGGGAACCAACAGTGAAGGGGAGGAATCCAGTGTTCAAATCAGCAGTTTGGAACATAAGAAAGAAATAAACAGTCGACCAGTATAGAATGAAGAAACAAGAATTCAAAAAAAATGAGGAGAGAATAAGAAGACTCTGGGACATCTCCAAACGTGCCAACATCTGAATCATAAGGATGCCAGAAGTAGAAGAGGAAGAGTAAGAAATTAAAAATTTATCTGATCAAATAATGAAAGAAAACTCCCCTTATTTGGTGAGGGAAATAGACATACAAGTCCAGGAAGCACAGAGAGTCCCAAACAAGTTGGACCCAAAGAGGGCCACACCAAGATACATCATAATTAATATGCCAAAGTTTAAAGATAAAGAGAGAATCTTAAAAGCAGCAAGAAAAAAGCAGATAGTTTCTTACAAAAGACTTTCCACAAGACTGTCATCTGATTTCTCAAAAGAAATTTTGCAGGCTAGAAGGGATTGGAAAGAAGTATTCAAAGTGATGACAATCAAGGACCTATAACCTAGATTACTCTATACAGCAAAGCTATCATTTAGAATGGAAAGGCACATAAAGTGCTTCCCAGACAAGGTAAAACTAAAGGAGTTCATCATCACCAAGCCATTATTATACCAAATGCTAAAGGGAATTATATAAGAAAAAGAAAAATCAAACAATGAACATTAAAATGATAATAAATTCACAACTATCAATAATTAAATCCAAATAACAAACTAAGCAAACAAGCAAAACAAGAACAGAATCATAGATATGGAGATCATTTGGAGGGTTATCAGTTGGGAGGGGAAAGGGGAAGAATGAGGGAAAAGATGCAGGGATTAAGAAGCACAAATTGGTAGGTACAAAATAGACAGGAGGATGTTAAGAACAGTATAGGTAATGGAGTAGCCAAAAAACTTATATGCATGACCATGGACATGAACTAATGGGAGGGATTGCTGGAGGGAATTGGGGTACTGGTGGAGGGAGGCAAAGGGGGGGAAACTGGGACAACTGTAACAGCATAATCAATAAAATATATTTTTTAAAAATATGTACCTAATGGTTAAAGACAAAATGCTTTCCCTTTAGCACTGGAAATATGGCAAAGATATCCTCTCGTCATTCTTATTCAACAAGTACTGAAAGTTCTAGCCAGTGCAATAAGGCAAGAAAAGGAAATAAAAGGAGTACAGATTGGAAAGGAAGAAATAAAACTAGCCTGATTTACATGATGGTCTATGTAACAAACTCGAAGAAACCTACAACAAATGCCCCCAGATTAATAAATGAGCTAGTTCAGCAAGATTGTAGGATTCAAGATTAACAAAACACAAAAAACAGCTGCATGTCTGTATACTAGCAATGAATGTGTGAAAATTGGAATTAAAAACACCAGGCCATTAAGAATTGCTTGAATAAAAAGAGAAATGCTTCTTTTTCTTTCTGTAAATCTGGCAAAATAGGCACAGGACTTGTATACTGAAAACTACATAACACTAAAGAAAGCAATCAAAGATTTAAATAAATGGAAAGATAGACCATGTCGATGGACAGGAAAACTCGACATAATAAAGATGTCACATCTCCACCAGCTGATACAAGTTTAGTGCAATTCCTATCATGACACCAGCAAGATTTTGGGGTAGATCTAGGCAAGATTATTCTAATGTCCAAACAGCCTAAAAGGCATTTCAGGCCTTCATGTTATGTTCCTGTTACGTCCTCTCTAGCTGTCTCCCAGGCCTTTCTCCCTTCTGGGTCTTTGCTGAAGCAGGTCTCTCCTCCTGGTGCTCTGTCCACTCCTGTGGCTTCCTCCTCCATTCCATGACTCCAGCATAGCTTCCCTGCTCCCTGACTTCTGGGGAAGACGGGAGAAGCTGGGATTCCCCTAGGATTCCTGGACCTGCCCAGGCCCAGCCTCCGAAGGGGAGGGAGCTCCGCAGCTGACAGTAGAGAGGAAATTCCCCTGGAACCTGTTTCTCTGCTTCCTGGCCAAGCCTGGCTGCTGGAGGGAGAGGCCAGGCCAAAGACCTCGCCATGGCCTCAGCCCTGAGTCCACCCCGGGTCCCAAAGCCCAAGTGTGTCCTGCCTTCACACTACCATGAGAGCTATCTGGAGAAGAAGGGACCCCGCGACCAGGTAAAGTAGGGCAGGGGCCTGGCACTGCTGGGTGGCCTGGCAGGCGAGGCACCTATCTGAACCTCAATCTCCCCACATATCCAAGGAGGACAGGGTGGGGGCTGATGGGGCAGGGTATGGGCTGGTGGCTGGGAAGGGTTCTGTCCATCTGTCTGTCTCTGTTTGTCTCTGTCTCTCTGACTCTTATTTGATCTCGATCTCTTTCTCTTTCTCTTTGTCTCTCCCTGACTGTATCGGTCTGTATCTCTCTGTTGGATACAAACAGGATCAGGACTTCCTCCAGGAAATGAGGAATTAAATTAATTAGTTCCCCTTTCCCCAGTCCTGAACTAACTTCGGGAACCTCAACTGCTGGGGACAAGGTCAGGACAGCTGCACGTGGGGACATAAGAACTGGGGGGCCACATTCAGCAGGACCAGATACTGGCCACAGGACCAATGTACACATGAAGGTGTGCATTTTTGTTTGTTTGTATGTTGTTGTTGTTTTTTAAATCCTCACCTCAGGATATGTTCATTGATTTTAGAGAGAGGAAAGGAGACAGAAAAAAAAAAAACACCTATCAGTTGCCTCCCTATGAAACCAACTGAGGATTGAACCCACAACATAGGTATGTGCCCTGACTGGTAAACGAACCCTTGACCTTTTGGTGTATGGGACGATGCTCCAACCAACTGAGCCACCCGGCCAGGGGCGCATCCATGTTTTTGTGTGTCTTACTCAGAATAAAGCCCAGCCCCTCAGTTCCTACTAAGGCCCCATCTCTCCCTCCTCACACCCTATACACATTCATCTTCTACTATAACCCAAACCACCCACCCACTGCTTTCCTGGTGCGCCTCCCTGCCTTTGTCATTGCAGGTCTCTCCTCTTCTCCTTGTGTCTCCATGTGCCCAAATCCCCTCCAGCATAGAAAGTATGAAGAGGCAGCAGATCACAGTGGTTAAGAAAGACCATGGGCCCCATAGCACGAGACCCATGTTGACATCCCTGGTCCATGCCTTTCTGATTCCCAGGCCTTATACAAGTGACTCTCCATCTTTGTCCTCGGTTTTCTGTTATAAAATGGGTAGGATAGGGCCATAGTCACAATTACAAGAGAGGGGTAGCCCTTAGCAGGCCAGGAAGTTGGCTCAGGGTAAGCATTGGCGCTTTACATTAATTTGCCCAATTTTCACAATGGCCACTGAGGTGAATACCATTAGTATCACTGTTTTATTTTATTTTAAGATTTGCATTTATTTATTTTTAGACAGAGGGGAAGGGAGGGAGAAAGAGAGGGAAACATCAATGTGTGGTTGCCTCTCGAGCACCCTCTACTGGAGACCTGGCCACAACCCAGGTATATGCCCTGACTGGGAACTGAACTGGCAACCCTTTTGTTCAAATGCCAGCATTCAATCCACTGAGCCACACTATCCAGGGCAGTATCAACATTTTATAGGTGGGGAAACTGAGGCACAGAGGGCTTAAATAATTTGTTCAATGGCACATAGCTGGCACATGACAAAGCAGGTCTCACTATACTGAGTTGAATCACTTATTACTTATATAATCACTTATTACTGTTCCAGGCACTTGGAGGTACACTTATGCCAAGTGCCTGGAACAGTGCTTGGCACAGATTAGGTCCCGAGTCAATGTTAGTTAAATGTATGGATATATTTGTGGATGGGTGGATGGATGGACGGATGGTTAAGCGAATGATAGCTGTCATTATAAGCACTATCCTCGTTATCATTACAGATTAATTAAAGTGCTTCTGCTCCGGCTGGTGTAGCTCAATGGACTGAGCGTGGGCCTGCAAACCAAAGGGTTGCCAGTTTGGTTCCCAGCCAGGGCACATGCCCAGGTTGTAGACCAGGTTCCCAGTTTGGGGAATGTGAGAGGCAACCACACATTGATGTTTCTCTCCCTCTCTTTCTCCCTCCCTTCCTCTCTCTCTAAAAATAAATAAACAAAATCTTTTTTAAGTGCTTCCTCCTTCAGGAAGTCTTCCCAGATTTTTCAGTTGGAGGGCCACTCTCCTCCTCTGTGATCTTATGGTCCAGGGTCTGTCCCTCTCCAGGGGTCCTAACTTTTCTTGCCTGGAGGACTTTATTATCTGTGCTTTCTCTATCCTCTGGAACATGATATACTAAGAAATAGAAGTCACATCCCACTTATTATTTTGCTCACAATAGAGCTGGTTGCAGAATAGTTGCTCAGGGAATTTTTTGGTGGAAAAAATACAGACTCTTATACTCTGAGATATATCAGCCCCTCAGGCCTCCAGAGAGTTACAGCATTTGGACTTCAGAATCCTGGGGGTAAATATTGAATTTGCAAACTTCCTACAGTCCAGAACCTTGTGAAATTCTGCAACTACAGACTCGGCACCTATCTGAGGACCTGGCACCTAGGAAATGCCAAAAATATGTATGGAGTGGACAAGGGGACAGGAAAATATGTGTGGATGGCTGGGTACACAGATGGGTGGATGGGACAACAGACATATGGGTGGGTGAATGGATGGATCATCATAAATTTAGTTAGCTTGACTGACTCCTAGAACTACTCCCTCCATAGACTGGGGGATTGCTCTGGGTCCCCCATCCCATCAAGGTTCCCTTTGGTCACTTCTCAGAGAATAACAGATCCCCAGAGGCTGTGCCATGAATGAGGAAGGCCTCCCTAAAAAGGCAACACTTGTTCAAAGACCCAAAGCAAGTAATGAAGGAAACTATGTGAAGATCTGGGGGAAGAGGGTCCAGGCAGAGAGAACAGCCAGTGCAAAGGTCCTGAGGCAAAAATGGGTGTGTTGGAGGTGCCTAGTTTGCACACTCACATCCTTCTTTCTCCCTCTCTGTTCTCCAGAATTACAAGAAGTTCTGGGCTGGCCTCCAGGGCCTCACTCTCTATTTCTACAATAGCAATCGGGACTCCCAGGTAAGGATGGGGGTGAGAGCACAAGAGCTGGCCCATCCTTGACCCCAGGGATCAAGCAGAGGGTGTGGGTGATGTGGTGAAACCATGGGGCAAACCATGGACCTGGTACTCAGATGCCCACCTCTGTGCCCTCAGCATGTGGAGAAGCTGGACCTTGGAGCATTTGTGAAATTCACAGATGAGAGTCCTCGGGGGAGTTCCAGTGATCCTGGTATCTATTTCAACCTGGTCCTTCGGAACCAGGAGATCAAATTCAAGGTTGGTGGGAGACCCTGCCTCCCCACTGCACTCACCATTAACACAAACTAATATGGAGTCATGCAAAGTCTAACACTGGATTGGAAGCAATGGGCAAGTCACTCAACCTTTCCGGGCCTCGGTTTTCTCAACTGTAAAATGGGGTAGTATGTGTAAAGTGCCTAGAACAAGATCTGATCCACAGGGATCATCACTGCTATCATTCAATCCTTCAACAAACTTTAGTGAGCCCTACTGTGAGCCAGACCCTCTTCTAGTTGCACAGCAGTGAACAGACAGTTCAAAATCCTTTGTGGAGTTTACAGTCTAGTGGTGGAAGCATGCACTGAACAATATAATGTGTAAAATATATGGAGTGTCAAATGGCAGCAGATGCTAGGAAAAGGGGATGCAATGGTAAATGGTGTGATCAAGGAAGGCCTTACTGCGGATCTGAAGGAGGTGAGGGAGCTGGCAGTGTAAATATCCGGGAGCCAGCTTTTCAGCAGAGGGAACAGCATATGCAAAGGTCCTGAGATAGGACTCTGTCTGGTGTGTTAGAGGAACAGTGGCTGGAGCACAGTGAGAGAGGGGGACAGAGGGAGGAAGTAAGGGCTGTGTGTGTGTGGCGGCAGGGGATGGGGGGACTGGGCGGGGCCTTGTGAACTATGGAGAGGACCTGGGCCTTTACCCTGAGGGAGGTGGGAAGCCTGAGAGGGTTTAAAGGATAAGATACATGACTTATATATTTTTTTAATGTTGGTATAATAACATTAAAGAATAATATTCCACATTACTAAGGATTTATATTCATTCAGACACCATTCTAAATTAATTTGTCCTAATTCATTTAATCTTCAAAATAGCCCTCGGAAACGTGAACTGTTATTCCTGACACCCATTTCACAGATGGACAGACTGAGCCTAATCAACATGGCCTTTTTCTTTCCCTCCCTAGGTGGAAAGCCTGGAGTCCCGGGAAATGTGGAAAGGCTTCATCTTGACGGTAGTGGAGGTCAGAATGGTGGTTGTCCTCTGTGTCTCTCTCCCATTCCCCAGTAGTCCTTCTTAGAAACCCTTTTTTTTCTTTTATCTTTCATTCCCCCAAATAAGCCCCTAGAGCAGGGGTGTCAAAATCATTTTCACCAGGGGCCACATTGACCTCGCAGTTGCCTTTAAAGGGCTGAATGTAATTTCAACTCCTTAACAGTTAAGGAATATTTACATTTATACAGTCCTAAAATTATTTCGGCCCTTTGAAGGCAACCACAAGGCTGATGTGGCCCCTGGTGAAAATGAGTATGACACCCCTGCCCGAGAGTATATAGCACATTGGTCTCAAGCTGGTGGCCTTCAAATGAAATGTAGTCCATAAACATCTTTTGTTTTGCCAGCAAGTGCTAAAAATTTAAGACAGCTGTTATCACTTTAAAAAACAGGATTTTAGTCAACATTCCTGATTTCTTTTTTTTTTTTTAAGATTTTTTCAATTCATTTTTAGAGACTGGGAAGGGAGGGTGAAAGAGAGGAGACGTAGATCAATGTGTGGGTACCTCTTGTGCACCCCATACTGGGGACCTGGCTAGCAACCCAGGCACATGCCCTGACTGGGAATCAACAGGTGACCCTTTGGTTCGCAGGCCCGCGCTCAGTCGACTGAGCCACACCAGCCAGGGCCTCCTGGTTTCTATTCCACTCGTTTGTTCCCTGCCTGACCCCTGCAGCCTGTACAGTTTGAGATTCTACATTCTAGCATCTGCTGTGTCATCCGCCCCATCGCCAGTCTCCCTCTCTCTCCACATCCTCTCCAAAACTTCTTTGCCAGTGAAGGTGTAGGGCAGCTCGGGAGCCCCCAGACCCGGGTTCCCATCTTGGCTCTGTCTGCACTCTGGCTTCAGTTAGCCCCTGTGTGACATGGGCACAGCTGCATGTTCCACAGCTGCCCCCATCGCCCTCAGCTCCGTGTCCCATATAATTTGACCCTGCTGCCTGGACACCTGTACATGATGGCGGAGGTCCTGGCCAAAGAGGAGGTGCGCCGCACCCTGGAGATGCCCTCGTGAGTGCCACATGGCCTGAGGGGCTCTGGGAGGTCTTAAGTTGAATACAGGGCTGCATCTGGATGGGGTGGGGATTAGTTTCGCTGCTGGGAGCTGGACTTGGTGTTTGGGGGAAGGTCTGGACCTCCAGCAGAGGGTATAAGTGCATGGAAGACCCTACTGTGAACCTCTGGAAATGAAACCTGGGCCTGGGGGGTGAGTCAGGTTCTTCTGGAGTAGGGTCTGGGCCTAGGAGATGAGGTTGGGTCTCCGGAGGTGGCTCTAGGTGCCTTGGGGCGGGTCAAGATCTCTGGAGGAGAGTCTGGTTGCTTGAAGGACGGAGCAGGTTCTCCAGGGGGTCCTCTCGGTGCCTAGAAGGTGAGGCTGGTAGCCCCAGGACTGGGTAACCAGCGGGAAGCCGTGACTGGGTATTGGGGTCGGGGCGGAGCTGAGTGTCGAGGGGTGTGGTTACGTACGGGAGGGCGTTCCGGGTCTCCCATGGGACAGGGTCTTTCCAGTGTGAGTGACTGCAACCCTCGCCAGGTGCTTCTTGAAGGTGAGCCGGCTAGAGGCCCAACTGCTCCTGGAGCGCTACCCAGAATGCGGAAACCTGTTGCTGCGGCCCAGCGGGGACGGCGCTGACGGAGTGTCTGTCACGACTCGCCAGACGCTCAACGGGTGCGCAGGCGCAGCTGGGGGACGCGGGGGCGGGATTGATGGAGGGTAGGGCATGGGGGCGTGGTCAGACGTAGAGGAGGAGACGTATCCTAGAGTGGGCCTACTACAAAGTCTGAGCTGGGACTGGGGAGGACTCGGGAGGCCTGACCAGAGGTTAAGGAGCGTGGAATCCTGAGGCTGGCCCTCCCAGGTTGTAGGGTCATGGGCAAGTCATGTCTAAGGTGGAGTCAGAACCCGGGGGCGGAGCCAGGGAGAAGGGCGGTGCCTTCCTTGGGGGTGGAGTCCTTCGGAACCTTGCCTTCCCTGGGGATAGAACCAGGACTAGGGGCGAAGTCTTTCCTGGGGATGGAGTCAGTCGAGGGCCTGGTCAATCGAGAGAGCTCCGGCAGGAAAGGGAGTGATCGGTGTGCCGGAAAGAGGGAGGGTGTCTCCATGGGGGCGGAGACAGAATGAGGGGCGGGGTCTTTTTTGGCCTGAGTCAGGCCCCCCACTTGCCCACTGCATGTGCAGGACACCGGTAGTCCGTCACTACAAAGTGAAGCGCGAGGGCCCTAAGTACGTGATCGACGTGGAGGAGCCGGTGAGCCCTGGGGCGAGGTCTCGGGAAGCACACCGGTGGGGTCGGCGCCGCTTCCCCCCGCGGCGCTAACCGGACCCCTTACCCACCCCCAGTTCTCCTGCGCCTCACTCCAAGCAGTGGTCAACTATTTCGTGTTGCAAACCAAGAATGCGCTGGTGCCCTTCCTACTGGACGAGGACTACGAGAAGGTGCTAGGTGGGTGAGGCCTCAGGGGACTCGGGAGCCCAGCCCCTGTGTCTCCCGCCTACACCACAAAGGGGCCACCCTTAGGTCAGCCCCGGGGCCCCGGCGCCTCCTCCAGGCAGCCCTCTCTGTTCTAGGCTACGTGGATGCGGATAAAGAGAACGGCGAGAGTGTGTGGGTGGCACCCTCGGTACCAGCGGTCCCCTGCCCAGGTGATGCCCCTTCCCCCAAGGCAGCCATTGGGGCAGAGGAGTAGAAACCTAGAACTCACAGGATGCCTTGTGTCCAGTCTTGTCCCCAGCATTGCAGGGACCCAGGAATTACCCAGACCCTGCCCTCTGGGGACTTCCAGGTTGTAGAAAGGGCTGACAGAGCTGGACAGACACTCCCAGTCCTATGGGGTTGAACCTGGGGCTGGTGCCTAACCCAGAGTTGAGAAGAGGGAGGCAGAGTAGGGGGAAACCATCCTAGAGGAAGGGGTGTTTGCTGAAGTTCTCAAAGGATTTTGGTATAGATGGGCAATGAGACTGGGACAGAAGGTGCACCTGGAGTAAGAACTACTCAGAGCTGAGAAGTGGGGTGGGTGTTGGGAAAGGGATGGGGGCCAATGCAGCTTTATGGAGCAGGAGGAAGCTGGAAGCAGTATGGTCCGCCCTGGGCTGGGCAGATGCTGGGGACCCCATGTATACAATGGACATATATGTACCCATATATACACACATGCCACAATCACCAACATGGACTGTGTCCACCTGAGTAATCAGAAGTTCTTATGTAGACTCCCAGGTGCATGAATACATGCATCACGCTCCCATCCCTTACAGCATACGTACCTCAAGCCACAATCACATGGGCACAACACAAATGCAGACATTTATAGACATCTGCATGTACACACGAGTACCAACAAGTACCCCAGCACAGACCTTAGTGCCCACACACTGTCATACACGTATACACATTTATGTATACTCCACTTACACGAAATCACCCAGTTCATGTTTATGCTACACAGGGGCACCAACTCACTTATACGTGGGCGTGTGTACAGACAGGCACAGGGACACATGCCTGTATCCAGGCATGCACACACACACTCCTGCTGACAGAGGCACACAGACCCACCCGGAGGTATCCCTGCACCATGTGGGTCCCCAAAATGACTGCCATTTCCCACCAGATCCTGTGTCCCCGGCCTGTGGCCCCAAGCAGCCGCTTCCTGCACCCATCATGCCTGTGCCCAGCCAGGACAAGCTGCCCCCGCTACCGAACCCAGATGAGAACTATGTGATCCCAATTGATGATGCCCCAGCTGCCGACTACGTGAATGGTGATGGTGGGTGGGAGGCCAGGGGTGGCTAAGAGAAAGAGGAGGGGAGCAGGCTCATGGCCAGATATGACACGCCATACCTTTGTCCACGCAGTAGTTTCCCCTGGTTGGCCAGGGGTCCCAAAGCCCAGGAAGTGTCACCCAGCCCCAAAGGTTCAGGCAAAGCCTTCAAAGCCACCCACTACACCTAAGCCAGGTAGGAGACCCTCCTCCCCAGCCCTGCCCTCATCCAGTGGAGGGCTGTTCTTAGCCTTCATCTCCCTTCTCCTCCAGAGCCCAAAGGCCTTATCAGTGGCCTGGCCAAGAAGCTGGCCATCAGCTCAGGACAGGCTCTCTCCCCCAGAACAGGTAAGGGACCTGGGAGGCCAATGTGAGGGGTGGGGGCTTCACAGGTGCGCAACCCATGCAGCCACACAGGACCTGGCCCCCAAAGGGCCTGCACTCGGTTTAATGTTCCTCCTGCTTATTAAATACACTTCCATCTTGCACCGGGCCCCATGCATTCTGCAGCAGTCCTGGGCGGGTGTGGGGGAGCAACATGGACTGGTGATTCCTGGCGCAGCTGAAGCCTAGGGTACCCACCCCCCAGGGTTGGCCAGTGTGACGGCAGAGCTGGAAGAGAAACTGCAGAGGCGGCGGGCATGGGAGCACCCAGCTGGCCTCACTGGGGATCAGCAGGCCAGTCTCGGAGCTGGGCACGTCAGTCAGGTGGATCTGTCCTCTCAAAATTAAAAGTTCAAGTGACCCCAGGGTACACGAGTGTGACTTGGCTTGGGGGGGAGCAGTGAGGGGCCTGTCAGACACCTGCCTACAGCTGCCTCTATTCACTCCTAAAGATCCTCAGCTCAGCACAAACTGCCATCTGACTTTGCCAGAAAAGCCCATCTGACAGCTGAGAAAGCTGAGGTTCAGAGAGGGCCAGGGCACAGCCAGTGACACCCAGCCCCAAAGAACCAGCAGCACAACCTGGCCAGTGTCTGACCTTTATTAGGAAGTGAGGTGGGGAGGAGGGCCTGCCCTGCTGCCTGCTCCCTATTGGCGACCCCCATTAGGAGTTAAGGCTCCAAGCAGCAAGTCAGAGGAAGGTGCCTGGCTGAAGCAGCCGAGACCTGGCAGTGGCCCCCACAATCAGCCTGGCTGGGTGCAGTGGCCTAGGTGAGGCTGGTGTTTGAGCTGCTGGTGGCACTGCCTCGCTTCTGCAGGCAGCGCACGGAGCTGGGGACCTGTAGGCCTGTCATCACCTGGAAGCTGCCACACCAAACCTGAGGAATAGGGAGGGGAAAGAAGAGGCTCAGCAAAGTCAGCATCCAGAGCCACCCCCATCCCAGGCCATGGAGGGGACCTTACTGTGAAAGCAGGCAGCAGTGGCTGTGTGAACTTGGCCTTGAAGGTGTGCAGCAGCTGTTTGGTACGGGCATTGTAGAAGGACAGGAGGCCTGGGTGGAGGGCAGAGGGACAGGGGGCCAGTAAGGGGGTTTGCCGCAGAGAGACCAGACAGGCAGAGGTGGCTGGAAATACCAGCTGGGGCCCAGGGTCACCTTGGTGGAAGTCGCAGTGCACGCCCAGGCAGTCAGGCACGGGGGCATCCAGCACCTTGGCCTTGTTGGCATGCTTGGCGGTGAAGCTGACCTGCAGCCAGTTGTTGATGTGCAGACACCAGGACGCAGCTGTCTTGCCTAGTTGCTCGAAGCGGCCAAGGCTGCGGTAGGCCACCCCCACGCCGAACGCCTTGCTGTCTGGCTCATAGTGCACCTCCCAGTAATGTTCTCCACCATCGATCAGCGTGTCCCCTGTGGGGCGGGGTGGGCAGTGGGGCCTGGGTAGAATAGGGCCTCAGGTGCTCTTCCACAAAGGGGCAGCCACGCACGTGGGTACTCCCCAGACCACAGCTACTCCCTCCAGATATTCCTCGGTCCCAAGCTATTCCTTCCACGTATTCCCCAGGATTTATCAACTCCTTCTAGATACTAAGTCCAGATTCTCTCGAAGCTTCCACTAGTCCTTTCACATTCTCTACTAATCCAAGCTACTCCTTCCAGTTACTTCCAAGCCTTAGAAACTTCCTGTAGTTCCTTCCCATGTTCAGTTACCTCTTGGCCCTCAATACTTCCCAGGGACTAGTAAGCCCCAAACCCTTGCACACTCCAAGTATTCCCACAGGCCCCAAGTCCCACTGGAGTCCAGGTACCTCCCAGGACTCCAGACACTTTCCTGTTGCTTCTGAATCTGGATTCTTCCCAGAACCCCCAAGTCACTCCCGGTGGAGACTCCTCAGCTTTTCCTAGGGTTCAGATGCCCTCCAGAGGTCAGCTGAATTCTGAATCCACATCCTTTCCAGACCCCAGATCCAGATTCTTGCTACCCCAGCCACTCCCCAATACACCTACTTCTGAGTTTCAGCTTTCCCAAATGCTTCTGCCCCAGGTTGATCCCAGCTCCTCTGCATCTGAGAGCTCAGCTCCTCCCCAGACAGGATTAACCCCCAGATAGGATTAACCCCTAGATACCTTTCTTCTCCAGGCTCTTCCCCGACCTCAGCTACTCTCTCAATCCCAACTCGTCTAGGCTCCTCCCAGGAATACGACAGCTAGACACCTCCACCCCTCTCCCTGCTGCCTCTCCAAACCCCAGCTCTGAATAATCCCAGATACTTCCCAGAAAATCCAAATCCTCCACAGAACCTTAACTTCTCCCCAGGCCTTAGCTTATCCCCAGTACCCAGCTACTCCCTACCTTCTTCTACCCTCCACCCACCGATATTACTGACCACAACGACTTCTTCAGACCTCAGCCTTTTCTCCCAGTCCTTTTCTGGATAGTGGTGATTTCCCTGAACTCCAGTTCCTTCATGGACTCTAGCTTCTCCTTCACAGGATCCAATCACTCCTGTGGTGCTAACCACTTCTCCAATCCTAGCTCTTCTCTCAACTCTGATATCAGCTATTCTCTCTGGCTCTTCCACTCACCCTTAGTCTTGCTTCAGCTCCTCCACAGGCCCAGCTGCTCTAAAGGCAGTCATTCTTTCCAGCTACTTCCCAAATCCCAGCTACTCCCCAAGTAAGTCCCTGCTATTTGACAGACCCCAGGAAACCCCCCCATGACCCCAGTCCAGAGCCTCTTTCCTCAGCTCTATAACCTCTGGCTCCCCCTAATAATCACTGCTCCCCTCCCCAAACCTTCCCATTCCCCCAGTACCACAACATATTATTGAGACCATTCCCAGAGCAGCTTTGTTGATGGCTGCCTCAGTTTCCCCAGCCAAAAGCCTTCTCTCCCACAGCCCCCCATCAGAGCCCTGACCAGAGTTCCCCGCTCTCTTCCTGACATCTCCCCTCCTTACCCAGCACCGTGTAGGACTCAGCTGTGAAGCGATCCCGTCCCCCACGACCGGAAGGCATCCTCTTGGGAGATGGAGTACCTCTGTGGGTGACAGGGAAGGGAGGTTCAGTTCGGCCCTCACCTCCCCTATAGAAGCACTTCTCTGGTCCACCCCAGCCACTGTGGACTCTTTCAGTCCTTGACCGTCCTTGGTTCTTTTCATACACTGGGCCCCTCATGTCAAAACACGTCTGTGCCCCTTCTCATCTGGAAAACTCCTATTCAACCATCAATACCCAATTCAAAGTTTCCTCCTACGTGACTCACTGTTTTGGCTCCAGCCCCATGTCCCCTCCTCCACCCCAGGCTTGACCACACTGGGTTACGTGTTCGTGCCCATCACAATCTGCTCCACTAGACACTCAGGAAGGGGAGGGGGCAGGCTACCTGGCTGGGGAGTTGACAGGAGATGCCGTCCGCCCCTTGCCATCTTTCTCTCGAGCCTTGATATCCTGCACCTTCCCGCCCATGGCGTCCCACTCCACGGAGAGATCATCCACCCGCAGGTTCTGGTGGGATGTGGACGCATCCAGGCGGAACATGAACGCTGGGGCCGGGCAGACGTGGGAGTCACAGAGATGGGGAAACCCGAGAGACACAGAGACAGACAGACAGTAACCAAGACAGACCGTGACAGGGAGAGAGAACAGGAAGAGACAAAGAAACAGGCCAAGACAGAGAGAGAAACAGACAAACAGTCTCAGAGACAGATAGACACAGAGACAACAGGCAGAAAGACACAAGATGGGGAAACGTGGAGGGGGCAGCCCAAAGCGCCAGAGGAGTAAAGGCCAAGGGCTCATTGCCTAAATGTTTCCAGGTCTGGAGCTATTTTCAAACCACTTGTGCTGCCCTATGCTTCCACTGGGGGTCATTCCCAGAAAAGGGGCTGGTCTACAGCATGACAGGGTTAACTCAGAGAGGGACCTCCAATTAGGACGTGCAAAAGTGTCACTGTGGGAGGCTAAGAATCTGTCTTCACTGCTGATAACACCCTCCCCAACTCCCTAGAGCACTTACCTATTTTTTGGAAGAGAGAGAGAGGGAGTGTGTGTGTGTATGTATAAACCATCCAGCCATAAAGGGATCAATAGCAGAAGCAAAGGACAAATGCAGGTTTATATTAGACAATCAGGCTGAGGAATTCTACTGTGAACTAATCTCTGAGCTTCTTGGCAGCTAGGGCAAAAAGGGCTATAAAACCCTGATTAGAAGATTCTTATTTTACACCAGGCCCTGGGGTCCCAGGAGTGAAGGGTTGTAGAGTCACAGCCAGGGTAGGTGTGGGTGCCAGTCACCTGGTGTCTCCAGAGTCACTGGCTCGGAGAACTCGCCTGCAACTGCCTTGTTACAGGCCTTCACACGGAAATTCATGTACTTCATGTCAAACTTGAGACCTAGGAGACAACGGAGGGATCGCAGCATCGCACAGACTGTGAGCAATAGGTGAGGAGCCCGCGTCCCACAGTCCACCCGCCACCCTCATTCCGGTGGGGGCCCCGTGAGAGACAACTGCACACTGATGTTTCTCTTCCTCTTCCTCCCTTCCCCTGTCTAAAAATAAAATAAAATCTTTAAAAATAATAATAATAGAAAATAAAAAGCAGCTATCAAGCTGTCTTTCCCCTGAAGCTGAACCTCTCTGGAGAGCTCAGGAACAGCCCCTCTCTCTGCTCCTTCACTCCGTCTCCCTCCGCTGGCCTTGTCAGTGCCCATCTTGCAGGACCTCCGAGCTGGCCACTCTTTCCCCGCCGGAACTCTCTTTCCATGGCACTGCCCTCTCCTAGCTGCCCCTTCTGGCTGCTCCCCCTTGGTCTTCTTTGCAGGCTCATTCTTTGCAGTCTGGAACCCTTGATCGTATCGCTGGGCTCACTGGCCCTTTCTTGCCCCTCAGGCACATCTGTCCACCCACAGCCCAACTTCTAGCACCAAGCACAAGTCCAGTTGCCTCCCGACTGTCCCCCACAGGACGCCCACTCTCTGGGCATCCCAAACAGCACTCAGCACACCCTGCACTCGATAGTCTCTCCCACAGTCCCCTTGCCCTTGGGGCAATGGCCCCCATTCCTCCTCACTGCAGGTATTGTTGTCTGCAAACTTAACTAGTTCCAGACATAACAGCTCAGCGCTCTGGCCTCTGAGCCCCCATCAGGCTGCTCCTCTGCCCAAAAGGCTGTTGTCCTACCCCCTCCCCCTTCTTTGAGCCTCAGCTTGGCTGCCACCTCTTTGGATTCCCTTCTCTGAATTCAGTGGCTTGCTCAGCAGCGCCATCTACTGCCCCAGAGCTAAGACTACCACCCAGAAGGCTTGGTTTCAAATAATGGCACGCGGGCTAGACTCACTCACTCGCTGCATGCGTCAGTTTCCTATTCTGCAAACCAGCAATTGTATTCCCCACGATGAGCAGAGCTCCCATGAGGATGAAATGAGTCTTCCCAAACAATCGAGAGAGTAGGAAAATAACCACGTAGGTTATTTCCATAGGTGAGCACACTCATATACAGTGGTACCTCAGTATTTGTCATTAATTCATTCCAGAACTTGTGACGAGTGCCTAAACCAATGAGTAACAAAACCAACTCATAGAAGTTCTAACAAGTGTCACGAGTCCTGAGCAAGTGCCAAGTGCTGAAACATACTTTTTCTCACCAAAATACGACACGTACAGGGTTTGACGAGTTCTAAAGCCAACAAGTAGCAAGGTCTGCCTGTGTATCCTTAACGCCGCACACCTTTTAACAGATTCAGCTTCCCACCCTGAGAACTAACTCCCTAGGAATTTTGTAAAAGGCAAGAGGGTGTGGCTGCAAAAAGGGGGCATCAGAAAGCCTGTGACAGAGCAGATCTACACCTTGATGGTGGTGGTAGTGACAGGAATTCACATGTGGAATGAAATTGCAGATGGGATCACACACACACATACACACACACAAATGAGGTGAGGTTTTGCCCTGTGAAACTGGTAAAGTCTGCATCGACACTGCAGAATGTAGCCATGTCAGTTTCCCGGCATGACCTACAGCTGGGTAAGCAACCACTACTAGAGAAACTGGGACATATACAGACAATGGACCATTACTCAGCCTTAAAAAAGGAAGGAAATTCTGACACCTGCTACGACATGAATGAACTTGGGAGACATGTTCAATGAAGTAAGTCATTCACAAAAGGATAACCACGGTCTGACTGCACTCACGCAAGGTACTTATAGTAGTAACAACCATAGGAAGAGGTGGTCCAGTGGTGGGAGCCAGGTGCTGGGGGAGGAGAAACGCAAGTGTTTACTGGGACAGAGTTTCAGTTCCTCAAGATGAGGAAGTTCTGGAGGCGGATGGTGGAGGCGGATGGTGGGGACGGCTGCACAGCACTGAGAATGTGCTTAATGCCGCTGCAGTGTACACTCGAAAATGGTTAGGACGGTACCCGTTATGTGTATGTTACCATAATAAAACAGACTGAGGAAAAATGGGGCGTGTTTATTTTGATTCCCACGCAAAGGATAAGCCAATAGCTCCTCAGTCCCTTTTGCAGGCTGGTGGCTTTTCTTTCTGGCAATTAGCACACTCATTATTAACCATGTATGCTAATTACAGACCAGGAACAGGCTGATTACAGCCCAGGAGCTGTGGTGCTAGTTATCTTGTCAGCAAGGCTCTCTCCGCCCTTGAGGGTTTCCCTGGCTCAGGATAGCTTCGGAAATTCATTAAGGACCCCCAACTCTTTGCTCCATCAGACCTTCCCCTAACCAGCTGGGTGGATTCCCACAAGCTTTCTGCTCTTTCGTAACTGCCAAGGAAATCCCCAAATACTGAGAGGGTGGCCCCAGAGCACCAGCTCCATGAGGGGAGGGAGTTTTGTCTGCTTTCTCAGTACTGCATGAACAGCGTGTGGTACAATGCAGCCAGGACAATGCAGTCACTCAATAAACTAGAATGAATGAATGAATGAATCCTGGAACGCAGAGATAAGATGCGGAGAGAGGGTAGCTTCTCCTCTCGCCTCAGTTACCTCATCTGAAAATGGTGGTGAGCCTGTCAGTTACATGTGTGTAAAATGCTTAGCACACAGTGAACCTTCAATAAATGGTGCGGTGGCTGTCATCAATATTCTTTTCATTATTATTACTTCCTGCTACTCATGAACAGCCCCGCCAGGCTGTTCTCACGCCCCATGAGTTCTGGGGATCATCCACCAGCCTCCAGGTGGCTGACGGAGGATGGGAGCCAGGAGGGATTAAGCAGCACGGTGGGGTTGGCAGCCGGGCTGAGCCACCCTTACCGGTCAGGGTATATTCCGTCTGCCGGATGCCCTCCACAACCATCCAGGGCTGGTCCTCCTTGAGACGGGGCGGGCCCTCGAAGTTTGTCCGCCGGTACTCCAGCACGTAGTGGTCAATCTTGCTGTCCTCTTCTGGCATACGCCACACCAGGGTCACACAGTTGTCTGCCACCAGGGACTCAGCCAGGTCAATCATGGGGGCACTGGGGACTGACCAAGACAGAGGAGACAGTGGGGTCAAGGCCCTACACCATGGTGCAGAGACAGGCCTTGCTGAGTCCTGTCCACACGATAGACCTCCTTGGGTGGAGTCACCTCTGTATCCCCAACATGGGGGGACCCCTCCAAGTTCTGGAGCCTGGGAGTGCAGCCTCATCAGGGTTCCACCAAAGGGTGGGGGGTGGGGTAGAGCTTTTTCAGGGTTCCACCAACAAATGTCTGGGCCTTACAGGATTCCACCATTTGGAGGTAGAACATTTCCATACTTCATTACCAACTAGGGGCGTGGCCTGCATGGAACTCCACCACTGGTAGGTGGGGCCTTTTAGGGTTCTCCCAGGAGGGGCAGGGCTTCCTCATCACCCCACCCATAGGCATTCTTGGGGTTCCCACACCTGACCGTCACCCCTACTCCAGGCCTTGTCTCAGGGCCTCCCAGACTCTCCAGCCATTTCTCTGAAGCCCTGGTGAGTGCCCCTCTCACCAGGCAGGAACTTGAGTGCCTGCAGCATCCTCCTCTCCTGTGCAAAGTCCACCATGAGGTGACTCATGTTGTCACTGACTTTGGCTTTCAATGACAACCGGAAGGCGGGGGCCATCGTCACACTGCAAGGAAGGAGGTGGAGGCAGCCTGGAGGCAGGCATCTCAGGGGGCCCAGGCCTGGTCCTCTGAGGTGTGGGGGTACCCCTCCCCCTTGTTTTGGTCCAGTGCTCTAGGCCAAAGGACCCTCACCTGGGTGTCCCCACCTTCACACCAGGCTAGGGGCTAGATCCAGTATCTTACCCATCTTTGAGTTGCTTGGCAGCCTAGAAAGAGGGACAGAATAAAATTCAAAGAGTTGTCTTGACTGAATTAGAAAGCCACTGTACAGACAGGAAGACTGAGGCCCAGCGTGGCAGCCATTTGCCAAAGTCCCTCAGCACTGGGGCAGAAACCCTTGGCCGAGCCCTGAAAGGACAGAAGGGCAAAGATAGGCTCCCACCCTCCCCTGCCTCCTGCTAATGCCCACAACATACAACTGGGAGAGTCAGCAAATAAAACTACAGGACACCCAGTGAACTTGCATTTCAGATACACAATGAATGTTTTAGTACAAGCATGCCCTAGCCTATATTTACAGCACTATATATTTACGTCACTTATACACTAAGTCCTCACTTAATGTCCTCAGTAGGTTCTTAAAAACTGTGACTTTAAGTAAAGTGATGTGTAATAAAATCAACTTTATCATAGGCTTATTGATAAAAACAAGAGGTACATTCCTACAGCCTATTTCTGGTCACAAAAAACATCACCAAATTTCTAAATAAGGACCCCAAACACTTCTCATATGAAACATTGTGCTCAGACTGAGACAATGTAGACACCCTAATTCATCTCAGGTGCACAGCTTTGGGGTGTGGGAGGAAACCGGAGTCCCCGGAGAAAACCCACGCAGACCTGGGGAGAATGTGCAAACTCCACGCCACGGCCTGGAACCCCCAGTTGTTTTGCTTCATCGCCGTCATAGCAACACGATGTCCAATGAAACAACGTTATTCATGGATCTGCTGTACTAAATACCGCTTGAGATAAACTGTACTAAAAACATAGTCATTGTTAAATTTGAGTGTCAGAAAAATAATAAATAATTCTTTTAGTACACATGTCCCATGCAGCATTTGGCAAACACACTACCACATGAGATAAATAGTACTAAAAACATATTCATTGTTAAATTTGAGTGTCAGATTAACGATAAATTTTTTTTTAGTGTAAGTATGTCCCAAAGATCACATGGGACATACTTACACTAAATATTGCATGGGCCATGCTTTAGTAAAAAAAAAATTACTCGTGGTGGATATGAAATGCACGTTTAACTGGATGTCCTGTATTCTGTCTGGCAGCCCCACCAGTATGGCTTCCGAGGCCCCACCTGAGGGAAGTGCTCGCTGTCTGTGGCCTGCAGGGTCTGGTTGGCCGTCTCCAGAAGCTCCTCGGAGCTCTCCAGGGCCCGAGTGCAGGCAGCCAGCTGGTTCTGCGGGTGGCATGGCACTGAGGGAGGAGACACCTCACCCCAGTGCATCAAACACTCCCGGGCCTCCCCACTGCCTTTGGGATCCAGGGTACCGCATCCTTCTCCAACTCCAGGTGGGAGAGGGAGGCTGGAGAAGGGTCGGGTGTTGCTCCTGGCAGAACATGAGAATCACCTGGGGATCCCTTCCTGAAAAACTCACATGCCCAGGCCACACCTGAGCCCCAGGGCCCCACATCCCCTGGGGAAAGGGACCTGGGATGTTAGGAAGTTGCCCAGGAGGTTTCGACGCAGCCCCAGCGATCCCAGCTTGGAGTATGAGATTCCCCAGGAGCCGTGGGGCGGGGTGGTGATCAGATCTGGGGGACCCCTGGGAAGGGCTGTGAAATTGGAGTTGTTGGGTGAAGACAGGAGGGAGGAACAGCCAGAAGTGGGGTGTAGCTGTGGCAATGGATAGAAGGGGGGTGGACAGGACGGGGGATTAAGAGGGAGAACGGGTGGGTGGGGGGTTGATGGGTCGTGGCCAGGGAGGGGACAAGCAATAGACCAGGGCAAGAGGAGGTGAGGACAACACCATCAGGGTGTCTGGCTCTGAACACTGGGGACCCTTGGAGGCATCTCCAAGAAGGCGCTCAGGAAAAGGAGCAGGTTTGGAGAAAGACAGGAGGCCAACTGGGCTCTGGTGAATCTCAGGGGCACAGCGGGGATGGTGTCTGGGCAGGGGGTCTGGGAGAGTGCTCCGAAACACACACCTGCAGCTCGTATGTTCGGCTGGCACGGTCCTGCTTTATCTTCATGAGCATCCCCTCCTTCAGCTCCTCCAGGAGGGAGAACAGGGACTGGAACTCCGCCTCCAGGTCCTCCTGCACCTTGGCTGAGTTTGCCTTGGGGAGACATTGCAGGTCTGAACAGCCAGGACTGGCCAAAGCCCATGCCCAGATGGGGAAACTGAGCCCTGGACATGGCAGTTGAGCCCAGAGTTCCACCGGCATCAACGGCAATAGGCTAGCTCGCAGGGCTGCCCCTCCCTCCCTCCATCCACCTGCCCTCACCTCCATGTTCAGCAGCATCTGCTTGAGGGAGTAGATAAAACTCTGAATCTCTTCATTCTTCACAGCCAGTGTGGTGATGATCTTCCGCAGAGCCTCCTGCCCCCACCAGAAGTGCACACACTCAGGGCCAGTAAGCCCCAGAGCTTGGCCCAGCTCCCCCACCTGGGGCTCCCCACTCGGATCTTCAGGGATCCAGGGAGCTGTGGGTGCCAATGAACTTGGGCACCCACTACGAGGCAGGCCCTGGGTGAAGCTCTGGCCCTACCTTCCTTCACCCACCAGGTGGTTACTATGAAGATGCCCATTTTACAGGAGAAGGAAACTGAGGCGCAGAGAGCCTGTCAGGAAGGAACAGACCCTAGGCAGGAGCACAAAGCCTTCAACTTATATCCTGAGGACCGGCATAATTCGGGGTGAGGGGCTGGCTTTGGGAAAGAAAACCCCAGAGGAAAATGATGACTGCAGATAATGGGCTAACCTGGGGAAGGGGAGACCTTGGAAAAGGTATTAGCACGGAGAAAGAAGGAAGCTGAAGAGAAGGGAGGCCAGAGAGCCCAAGTAAGTGGGGAGGAGGATGGTCTGGAGGGGACGCCAGGAGAGAATGCTGGTTGGGAAGGAGGAGGCGTGGGAGGACCGTGCTGGGGCCTGTAGCTCTGACCCAGGCTCGGGCGGGTCTGTTTTCTGGAGGCGCAGGGTCCGGTGGAGTCACCTGTGCGGTAGGGCACCCTCGGGCGCGGGGCGGGGGCCAGGACACCTGGTCCGCAGTCCAGTCTGAAGGCGCGGGGGATGGGGTTAAGGTTGGGTCCACAACACTGGGCAGAGGTGTGGGGCGTGGAAGGGATGCGTCTGAAGCCAGGCTAAGATGATGAGGGGTCCAGGCGAATGTGGGGGGATGCGTCCCCAGTGAGGGGCATATACTGGGCCAGGTTGCGGCAGGGGTGGGGCCTCCACCGCAGAGCAGCTGGGGGCGGGGAGGCGCTGCGGCATCTTCTGGTCCCCTCTCCTTGGGTACTCCCGAGGCGGGTCCCTCCCTGCTGCGCCCTGGTCTTACCCTCTGGTCCTCCATGGCAGCAAGACCAGCTCGTCCCGGCCCAGCCCGCGGGCCTGGCTTGCTCTTCTAGTCCCCGAGCTGCCTTTGCCGCTGCCGGGAGCCAATGGCCCGCCGAGCCCTCGCCGCCGCTACCGCGCCCCCCTTCAGCGCTCCATCACTGGCCGCAGCGCGCAGGTGCGCCTCCCGCGCGGCAGGCTGGGAAATGTAGTCCCGTTCTGGGGTCTCCGAGAGCCGGGACACCCCCCACTCCCACCCCTCGAGTCTAGTACGTACCAAGCGACATTGGTATTTGTTAGCGATGGCTGAGCTGGAAAGACCCCGGAGCTGGGAGACAGGATGCTTGGGTTCGACCCTGGGCCCTACCTTGTGACCTAGAACTGGTCCTAATCCTCCTGGTGCCTCAGTCTACCCACTTGATCACCCACACTGCTGCTCAAACTGGAATTCTACCATCCACCCCTGCCCCCGAGATCTGGCCCCTGACTACTCACAACCTTGCATTTACTGAAAAGCCGAGGCCTTTGCCCAAGAGGACATTTAGCCGCCAATGCCTTCTTCCCCTGCCCACATCACAACTAACACCCCACAGAGCCCCAAGTCTCTCAAATCGCCTCCAGAAACCTACCTGCTCACTCGGAATCCACACGACTGGGAATAGGTCTGTCTTCCCGCGTCGGCCTGGGATTGATTCTATCCAGAATCCGCAGCGCCGCTCCTCATCAGAGGGTAGGGGAAGATGAAACTTGAATATGTCCAAAAGAGGGGGAAGGACTAGGCAGGGGTAGGCTGGGAGGTTGTATTTATTTGCTGGGAAGGTGTGGGCAGAGAACCACCCCAGGGGCCTTCCTGTGGTTGATAAAAAAAACAATTCTGCAAAGAACGCAAGACCTATTTCCTTCTGGGCAAGAGAGGAAGGTCAGGCTGCGGGGAGGCCTAGGGGTCTGCCCCTCCTCCCCAGGAAGCTGCTGGCCCCTGGGGTGACAGGCGCAGGGCTGGAAATCTAGAGCCTATGAACCCCCTCAGCTGAGCTGGCAAGCTTCTCTCCAGGCCATGGGGTCAGAATAACCCTCCACACCTGTGGTGGGACCTGAAGCCATCAGCAGAAATCGTTGCCTCTGACCCTCAAAGGAAGACATTTTGGGGAAAAATAATTAATGCTGGATTCTGCTATTCCATCTTCCTGGGCTCCCCTCCCCAATGGCTGCATCAGCTGCCCTTCCAATGTATCCCCCCAGGCCAGGTGTGTTCATATGGAGTGTTCCAGGAAGATCTCCACTCACTGGGACACATTCCCACTCACATATGCATATTGCATTTCAGTTGAAAATAAAAACACCTTTGGGAAACTGAGACAAAAAGTGGCTGGAAGTGGGGCCCGGTAGCACAGCGTTGGCTGCCAGGCTCATGTGGTCTGGCCCAGGTGCCACACCTGCCTCTGTACCTGGGGAGAGACTGGCAGGAACTCTGTTAAATGGGAGAGGCAGAGAGGGTGGTGGGGTGCCAGCCACAAGAAGTGGGCCTGATGGGCCAGGGATGGGGTCCCTGAGCACGGTGCTGGTCTGCCTGGTGCAGTTCTGTGGTGAGCACTTGGGCCTCTTTCCTTTCTGCACCCCCTTCTGTTGTCCATCACTC
This sequence comes from Trachops cirrhosus, assembly GCA_028533065.1. Classification (NCBI taxonomy): domain Eukaryota; kingdom Metazoa; phylum Chordata; class Mammalia; order Chiroptera; family Phyllostomidae; genus Trachops; species Trachops cirrhosus. The sequence goes on along the minus strand of CM052545.1, from coordinate 37,283,300 downwards.
CAGCTGCCTGCCCCTCCCACCGAGCCCCTCTAAACCTTAGTCCCTCCGCTTTCCCAAAGAGGGCCCATCCTTCTTTGATACTCGGAACCTTAGGAGAGTTGAATGAGCCTAGCAAGGGTCCTCAGAGGGGCCCCAGGATAAAATTCAAACTATGACCTGCATATCGGCCTTACATGGCCTGGCCCCACTGGCCTCTCTCTTCTCCACATCATCCCCTCTGCATTCCCTCCTCCCCCTTGGCTAGTCTGCTGGCTTGTCTTTCTTTTCTTTTTTTTCTAGCACGCCAAGCCTGATCCCACCTCTGGGCCTTACAGCACATGCTGTTCCCTCCGCCTGAAACACTCTTCCTTGGATCTTGTCTTTCTAATGTCAGCTGCAATTGTTTCAAATGTCAGGAGTTTAACATAAAGTCATCCCCTCTGGGGGATCTATAAGGCGCCAAAAGCAAACTCTGCTTCCCTACTCAGCCCTCCTCTCCTCTCAGTGTCCAGCATCTTGGTCAACAGCCACCACGATCCACGGCTATTCACACAGTGTCTCAGGCTGAAACCCAGGCACTCACATCATCCCTCTTTGCTTCTCTTCCAGTTTTGTTCTTGCAGTTCTCCTGGAGGTCACCCTCAAAATCTCTTCAGAGTCTGACTACTTCTTTCCAGGGTCCAGCCCCCATTACTGCTCACCTGGATCCTCATGCCCTGGCTGCCTCTAACACTCCCTCACCCCATAGTCTGTTCTCACTGCAGTCGGGGTGATCTTTTTAAAACTTAAGTTGGCCCCGGCTGGTGTGGCCGTTCTTCCAAGTCATCAAGCACAGTCCATCCTCAGGGCCTTTCCACAGGCTGTTCCCTCTACGTGGACCCCTCGTCCTCCGTACCTTCCCTCCCAAGACTGGCTACTTTTTACCATTCAGATCCCTGCTCAAATGTCAGCTCCCCGGTGAGGCCATCCTTGACCACCCTTGATAAGCAGATTCTCACCTCATCCTTACCCCCCATTGCCACTCCCTGCTCCTTTCCTCCACCATGGTTCCTGTTTCACGACTTCCTGTGTCTCTCCACCCCAGACCGTCAGCTCTGTGTCAGTGTCTACAGTATCCAGAATGGGCCTGGCCACACAAAGTGATGTTTGTGTGGCTAAGAGCTGGGCATGTCATAAAGTCCATCTTGAAATTTCATAGGGGCTGAGAGTTATACCCATTTCACAGATGAGGCCATTGAACCCCGGCAAGCAGAAGTGTGCAAAAGATCACACAGATAGCAAGCTTTTGACTTCTTGCTGCCTCACCCCACTGAGAGGGGAGTAACACACACACACACACACACACACACACACACACACACACCGAGAAAGGCCTCACACACCGCCTCTGTGTCCCAGCCCTGCAAGGAGCCACAGGGCTAAATGCGCAATAGGGGCCCAAGTTGCTACAGGTGAGGCAGGACAGACAGATGACCTTGACCTGTCAGGTGGTGCAGCCTCAGGCCTGGGAGCAGCTTCATGTCAAGTGGACCAAGGCCGGTGTTGCCTTCTGCCCACCCTGCATCACCAACAGCAACCTCAGCCTGGAGATCCGCGGGCCCCAGGGATGGCTCTTCTGGTGGCTGCCTGGCACTCTCACCCTGCAGCTGGACCTCATGAGCCTCAACAACAGTGGGAACTACTTATGCTGGACAACCATGGAGATTGCTGAGTTGATGGAGGCCAAGGGCAATGGAACACAGCTCCTCGTGGAGACAGGTATGAGAACAAGTGGGGAGAAGAGGCGGGGAGTTGGAACTTCCAGAATCTTATGACGCTAGAATCTCAAACAGCTAGAAACATAAACTAAATTCAAATCAGATTCTTAGGAACAGAAATCCTACAAACAGGAGAACATCAAATTCTAGATCACAGAACCAAAGACATGCTGGAACTTATAACTGTAGACCAGGGATCCAGCAAACTTTTTCTGTAAAAGGCCACATAGTAAATATTTTCTTTTTGTGAACCAGCTGGTCTCTTTTGCAGCTATTCCACTCTGCCCTTGTAGCACGAAAGCCTGTGTAGTGGCCGCAGGTGAATGGGCAGGGCTGGGTTCCAATAAAACTTTATTTGAAGAAAGAGACAGCAGGCCGAATTTGGTCCACAGGCTGTATATTTTGCTGAAGCCAGTTCCAGAGTATCACAATAATCAAGACTCTTGAGTACATACAGTTCAGGAGTTTTTATTTAAAACAATTCCCGAATCTTTTTTTAAATGCATCATTAAAGCATAGCCTGCACACAGAGAAATGCACAGCTCAGTGGATGTTAGTCTTTTCTGGCTTATATAACAAAATACTGTACACTGGGTGGTTTATAAACAAAGAAATGTATTTCTCGTAATTCTGGAGACTGGAAGTCCAAGATCAGGGTGCCAGCACAGTCATGTTCTGGTGAAGAACCTCTTCCTGGTTCACAGACAGCATCTTCTCGCTGTGTCCTCACATGGCAGAGGGGCGAGGGAGCTCTCTATGGCCTCCTTCATAAGGGCACCTATCCCATTCCCGGGGGCCCCACCCTCATGATCTAATCGTACCCCAAAGGCCGCACTCATAACATCCTCACCTTTGTGGTTAGGATTCAACCAGTGCATTTGGTGGGGGAGACATATGTCGCCCATAGCAGTGGATTTGCGTAGCGGAGCCCACCCTGGCGCCCACCACCCAGCTCAAGACATGCATTCCAGCCTCCTAGACACTATCCTCATGGCGCTACGCTGCTAGTCCTCCCCACCATGACACTACCCTGACTCACAGAAGCCTAGATCCATTTTGCTGGTTTTCCTTTTTATTTAAATGGAATCATAGAGTACATTCTATTTTGTGTCTCACTCCTCTCACTCCACACGATGTCGGAAAGAGTCACCCATGCCAGTGCTTGCGGTCAAGGCTTGTTCTTTTTCCTCGGGGTAGAGTATTCCAACATGTGACTCCACTGCCCTTTATCAGCCTAATGTCCTGTTCCTGGGCATTTGGGCAGCTCTGGGTTTTAGCAATTAGGAGCAAGGCTGCAGCAGACAAACTGGAACCTGTGTTTTGGTCAACTTACGTACACATTTCTCTTGTGCCTAGAGAATTCTGGAATCATGAACCACGAAATAGAACCTTGCCATTCCAGAATCCTAGGGCCTTAAAATTCTTGGCTCTTGGAAACATAGCAAAGGTGGGGTGGTGAGCACACAATACAACATACAGATGATGTGTTATAGAATTGTACACCTGAAACCTATATGCTTTTATTAACCAACATCACCCCAATAAGTTCAATTTAAAAAGTTTTGAAAGTGAAGAAAGAGAGCTATAGCATATGTTCTCAATGGGCATACCACTCCTAAGGAGGTAAAAATTTGTTCTTGGGGAGAAAAGAAAATCTCACTCCTTCTATGTATAGAGCATAGATGTGCATAATACAAAAAACAGATTTACAGTGTATTAATGGCTTTGCAATTTTATGGGGGGGACAAATTAAAATTTTTAAAAAGTCTCCTTAATGGAGTGACAACAAAAAATGGCTGAGAAACACTGAAATAAAGGGATGAGTGATTCTAGAATCTTAGAACTGCAGCATCTTAAACACTTTAAATAGATAGACTCTTAGAACTTTGCAATTTCAGAGTAAGAGCAGAGAATTCTAGAATCCAGAATCGAAAGTCACTGCCTCTCAGAGCCAGACGGAACTCTCCGGATCAGCTAAGCCAGCCGCCTCCACTCACAGATGAGAAAGCTGAGGCCCAGAGAGGGTCAGGACGTGTCCAGTGACACACGCAAGCCAGCGATGCGGCTGGCTTTCGCTCAAGCCTGGCTCACACACCCCTTCACTCCACCTAATACTCCTTTATGGGTCAAACCCAGAGCAGGGGCAGGAGACCCAAGCCGACTCAGACCGGTCTCCCACTCTCAGTGGTTTCTGATGGCCTTGGGCACATGTCCTTCCCCTGTCAGGCGGAGTGGAGCACCAACCTGGCTCCCAGCCCCAAGAGATGCCCACTCCCCTCCAGCCAGCAGGACCCGCACACTGCCTGCCTCCAGGGTGGTATGTTATGGCTGTCCTGCCAACCCCCACCCCTCCAGTGAGGAAAGGCCAATTACCAATTAGAGGCACCAGGCTTTGAGGTGTTTGAAGCTTTGGGAGCCGCCGCACAGTTGGCTTTCCCATCCCCAGACAGCTGTTTCACTGCCCCCAGGGATTGCTGCCAGCACTGGAAACTGAAGATGAAGGGGTTGCGGGTGCTGGGCTTCAGTTGCAGCAGAAGGAAGCTTTGGCTGGGGTTCATGTCAATTATAGACCTGGAAATATGTCCCCACCCTGCCATTCACTTGCTCTGTGACCTTGGGCAAGTAATTGACCCCTTGTGATTAGGGTGAGGAGGTCACGGCGAGGTGACTGGAGCTCTTGACCAGGGCGATGGAGCATTGAGAAAAAAATGCAGCTGGCAATTATTCCACAATAACCCAGCAACATGGGAATGTTAGCCTTGTTTTTCAGAAGAGGAAACACTTAGAGCAAGCACCTGCCCAAACTCACACAGCATGGCAGAGACAGGGACCCTGAGGTGCCACATCGAGTGGAAAGCTCTGACTGTCAAGGGTGCAGGAAGATGGATGGGAAGATGAGCATTCTGAGGCAGAGGCTTCATCTCTGCAGGTGGCCCACTACCGATGGAACCAGATCTCTGGCTTCCCAGGTGAGCCTTGCCCTGTCTCTCCTCCTGCCCCACTCCTGTCCCCTCTGTTCGCCGTCTCCCGCCCTTTCACCCCCAGGATTCTTTATGCTGCTGGTGGCTGGGGAGCATTATCATCGAACTGGGTGCCTGGCTGCGGGGCCGCAGCCTGTGGGGGCACAAGGACACAGGTAACTGCAGGTGGTTCCTGAGTCGGGCCATCCGCGGGGGACCTCTCCCCCTTGTGGTGGAGTCGGGAACTGCAACTAATGACAAGGATGGATTAGGTCCCTACCTACCACTTCTGGGACAGAAGGTGGGGCAGAGGCATAAAAAGAGGGGAATAGATGGAGAAGGCTGCCCACTACATCCATGTTTCTCAAAAGCAGAGACAAAGCCCTCAGATGGGGGCTGAAAAAAGCCAGGCTCTCTTAAGAGACTGTCCCTTCTTTGCCTTTGTCATCTCCCTTCAACAGGTAATGCCCTTTACAGCAACATTCTGTACTGGCCCAGGAGACCCCAAAGAAGACTGAGTCATGGCCTGTGGAAGGGAAGGTGCTGGACTTCCCCAGGGAGGGCCGGTAGGGCCACTGCTTCTATTAGATCTCGGTTCCCCACCCCACTCCCGCCCCTCAGTAGCATCTGGTCCCCAAACCTTTCCCCAGCCCCAGCCCAGGGCCCAATCACCCCATTCCTACAGGCAGAATCTCTCCTGGCCCAGGCTCTTCTAGGCATCTCAGATCAGGAGGGTTCCTTGAACCTGAAAGAAGAGTCAGAACCCCTGGAGGCAGAGAGGAAGGACCCTCCAGTATCTACGTCAGGATGACTGGGTCAGGTGTGCTCTCCCTCCTGGGAGCACGCCCACACGCCTTTCCCTTCCCCCTCTCCTTCCCCCACAGGCGTGCATCTCTTCTGAACACAGGGGTACCCATGAGACTTGCAACCAGGGGAGCAATGGGCAGCGACAGCTCGTCCTGGGCTAACCCCTCAGCCTGTCTCCACAGCCCCTTTTCTCGGACTTCTCAGTGAGCCAAAGCAGCCCCGCCTGGCCTCTCTTGTTGCTTCTTCTGTCCAAAGCCCTTTCCCGTGTCAGTGTCCCCAGCTTTAACAAATGTACCCTCAAAATGAAGGAAAAAAGGCTATGACTGGTTCCAGGGTGTCAGGGAGTCTAGCAGCCCACCCTGACTCCTGTCCTCATATCTTTGACTATGGACCTCTCCCTTGCCACCAGGACAACCTGTAAAGGCTCATGAAGAGAGCAAAGCCAGACTTTGTGGCAATTTTGGGGTGATAAAGACACTTGGGGGTTACATGGGGTCCCAGGGCCCTCAGGGGTGGCTGGAGAGGTCCACTGTGGCGAGGGGGCTATGACAACTCACCAGCTCCCCCCTCTTATCCTTGGAGGGACATGTCCGATTAGCAGAGAAGGGATGCCCCCAGCCTCCAAGTAGTGCCCTGAGCTGGAAGCCCCCTCCCCAGCTGGCGTCTCTCTGGAAGCAGGCTCGGAGATGGGGGGGTGAGGAGGGAGATCGGACTCCCTGGCATTTATCAGCCTCTGGGGTCTCCTGCCCGACATTCACCTTGAAGTGACACCAGCCAGGCCGCCTCCCCTCCCCCACTTCTGCTGTTTCCATGGGGACAGATGTCCTTTCAGCAGCAGCATCAAGCCTCAGCTGCCTGCCCTAATAGGGAGGAGGGGCTGGATGGGGGTGGGGCTGGCCTGAGAGCCCTCTCTGGGTTTCTCCATCATTATCTGCGGGTCTGCACTGTCTACAGCTTTCAGAGTTTTGGTTCCTCCCTGAGAGCAATTCAGGCTCCAAACCCAGCCCTGTCCCCAAAATGAGGAGCTGGGGATGCCCTTCTCTCTCCAAGGGTTGGTCTTTTTCATCCTTCCCACGGGCTGGGATCCCGGCCTCCCAGAAAGGACGCTTGAAATACACAATAACATTTATTTTCCAGGCCAGAGGAGGACTTTCAGACACAATCCGGGACCCCTAGAACCCCGAAAGGGACCAAGAGGGAAGCCCTAATGAAGACCCAGGGCCTGGAAGTATAAGAAGTCTTTCCCTTGGGCCTCCTCCAGAACTTGAAAGACCTCCAGCATTTGCAGCCAGTGACTCTCAGTCTCACGGAGCCGGGCAGGGGGCAGAGGCGCCAGGGCAGGGGCTCTGGGTGACCACCGGGTACAGCAGGGCCAGGTGCTCAGCGCCCTGCACGGGCAGCGGGCGTGAGCTGTAGTGGAGCACCAGCTCGGGCACACTGGCGAAGGGGCCGCTGTGCTGACCCAGCACCAACTGGTTCTCCCGGGTCCGCGCGAACTTCAGATGCAGAAAGCCCTGGCTGCTTCTGGGAACAAAGTCACAGGGGGCCTTGAGCACTCCAGACAGACCCCAGCACGCCCTCCACCCCTGAAGCCACCCCCTCATGGCCCCCAGCAGCCGGGGGCTGGCATCTGAAAGTATTTCTGGTAAACAGCCAGTTGGTACCAAGGTGTTGGCTAGCTCCCCACAGCAGGAATGCCGTCTACGTTTGTCCCCTGCCAAGGCAGGCTGGGGGTCCTGCCAGGGGACATTCCCTCCTCTGGAACACAGAGTGCACTTTCTCTCCAAACCTCCTGACCCCACCTGGCCTCCCTACTAGTGAACCCCCAGTCTGGGGTGCCTTTCCATTCTCTCGGTCTCTGGTGGGTGGATAATGGAGAACCTGGGGATCATTTCATCAACATCATTAATATGAGTCAAGTGCTTCCTGTTTCTGGGGCACTGTTCTCAACATTTTTTCATGTATTTTTTCCATTGAATCATTGCAGTATTGCCATGAAGTTGATGCTGTTATCCTTTCATAAATGAGAAAAACAAGGCTCCGAGAGGTTGAGCAATTTAGCTATGGTCACACAGCTAGACAGTGGTAGAGGTCAGATTTGAACCTGCCTCCAAAACCCTCTTCAGTCTTGCCCTTTCAGAAATCTCATAGTCAGATGCCTAGTAGAATCTTAGGAGTGTTCTATGATCAGACATGCTTAGAATCTTAGGCAGAGAAGCATGTAGAACCAGGGTCTCCAACTCAAATGCCTACAGAGCCACTCAGATCCTGGCCCCAGAAAGACACAAATGAATATGCTTTAACTTTTGGACTGGGGCATCTGGCTCTCCATCTCACTGAAGTCCTAGATCTTCCACTTCATCTTCTTGCATACCTACCATGACAGGGAACTCATTCTCAGTAAAAACCTTGCCTGTGGTCTCCCTAAAAATCCCACTTACAGGCCCCATAAGTCTCATCCATTGGCCTGAAAGCCCACCTGACTAGCCGCTGGAGCTACATCCTCCTGCTCCCACTGAATAAACCCAAAACCACGATGCATGCAGTCCTGTGAGCTTCTGTCCCTGAAGGTCTCACCTGAGGGACAGGGAGCAGTCCTGGGGGCTGGTCTCACTGAACCGCACTAGGTAGCTGCCTTCCTTGCAGAGCAAGAGGAGGTTCTCGGCATCTGCCCGGCTCAAAGGGCCATGAAACCACCTGGGGTGTGGGGGCAGATGTCTTAGGAAGGGCAATCCCCTTCAAACACGCCCCGGGGTCTGCTGCAGGCACAGCTGGTTAAAGGATTTTGACCTCCAGGCAATCCAAAGAAAAAAAGACCTTGAGTTTCTCAAGAGGAGCCTGGTTTCCTCAGGCAGAGCCCAGGTCAATGTGGAGGTGCTCCCAACATCCAACAGTTACCCCTGACGCTGATCCCAGCCTCCCTGGGCTGGGTAATTCAGCGCCCTCCCTACGTCCCCGACTTGAGTCACCTGAGTATCACTTTCACCACATTTGCCACAGCCTGTATCCCCACCCACTGGTACCATTCGTTACTTAATATTTTTCTTTAACGTGCTCAAAGAGAGGTAGCAGTTGTGAGCAAGGTTTCAGAGACAGATGAGCATCAGGGACTCCGTGGTTGTTTGTACTGAAAGCAAATTGAAGAGCATAAACTTCTCACCCTGCACTTCAGTGTCGATTAGCCAGGTCTGTGTTGCCCACCTACGGGGTTTGGGAATGACTGTGATATAGATGCACACACAAGGCTGGGACCTGGGGGCTTAGGGAGTCCCTCAGGGACTCCTGAGCTGGAGGGGCATGGAGAAGACCCAAACCCTTTCAGCCTGTGCACCTCACCCCTGCCCAAAGTTGGGACGTCCTCCAAATCCTGTCCTTTCAAGTTCTATCCCAGTCTTGTCCTGGGGGTGACAATGATTTCTGCCTCTTTGTTTTCAGGCTTATAAGCCCCACTCCAGTGAAGGAAGGAAGGAAATGCCATTTTACTGTGTTTGAGCTAGGTACCAACTTGGGGGTTTTACGACCAAGGCTCAGAGAAGTTAAGTGACTTGCTCAAGGTCATACAGCCAGGGAATACACAGCAGGATTTGAACCCAGAGTCTGATGCCAGAGGGAAGTGCGACTCCATGTGATTCTGCTTTGTACCTAACTACGTCTAGCACACCTGGTCTAGCACACAGCAAGGGCTGGTGCCCAATGAAGATTACTGAAGAAATGAATGAAACGAATGAATGAACAGATTAAGTTCCTCTAGCCCCTGCTAGTCCCGGGAATCCGTAGCTGGAATGGGGCCGGGAGAGATTCAGCTCTTTCATCTTCAGTTTCCCCACTCACGGCTGTTTCTCCAGGGGCAGAGCAGGGTCCACACGCTCTGCGGGATGGGGACTTCTGGGTTGGGGTCTCCGGAGCTCCTTGGCGGGGCCGGGGGTCCTTTCCCACTCCGGACTGTCAAACTGCACTGGAAGGGGAGGGTTAGAGAGTAAGTGTTCAAGTCCAACGTACCTGGGAGGGGCGGAGTGGGGGTAAGCCAGGGAATCTCCGTAGAAAGGAGGCACCCATGGAATCCAGAAGAGGAGGGGCTGGGCTTATGGCTGGGGCAGAACTGGTACAGGACCAACCAATTGGCCTTCAGAAGAAAGGGAGGGAGGCGGTCATCCATAAGTCAGGTGTCACAGATGGGCGGGACAGTTCCATGAGTGACAAATCAGAGAGCAGTAGGCGTGGCTAGAGTGGTGGGTTGGAAGTTCTGCCCCATTCCAGGCAAATCACAGAACTAGAAAACAACCTGCGATGTACAGAGAAGTAAACTGAGGCACATAACCCAAATTCTCCTTCTAGCGATACAACTTATGGGGAAAATTGGGTTCATATAACTCCTCCTGGTCCAAGCGATTTTATTTCTTAAAGCTGACCTTACTGTTACTCCTTTCATAGAAGAGGAAACTGAGATTCAGAGATTCAAGCTTACCCAATCTACCTGATGACAGCTACTAAGAAACACTATCCTCTCCCCAACAACTCCTATGTAATTCAAGCACTTTATAGCACTCAATTTCCAAGCACTCATTTGGTAGGTATTGTAATGATCCCCCATTTTACAGGTAAGTAAACTGAGACTCAGGGAGATAAAATGATTTGCCCAAGTAAGCACACAAACTCAGGTCTAGTCTGTCACCAAAGCCTTTCCCTGCACTATACTGAGCAGAATGCCCAGGTCCTATTGCACTCTAACAGGTGTTTCTGTTTCCAAGGAAGATAGTTTCTTCTGGGAAGAGAAACTTGTGACTATCAGTCACTCATACTGTAATAAGAATTAACAAATTACCAAAGTGGTTGGTAACTGGAGTCTGCTTTGTAAGTTGGAACAGGGGATGGGACCAGAGCAGGAAACAGAGGGACTCAGGCATTTAGAAGTTCAGGTCTGGGTTTGAGAAGCACCTGCAAATGCCTTGGAGATGTGGTCTTTCTTCCACTCCCAGGGCTGGTCATACTCATCCGCTGGCCGTTCATCTTCCTGGGGCAGCCGGCTTTGTCGAGGCTTCTGCCCTGAAAGAGGCTTGTCTCCTGGCTCCCCCTCCTGCTCCTCATAGGGAGTGTCATACAGCTGCACTGCCCTGCAAGGCAGTTCTGGGAGACCAAGGGCACTGGTCAGGTCCCACTCCCACCTGGGACCCTGTAGTCCTCCCCCAAGCCCTGCTCACTCACCACTCACGACACGCTGGGCATCATAGGGTTCCATGTAGCCATCATCTGGGGGTGGCAGATGAGGCTGGGCATCAAAAGGGTCGGAGTACTCCGTGTCAACTTCTGACTGGGGAGAGAAGGAAAGGAGGGGCACAGGCGGAGAGAGACCAAGCCTGGCTGTGGACACTCCCTGCTGGGTGATGCTACCCCCTCTGCCTTGCCCTCTGTGAGCCATCTGACACATCCCCTCCCAGCAGCTCTCTTTGTTTGTGGGAGGCAGGAGGGGGCATTGCTGGGAGTCTACCACTCACAAATGTTTACAGACAGAAACCAGCTTCCCCTGCTCTCCTCCTTCATACATTTCTTATCCTCCCTGATATAGACCCTCTCGCTTCCCTCCTTCAATAGTTTTATATTTTTAAAGATTTTATTTATCTATTTTTAGAGAGGGGAAGGGAGGGAGAAACAGAGAAACATCAATGTGCAGTTGCCTCTTGAGCGCCCCCTACTGGGGAACCTGGCTTTCAACCCAGGCATGTGTCCTGGCTGAGAACCAAACTGGCCACCCTTTGGTTCACAGGCCTGCGCTCAGTCCACTGACCCACACTAGCCAGGGCCCTCCTTCAATAATTTTAATGTTTATCAGCTGCCAGCACTGTTTTAAATGCTTTACATATATTTACTTGTCATATCAATGCTCAGTAAGCACATTATCTGCATTTTATAGATGAGGAAGCCAAGGCACAGAGAGCGAAAGTGACTTACTCAGGGTCACAGAGCTAGTAAGAGGCAGGGTTTGATTCCAGGCTGTCTCGACTCTTTGTTTCCTCCTCCCTCTCTATGTGCCATCAAACACAGCCTCCCCTAACCCTCCCCCAAATCCTTCTCTGTCTCCACTGAGGGTTTGCAGAGATCCTCTAAGAAAAATACTACAAAAGCATGGGCCCTGGAAGCAGGTCTGGAGCTAGAGCCACATGAGCTCAGGCAAGTCACTCCTCTTCTTTTCTGTGAGCCTCAGTTTTCACTTCTCTAAAATGGGAAGGATAACAGAGGGAGTTCAAAGGCTAGTGGTAAGGATGTTTCAGCGCCCCATAGGGGAGCGAATCACTTAGACCTGTTTTAGGAAGGTCCCTCCAGATGCCAAGAGAAAGGGAAGCTGGGGGAAGGGGCCGGAGAGGAAAATCAGGGAGAGGAGGACAGGCGGCCAAAGCAGGGCAGAGAGGTAGGTGTGACCAGCACTATGCATTGAAAAGGGACAGACATCAAACTTCGTCCAGCAGGTGAAGGACTGGGGAGTGTCTGGCTGGCACTCTGGCCTGTCCCTGGGGCCACACATTAAACAGGTTCCCCAAAGTCCAGGGGCCCAGCCTGGCCCTCCCCACCCAGTCTCCTGAGGCCACCCAGCTTCCCACACTTAGCCACGAACCTCTGCCCCTGCACTGCCCAGCAAGACCTTGGCTCTGGCCATGTCCGCCATATCAGCTGCCTCCACCTTGATGAGTCTGTGCTTGGGAGAGTCGTACTTGGAGTCCCCTGGGCCCGCGGGGTCCGGCTCCAGGCGGCTGTCAGCATCCTCATAAGGGTCCTCGAAGTCCAGATTCTTCTGCTCCAGGTAGGCCCGCAGGATGTCGCTTTCCGTGTAGTCGGGAGTGGGCGGCTGCGGAGGGGGCCTCCGGCCGCCAAAGCTCAGGTAGTCCCGTAGCCACTTGGCCATTTGGCCCCGCGTCACCCCAAACCTGGCTACAGTCGGAAGAGGATGCACATGCCCTCTTCCGGGCCCCTTTCCTCCGCAGAACCCCCAGGGAGGGTGGGGGAGGACCAGTAGAGAGAGGAGGAGAAGACCGAGGGAGGAGAGAAGGAGGAGGAGGAGGAAGATCAGGTGTGCCCCTTGGCAGGGCTCAGAAGAGGGTAAAAAGGAGAGAAAAGGGGGAGACGGAGGCGCAAAAGCCCACCTTATCCTGGCTCTGGAAGAACCGCTGGGGAAGGGGCGGCCCCGCAGACTCCAGAACGCCGTTCGCGCGGCCGTCCGGCCAGGGCGAGGGGCAGCCGCGGACGCGCGCGGAGTTGCCGCGGGCAGCGAGGTCTCCGTGTGCGACTCGACCACCAGCCGCCTCCGGGAAGCTCCGGGATCCCTTCCGGGGGTCCAGGGGTCGAGAAGAGCGCCGCCTGCGGACGCCCCCAGCCCTGGCTCAGCCGGGACCCCTGGGCTCTCAGGGCAGAGGGCGGGCTCCTCCGGGGCGCGGACGCCCCGCCCGAAGTTGGGCCGCCGGGGCCGCGACCCCGACGCGGAGCATCCTTCGCGGCGCTCCCCGCCGCTCCACGGGGAACCACAACCCTCCGGCCCGCGGCCCCGCCGCGCGATCCGGCCCCAGCCACCGGCACAAAGGGAAATAAAACCTCCCGTAATCCCCCTTCGCGTTTTCGAAGAGACTTGCCCCGCCGCCGCCGGCGCGCTGCCCGGGGGAGGGGGCGGGCAGGCGGACGCCCAGACCCTACCGGCCTCCGGCCGTGCCCGGGGCAGCGGCGTCAGGGCTCCTCCGCCTCCCCCTCCGCGGCTCTCCCCACCACTGCCCTCCTCCTACGTTCCCCTCGGAGGTGCCTGAGACCTCCAGCTGTTCTGGGGAGGGAGGGGACCCGCTGCCCACGGAGGAAGGGGGATCAGAGGCCGAGGCAGCTGGACACTGACCCGGCGGGCCGAGGCTGGCGGGAGCGAGCGAGGAGCGCGGGAGGAAGGAGCCGACACGGGCTGACCTTCAGGAGTGCGAGAGGTGCAGAGGCGGGGTGGGGAACAGGGGGGAGGGAGGTGGCAACTGGCCGGGAAATGGGGGGCTGGACTTGACCACCAGACGGGGCAAACTGACCAGCAGAGGGGGTGAGAGTGACCACTACTGAGGGTTGAAATTGAACCAGGATCCGAGGGCTAAACTGACCAGGAGATTGGGGGTGTGGAAATTGTTGCAGAGGTCATCGGCAGCGATATTGTCGCAGCTGAAGAGAGGGAAGAGAAGGGACGGGATCTGGCTTCCCCTCCCCCAAGAGGGCTCTTCTCCGTATCCCGCTCCCCAGGGGGACTAATTGTAGGATGGGGGAAGAGGGTTGGGGCAGCTGGCCAGGGGAAGGAAGATGGTATCTGTGCCTGGCTGGTGTCCTCAGCATCTGTCCCTTTGTGGCTTCTGGGGATGGAGGCAGGGAGGGGAACAGAAATGAGAGGGGTCTCGCCAGACCAGGCTGCCTGCCGGCAGCTGCTGCTGTCCTGGGGCCAGGACGCGAAGAGGTTTGTGGGGCAGTGAGAGAGGCAAAGGGGGCTTCTGGCAGCTTCCAGAATAAACACATTTTTCTTTCCCCATAAGAGGGGTCTTGCTCATTCTCCCTAACATTGGAATGAGAGAGGGGTGGTCAGGAAAGATGGGACCCAGCCCTGCAGTGTGGGCAGGTGCCCATGGCTTGCAGGGGAGGGGGGACCAGACAGAAGTCAGCTGACAGCGCTGTGAGCTGCCCCTGAGAACAGTGGGGGCCCTGGGGCTATGTCTATGCCATCTGCACCTTGCTTTCCTGGCTTGAAAAATGGGGCTTCTAATAGGAAACCCCCAAAGAACTAGAGGAAGGATTGCCAGATGGAGTGAGTTTCCTGATGGGGAAACTGAGGCACAGCGAAGCGGAAAGGCTTGCTCAGAGCCACCTTGTAGCTCTTTTCTCCCTGAACGCTATGATATGGCCTGACTTGGGGTGGCAGTAGAGGCCCACCAGAGTCTCTTGATGGAATCAGTGGTTCTCCATCTCCCCTCCACTGTTAGCCCCATTTTCCAGGTGGGAAAACTGAGGGCCAGAGCTGACAAGGCAAAGCAGGGGCTTGCTTCTCCGTGTCCTCCCCTGTCTCACTTTGGCTGTGTCACCCAACACAAACCTGTTGAACTCGGTCTTCCCTCCTGAGGCACGTTCCACCCCCCACCCCCAGTGGCTGCCAAACCAAACCCTGCCCACTCTGATCAGCCAGCGACAAGGCAGCCTCCCTGGGGACCGCCTGGTGGGTAATAATCCTGTTTTCTGTCAGCCACCAGGTAATTCCGGGCTCACTCAGGGACGAGCTGATGACAGATCTTATCAAATCTGAGTCCTCACCCTGTCAGATAAATACACGAGTCTGAGGTATAAATATTTGAAAGGGGCCCTCTAATTACAGTTTGTGTCAGGAATAGCAATGAGAGGCCCCAGAGGCAGAATCAAACGGCATTTGACTTTCCTGCGCTTTTGAGCTGGCTTCTCCTGGGGCTATCCCTCCACCGCAAGGCAAGGCATGGGGAGGGGGTCCAGGAAGGAGCTGGAGGAGGTGTACTGGAGGAGAGCCAGGCTGGGGGTCCGGCGACCTTGAAGTGTGTCCTGTAGAGCCACATAACCTCGTGGGCTTTGGCTTTCTGATTGGAGTGGAGGGAGCCGTGGAGCAATGCCTGGACGGGGTACTGGGTGGACAGAGGCGAGGAGGTCCATGGTCTGGGGTCCTGGGCCTAGGCAACCTCCCTTCCCCCACCACTTCGCCCAAGCATTTCAACAGGGGCTCCTCCCACCTGACCTTGGGTAGTGACCTGGGCAGTTTTCCCATCTTTGATGTGGGAGCATAACAGCTAACCTCTGTTGAGTACTTATTGCCTGGCACTGTCTGAGGCACTTAAAAAAAAAGATTTTATTTATTTATTATTAGAGAGGGGAAAGGAGGGAGAAAGAGAGGGAGAGAAACATCAATGTGTGGTTGCCTCTTGAGTGCTCCCTACTGAGGACCTGGCCCACAACCCAGGCATGTGCCCTGACTGGGAATTGAACTGGTGACCCTTTGGTTTGCAAGCTGGTGCTCAGTCCACTGAGACACACCAGCCAGGGCTGGGACATTTTTTTTTTTTTAGATATAATTCACATACCTTACAATTTACCCACTTAAAGTGTACATTTCAGTAGGTTTTAGTGTATTCAGAAGATTGTGTAACCCTCACCACTATCTAATTCCAGAACATGTTATCACCCCAAAATTGGGGGTAATTTTTTATTCTCCCCAAATCTCCAGCCCATGGCAATGATGAACCCACTTTTTGTGTCTGTGGACATACCTGTCCACAGGTACGTGGACATTTTACATAAATGCAATCACACACTATGAGGCTTTTTGCATCTGGCATCTCTCACTGAGCACCATGTGTTCAAGGCTCATCCACGCTGTAGCGAGTGTCAGTGCTTTGCTCCTTTTCATAGCTGAGTAGTATTCCAGTGCATAGAGCAAGTAGGTGCTCAATATATACTTAGGGTGGATGGGATCTCAGGAAGAAGCTGGATGGGGACCCTGGCTTGGGGCTGTGCCTACCTCTCTGTCCCCCCTGGAAAATCGAATATGGAGTGGGAATGGGAGCCAAAGTACCAGGACAGAGGGGACAAGGCGGGGACGGCTTACTGCTGTTCTGATGGAGGAGCCATGGCCCTTCCTTAGGAGCTCCTGAGAACAGATAGGAGAGACAATCTGCCCTCAGAAGCTCCAAGACACAGTCATGCCTTTCTTAACACACAGTCTGATGGGAGAGACATGGTCTTGCCCTCAGAAGCCCCAGTCTGATGAAGGACACATGTGCGTGCCTTAATAGGCTCTCAGTCTGAGAGGGGAGGCATGATCCTACCCTCTGAAGCACCCAGTGTGATGGGGGAGGCACAGCTCTGACTTCAGGGGCTTCTACTCTGATGGGAGATACATGCCCTGACCCCGATGAAGACATAAACCCATCCTGCCCTGTGAAGTGCCCAGTGTGGTGGATGGAGGAGACATAAGACATGACTCTCACTCCCAGGAAACCGGTCTGATGGAGGAGGCATGAGCCTGCCTCTAGGGATCCCAGTCTAATGAGAGAGGCATAGCTGTGTCGTGATGAGTCTCCAACCTGATGCGGAGGCACAGCCCAGCTCCTGGAGACTCCCGGTCAATAGATCTTGGTGATCAAAGGTGTAGCCTTGGAGCCTTGCAGTTTCAAGCCCAGGCCCTGCCCTTCGCTAGCTCAAAGCCCTTGGAGCCTGCCCTCCTCTGTAAAATGGGACAGCAGTGGAGCGTGTGCCCAAGGGAGTGGGCAGGGAGCTCCGGTGTGGAGGGAGTTTTGTGTAGTGCCTGGCCCACGGCGAGGGCAGCCCCTTGTCTCCTTTGTGACGCCCAGGCTCAGGCAGACTCCAGCAGCAGGGGCAGCCACCCTCTACCCCAGTCCCTCTGATTCGCTCCAGCAGCCAGGTGGTCCGCAGGGGAGTTGATGGAGATTCTGGATGAGGCCTGACAGTTCCTGAGGACCAGATGACAGACATGGAGCTTATGGGAAAAGGGGACTGTCAGCAGCAGCAGGGAGGGTAGCCTCCAGACAGAAAGTGTGTGTGTGTGTGTGTGGGGGGGTGTTCCAGGGGAAGATAGGAAAGGGCGGTGGTGCGGGGAGATGGGGGGAGCAGGCAGAGACCCAGGAGAGTCTGCACACATGACAGCCCCCAAATGTGTTGCTGTGCCTCTGCTTGCTCGGTCCTGGAATCCCCCATAAGGAAATTGAGGCCAAGAGCAAAACTGCTCCCAGATCACGGGGTGGAAGGAAGAAGTGCAAAAACCTGAAGGGAAGAAGAATTAAGGGGACACTGCCAGAGGCAGGTAGAGGGCTGGGGAGGGTGGTGGGGCACGGGCAGAAGCAAGGGCCTCCCTGGGCCTCAGTGCCCTCATCTGTGGATGTGGAGACACCCACTCCATCAGCTCACAAACATTTACTGAACACCCATCGAGAGTATGGATGGTCTTCTGAGCTGGGGACATGCTCATCACCATGACCCTGGCAGAGCTCAGTGTGGGTCATGTGGAGGGCCTGGCAGGTAGACCCTCAGGTAGCCCCCAATGACCCCAGCCTCCTGGTGGGGACACCCACGTGCAACCCCCTCCCCTTGCACGTGGCCGGGTCCTGAGGCTTGCTTCTAATCAGAGGAATGTGGCAGAGTCGATGTCACTCCCAGGAGACTCTTCCTGTGCTGGTCTTAGAAAGCCAGCGATGGAGAGAGAGGTCCACAGGCAGGGACTGAGGCAACCTCTGGCCAAGAGGCCATGTGTCAGGAACTGAATTCTGTCACCACATGGGTGAGCCTGAAAGCAGACGTTGTCCCACTTAGACCTTCAGAGGAGGCCCCAGCCCTGGCTGACATCTTGATTACAGCTGTGAGAGACCCTGATGCAGAGACCCCAGCAAAACCACGGCAGACTCCTGTGGTTTTCAGCTGCTAACTTGGGATAATCTGTTGTGTAGCACTAGATAACTCATTCAGGGAGAAACGGGCAGTAAACACACCACCTTAAGGCACCCCCTCAGAAGTGTCTTACCCTGCCTTATTTCCATCATCATCACCACCTCCAGTACCCAATTATTTTGTTTACATTTCATTATTATACTTAGGTATGTTTACTGTATGATATCCCCCATGTTCCAACAAGAACATCACCTTTGTGAGTGGAGACTGCCTCTTTTTCTTCACCTGCTGTAGCTCTCATGCCTAAAATAGAGCTGGGTTCATAGTAGAAGCTCAATAAATATTTTTCTTTTTTAATTATATTTTATTGATTATGCTATTGCACTTGTCTGATTTTTCTCCCTTTACCCCCCTCCACCCAACACCCCCGACTCCCTCAGGCAATCCCCACACCATTGTTCATGTCCATGGGTCGTATGAATAAGTTCTTTGGCTGCTCCATTTCCTGTACTGTACTTTACATCCCCATGGCTACTCTGTAACTATGTATTTGTACTTAATCCCCTCACCTCCTCATCCATTCCCCTAGAACCCCCTTCCATCTGGCAACCATCAAAATGCTCTCCATATCCATGATTCTGTCTCTGTTCTTCTTCTTTGCTTATTTTGTTTTTTAGATTCAATTGTTGATGGATATGTATTTATTGCCATTTTATTGTTCATAGTTTTGATCTTATTCTTATTCTCAAATAAGTCCCTTTAGCATTTAATATAGTAATGGTTTGGTGATGATGAACTCCTTTAGTTTTTTCTTGTCTGAGAAGCTCTTTATCTGCCCTTTGATTCTAAATGATAGCTTTGCTGGGTAGAGCAATCTTGGCTGTAGGTCCCTGCTTTTCATGACTTTGAGTATTTCTTGCTAATCCCTTCTAGCCTGAAAAGTTTCTTTTGAGAAATCAGATGACAGTCTTTTGGGAACTTCCCTGTAGGTAACTAACTTCTTTTCTCTTGCTGCTTTTAAGATTTTCTTCGTCTTTAACCTGTGGCATTTTAATTATGATGTGTCTTGGTGTGGGCCTCTTTGTATCCATCTTGTTCGGGACTCTCTGTGCTTCCTGGATTTCTAGGTCTATTTCCTTCACCAAATTAGGGACATTTTCTTTCATTATTTTTTTAGTAGATTTCTAATTTCTTACTCTTTGTCTTCTTCTTCTGGCACCCCTATGATGTGAATGTTGGACCGCTTGGGGTTGTCCCAGAGGCTGCTTATACTATTCTCATTTTTTTTTACTCTTTTTTCTTCTTGTTCTGATTAGTTCTTTTGCTTCCTTGTGCTCCAAATCATTGATTTGATTCTTGGCTTCATCCACTCTACTACTGTTTCCCTGTAAATTGTTCTTTATTTCAATTAGTGTATCCTTCATTTCTAACTGGGTCTTTTTATGTTGTTCAGGTCCTCACTAAGTTCCTTGAGCATTCTTATAACCAGTGTTTTGAACTCTGAATCTGATAGATTGCTTATTTCCATTTTGTTTAGCTCTTTTTCTGGAGTTTTGATCTGTTCTTTCATTTGGGCCATGTGTCATTGTCTCCTTGTTTCAGCAGCCTCCCTGTGTTTCTTTGTGTTAGGTAGAGCTGCTGTGACTCCATGTCTTGGTAGTGTGGCCTAATGTAGTATGTGTCCTGTAGGGTCCAGTAGCACAGCCTCCCCTGTCACCCAAGCTGGGTACTCAGTGTATGTCCTTCCTGTGGGCTGAGTACACCCTCCTCTTGTAGTTGAGCCTTGGTTGCTGTTGGCAGGTCAATGGGAGGGATTTACCCAGGGCAATCAGATGTGCAGGGGCAGGATGGTGGTGCTCTGACATGGTCTGTAGCTTCCCACCGGGTGCGCAGGCTCTGGGGTTTCCGGGGTGGTGCAGGGCAAGGTCAGCCCCTACCTGTGTTCTGCCCAGGGCCACCCTGTCTGAGCTATAAAGCAATCTGAGATGGCTGCTACTTGTGCTGGGCTTGGAGATTCCCAGGTGAAGCCAAGCTGTGAATCTAGGCTGGCTGCTGCTAGTGCTGGGCCTGGGGCTCACTGAGGCCAGCTGTTGCTTGTTTGAGAGGATTTAGGAAGTTGTGAAGCAGGAGCTATAATTAGCCATTTATATGGAAAAGCAGGTTGGGTGGGCCCATAAGTTGGGTCAGGCAGAGTCTCTGGGGATCTTCAAGGCAGGTCAAACAGTGTTAGCCAGGTTGATGGAGTCTCAGATGTGGTACCTGCTTATCCGCTCTGTGGCTCTGTGGAGGGAGGGTTCAGAAAAGGGACAATGGCCTCTGCTCGCCTAGATGCCAGACACTTCAGTTTCTCCCTATATGCCACTGGTGCCTTTCCAGCTGCTACCCCAGTGTTGGAGCCCAGAGGGAGTGAGTCTGAGTAGGTGAGTCTGTGTGTGGGTTCTGTAAGAGGAACTGCTTGGGGCTCCAGGAGTTTCTTCCCGACTCAATCCCCGCTGGTTTTCACAGCCAGAAGTTATGTGGACTTATCTTCCTGACACTGGAACCCTGGGCTGGGGGGGCCTGGTGTGGGACTGGGACTCCTTACTCCTGAGATAACCCTTCCAAATTTTTATTCACTATTCGTGGGTGAGGGACCAGCCCATTTCATGTTTCCACATCTCCTACCCGTCTGGGTGGATGTGGTGTCTTTAATTCTGTAGTTGTCAGACTTCCATTCAACCTGATTTCTGACAGTTCTGAGTGATGGTTGTTCTATATTTTAGTTGTAATTTTGATGTTGTTGTGCAAGGAGGCGCGCCATGTCCGCCTATGCTGCCATCTTGACTGGAAGTAATAAACATTTTTGTGAATGAGCAAATGGATCTATACACTTGCATTGGGAAACTAAAGTGAGTTTGCGTAAAGAGTTTAGCACACAGTATGGCCAATGCTAAGTGCTCCACCAATGTTAGTGGATGTTACTCCTTGTTAAATGGACCCCAGGTACTCTATCCACTGTGACACACTGAGGAGAGGGAAGCTGGTCCCTTTCCTAGAGATGACTGAGGCCGGCAGAACTGCAGGGACAGTGTGGGCTTAGAAACGGGAAAGGGAGCTGTCTTGGCCACCTTCCCCTGGAGGCCGTGGGGAGCAGAGCTGGGTGACCCACACAGGGGCTGGCAAACTTTCTTTATAAGCATGTTTGCTTGGTGAGCCATGGAATGTCTATTGTAACTGCTCAACTCTGCCACTGGAGAGTGGGAGAAGTAAGCATGTTATGCATGCAAATATGAGAGCCAGTGTGCCAATAAAACTTTATTTATAAAAACATGCTATGGGCCAAGTTTGGCATGGACTGTTTTTGTAAATGTTTTAGAATGGTGTTAGGTTAATCATTAATAATAGTAAGTAAATAATAGTAACAGATGATGCATGCACACAGCAAAAATTGTGGTGGATCAATAATGACATAAGTACCCTGACTGGCGTGGCTCAATGGGTTGGGCATCGCCCCACAAAGTAAAAGGAAGCTGGTTCGCTCCCCATCCAGGCACCTACCTGGATTGTGGGCCAGGTCCAGGGTTGGGGATGTGGGAGAGGCAACTGATTGATATTTCTCTCCCTCTCTTTCTCCCTCCTTTCCCCTCTCTCTAAAAAATAAACAAAATCTTAAAAAAAATAAAAAGAATGACAGAAGTACAGGCAACAGTCAAAGAACGAATGGAAGTGCACCAGGGCAGCCTCACCTGCCCCCCACCTTTTTTCACAAGTCCTTAAGCTGAACGGCTTGTTGGAACCCGGAGTCTCTGGCTGGGCCGAAGCCCAGGCACCGTTCACAGTGCTGGGCTGGGGAAGTAGGCCTGGCGTGCTGGTCGATAACTCACCACGGCATCCCTGGCTTGGGGCAGTGGCTTGCGGCATTCACCGATTTCCGTGGTGGAGATACTCCTGTCGTGGCTCATTTTCAGGCACAGATGTGATGCTGCTGAGCGCAGGGCTGAGAAAGGCTCTGCGCCACGTGTCAGTTCTCAGCAGCTGCCAGGTCAAGCTGGCTGCCGCCCACCACTCTCCGGGCTTCCACACCAGGACCACAGGTCCCCCCTCCGCAGCCTGCGGAGCAGTGACGCGAGGCCCCGCAAGTCCTCATCGGAAGCCCTGGCTGGATCGCAGGTCGCCTCTTCCGTGACTCTTCATCATGTCTAAGCAGGAAAATTCTCGTAGGGAAGTGGGCCCCAAAAGGGGAGGTTTTCATCCCCCAAACTCTGACAGTGGAAAACACAAAGTGTCATTATCAAATACCAAATGAAAGGGAGTGAGAGAGAGAGAGAGAGAGCCTGGAGGGTGGAAGTCAGATGCCCTGGGCTGGGGGTGGAGAGAAGAGAAGGCTGTGAAGGGGTTGGGTCAGGGCACAGAACCTTCACCTAGAAAGCACGGAGTGGGACAGGGTTGTACCAGAGCTGAAACTGGCAACTTTGAAAGAATGTGAGCTTGGGAACCAGACTTACAGGCCATATGACCATATTAGCTTAGCTATCAACTGCTGGACAACATCCCACTTCACTTACTAAACAAAACACGTTTATCTCATGGTTTCTGAGGCAGGAGTCCAGGACTGGCTGAGTCGCATGGTTCTGTGCCCCCTCCTCAGACCCTGGCAGTCAGAAGACGCCCAGGCCAGATGGGCAGGTTCCTTTCATTGGTGCTAGCTGGTTTTGTGGTAAGAAGGGAGGGAGCCAACCAGCCAGTGGTGGGTGGTCTCGCCCACATGCCCAAAACATGTCCGATGTTTGAAGAACTGTCCAAGAGAGGATGGCAAAGCCAGCTGGAAGAGGGTCCAGCGATATTGCACCCCTGAATTCCATGCCAGGAGGGTAGCCATGTGAGCTAGGGACCCCGAGGTCAGGAGGACTGATGGGTGGGGAGACAGAGAAACTGAGTCCCATGGCCGAAGCCCTCGCTGTCCTCACCAGCCTCAGAGGATGTTCAAGATCATCTGGCTGCGACTCTTGGTGCCAAGGCCTCCTCCCCAGATGGCTGGCTGGACCCAGACCTGGGGAAAGGCCTGGGTGGGGCTCAGTCAGTGTCCTCTGTGCTGGGTACACACACACCTGGCTCAGAGAGGCGGTGACGGGAGTCCAGGTTGCAGGGTCAGCCACTACCCTGTTCTTCACGGTGCCTGGGGAGATGTGAGATCTAGCCAACCATGCCTTGTCCCTAAAGCTCATCCCTGGACAGTTCCAGAAGGGACAGTCAGAGGGGTTGGTCATTTCTGCCTGTTCCCAGAGGATATGCGAACAGCCCAGCCTGTCTGGAAGACTCCTGGCAGGACCCATTGCAATTCCCCCTGCACGCTCCTTGACCTGGCAACTCCACTTCTGAAAGCTGGCTGATGGAAACCCCCACCCAGGCAGGCAAAGGCGCCTGTGCCAGGCTCCAGGTCTAAACTCAAAGCCACATAACACGATGATTAAGAGGGGCAGAGCTTGGCTTCACCACTCACTCACGACTGGTGGCTTTGGGAAGTGGCTCCACCTCTCCCGGCCTACATCTCCTCATCTACTAAGTGGGTGATAACTGCATGGATGACAGTGGCTCCTGTGTACAAAGGGCCCCTACCACTGGGCCCTACCTGGAGCTGCAGCCCAGATCTGCTCCTTTCACCAAAACACAGCCCCACAGCTGCCAAGGGTGCCCATGCTCCCCCTCACCCCCCGCAGCTCTCCACCCTCCTCTTGGCCTTTGGGGCCTGTGGGTGCTGGGGGGACACAAGTGGGTGCTCTTTCCCAGATCCTGCCCTTCAGTGGCCTCCTTGCTCCTAGTCTCCTGCTGAACCACAACCTTTACCATCCCCAAAACACCCTGCTGTGCTGACCAAATGTCTCTCCTGCTCTAGGATCTTCTGTGGCTCCCTATTGCCCTAAAGTTGGTACTCAAGGTCTCTGCCCATCTTCCATCCTGCACACCGTGTGCTTACGTTGGCTAAGTCGCACATGGCTTCTCATCTTCATACCTTTGCCCAAGTCTTTCCTCCTCCTGGAGCACCTCCACTGGCCTCTAGTTTGGTTGGTGAACTCCTACTCATCCCTCAATACCCAACGCAGGTGTCTCCTCCCCAGGAAGCCCTCCTCACAGTTCAAGCTCAGGTGAGTGCTGCACGTGCGTGACCACAGCGGCCTCTGTTGCCTTACCAACTGCCTCCCCGACTGCGTGTGGGCTCCTGTCTCGTTCACTGCTGAATCTGCAGTGTCTCAAATAGTTCTTTTTCTTCTTCTTCAAAAGAAATTATTTATTTATTTCTTTAGAGGGAGGGGAAGGGAGGAAAATAGAGAGGAAGAGAAACATCGATTGGCTGCCTCTTGAACACATCCCGGTGGGGGACTGAACCCACAACCCAGGAGAGGTGTGTGCACCGACTGGAAATCGAACCGGCGGCTCCTTGTTTTGTGGGACAACACCCAACCCACTAGCCACACCGGCCAGGGCTTTTTCCTTTTTTTTAATCCTTACCTGAGGTTATGTTTATTGATTTTAAAGAGAGAGAGAAATCAATGTGAGAAACACTGATTGGTTGCCTCCCACATGCGCCCTGACCGGGACTGAACCCACAGCCTAGGCGTGCATCCTGAGCAGGGACGAACCCTCAACCTTTTGGTGTGCAGGACAATGCTCCAACCAACTGAGCCACCCGGCCAGGGCTCAGACAGTTCTTGACACAGAGTAAGTGCTCAAGCAAGGTGTCTAAGAGAATGAGGGAAAATGGAGGCACCACTCTGGGGACTCTTTGGGGGGGCCGAGGGGGCTCAGGGCAGAGAGGAGCCGTAGACCGATTTTCCAGCATTAATCCTGCAGTATCGTTTGAATCCTGTTTTTACCACGTGTGTGTATGTATATATACAAATAAAATGTATATACAAATTTATATATATTCATATGTATATATATATAAATGGCTTTATTAACTGCCTCTCCTGAAATTCTTCACCAGAAAGGCCAACTTATAATATTTTGCCAAAGTTCATCCAGTCTTTAAAATCTAAATATATAAATAACTTTACAATTCAGGTAAAAAAAATCATTCTCTGTTGAGAATCCAAGTGCCCATCAGTGGAAGAGTGGATAAACAACACGTGGTCCACCACACACGGAATATCACTCAGCCACGAAAAGGAGGCGAGCCCTGCCACAGGCCACAACGTGGATGGACCTTGAACACACGACTCTCAGCGAGAGAAGCAGACACGAAAGGTCCGCGGGTGTGATTCCACTTACATGACATGTCCAGACAATCCAGAGACAGGAAGTGAGTCACCAGCTGACAAAGGCTGCAGGAGAAGGATGGGGAGTGACTGCTAGCAGGGACGGGGCCTATGTTTTGGGTGGTGAAAATGTTCTGGAATTAGATAGAGGTGGTAGTTTAATACATTGCAAATATACTAAAAACCACTGAATTGTACACATTAGAAGGGCAAACTGGATGTTATGTAGACATATCTCAATAAAGCTGTTGTTAAAATGGTAAATAACCAAAAGACACAATTTTTTACTGTGTTTTTATTTATTTTCAACGATTATTTATTTATTTCTCTTTAGAGAGAGGGGAAGGGAGGGAGAAAGAAAGGGAGAGAAACATCACTGTGTGGCTGCCTCTCACGCATCCCCTACTGCCAACCCAGGCATGTGCCCTGACTGGGCATCAAATCGGTGACCCTTTGGTTCACAGGCCCATGCTCGGTCCACTGAGCCACACCAGCCAGGGCTTTTCTATTTATTTTAATCAAATCTGATTTTTAAAAAAGATTTTATTTATGTATTTATGTATTTATTTAAGAGAGAGGGGAAGGGAGGGACAAAGTGAGGGTGAGAAACATTGATATGTGAGAAAAACATCAATTGATTGCCTCTCACACACCCCCAGCCGGGGACCTGGCCCCCAACCCAGGTATGTCCCTCACCAGGAATCGAACAGGTGACCTTTCAGTTGTGGGACGACACCCAACCCACTGAACTACACCAGTCAGGGTTCAAATATGATTTTCTAAACAAAGGAAAAAAGCTCCTAGCAAAAATATGCTTAAATAGTACAGAAGTATGCGAAGAAGAAATTATAAGCTCTCCTTGTCCTTCCCCAAATCCTTAATACCACACTGGGGTGACAATTCAAGTAAAAGTGGGACTGTTACTGGCTATATCATACTCCACTGTGCAGTGGCTTTGTTCATCAAGCCCCTATTATTGTCCATCTAGTTTGCTTCCAGTTTTTTTTTTGTCTTTATAAATAATGCTGCTACAAGCACCTCCCCAAAAGCTTTGTTTCCCAGTGGTAAGGTGAATGGGGCTCCTGGACTTCATGAGGGAAGGTCGCACCAGGAGGAAAGCCACAGGAAGCCACAGGCAGAGCTCCTGACACCGGTTCTGCCTTAGCCCCTCCTGCTTAGCCCTGCACTCCCCGACCCAGCACGCCGGCCTCCCGGCTGTCCCCGTAAACAGGCCCAGTTTGGTTCCACCTCTGGGCCTTCGTCCTTGCAGTTCCCACAGCCCATGACACCCTTCATTCTCAGATCCAAGCTCTACTGGCATTTCTTCTGATGTTTCCTGGACTGCCCTGGCTAAGCACTCTCCCTTCCCTGCGGCCTATCCAGTCTCTCGTGACTGATTTCCATGTCCCCCATACGCCTACGGTGAATGTGCCTGAGTACTTCTTTATTATCTCCTTTCTCTCTTTTTTTTAAAGATTTTATTTATTTATCTTTAGAGGGGAAGGGAAGGCAAGAGGGAGAGAAATATCAATGTGTGGTTGCTTCCTGTGCATTCCCTGCTGGGAACTGGCCTGCAACCCAGGCATGTGCCCTGACTGGGAATCGAACCGTGATCTCTTGGTTCACAGGCCCGCACTTAATCCACTAAGCTACACCAGCCAGGGCTATTATCTCCTTTCTCTATCAGAGTGTGGGGTGCATGGAGTCAGGGACTTTGTCAGTCTTGATCCCTACAGCATCCCTGGCATCCAGACTAACCCTGGGTACAAAGCAAGTGCCTAATAAATGACTGCTGAATGGAAAAGAATGAGGGAAGGAGAGAAAATAAACAGATCAACAATATGTAAACGTGCACTGAATTTCACTGAACAAAGGTGTCTTTTATTGTCAGGTATTTCTGATTTCAAATTATGCTGAAATGTGAAAAACTATGAGGCTTGGAACTGGTAAGATCGGGTAATTCAAATGTGGGGTGAGGGATGAGATAAGAGCACTGTGACGGGGAATGATGGATGGGTTAAATGGGGGATCAGGAGGAACTCTCTGAGGGGATGAGATATAATCCAAGACCCCAAAGGTGAAGAGGAGCCAGCCATGTGAGAGCAAAAGAAGAGTGTTCTGGGCAGAGGGAAGAGCTTGTGCAAAGGCCCCGAGGCAGGAACGCCCAGGCCGCTGGAAAGGGTGAACGGATGTACAGGGCCCCCTCTCTGCGCTCACTCTGTTACCACCAATGACCAAGATCTCGAGGCAGGCACTGACTGGGAGCTCTGAGAGGGCAGGGAGGTTAGTACTGAATGCTGAGACAGCGAGGCCTGGAGCAGTCACTTGCTCGCTGGGTCAATGTCTGAACCAATGCCGGTGATAACCACTCTCTGTGGACTTGGGTGTCGGGTCTGTCTGTCACAGCTGGTGTGGGAAGCCACGTGGGGAGACTCCCCTCATGTTGAACGGGACCACCAATGGCACCATGTGCTGCCTGCTGGTCTTTGGGGAGCCTGAACTTGGGATCTTTGGTGGGTCACAGTGGGGTGGGCAGCATTTCTGTGGGGAGGAACAAAGTGTCCATGAGCTGCTTTCAGACACGAGGGTAGGCCAGGGGTAGAGGGGAGGGGCTCTGGGAGCTGTGTCAGGATCCCCAAGGAGGACTTCTGGGTTTCAGCATATAGTCATACTCAGGGCTACTATCTGTTACAACAATAAGTTACAGAGAGAATCAGAAAAGGGAAAAGGCCCCTGGAGCAGGTCCAGGAAGACGAGGTACAAGCTTCCAGAGCCTTTTCCCAATGGAGACACACAGGACATGCTCAATCCCCCAGCAATAAGTTGTCACAGGTGTGAAATGTCTCCTGGAGAAGTTCATGGAGACCTAGTACCCAGAGCTCTCACTGGGGGCTGGTCGTGCAGGCACCTCTGCCCAGCACAGGCCCAGATTCCAGACTCCAGGAGGAGAGCCAGTGCTCAGCATGAACCACACTGTTTGTACAGTTTAAGCTCAGGGGGACCATCCTGAAATTCAAGTTCCCAGATGCCAGGCAAGGTCCAACTTGGCAAGCTGGCCTCTCTAAGGGCAGCAGCCTCAGACCTGCTGCTGTGCTTAGAAAGGTTTCTGAACAGGAGCCTGACATGGGAGACATAGGGAAGGTGGGGTTGGATCATGAAAAATAATTCCATCAGATAATTAGAAAATAAAGCACTTAGTGTTTTGAGCACCTACTGGGTGTCAGGCACCACATAGAGCATTTTCTACTGCTTTCAAAAATCTCTATGAGATGGAGAGTGGTGTACTCATTCTACAGAGGAGGAAACTGAGCCCTGGCAGTTTCAGCCACTGGGTCACACAACATGAGTAACAGAGCCAGGATTCGTACCTGGGGACAGGACTCGGGGTAACAATGTAGTACAGCAATTAGGAGCATGGGTTACAGAACCAGGAGCCTGGCCTCTTCCACACCCTGGCTATAACATAACCCTCTCTGGGCCTCGGTTTCCTCATCTGAATGGATATTACCCACCCACTTGTGAGGATTTGATCAGCAGGGCACTTAGCGCAGAGCCTGGCACACTGAAATACCTACCAGTGCATTATGGAAATAGATGGCTCCCAGTGGGACACTCAGGGTGAAAGGGCTGTCAAGGACACGAGGTCCCGCACACTGCGCTGCAGTGTGAAAAGGCTGGACTGCATTCCTAGAATAAGTGTTTCAAAGATGAGGGCACTGAGTCACAGGAAAGGACACCAGCTAGGCCTCAAACCCTGGGCTCCTGGAAGTCAATCCTAACATCTAGGACTCAAACACTCCCGGGCCCGGGAACTCGCTCTCTTTCTGGGAGCACACATTCTTCTGTGGGGTGAGGACAGGCGCTCAGAATTCCAGAACTCTCTTCCAAACACTGAATCCTACGTTCCAAGACCCCTCCACTCCAAAGCGTTGGGTTTGCACCAACAGAGTTGGGAAGAGAAGCAGAGGGGTTCTAGGCCAAACTTTAACCCCTTCTAGGAGCGCGATTGGCTAGAAACCCCAGGGAGGGCGGGTCTTAACAGAATCATGCCCCTGAAAGTGAAAAGTGTAGCGAGGAATACAAAATTTTAAAGAGCCCCGCCCCCCCAGGGTAGCCATTTTATAAAATCCAATCAGGGGAAGCGAATGGGTAAATATTCCGAGCTCGCTCCCCACCCCACCCCCCGCCTGTGATTGGATACATCCCGGGGAGGGTTTAGAGAAAGCCCCCTCCCGCAGGAGGAGATTGGGAAGCCCCGCCCCGCGGGAGGCCGGTGGGAGAGAAGATAAAAGGTTCCAGCAGGAAATACACTCTGGGTATAAAGCCCTAGACGTGCAACACTTACGTTTAAAACTTTTCACTCCGACGTCTTTGCCGTCTATTTTTCTCACAAATACTAGAAAACAGATTAGGGTCGATATTTACCGGACTTCCCCGGCCCTCCCTTGTACTTCCGGTACTGTCACTTCCTTCAGCCTCCAGTATTGGCTGTGGCAAACACAGCTTGCTTTTGTCATTGGGTCCCATACCTGCCTTTAACATCTCAATCTGGTTGTCTTCGCTCCTCAGTTGTACCTGTGGTGGTTGCAGCAAAGGTCCCAGGGCCGTCCGGATTTTGAGTTCCGAGGAGGTGCTGTGCCCTTAGAAGTCAGCAGCCCCTTGTTAAAAGTTCTTCGTAACATGACGTAGCTGTTGGTTGCTGTACTCCCTGTTGTCCATTCTTTTATTCAGTAAATAAAATGCTCAGTGTTGGGCTCTTACTCTGTGTGCTGGCCTCTGGGAACCCACACATCGTCCTTGTGCCGCTCCCGTGGGGATGGGGCATGGTTCCCACGGGCTACACATGTCGCTGGTGGGAGAGTACCCTGGTCAGCCCACCCCAAGTTTATCTTGTATCACAGGCAAAGACTCAAGACCAGGCTGCAAACCCACCTCCCAGCTCCACACACACTAGTTTACAATGTCCCCCCATGCCCGGCTGCATAGTCCCTTCAAAAAGGAAGTCCTACCCCATTCCTTCCCCAGCCTCCTTCCTTCCTTTTATAAATGTTGTGTGTCAGATACATGCTCAGTCCCTGGGACACATCAGAGAACAAGACATGATTTCTGCCCTCACAGGGATCACAGTCTGTCTGGTGCGACAGATGGACAATAAACACACAAAAAGGACAATTAGGCTTGATAAATGGTCTGAAGACAAAACAGGATAACTACGGGAAGTGACAAGAAGGGACTGCTTGAAATGTGTAGGAGTTTCCTATGGCTGCTGTAACAAACTACCACAAGCTCAATTATCTTTTTAAAAAATATTTTGTATTTTATTTTTAGAGAGAGGGGGAAGGGAGGAGAAAGAAGTATCAATGCACGGTTGCCTCTAGCACACCCCCTAGTGCGGACCTGGCCCACAACCCAGGCATATGCCCTGACTGGGAAACGAACCAGTTACCCTTTGGTTCCCAGGCCAGAGCTCAGTCCACTGAGCCATACCAGCCAGGGTTGTGAGCTCAATGTCTTAACACACATTTATTAGAGTTCTGGAGGTCAGAAGTCTAATATGGGTGGCAGGACAGGTTCCTTCTGGAGGCTCCAGGGGAGAATCTGTTACCTTGACTTTTCAGCTTCTAGAGGTGCCTGCAATACTTGGCTCATGTCTCCCCATCACCTTCTATCTCTCCCTCTGATCTCCTGCCTCCCTCATATAAGGATCCTTGTGATTTTCTTTGGGCCCCTCCTTGATGCTCATTAACTTAATGAAAGATCATTAAACTTTAAATTAAGGAGTTTCATCCTGGCTGGTGTGGCTCAGTGAAATGAGTGCTGGCCTACAGACCAAAGGGTCACTAGTTCGATTCCCAGTCAGGACACATGCCTGGATTACTGGCTAGGGGGCATGCGAGAGGCAACCACACATTGATGTTTCTCTCCCTCCCTTCCCCTCTCTCTAAAAATAAATAAATAAAATCTTTTTTTAAATGTATTTTTAAATAAATTAATTAAACAAGGGGTCTCACAATTCTTAATTTGATCATATCTACAAAGTCCCTTTTGCCATGTAAGGCACCTTATTCACAGGTTCTGGAGGTTAGGATGTGGATATCTTTATGGGGGGTGTTATTCTGCCCACCCTAGATGGGGTAGTCAGGGAAGGCTTCTGGAGGAGGTGACCTTTGAGATGAGACCTAAGTGAAATCCACAAACAAACCCATGAATTGAGAAAATCCTTCTCAGCCTGACTGCTTTGCCCCCTCCTCAGGTAAATCTTCCCAAATAAACTCATGTCCTATTTGTGTCCACCCACATTAGGGCTCACTCCTGGGCATCTTTTGAAATGACGGGTGAACCAAGCTGCTGAACTGAATGGATCCCACCATCCCATTTCAGGCAGAACCCCTCCACACCCTTCCCAATTCCTCCAGCCCTGTGTCTTCCTCTGGTCCAGCCCTGAACCCATCCACGGCGTGGTAATTCACTGCATGAGTGTCCTGTGCTGCCCTGTCCTCTTTGACTCCTCTCTGGGTCTGCTGAACAAAGGAAGGCAGAGTCCTGATTCTACTGAAAATGGTCCTTGTTTAATTAAACAATAAATAATATGTCACAATCACAGTTCTGTAGTCAAAGGAGGGGGTACATCTCCATTTCACAGGTTAGGAAATTAAAAGTTAGAGAGGTGAAGTCACTTCTTCAAGGTTGCCCAGCAACTCAGCAGCAGCGAACCTAGGCCAGACAGGTTGCATCCACCTTGGAGTGGATAGCAGCAGTGAGGGGTAGGGTGGGTGTCAAGGAACCAGCCCCTCTTCCGGGGTGTTGGGGAGCCCTTGCTACTTGCCCAGGGTCACAGAGGCAGTGGCAAGGGGACTCCAGTTGCTTGACTCCCCATAGTCGGTGAGGTCCTGAGCAGCCACCTGGACGCAGTACCTGGCCCGGGGCCTCACAGCTCTGAGGGTGAAAGACGTGGCTTCAATGGGCCCCACCTGAGAACAGAAAGAGGGGGGTCAGTGGGGACAAGGAGGGTGGGAAGGGCCACTGTGCGCACAGATCTGCGTGAATGAGCCTTCAGTCCTTTAGTTCCATCCTAAACTGCACACCCTCCTCAGCCCCTCCACAGCCCCCTCCCAGTCTCCGGCCCTTCCTGGCCCTAACCTGTGTGGACTCCAGCACCGGCCCCAGAGCAGACTAGTTCAAGGGTCCTTCGTGCTCCACACTGTCTTTGAGCGACATCTCAGCAGTGAGAGCCCCCACTCCCCAGACACCCCTCCCCACCAACCCCATTCCTTCTCCAGGCCCTAAACCAGAGCTTCTATCATTGGCCTTGATGCCTCCTCCCCCCGGCCCCTGGTCCACTATAGTAACCATGTCTTTACATTTTTTGTATCTTAGGATGACATCTTGCTGGTGGGAAACAGACTGCCCTTCTTGGGGTCAGCCAACCATTAGAGATGGCAAAGGGTCAGCGCTAGGAACACACATTTCAGGTGCAAACCAACCAATCCTGAGTCTCTGCCCTCACCACCCCTTTCCTCCAATTTCCCACCGGAGCCAGGGTACCTCCTGCCTTCGATCAGATCAGCGCAGGGCCAGCTGCCAGGCGGCTCAAGATCACCCATGCAGCACAGAGCCTGCCTGAATGATTCACACTCGCCAACCCCAGGGGTCCACCCCCTCCCATCTTTCCTTTCCTGTGGAAACCCCAGCAGAGGCTCGACCTTGGCTCTCCTCTCCTTCCTGTCCCTGTCTCCTGCCATCCTGATGTTGCCTGTGTGTCCCTGCATGGCTTGGCGAGTCCCCTTCTCTCAGGAAATGCAATCAATACTCTGTGTCCCCACTCAGGCACCTCCATGGATTAAAATCCCGTGGACATGAATGAGACACCCATCCACTCCGCCTTTCTGGCTTGCTCTCCTGTTGTGTTTTCTTCCCTGTTCCTGCTGCTCCTCCCTCTCCCTCCTTGACCTGGCCCTCCCCTCCCGAATCCCGCCTGCTCCTCACAGCTCCCCAACCCCAGGTCTGACTCTCTCCCTCCCTTGCCCTACTTGAGTTGTCCCATCTCGTAGGCTCAGGTGGCGCTGTAAGGTTTAAATTTAGAGTAATGGTTGTACAACTTTGTGAACATACTCAAAGCCACTGGTTTGAACACTTTAAAATGGTGAGTTTTCTGGCATGTGCCTTCTATCTAAATTTAAAAACTGCAAAGATTTTTAAAAATTAAATTAACGGTACTAACCAAGTGGCTCAGTTGGTTGGAGTGTCATCGGTGCACCAAAGGGTTGCGGGTTTGATTCCCAGTCAGGGGACATACCTAAGTTGCGGGTTTGACCCCTGGTCGGGACGCTTATGGGAAACAACCAATCGATATTTCTCTCTCACACGGGTGTTTCTATCTCCCTCCCCCTCTCTCTAAAATCAATAAACATATCCTTGAGCAAGGATTAAAACAACTAAATTAATGAACACCGATACAATTTAAAAGCCAGTACCTGGGCTGCCCGCCACACTGGAATGGCTCGGCAGCACCACGTGGCTCTCGGCCGCGTCCTAAGAACGGGTGTAGAAGATTCCCACGGGCGCACAGAGGGCTGTAAGAAGCCAGACTCAGCAAAGACTCAGCTCAGCACAGCATCTGACGCTGACCCGGCCACCACTGGCCTTCCCGAACGCTCATCAGACCCTGTCTTTAGTTTTTATTTTTTAAGAAGTTAAAACAATATATGTTGTTTTCAACCAAGGTGAAATTCACATGGTCTAAAATTAGCCATTCTAAAGTGGACAATTCAGTGTCATTTATACATTCACAATGTTGTGCAACCAGTATTTCTAATCCTAGAACATTCCATCAGCCCCCAAAGAAACCACATCCTCATCAGCAGTCACGCCCCGTCCTTCTCCCCAGCCACTGGCAACCCTGAATCCGCTCTCTGTCTCGGTTTCCCTGTTCTGGACATTTCACATCTGGGTCTCTCACTGAGCATCACGTGCTCGAGGGCCGTCCCGCCGCCGCAGCAGCTGTCCGCACGTTCACGGCTGAGGAACGCTCCAGTGTGTGAGCGGGCCGTGTTTTGTGTGCCCTTCACCCACCAATGGACATTTGGGCTATTTCCACCTTTCAGCTGCCGTGAATAGCACTGCTAGGGACATTTGTGTATGAGAATTTGTTTGAGTCCCTGTTTTCAGTTCTTTTGGGCTGCTACCCAGGAGTGGAGCGGCTGTGCTGCCTTTATTTCGCACACCGGCCACAGGCAACCTCAGTCTACACGGGAGGCCCCGGCGCACTTTGCACATGCTGTTCCCGCTACCTGGGAATCACCCTTCCCAGCCAGCTCTCGTCTCTCACCTGGCGGAAGCGGGCAGTCCCGTGACGCTTGTATCGGATCCAGTACTTGAGTGAGAAGATCTCCGGGAAGGGCCAGGACCTGGGAGGTTCCCACTGCACCCACAGCCGCTGCCCATGGAGGGGGCTCAGGCGCACACCTTCTGGAGGGTCCGGTTTGACTGATAGACAAACAAGAGATAGCAGAGTGTAGTTTCATTCATTCATTCAAACAACCAACAAATATCGACAGTCTACTGAGGGTCCAGAACACAGCAGTGACGACAGAGACCCAATCCACAGGACAGAAGGCAAGAGACAAGGAGCAAATCCACTGATCACAGAGTAGGGATGGAAGGGCAGGAGTGCAAGGAAGGGAGTGGTTTGCAGTGTTTTTTTAAGACATAATTCATATGCCGCAAAACTCACCCTTTCAAAGTATACAGTTGGGTGGTTTTTAGTACACTCACACTCTTGTGATCACCACTATTTAATCAGGACATTTTCATCACCCCAGAAATTCCACATCCATGAGCAGTCACCTTTCCCCCATTCTGGGGGGGACGGGGACGGGCAGGCTGGGCAGGGCCCTGTGGGTCATGGGGTAGACTTGGGCTTTTACCCCAAGGGAGGTGGGAGCTACGGGCTGTGAGCAAAGGCAGGGCGTGACTAGGGTGACCTGACTAGGGTGATCACGGGTACCCTCTGGTGCCTGCTTCAGGAAAGGCGTCCTCTGGGGCTTCTGGGAAAAGAAGGTGGGAACAAGAAACCAGGGAGGACAGTGGTCCAGGTGGGTTGGACAGGGTCATGAGCTTGGACTGGGTAGAGGTTCAGGAAGGGGGAGAAGTGGGCAGATTCTTGACTGACTGTGAAGGTGGAGCCCACAGGATCCATGACAGAGGATGGCACTGGGTGACGGATGGAAGGTGGGCTGGTGAGGGGGAAGAGCAGGAAAAAGCCGACAGCCCTCCGCATCCCCCACCACAGCACCCACTCACTGATGTGCTCTGGAACAAAGGGCACAAGGCTGCTGCTGACGCCCCCGGTGTGGACGGCCGTGACATTCAGCATGTAAGGTACCATGGAGAACATTCGGATGTCTGGGATGGTGCAGCTGGTGGCTTCTGGTGTCGGCCGGAGGCAGGGATGGCTCTCCCCACGGGCGGCCACACCAAGCCTGGACATGGGGTGGGTACTATGATGGCCTCAGCACTTCCTGATGGCTGGTCCTGTGCCGGGGACCCTGTGACCCCTAGTGGGGACAACCGGCGAGGAGCCCTGGTCCGGGGTCCTGCTCGTGTCTCTGTAAGACCCTGGGGGAGGCATTCACCTGACATCACAGGGCCCACAGTGACCCAGGGCTGGGGGTGAAAACCACAGGAGATGCTAGGGTCCAAGATTCCAAAAGTTTCTGGAATATCAACATTCTGGCCTTAGAATTCCAACATTCTGAGATCTATAGATTCACAGATTCTGGAATCTGAATGAGTAGGATTCTGATTCTCTCCATTTCTGAGACTGCAAGATTTTATTTATTTTTTAAAGATTTTATTTATTTTTAGAGAGAGGGGAAGGGAGGGAGAGAATCATCTATCGGCTGCCTCTCACATGCCCCCAACTGGGAACCTGACCTGCAACTCAGGCATGTGCCCTGACCAGTAATCGAACTGGCAGCCTTTCAGTTTGCAGGCTGGTGCTCAGTCCACTGAGTCACACCAGCCAGGGCATGAGACACACGCTCCCCCCAAGATTTTAGAGTTCAGATGCTTGAGCTCAGTGCCATCCATAGAACTTCCCGCAATGTTTCCACAAACGCCCTGTTTCCACACTGTCAGCTGCAGCAGCCTGTGGCTATCAAGC
The DNA here is from genome assembly GCA_028533065.1 of Trachops cirrhosus. Lineage (NCBI taxonomy): Eukaryota > Metazoa > Chordata > Mammalia > Chiroptera > Phyllostomidae > Trachops > Trachops cirrhosus. The sequence continues at coordinate 37,246,987 of CM052545.1, read as the reverse complement.
ACTTGAAATGCAGCCAGCATGACTGGGTGTGACTCTGACTTTTAATTTATTTTATCTAATCCAAATGTAATGTCTACAGTAATCAGGAAACTTGGCAAAGGTGTTCAGAGCAAGTTGTTTGTGTGTGAATTTACTGCTTCAACTGCAAACTTTATGAAATCCAATCAGAGATCAAGAATTTCTGATGAGAGTCTATTATCTGAATTCAAACACATTATATGCATAAAGTTCACATGGAATTCTGAAGACTTAGTACAAAAATGAGTAAGAACATAAAATATCTGTTAATTTTTAAAATAATGATTATATGTTAAAACAATATTTTAGCTATTCCTATTAAATATTAGTTCCCATTCTAAATTTAAATATATACATTGTATGATAAAAACATTCAATTACACTATGCTCAATCATATTAAATGATAACTATTTGGAATATATAAATAAAATATTAAAATTAATTTTACCTATTTCTTCTTTTTGTTTTGTTTTGTTTTCCTTCTTCTTACTTTTTAAATGTGATGTCTAGAAAACTTTAAACGACACATGTGGCTTGAGGTAGATATTATAGGAAGTACATTTCTACAGGAATTTCTGCTGCCCCAGAACTCAGAGTGTTTCGGATTAGCAGAAGCCTGCAGTTGTCCTGACCCTAGGGGTGGTAGGCCCAGCTGAGGAACCTCCAGGAAGCCCCTCCAGGCTCTCTGACCTGTACGTGGCAATGACCGATGTGGGCCTGGTGGAGTTTGCAGCAGCCAGCAGGGTCCAGAAGCAATCCACGGCAATCGGGTACCTAAAGGCCCAGCACCACACCCTGGGCTGGGAGGGGACTGCTGGGGGGCAGAGGGAGGAGCGTGAGATTTTGATCTACCCAGGACTGCAGTGCCCTGCCCTGAGTTTGCCCGACCTCATTGTCAGCCAGTGCCAGGCATAAAGTGGGTGCCCAATAAAGGTTTGTGGAATGAATGAGTATACGGATGAAAGGTACTTATGTCATCTCTCACCCCCATTACAACCTGCAAAGGAGGAACTATTGGCTCATTTTCCAGATGGGGAAACTGAGGTTTAATAAGCCACAGAGAAGACCTGGGAAGTGCGGAGCCCTGATGGAAGTGAGATATTTTACCGTATTCCCTGTTACAGCTTTGTTTCCAAGCACATGAAATGAATGCATGCTGTTAACCCTCACCTCCACCCCACCCAACCCCACCCTGTGACTCTCTCTCTCTCTCCCCGCTCCCTCCCCCCCACAGCTGTGGTTGCCACTACCTGATGTCACTTTGAGGTAGGACTCAACTTCTCTGTGTCCGACTTTCCTTATCTGTGCAATAGGATGGTGACCCTCTCCCACCAGGGGGCAGGCGCGCAGGAGGTGTGTGAGCTCTCACCCCACCCCAGAATGTCCCACAGCAGACAAAGTCCAGCCCCCAGACTGGCCCTGGCCACCCAAAGCCCCTGGGGTCCTACATACCTTCTCTCCCACTGCAGGATGAGTAGCCAGCCCAGAGGGCAAGGGCCAGGAGGAGTCTTGGGGCCATGGCTCCGGTAGGCTCCGCTTTCAGCAGCTGGGGCAGGGAGCACCCTCGGGGAGGCAGGACACTCAGACCCACCTGGGGAACCGGCCCCTGTCAAGGCCCCCCACTTCCCCTTCTCAGGGTCTGACTCACTGGCAGGTGGTGGGCCGAGGAGAGTCAAGCAGGGACAGTAGAGGAGCCCTCAGTCCGCTTACCGGCCACCCTGGGACACGGTGCGGAAGGCTCTGAGGATGGGGGAAGGGAGAAGAGGCCTCGAAAGGGAGAAGTGGAGACCCTGTGGCCTTTCCCAGCACAGTCAGTCCTTCCTTCCGGCTGCAGTGAGGAGGGGCTGGGGAAACCCCGGGAGGGGATGATGACTTGGAGAAAGATAGAGACAAGGACAGGAGGGGAGGGACAGAGAGAAACAGAGGGAGACTCAGGAGAGACAGAGGAGAGAGGAGACAGAGATGGAGATAGAGAGACACAAGTCAGCAAGGAGACAGAGAGAGACAAAGAGATAAGAGAACTAGACACAGATAAGAGAGACGTAGACAGAGACAGGGAGAGGTAAGAGAAATAGAGAGAAATAGACAAGACACACAGAGATAGAGACAGAAAAAGAGAAGGAGCCAGGAGACCGAGAGTCAGAGGCAGGAACGGGAGCAGAAAGACAGAGGCAGAGACAAACATCTAGGAAAAAAGACGACAGGGACTCAAGAGACCCAAGCATCTGCACAGGAGACGCCCATTCACCCATTGACCACAGCGATGGGGACCACAGCGATGGGGTCCCGCACTTTCCAGCCACACTCGACACCCCGGGCCATAGAGACACAGACCAGACCCCGGGAGGCAGCCCCCACCCCACCACAGCCATTCTCCCAGCAACGGGGATGCCCAGGACCAGGCTGGATACTGGGGGCGTTCACAGCCATAGTCATCCCCACTCCCTTAGCTGGAAAAAGCTGAGAACCCCCTGGGGATTTCAGGGAAGTTGCCCAGGGACCGGGAGGTTGAGGGTGGGACTCTCCCTCCCAGGGGCCGGCTTTAGGGTAAGGAAAGTGAGGTCAGTGCAGACTGGGCTCCTTCACTTAACACATGGATGTTTTGTTCATCGAGAACTTTCCAGCAGCCATTTTGACTTTTTCAAATGTTGCATCAACACGGTGTTCCTCTTGGGGACTGAGATTTTGGTGCGGGAGCGCTGTGCCTCACTCTCCTCACCCTAACCTTTAAGATCTGCTCTGAGCCACTCCCTCCCCTCCTTGCAGTGGGAGCCCAGCAATCAGGCCACACACTTTTCTCTGCTCCGTGAGTTTTATTCCTGGGGTGGCATCTGGTGACAGGAGTGAGAGAGGGGACTCACAGATTCTCTGGTGGGGGGCGGGGCATGGTCAGGGCCTGAGTGATAAACAGTCAGCCAGGGACAGTCGGGAGGGCCAGGCTGATCTCCGAGTTCAGATCAGTGCCTGAGCCCCAGCATGCAGGGCCTGGCGGCCGGGGCAGTGTTCCGAGGCTTAGCGCCCCTGAGCCTGGAGCCTTTGCATCTGTAGGATCTGGCTCAGAATCCGTTGCACATCTTCGTCCATCTGGCCCTGGGGTGGGGGGAGCAGAGGGAGACCTGGGTGCCCCACCACTGTACAGATGGGGAAACAGAGGCCAGAGAGCAGCCAGTGGTATGGCCAGAGCCAGGGCTGACTCACCTGAATGGCGTACAGGAGGTGGCTCCTATACAAGGCCACCACTGCACTGTGGTCCCTGGCAGCTTCCTGTACATGGTAGAGGGGCGCTCAGAGAAGCAAAACACCCCCAAGACGCCAAACGATCCCCTTTGCACCCTGAGCCCCTATTTTGATGACATGGATGGGTGTGACAGTGCCGGTTGACAAAACGTTGCAACATTTTCCTCCCATGCCTGGCACATTGGCCCCATGGTCCTGCACCCCGCCCCAGCCCTCTCGCTCCCTGGATGTGCCCAGGACAGCTCTCACCTCCAGCTGCCCCTGGAGAGCCTTCACCTGCCCACGGAGGGCCTCCACCTCAGGGCTGCCTGGGGCCGCTGGCTGGCCCTTCAGCGCTTCCTTAAGACTGAAGACCTCCTTGGAGAGCTCTGTGATCTGGGGCGGGAGTGGGAGGTGTCAGCAGTCGCCTGGTGGCCCTGAGCCCAGGACTGGGATAGCAGTGGTAACAAAGGTGGGACAGAGGCTTGCAAGGGAAGGTCACATCCTAGAGGCTAGCAAACTCTGGCCCGTGGGTTAATAATGGTTGGAGGATTACAAGTCAAAAGGAGAAATGTTGTTTTGTGGAACATGCACATTATATTGAATTCACATTTCCATGTGCATACATAAAATTTTGTTGGTGCGCGGCCACGCCCATTCGTGTTCACGTCGCCTGTGGCTCCTGCTGCAATGGCAGACCTGAGCCAAAAACGCTGCCTCTGGGGCCCTTCACAGTGAAAGCCGACCCTGCCACACCCCCTCTCAGAGGCTCTGCAAAGGGAAGACTGATGGAACTGGGGGGCAGTCAGCCTGGGGAGCTGTGTCAGAAAGCAGGGGTTTGGGTCCCTCTCTGGCCAGTTTCCTCATCTGTGAGATAAGAACCATGGTTCTCACAAGTTAACTGATTCTGAGTGATGATTAAGTTTAAACTGCTTGGCACTCAATCAATGCTGAGCTTTATTATTATTCCTGTAGATCAGAGGTCCTCAGTCACAGGCCATTCTGCCCCCAGAGGACACCTGGCAATGTCTGGGGATGCTCCTGGAATCAAGTGGGTGGGGTCAGGGATGCTGCGCAACACCCCACAGTGCCCAAGACGGCCCGCCACACACCCCTGAATGTCACTAGTGCTAAGAATGAGGAAACCTGCTACAAGTAAAGCATAACCCCTACCACAATTTTATCTTCATTTTACAGAGGTAGAAATGGGTGCTCAGAAAGGTCAAGTGATTTATCCAACGTCACACAGCAAGTTCTGTCTGGGTGACTCTTTGCACTAAAGTGCCTGGGGCTCTAAGGGTCACATTCACTGTCCAGGACATGCTGTGGGACTGTGATCTATTCGCTTTGCCTCTCAGAGCCTCATTTTGCTCATCTGGAAGGTATAGATAAAAATGCTTTTTGCTGTTTGGGTTGTGAGATGAAAAGTGATGGTGTATGAAAAAATGGCTGAGTCAATAACCAGAGGCCTCCGTTATCATTATTCTTATTATTTAAGAAAAGAACTTGGGCCCTGGCTGGTGTGGCTCAGTGGATTGAGTGCCAGCCTGCAAACTAAAAGGTCACCAGTTCGATTCCCAGTCAGGGCACAGGCCTGGTTTGCAGGCCAGGGCCCCGGTTAGGGGTGTGTGAGACAACCGATCAATGTATCTCTCACACATTGATGTTTCTCTCCCTCTCCTTCTCCCTCCTTTCCCCTCTCTCCAGAAATAAATAAATAAAATCTTTAAAAGAGAAAAGAAAAGAAAAGAAAAGAAAAGAAAAGAACTTGGGAACTTGGGTTTGAGCCCTGGAGGAACCACTATATAGCTACGTAACCTTGGGCAAGTGGCTTCACCTCTCTGTGCCTCAGTTTCCTCAAATGGGGATAATAAAAACACCAATTTAATTGGAACTGAATATGAGGATTAAATGCATTACTCCATGTTAAAGCACAGCACAGGGCCGGGCATGCGATAAGCGCTCAATAAATGTTCCTGTGGCAGTAATTAGTAGTTGGGACAGTAGCCTGCCTGTACGTCTGCGTTGACCCCTTCCTTTTCCTTGCCTCAGACTCCTACCTGGAAAATGGGCTCATCTCCCAGAACCCTTTTAGCTGGGACATTCTTAGATTTCCCCCAACTTCTGTTGAGTGGAGGCCCTAACTATACAAAAAGGGGACCTACCTTCTTGTCCTTCTCTTTGGCCCTGTCCAAGGCCTCCTGGGCACGACTCTGGGCCTGCCGTGCTTTCTCAGCCTCGGTGCGCAGTCCCCGCAGCTGCTGCTCTGCCGTGGCTAGCTGGGCTTCAGCTGCATGCCGTTCACTCTTCATGAATAGTGCCTCGCGCTGCACCTGTGGCCCAAGCCAATGTGTGACCCTGAAAACACCTGGACCCCAAAGATGTCTGGACCCCAGAGATCCTCTGACCCTCTATTTTGACCTGAGGACATTTAAGCCCATTTTGACCTTAAGGAGTTTGACTCAGGAAGTTCTGAATTCCCCAGGGCACTATGAACATTCTGACCCTGCCAAACACCTCTGATCTGCTAGCTGTGTTGCTTCAGACAAGTGACTTAACCTCTCTGTGCCTCAGTTTTCTCATATGTAAAATGAAGATAATAACAGCCCCCTACTTCACAGGGTGGTTGTGAGGATAAAATGAACAAATACATGAAATATGTTTATAACAGTGCCTGGCACACAGTAACTGCTCTTTTTGAGTTCCTGATATTATTATTATTATTATTATTACCACTAATGTTCTTTCCTCTGCCAGTGGTTGAAGGTAGACTTCTTAAAAAATGAAAGAAAAACAGAAGAATTTGGATGAAAAGCAAACAGATGTCCAAAAGTTGATGACTGCATTTTCACAAAAATATCAAGATCAGAGAGCAATGTCAGATTTGCAAAAATTGACCCTGGGGGGACAGGTAACACTGGCCTTTATAGAAATAGCAGCTCCAGGAAAAAGTGGACAATAATTAGATGTTACAATGAGTATAGACTGGTCACACATGAACAACTTAAATACATCCTACACTGATGCATTCATCAAACCAGACTTGTAAAGTTTACCTGAAACACGAGTGACCGTGAGCAAGGGGGAAACTGCGAGGACACCCATGCAGACAGACGGCCATACTTAGGCTGGGCTGGGATCCAGGGCCTAGCCAGTTTAAAAGGGGGTGTTCTTCGAAAAATAACCATTCCAGTTGTCATTTATAGATGGCTTGTACCATCACTGTCCTCAGTAGCTAACATGAATTAAACCACTTAATTTCCACGTGAGTATTAGAAACTATTACAGTCTCCATTACATGGGTGAGTAAACAAGCTCGGAGGGGAAAATGCTTTCCTGACAAGAGATGAATGTAGCATCTTATTTATATACTTGCTAAAACAGTACCCGGTTTTGTTTTGTTTTTTAATTTAAGAAAAAAGGTGGAGTCAAAAGATCTACTATCAAGGACAAAACAAATATTCCCTGGGTTTAAAAAACAACTCAGCATCAAAATCTACTGGGTTCCAAATGAAATTAGAGAGCCCTGTGCATGACGTTCTCTCCCAGAACAGGTCAAAGCATCAAATGATTGTAAGATAAAATGACAATCTCAGCCCTGGCTGGTGTAGCTCAGTGGATTGAGCACAGGCTGTGAACCAAAGGGTTGCTGGTTCGATTCCCAGTCAGGGCACATGCCTGGGTTGTAGGCCAGGTCCCCCTAGTGGGGGCCACGTGAGAGGCAACCACACATGATGTTTCTCTTTCTCCTTCCCTTCCCCTCTCTCTAAAAATAAATACATAAAGTTTTTTAAAAATTTAAAAAAAATAAAATGACAATCTTAAAAAAGGCAGCTGGAAAAATCCATAAAATCATTCTGACCAGCAGAGAAAATGGACACTTGGCAAAAACATCAGGAGAAAACCCCTGATTCATTCCTTGCAAAAAAAAAAAAGAAGACCTTGGGGTTCTGACCGGCATGGCTCAGTTGATTGAGCAAAGTGAAAGGGCACTGGTTCAATTCCCGTCAGGGCACGTGCCGGGGCTGCGGGTCCCTGGTTGGGGCGTGTGTGAGAAGCAACCGATCTACGTTTCTCACACACATTGATGTCTCTCTCTCTTTATCCCTCCCTTCCCCTCTCTCTAAATACAGCAATAAAATCTTTTTGAAAATTTTTACAACAAGGAACTTGGGGAGATGAACACACACTACGATTATACACTTGTACCCCTGAAGCCCATATAATTGTGCTAGCCAAGGTCACAGGCCTGGGCTGTGGGCCATGGCCCCGTTGGGGGTGTACAAGAGGCAACTGATCGATGTTTCCTTGCGCATCGATGATTCTTTCCCTCTCTTTCTCCCTCCCTACCCCTCTCTAAAAGTTAATAAATAAAATCTTTAAAAAAAAGAAAACAAAACCTATGAGAATTCCTCCATGACTCTGGGGTACAAATACATTTTTAAATGTATTACAAAAAGTGCTAACCATTAGAAAAAATGATGAGGTCAAAATGGCCAAAAAGTTTGAAAGAAGAAAACACAAACAAAATGAAATGAAATGAAAGGAAAAAAGATGAAAATGCAAGCTGAAGCCTTCAGGAGGTCAGAATGGCTGCAGGGTCAAAAGTAACCTGGAACCACTGGCAGGGTTAAGTGTCTGCAGGACTGTAATCTATGGAATTGGGACACCTCTTGGCTGCAGGGTCAAAACCGATGACTGAGTAGTGGCCAGGTGTGCCTCGTGGGGGCCCAGCTGAGCTCACCTGGAAGACCTCGGCACTGGTCTTCTCGTGTCGGCGTCCTAGCTCCTCTAGCTGCCCCTCCAGCCGGGTCACTTCGGCCTGCAGTGCACCCACTATGCGCTCGTGCTCCAAGCGGGCCACGCTGCCCACACGCTCCCGTTCCAGCTCTGCCCGCAGCCGGGCAGCCTCCTTGCCCGTGGCCACCACCTCCTGCTCCAGGCTGGCCGCCCGGCCCCTCAGCTCCAGGGCCTCCTCCTGCAGCCGGTGATGCTCAGAGGCTGGCACCGCTGACTGGCGGAGCACCTCTGAGGCCTCGCGCAGCTCTGCCAGGCCCTGCCGAGCCTCCTCGCAGGCAGCGGCCAGCGCGGCAGCCTGAGCCTCGGCTGCATCCCGAGCTTGGCCCAGCTCAGCAGCTGCTGCCCGCTGCTGTTCCTCAGCGGCCTTGGCGGTGGTCAGCTGCTTCCGTAGCACCTCCAGCTCCCGGATTTGCTCCAGTCGCACCTCCTCCCGCTGGGCCAGCTCTGCCCGCAGGCCCCGAGCCTCCTCCTCAGCAAGCAGCCTGCCAGCCCGGGCCTCGTCCAGCCAGGCCGAGGTGGCCTCCAGCTCCCGAAGACGGGAGTCCCGGTCCCGGAGATCCTCCCGGGCCTGCTCCAAGGCTGCCCGAAGTTGGACCGCGTCACTGCTGCCTCCACCACCAGCCCCACCACCCTCAGCCTCACATACCCGCTCCCGCAGACTGTCCACCTCAGCCTTCGCAGTCTCACTCTTGCCACGAGCTGCCTCCAGCTCAGTGGCCGCCTCCCGCTCCCGCTGCCAGAGCGCCTCCTCCAAGCCACGAATCCTCATCTCCAGCTCAGTCTGTAGCTTTTCGGAGGCCTCGGCGGCACCAGGGTGTAGAACAGGGCCCGTGGGGACTCTAGGCATGGTGGCCTCCATGTCCATGGTCTCTGTGCCTGTGAGCTGTCCTTCCGCAGCACCCTCTCCATTGGCCTTGGTTTCTGGTTCCTCTGCTTTCCTATTTGTGGCCTCTGCTCCCAAAGCCTGTGTTTCCAGGTTTCCTCCTTCTAGATCTTTCATGTCTGTGACCTCAGCCCTTACGGCCTTTGTATCCAGGGTTGTGGCTCCTGCACCCTCTGTTTCCACGGCCTGAGTGTCCATAGGTTTTGTTTCCATGGTCTCAGTCCCTACAGATGCTGCTTCCAAAGTCCTGGCTTCTGTGGTTTCAACTTCTGCAGCCTCCTCGTCTGTGGTCTCGGCTCCATTAACTTTGTTTTCTGGAGCCACAGAGCCATCAAGCTCCATTTCTGTTGGCCCATCTCGGGTGGTCTTGGCTCCCGTGTCCTTGCACTCCCCAGGGGCCACCTCCTCTCCTCTAGGGATCCCTTGTACTTCCCGCTGCTCCAGTTCCCGCACAGCCTCGGCATGCTGCCTGCGCAGCTGGTCAAACTCAGCCCGCAGGGAGTCATAGAGGGCTAGGGGGACGACCTCAGCTGAACCATTTGCCTCCATTTCATCCTTCTCAAAGCTCTCCAGGATCTGGGTGGGGGTGGGTGGGAGCCAGAGGGAACTGAAGTGGCTGTGGGGGCACAGGGCAGCCTTGCCACCTTCCCCACCCATGGGCTCAGCCACGTGTGCCCACCCCAAAACCCTGGGGGAACAATCCCTCAGATCTGTCTCCAGCCCCCTACCCCAGGCCTCAGTTTCCCCACCTGAACCTTCTCCATAAGCTCCTGGTTCTGTCTGGTGAGGGCATCCACCTGTTCCTGCAGCGAGGCCAAGAGCTCCTGGGCTGACGGGCTTAGCTGCTTGGAGAGCAGCGTCTGGGCCCCTGGCAGGGGCATGGAGTCAGACCCTGGGGTCCCAAGCCACAGGGGATGGAAGCTGGGGTCTGGAGCGGTGCTTTGGGGCCCCCAGGGCATGTGAAATAAGTAACAAGTGAGGTCCAACCTTTCTTTCAGCTTCAAACTCTCCCCATGCCTGTGGGTAAAAACATCCTCTGGGGCCCAGGGACCAGGTGCATGGGGGGAGGACAAGGTAGGGAGGGGCTCACCTGGCAAGTCAGACAGCTCACCCTCCTCATCCTGCAGGGTGGCCACATCGTAGCTGGTGTTCTCCCGCTCATTCTGGAGGGGGCACCCAACATCTGGCTTGAGTCCTGCCCCCCTCCCAACCTTGTCCCCCCAGGAACAGTGGACAGCTGTTCATGGGTCTGTTTGACTCACAAATATTAACTGAGTGCCTACTATGTGCCTGGGACTATGCTGGGCTCCCAGAAAGACTAGTAAAAGGCCCAGCCACTGCCTGAGTGTGTGACTATCACCCCAATGACTGAGGCCATACATGCAGCCTGGACACATGGGACTGAGGGAGGGGCAGTGGGCTGCACCTTGCAAGGGTACCTCTGCGCAGTGTGAGGCTGCGGCCTGCAGTGAGCACGTGTGTGCCGCGTGTGCGTGCTCCTGTGTGGCGGCCCCGCCTCTCCTGTGCGAGTTCCTGTGACGGTATGTGGTTCTGCACTTGTGTTTTAGTCTGTTGTGTGTGCGTGGTTGTGTTTTGCGTGTGTATATGAATATGTCTGAGTACTTACGTACTTTGAGAACCGTATGTGTATGTGTTTGTGGGTGTACCGTCTGTGTGTGACTGAATGAGAAGTGTTTGCTGTGTGCATGTATTTGTGAGGAGTGTGATTTTGCTTTTATGGACTGTTTGTTGTCCGTCTGCCTATTGCATGTATAAGACTGCATGTTGGGAGCATGGTCGTCCACCTCTGTGTGTATGTGTGTGGGATTGTGTGTTTTGGGAAATGTCCATTATGTGTGTATTATCTGTGTGTGATTGTACTTGTATGTTTGTTGTGTGTGAGACTGTATGTGTATTAGTGTGGTTGTCATGTAACTGATTTGAGAGGCCCCTCCCCTGGAGGCCCCGCCCCCAACTCTCTACCCAGCCCACCTCCAGCAGGGACAGCCGACTCTGCAAACTTTCCACCTCCCTTCCCAAACTCTCCTTCTCTTCTTGCTTCTCTGCCAGCAGCTGCTGTAGCTCTTGCACCTGGAGGAGGGTGGTAGAGGCTCAGCCTCCAGGAGGAAACATGGGGCAGCTGGGAGGCCGGCTCTCCCCCGACCTTCCACCTACCTGTCTCTCTAGGCTGTGAAGGGAGCTGGCCTCCGCCTCCGGCAGCTTATGAAAAAAGGGGGAACAGGACTTGGATCTGGGCTGGGGGGCTTCCCTGGCCCACTTCCTGCTTAGTAGCCCTCCCTCCCAACTACAGGCATCCACTGTGCACCTACTGCACACCCAGCGCTGCTCTGCCTGTCCACTCATTACTGAGTGCTTATTGAGTGCCTACTTTGTGCCAGACCCCATTTTTGGCCACTAATTCATTCATTTGTTCACTCACTCACTCAAATATTTGTCCATCCTATAAATATTTATCAAACATCTACTGTGAGCCAGGCACCATTAACTATGCCTTCCCTCATGGGTTTACAATCAAATGGGTGAACATGAATAAAATATACAGTATGCCCAACAGCAGTAAGTGCTTTACATAAAAATAAAGGGAACTGCGAAGTGAATGGAAAAGAGTGTTACAAACTCTTCATGTTTGAAATACGATGGGCAGGAGAAGTATCTTTGACAGGGGGTCTTTGAGCAAAGACCTGAAGGAGGTAAGGGAGGGAGCCAAGGAGAGATCTGAGAGAAGAGTGGTCCAGGCAAAGGGAACAGCACATGCAAAGGCCCTGAGGCAGGACCATGCCTGGTGTGTTGGAGGAACAGTGAGGAGGCCTATGAGGCTAAGGCAGAGTGAGCAAGGGGAAGCGAGGGAGGAGGTGAGGGTGGGGAGGTAGGAGCAGTCTTCTCCCCAGAAATCGCCCCACCCCAGTCTGAGCATCACGCCTGTGTCCCTGCTGCTCCTCACCTCCTGCTTCCGCCGTTCCTGGTGCTGCTCCAGGCCCCGGATCTTCTGAAGCAGGCGGCCCCTCTCCTGTCGCAGCCTCACGATCTCCTCGTAGGCATCGCGATCATCCTGCTCCCCGAACCCCAGCACCCACCACTTTTACATGAGGCTCACGGGCTGTCCCGCCGCATACTTGAGCAGGAGCTTCCTCCCCCCATTCCCACCCCTGGGGGCCCTCACTCTCCGCCATGGCCAGGGCATCTCTCACCGGCACAGGGATGCTGGCGGGGGGCTGAGGCGCCTTCCGTTTCTTGGGAGCCCCTCGCTTCTCATGGCTGGACATGGAGTTCTGGTGGGAGGGAGCGAAGGAACACACGGGAAACATGCCAGCCTCCCACGAGGCTCAATCGACCCACCCAGCCCACTCTCTGTTCCAAGCCCCAGTTCTGGCCTCTCTTCCTGTGTGATCCTGAGCAAGTCCCTGCTCCTGCTGGTCCTCACTTATCCCAGCATAAAAGGGGTAAGACCACGTTCTCTGAGAGCTCCAGATCTTACGCTTTACTTTCTCTTCTCCAGGCCTTAGGACTTTCCCCAGCTGGGCCAGACTGTCTCCAAGTGTCCTTTCCCCGTGAAACTAAGGTGCTGTACGCTGAGAGCGGGAAAGAGGCCAGACCTGCCTCCTTACCTGACTACATCAGCCTGCAGGAATCTCAGTGCCCCTCACGCCCCCACCCTGTCCCATGATCTGACCCCATCCTTTCTCATGTTCTCACGAGTTCTAGGAGTTATGCTGTGGTTAATGTTGCCACTTGGTGGCAAAGTACCCTGAAGGTCGCATTCTTCCCAAAGAAGTCCTTTCAAGTCCTAACCCTGAGGCAGGGGTCCATCTCTTCCTTCTCTTCTCACAGAACTTGGGGCAAGGGGAAGGTAGTGTGTGCATAGGGAGGGGGCTCATCCACCACTTAGAGGTCCATACCTGAGATGAGGCCTCGCCCGAGTCATCCTCTAGGAGGGCAGGGGAGAAAGAAAAGTAGGGTCAGGCACTGTGTTCTAGGGCCTCCATTCCCCACCCTAGGAAGGCCATCAGTGAACCCAGGGGACTGTATGGGGGTGGCACCTGATATCCCAAGAATCAGCACTTTTAAGCTGGGAATCAACTACTTTGGCATAATGCTGATAGGAGGAGCCTTGAAACTCTCAAAAAGAGAGGACAGCAGCAACTCCAGGATGGGACAAGTGGGATGCCAATTCTTAGAAAAGGCAAAGCTCCAAGAACAAGGATGCACAGGAAAGTAAAGTGGACCCCTAGACTATTCTAAAAGCTCTGGTGCTCCCTGAAATTGTCTAGAGTAGAATCAGGGAGCCATAAAACCTCCTATAATGTAGCATATAGGGATACCTTGAAACTATCCACAGTAGGGAAAGGGGTAGCAAGAAACTGCCTAGAAGGAGGGTGTCTGAAATTGCTTAGAGGTGGGGCTTGCATACCGCTGGGTGGTGTGGGGCGCTGGGCCGCCTCCTGCAGAAGGTGCAGGATAAGTTTGTCCCCTGCCAGGGTGCCGTAGTGAGTAGCGTCCTGGCCCAGCGCGTCTGTGATGCCTGGCTGAGCCCCTCCCTGCAGCAGCACCTCCACTGTTTCAGGGCTGGCCCCCTCACAGGCCAGCATGAGGGCCGTCCTACCAGGAGAGGGGGCTACTGAGAGGGTAAGGACAGCCTCAAAGCTCTACACCTTCCTCAACACCCGGCCTGGGTTGAGGGAGGAGGTCAACTAGGTCCCCCAACCAGAGAGGCTGAGAGGCTTCACAGTGTTACACAGCACACAGGGGAATGGCTGGGAGAGGCGCTCACCTGCCCTGCAGGTCCTGGTCATTCACGGCAGCCCCGTGCTGCAGGAGCAGGCGGCACAGATCTGTGTGACACATCTGAGCTGCTATGAGGAGGGGCGTCGTACCCAACTGGCAGGAGTTGGGTGAGGAATGAAACATCAGAGACCGGCCCCGGGAGGCCGGGAAGCCTATACAACTCAACTGTCCCTGAGCTCCATCTGAAACTTTTCCACACTTTTCAAAGGGTGCCTGGGATACTGCCACGTGGCAGCAGTATCTGTCAAGCACAGCATCTTCCCCCAGAAGGTCCCAGAGGCTCACCCGGTCTCGGGGATTCAGATGTGCCTTGAAGGAGCAGAGCATTTCTGAGGAAGAGATGCAGCCACCAGCCACTGGAAAAAGAGAAAAGGACGGGGGTGGGAGGGTAAAGCTTAGACATTTTCTGCAAGCCTCTTGTCTGGGTGTGATCCTTATTTTTTATTTTATGAGAAACTCCCACCTCCCCTGAAAGATCAATAAAATAAAAGTATAAATCCTACTTTACAGGCAAGGAAACTGAGGCCCAATCAGGTCCATGGTCACCCAGAGGGGTCAGGGGCAGAGCCACGATTAGGACCCAGGTCTAACTCCAGGTCCCAAGAGCTTTCCCCATTCCACCGTGGTTCTCTCCTAGGGTAGAACTTTGGGCTGATTTTCATGTTTGACCCTCCTTGATTCACCTAGCACTTACCGTGTACCTACTATGCACAAAACCCTCACACAGAGAGCAGTAGTGTTTACCAGAGGGGTCAGACCTCAGCTGAGGTTGGACAGGCTTCTCGAGGTTTGAACTGACTTCCGTTTTGAAGGTGAAAGAGGGAGGGTAGCGGTTACTGCAAGGATAAGGGTTCTGAGTTGGAAGCTGGGTGAGGTTGATATGGGAGATGGTATGGATGCCCAGAGCCCCCAAAAGGGGTGGGTGGGCTTTCTGGTGGGAGGTGTCGCTGGACAAGTCAACAAACTGTGATGCCTGCTGTGTGCCTGAGGGAGTACAGGATTGTATTTGCTGCTATAATTCTAATGCTTAGAACAAAACCTGGTACATAGCAGGTCCTTGAGAAGTATTTACTGAGTGAAAAAACCAATGAGCTTTCACAGTGTGACCTGAGGCACTGCCACCACTAGGCGGCAGCATACTACAACCGCAGGGAATAAAACTCAAAAGTAGGCCCAAATGTATTCTGTTTTCCCACGAGGACCAACGTTTCTAGAGTCATCAGTTAAAGTCATTCCAGAATGTCATGGGCATGGTGCACAGAGGTAGGGCTGAGTTCTGCCTCAAGGGGGTAGGTCCCTTCCCCTCCCTCAGGGAAAGAGTTTGAATTTGACGAGTGTAAAGGCTACCTGGACGTTTGACCTTCCTGAGATTCCCTAGGAGTTCCTCCAAGAAAATTACACTCTGGTCATCCCCCACCCCCCATCCCCCTTCCTCCAGCCTGGCATACAGTAGGCTGGGCTCTGAGGTCAGACCGCCTAGGTCCTCCCTGCTTTTCTGTGGGTGAACCTCAATCACCTTGTCTGTCCAAGGGGATCATTGACCTGTGGCTCAAAGGGTCACTGAGGCCCAGCGCCTGGCACACCATAGGTGCTCAGCAAGGAGGAAAGAAAAGGCAGGCAGGTCCCCAGAGCCCTGGGTGGAATAAGCCCCAAGCCTAGCACCTTCTGGGCCCTGGAGGGCAGGGCCGGGCTGGGCGTACCCACCTGCATGATGCAGAGCTGTCCACCCGCTGCTGTCCACAGTATCCACCATGCAGGATGCCTGGGGAGAGGGCGGGCCAGGTCATCGGAGGAGCCATTCCTCTCCACTGCTGGTTTCTGTGGGAGCTGCCCCTCCTTGGCTCTGCTGTACTTCAGGCTCCTTGCCTCACCCCTTCCTCCTCTCCCACTTACCTGCTCTGTGGAGCCTGTCTCCACATGGGCCTCTGAGTGACTCTTTATTTTTATAAAAGTTGGTGAGAGAAAGGGAATAGCAAGGAACTCAGAAGCAGCTGAGGGTTTGGGGAGTAGATGGGAGCTCTAAGAGTACCTGTAGCCAAGAAAGTACCTAGGGCTTGGGAGAAACTGGAGCTCGGGAAATACCTGGCATTGGGGGTATATCTTGTATGCAGGAAGTATCTGGACACTCAGGAAGAAGCAGCTCAGGAGTGAAAGGGGCCAAAGAATAGCTAGAATTCAGGGAGTACATGGGCTTCATGGAATTGCTGTAACTCAGGAGCAGTCAGGGCAAGGGAGTATCTGAGACAAGAAAGGAAATGACCTGTAGCAGTTGCTTCAGGCACTGTGGGTGCCCGTACTTGGCAGCCAGGTGGAGGGCATTGTAACCTGAAAAGGAGAGAGGATTGACTGGGGCTCCCCATACTCAGGAAGCTCTGGCTGCTCCCCAACTTGTGTCAGCTATTTGTGATGATTGTTTCCCTGTGTCTAGCAAGTCCCCAAACCCAGGTACTTCTCAAAACCATGCTACTCCCTGTGGTCAGAGACTCTCCAAGCCCCAGCTAGTCTGTGTCCCAGACAATCTCATCTCCATCACACACTCCCACCCACACTCCAAGCCCTACTGCCCCAGCTACTTCCCATACCCCAGCTATTCTATATGCTCAGCTACACGGAAGTGCTAGCCATGCCCCTCAGAATCCACAGCTGTTCTGTATGTCGCACCTAATCCACACACCCTTGCTGTTCCATGTGCCAGCTGTGTCCCTGTCTTTGACCCTGGACAAATTCGCAGTTACTCTACACATCCTGGCACTGTTTGTTGCTAAAGCTTCTGACACAGCTATGCCCCATGCCTAGTTACTCCCTGAGCCCCAACTACATCTTTTGGCCATGTAATCTATCTCAGTTATTCCCTCAGATCCCTCGTTAAGTCATAAACCCAGATTCTCCTTCTATTCCAGCTATTCCCAGAGCTCCAGCTACCTCTAAACTGCAGCTACTCCACATATTCAGTTACTCTATCCAAACTCTACTTATTATTCCCATGCCCCCAGATACTTCTCAAGCTCATACTCCTTGGTTGCAATTACTTCCTCTGACTCAGTCACAAACTGAGTCCCAGCTACTCCTCATCTACAAGTTGACTCACCTTGCTTGGTGACAGCAATGGTCCCTGTCCTTGGGGACCACAGCCTGACACCCTGTGATGCCCTGGGGGCACTAAAAGGAACCCCCTCCTTCTCAGCAAGACACTGAGGACATGAAGTAGGGCTTGGCTGGACCCTCAGGCTGTGCACCTGGTCTGAGTTCCTCCTCCCTCCCCTGGGGCCTGGTGGGCAGTACCTGCCCCATCTGTGCTCATGACGTTGGCGCCGTGTGCCAGCATCACCTCCATACAGCTGGCTGCACCCCTCATAGCTGCCAGGTGGAACCTTGAAGTCAGAGGTAAAGGGTCAGCTGCAGGTCGACTACCCTCAGCCATCACAACCCCCCGGTGTGGGCACTCACGCAGACTTGCCCTCGGGGTCCAGCTTCGTGGGCACCAGACCCTTGCGGACGATGAGGGAGGCCACCCGTGAGGCATCGTTGTTCTCCACGGCCTGCAGCAGCCTCTCATCGCTTTTGCCCCAGTCCTGGCTCTGTGGGGCACATCCAGAGGACCATGGGGCCAGTCGGCCACTGCCCGCTTCCCACTTCCCCTGGCAGGGGCTCTGGGCTCTCACCGCCCGCCCCTGGGCACTTGCCTGGCGCCTGACTCTGGCTGCCGGCTTCGGGATGGGGCAGGGACCACAGGGCGGGCAGGAGCCGAGGTCGGTGGGGCTGAGCCGCAGCTGTGGGGGTTGGGGAGTCAGGTGGTCCTGACTGGGGTCCTCAGTGTCCTACCAACCTGTGCCCCCCAGCATCTGTCCCTAGGCCCATTGCCCCAAATGTCCATCCAAACCCATCACCAGCAACCTCCCATTAAACCATCCCAGATAAACCCCCCAGCATCTTTCCTTAAACTGTTCCCCACACCTAGGCCCCCGGCCTGTCCCTTAGTGAACAGCCACCTTCCCAACATCACCCCACCGAACTGACCCACACATCTTTCTGAACTACCCTCATAAGTCTTGCCATAGGAAACCTTAAAAGTGTCCCTTTAAATGTCCCTCGGAACCATCCTCTGCCATCGATCCTACCACCACCCTTAAAATGCCACAATTGTGACCCAAATGTCCTCCAAAATCTGTTCCCCAAAACCATACCCTGAAATGCATTCCAAAATGTCTTTCCCAAGTTCTCTATGTGTTCTCCAAAATTGTCCCTCTAAATGACTTCATCATCAGTCCCCAAAATGTCCTCCCCCGAAAATCTCTCAAATGCCCTCTGAATTTGTTCTCCAAATGTCAGTATCTTTTTCCAAAAATGATCCCCCAAAATAGCATCCAAACTATCTCCCCAATGACCCTGTCCAAAACTGTTCTCCAAAGTATCCGTTCAAATGCTCTCTCAATTATTCTAAGTGTCCCCATCTGTCCTCAAAGTCCCCATCTGTCTCCCCAAAAGCCCCATCCATCCCCCAAACCTCTGCCCCCTCCCAGCTCTTCTTCCAGGGGCTGGGGGTGGGGAGGGGTGGGACGGGGGAGAGTTAGGACCCGAGTCCCACGGCTCCCAGGCCCCTCCTCTGGCCCTACCGCGGAGTTGGCGGAGCACAGACACAGCTGCTTCATGGCGTCGGTGGCCAGAGGGGCCGGAGGGAGGGGCAGGCGCTGCCAGAGCTCAGTGGTCAGACCTAATAGTGGTGCTAAACCCGGCGCTGCCCCTCCCTACCCCTTACCCGCTTGACCCCCTCCCGTTTGCCCCTCCCCCAAGGTAGTGGGGAGAGCCAGGGAGGGGGCTGGGTGGAAATGGGAGTGTGGGGGTGGGACAGGGGAACGGTGCCGCCCTGGCCCGACCTGACCTGATTTCCAAGAGGAGGCTGCTGCCAAGGGGCCTGGCTCCCTCATCCCTGCAGGCTGCCCACTGGATCTCCACGGACCAGCCTGCCTGCGTGGTCTCCACCTCCTTCAAGCTGGCTGGGAGTGGCAAGTGACTCTCCACCTGAGCCCTGGACAGACAGAGCCTCCCACTGCCACCCTGACATCCTGGCTCACCCGGCATTCATTCACTCATTCATTCATTGCCCCATTCATTCACTCATTCATCCCTCATTCATCCATTCATTTAACTGCCAGTGGGGCTCTGCAGTCTGATAGACCTGAATTTGAACCCAGAGTCACACCCTCTGCACCCCCACATGTACTACCTGTGTGACTCCACTAAGGTACTTACCTGCTTCAGACTTTACTTTCCTCATCTGGGAAATGGGTTTCATAATAAATAGTAGCTACCACAGAGGCTTATTGGAGGACCATGAGGCACTGTATGCAAAGCACTCGGCACAGTGCCCAGAAGATAGTAAGTGTACCATAAACATGAATTCATTCATCAAAAAAGATGTGGTTGGCCCTGGTCAGGGAGGCTCAGTTGGTTGGGCGTCATTCCGCACACTGAAAGGTTGCAGGTTTGATTCCTGGTCAGGGCACACGCCTGGGTCACGGGTTCAGTCCCCAGTCAGGGTGTGTGCAGGAGGCAACCGACTGAGGTTTGTCTCTCACACCGTTGCTTCTCCCTCCCATCCCCTCTCTCTATAGAATCAATAAAAAGAAATTTAAAAAGTTAAAAAAAAATGACGTGTTTGGGCCTGTGTGCCTATCTAACACTGAATCCTGTGGATGCAGGATGATTAAGAGCTTGGTTAAATCACTGACAGAGAGAGGGCACAGCCCTCAGCTCTAACCCCAAGGGGCTGGCTCGTCCAAAGAGGAGACTGAAGCGGACCTCCTGGCTCAGGCCTCAGATTTCCAACTGCCCTTGGCCTGTCCTCCTGGACAGACCCCTACAGTGTGCCATGGGCACCGCCGCCTCCCAGGGGCTCAAGCCAAGTTTTGGCATTATCTGGCCCCTCTCTCCCTGCACACCCGATCTACCAGGCCAACCCCACTGGCTGTAAACTATGTCAGGTCCGGTGCTTCTCGCTGGTGTCACCAAGGGTTCTATCTGGGGATACCCCCTCCCTGGTCTCTCAGCTTTTGCCCTCATCCCCTTTGTCCTTGGTCTACCAGTTCCCTAAAGCCTGCATCAGATCCTCTCTCTCTCCTGCGCCAAAGCCTCCAGCGACCTCACTCTGCGTGAAATACAGACTGCTCACAAGGCCCAGGAAGTTCTACGGCAGGGAATCTGCAAACTGATCCTTAGCCAAATCCTGCCCTTGCCTGGTTTGTCAGGTTCAAGAGCTCAGAATGGATTTTACACTTTTAAGTGGTTGGGCAGGGAGCAGAACTCAAAAGAATAAAAAATTTTCAGTGACATGTGAAAATCCTGTGAAATTCATATTTTGGTGTCCATAAAGTTTTATTGGGACAGAGTTACGCCTATGGGGCGTATGACTGCTCCCAAGTTGTAATGACAGAATTAAGGCTGGAGAGTCAAAGAAACCAAAAATATTTATTGTCTGGCCCTTAACAGGAAAAACGTGCCCACCGCTGCTCTAAACAACCCCCCTTGTCAACTCCCTGAGCTCATCTCCCCTACATTATTTCCTGGGGCCAATCCATCCTGCTGCAGTGGCCTCAGCCACTGCAAACAGCTTGGTCCAACCTCCAGGTCTTTGCTCTTGCTGTTCTCTCCACCTGAGGACCATCCCTCCTGTACTGTCCTTGGGCTGATTCCTTCACTATTGTTTGCCCCGGAAGACACCCCTTCAGAGAGCCTGCTCTGACCACCCTTGTCACTCTCTAGCCACTTAGGAGGGTTTATTTCTCCTCCACTGCTCTTAGCGCCATCTGACATCAAACTGTGTACCTTCCTAAATACTTCCAAAAAGAAGAAACATTGTTTCATTGTTTCTTCTTTTTTTTTCTTTTCATTTTGTTTCATCTTGGTCTTTCCCCCAGAATGTCATTTGCATCACTTGCACAGGGCAGGGATTCTGGTCCATCATGGTCACTGCTGTATTCCTAGCAGATGCTGGGGATAGATTTTGCAGAACCCAGTGCAAAAGGAAAATGCGGGGCCTCTTGTTAAAAAGTTATTAGGAATTTCAAGATGGTAAGAGCAGAGTATTAAACCAAACAAACACCTAAACAGGGCCTGGCACACAGTAGGTAATTAGTAAGTGTTTGTTGAATGAATTAAAGAAATGGTGACTCTGGTGAGTAAATATGAAAGAAAGAGATTTTCCAGGAAGCACTGAGGCCCTGGGAGTCTACGAATCTCTAAAACCCCAGTCTTTTCCTTGTGGGATTTTTCTAAAAGCTGAAATACCAGTGGAAGACCAGGCTCGCAGCTCCAGTTAACTCCTATTTGATGGATGGGAACACTGAGGCCCAGGGCAAGTACTGCCGGATGCTGGGGCCTTGAAGAAGAGGCTGGTGTTAGAGAAGTGGAAGGGACCGGGAGGGCACAGCAGGCAGCAGAGGACGACTGGAGCAAAGGTGTGAGGGGCCAGACCGTGTGCTGAGAAGAGGGGAATAAAAGGTCCGCTGAGACATGAGGTGGACTTCTGCAGTCACGGGTGTTCGCTTTCTTCCCTTGGGGAGCTGAACAAAGGCTGAACCTGACTCCTGCTGTCTGCTGAGAAACTGGAGCCGGGCAGGTGGAGGGAGGGATGGCAGATGCCATGCCGGATGTGTGTGTTGCGGGGGAGGGAGGGATGCAGGACAAGCTTCTCCCCTACTTCCTCCCTTAGGCCTCCCAGCTACTACTCCAGCGCCCCCAGCCCAACCCAGGCCCCTCCCTGCTAGGAGTAAACACAATCCCCTGCCCCCCAGATACCTCCAGAGACCCTCATACTCAGTTTGACATTTTAACACCTGCCAGTCCCCCCTCCTCCCTCCCCCTTGACTTTGTGCCACACACCTATCAAAAAACACCCATGCCCGGAATTAGGAGTCTTTTTTTTTTAGCTGCACAAAACTTCTTGAAAAATTTGATTTCAGTATAATTCTGTTTTTGAAATTAAATAGTTATTCGTTTGGCTTACCACTGGCTACAATTTCAGAAATTCTTGGGGGCTAATGTGAAAAATCTAAGTTAGGAACTGATTCCAAACTGGAAGAAAAAGTTCAGGGTCATTCCACAGGGCATGAAGCTGAGCTTGTGTCACGTTTTGTAGGAGGTTAATGAGTCATTTAATTCCTTTCTAGTTCTCTCTCTGTTCTCCTTCTCTCTCTCTCTTTTTTAAAGATTTTATTTATTTATTTTTAGAGAGAGGGGAAGGGAGCAGGAAAGAGAGGGAGAGAAACATCAGTGTGTGGTTGCCTCTTGCATGTTCCCAACTGGGGATCTGGCCCAAAACCCAGGAATGTGCCCTGACTGGGATTCGAACCAGCAACCCTTTGCTTCCCAGTCCAGCACTCAAGACACTGAGCCACACCAGCCAGGGCTCTTTCTTTATCTTTCCAATCAACACACTAACCCCCTGCCTCCCCCACAAAAAAAGTCCAAATTGTGGGGAAGTCTGGTGTCTCAATTTCAAGCTATGTGACCTTGGGCAAATGCCTTAACCTCTCTGGCCCTTCATTCCTCATCTATAAAGTGGGGATAATAAAAGCTACTACCTTGTTAAGAGAATTAAATGCACTAACATCTGCAAAGCACATGTTAAGCTATTTATAGTATTTGAATACAAATAAGTAAAAACAAAAATAAATGAAATAAAAATGAATTCAGTGATATTCAATTAAAAATTTAAAATAAATTTAAACATGAAAAGGAATGCTGAAATCGATAAATAACAGGAATAAGTAAAATAAAATAAGTTGAAAAACCAAGGGAGGCCACAGAATGGGCAGCAACCAATCCAAAGTCACACAGCT
This sequence comes from Trachops cirrhosus, assembly GCA_028533065.1. Lineage (NCBI taxonomy): Eukaryota > Metazoa > Chordata > Mammalia > Chiroptera > Phyllostomidae > Trachops > Trachops cirrhosus. The sequence goes on along the minus strand of CM052545.1, from coordinate 37,224,429 downwards.
GGTCAGGGACAGGATTGAAACCCAGAGCCACCTAATTTTAAAACCAGGCTTGTGGCCCTGGCCCCTTTTCTGGCTCTCAAGGGCTCCTCCAGCTGGGCCCTCTCTGCCCTCACCTGTCCCTCACTACCTCCAGCCAGAAGAACCCGCTGATAATCCCATTTGTCCCTAAATCAACTAGGCCCAGTCTACCCTCTGAACCTTTGCCCACACTGATCCCTATCCTTCTCCTATGTGACTTCACTTATCTAAATCTTCCCTGTCCTTCGAGGTTCCTTTCCAGAGCTGCCTCCTCCAGGTAGCCTCTCTGATTGCTCTGGGCTATGACTGCCAATGGGAGGCCCTATCATGTGGTGGAAAGACTAAGGACTCTGAAGTCAGGCATGTTTGAACCTCATGCTGCCACTTTGCTTTGTGTGCTTTCTGACCAGAAGAGGTGAGTTAACCTTTCTGGACCTCGGTTTCTTCATGCTGTAAGTGTGAAGTCAAGCCTGATTGAGGCCAGTACAAAGGGACATTGTGACACTACATGCAAATGCTCACTTAGGTCTCTTAATCTGTGCCCTGGACTGGCCTCCACATTGGCAGGGACTGGGGTGGGGGCAGGAGGGAATGGGGATGACAGAAGAAGCATTTCCCTCTGAGGGTACCCAGTCCAAGATGTAGCTGCAAGGGAAGCCAGCTCGATCCCACCTCAGGGCCTTTGCACTGGCTATTCCCTTTGCCAAAAACACAGTTTTTTCAAGTAAACACACATGTCCCTCCCTCCCTCCCTTTTCTGATCTGTGCTTTAACATCAGCTTTTTGACAAGGCTTTTGCTGACAACTCACTTTAAAATTGCAATTATTTCTCCAGACAGTCCAATTCTCCTTCCTTGCTTTCTTTGTCTTGATAGCATGAAATATGCCTTTCCACTCATTTATCTTGTTTAGTATCCATCTCCCCCACCCGACTGTCAGCTCCTAAGGGCAGAGATTTTGTCTGCCCTATTCATTGCTGTTTGTTCTGTGCCAGAACAGTGCCTGATGCAAATGTTTGCTGCATAAATAAGTCAAAAGCAAGAGATCATGGTGAATACAACACAACATGCAGGTGATGTATTACAGACTTGTACACCTGAAACTTATGTAATTTTATTAACCAATGTCACCCCAATAAATTCAATTTAAAAAATTTCCCCACCCTGGCTGGTGTGGCTCGATGGATTGGGTGTAGGCCTGTGAACCGAAAGGTCGCCAGTTCGATTCTCAGACAGGGCACATGCCTGGGTTTTGAGCCCAGTCCTCACTTGGGGACACAGGAGAGGCAACTGATCAACATATCTCTTTCACATCGAGGCTTCTCTCTCTCTTTCTCCCTCCCTTCCCTTCTCTCTAAAAATAAATAAAGAAAAATTTTTTAAAAGTTTCCCAAGGGTAGTTGGCAACTTTATCACATAAAATATTGAAAATTAAACATGACTTGGAAAAGAATCTAATATATAACAGAATCAGAGTCTCCAAGGAAGTGAGCCCTCAGAAAAGCAAGTGGCCGCTGTAACTGGGGAGAACAGAGGTCTGCTGGAAGGAATGTTTATTGGAGCCAAATTGGGAGGGATGAGGAGGGTTTGTGAGGCACCAATTTGGGGAGAGGGCAGTCCAGGTGGAGGAGCAGCCTGGGCAAAAGTACAGTGGCTGGAAAGCTTGAACAGGAAACAGTGGGGACATCAGGTCAGTACGGTGTAGTAGAGAGGAAAGGAAGGAGCGGTGGCCAGAGGCTAAAGGGGTAAACTTGAACCTGTGGGAGGTGAGGAACTATGGAAGAGTTTTGAACAGAGAGGACCCTGGTCATGTGGAAGCTGCTGAAAGAATCTGATGGGTAGGGGATAACGACCCAAGGGCCCAGTGGACCAGCAAGCCCTAGGGCACAGAAACCTGAGGTTGGGGGACAGCAGGAATCTCAATGGCCTCAGACTCACCTCTGACTTCTTAAATCGAGCCCGAAGAGTCTTCATGGCCAGAATCCGATGTTTCTCCTCAACCCAGGCCACCTGGGAAAGGCCAGGGGTGAAGGACATCAGTCCTGGTGAGCAGGAGGGTCAGCTGCCTTCCCCTCCTCCAAAGGACCGCTTCCTCCTCCCTGGGCCATCCTGGCCCCTAGAGCAGGGCACAGACATGCCCCATCTCCTCGCTGCTGTGTGTCCTTCAGCAGGTCACTTGCTCTCTCTGAGTTTTACATCTTTCACCCTTAAAGTGAAGAAGATAATCCCCTCTCTCCAACTCATGGTAAGTTTTCAGTGGGGTCCATAGCATAGGGTCAGCAAAGAGTAGGTGCTCAAAAATGCACTTCACCAGTGGCCCAAGCAGATCAAGCTTTTTCTGGTCTCCAAGCTTTTAACTATACCATTATTTCTACCTAAAATACCTTTCTTTTTCCTTCCCTGGTGAAGTCCTAGTCATTCTTCACACCCCAGTTTCAAAATCCCATGTTTTTATCTATCAGCTTTGCCTTTCACCAAGAGGCAAAGCTCTAATTCACCAAATTGGGTTTCCCCAGCCCCAGCCAGGTCCCTTCTTCTCCAGCCATGGCTTCACAAGGTCAAAGTGCCTGAGCTGGTTCTACCATCCTGAACAGTAAAGGGCTCTTTGAGACTCTCAGCACAGAGGCATGTTTCTTGAATAGTCAGAGCATCCTTGCAGCTAAGTCCCCTTACACCAGCCTGGCTTCTGAGTGAGAGCATGGAGGAAAGTCACTCAAGGTGGGTGGAGTCTGGGGCCACGGTTATATGCACGTGCCTGCACACACGAGCTCAAGGCGTGTGTGTGCATGCCTGTCTGTGCACCTTTGCCTGTTCCATGTTCCATGCACGTGTAGGAATAGGCAGGTCAGGCAGGGGTATCTTGAAGGGGATGTTTTACTAGATGTGTGGCTCAGGATTCCTTCCTGTGTCTGAGCAGGATTTCTGTGAAGGTGTGTCTTTCACCTGTCCTTTCACCTGTCGACCTGCCCGTGATTCTGTAAAACATCCTTCCTTCCACCTATCCACTCACCTGCGCATCTATCTTCCTACTCCAGCACTTATACATCAACTGCCCAGCTCATCTTCTTTTGGTCCTTCATGCACCCTTCAACCACGCTTCATTCACCATGCAACCACCATCTACCATCCACCCACCCAAATCATCCATCCAACACCCACCCACATCATCCATCCAACACCCACCCACCTACCGATCTACTCATCCATCCATCCTCATCCACCTTCCACTGACTTTCTAATTTTCTATTCAACTGTCCATCCATCTGCCAATTCATCCATTCACTCTTTCATCTACCCACCCCTCCATCTACTGCCCATCCGTTCATTCATGCCTCCAATCTACCCCGTTCACTCAGTGTGCCTCTTCACTCACCACCCACTTCATCCTTTTTCTTTGCCCCTGTCTAAAGGATTCAATCACACCCAGAGAAGAGTGTAATAAGAGACCCAAGAGAGGATTCCACAGGTTGCTTGAGCAGGTGGGAATATGTAGGCTTCCGGCAGGGGAAGCACCCTCATCTAGGGAGCTGCTTCCCAAAGTGGTGACGATATATAAGCAGGGCCTGAAGGCCAGGCAGGTTATTGAGCAGCGAGAAAAGAGGGTACATACCCTAGACAAGACCAAGGCTGGGAAGTGCATGCACGAACGTGTGTTGGTCAGGGTGCTTGGGTAGCTCCTCAGTGTGGCTGGAATATATACCAGCCCCTCCTTTCTCCCACATGCCAGGGCTCAGGGGCAAGGAGCCCAAGGTCCTAAAGAGAGCCCCCATCCCAGGCCTCCCTTCTCTCCTGCCTGTCCTACCTCCTGTAGCTCCAGTGACTCCAGCACCAGGCCACTGTCTCACTGCTGGCTCCGGTTACCCACTTCCAGCTGGGCCGCCAGCTCGCACCAGCAACTCCGTGCACTCAGCTCTGACACCTGATCAGCTCTGAGCGGGCAGGCGGGCGGGCGGGCGGGCCGCAGCCCCAGGGGGACCGGGGATGAGCTGAAGGAGGAGGCAGATTGGCAGCGGGGCTGCCTGTTGGCCAACAGGATCTAGTGGGAAGACACCAACTTTCCCCCTATCATCACTGGACCAACTTCCGTTTCTGGAATGAGCCACTCTCTTCCTCTCCTCCCAGCCTTTGCACTTGCTGTTCCCTCTGCAAAGAGCAGTTTTTCTGTACCCCATGTCACCTCCAACTCGCTCACTCTCCCTCTCACTCCTACTCACTCTTCAGATCTTTGCTACATCACCCTCTCCTCCAGGAAGCCTTTCTGGTTGCTCCCCGGGCTGCATCAGGTGCCTCCTCTGAGTTTCCTCATTGCCAGGTGCCCTCATTGCACCTCAGCCACACTAAGTCACCATTGCCCAGTCACTGGCTTGTGTCCATCATTAGCCACAAAGTGCCACCTTTGTTCTTCAGTGTTTCCTGAGCACTGACGAAGTCGGTGCTCAACTCGTGTTTCTTAAATGAGTCCTAAAGGCCACCTGCCCCGATGACCCTGAGCAGTTTCTCTAGCCTCTTGGTGCAGTCTGGACCTGCCCTGCTGAGTGGAGATCATCATCCACCTGAATAATATTCAGATTACTTACAGTGGCTTCAAAGACCCTCTCTAGCAAGGCCTCAAGTTGCTCCCCGTCACAGGTACCCTTCACTTGTAACTTTATAAACTTCTGAAATGTGCAACGGAAAGAACCTTAGACTAGAAGCCAGAGTCCTGGGTTCGTTCTCTGTGAGTCTGTCCTCAAGGGGGTTGGGGGTGAAGGAGGAGCATAAGTTTATTAATTTATAAAAAGAGGAAATGGCTGTGTCCCCCGTTTTAGAGGTGACTGGAGAACTCTCACGTGGGTAGCCGCCCCACCTTCCCGCCGGGTCACAGCCCGTTTCCCGCCCCACAGGAGCATTTAGAAATGAGCCGGCTTCTTTTACCAGCAGTTAAAATGGCGCCTGTGGCGTCAGCGAGGGGCGCATGCGCCTTGGAGGGAGCGGCCCGGCAGCTCGTCCTTCTAACGTGTCCCTCCCCATTTCCGGCGGAAATGGCCTCAACAAGGGAAACTTTATTGTTCCCAGTGGAGTGGCAAGAATGTCGGTGAATTACGCGGCGGGGCTGTCGCCGTATGCGGATAAGGGCAAGTGCGGCCTCCCAGAGGTGAGTGCGGCCGGCGTCCCGAAGGCTGCGCCTCTCAGGGAAGCGGGCAGGTCAGGGCCGGACGGCAGCGGGGCATTGTGGGACTTTTAGGAGGCATCCAGGCTAGACAATGGGAGGGACTTCCCAGTGAGGAGGGGGTGGGAAGTGACGCCCCTAGCGCACGCGGGGCTGCGAGCACGTCCAGCCCCCCCAGTCGGCTGGGGCTGGCACCGAAGCGAAGGGCCCGCGTCGGCTAAGTCCTGAAGTTCTGATGCGGGAGCAAAGGATGTAGTTTTAGGCGGAAGGCACTCCAGGGGGAAAGTCAGGGAGGTGGGAATAAACGCAGTTGGGGAACAGATTAAGACAGAGAGTTTTCTCGAGTTAGGCCAGGACGGGCCCCAAATGCCAGCCTGAGAAGTTGACACTTTATCCTGCTAATGATGGAAAAAGGTTTGGAGCTGGGGAGGAACAGCCCCAAGGATGGATGTACCGTATTTTGCCGTGTATAATGCGCACCCACGATTTGGTCCAAACTTTAGGGGGAAAAAGTACTTCGTTTCTATTTTAATTCAATTATTTATTTATTTAATATTTAGATGCTTATTTTTTGTATTAAGAAAGGTTAGTATTTTGAGCATGTTATGGTACAAGAAATTTTATGTAACAAATAATTACAAAACACAAGAACAGATACAAGGTATTTCAGTTACTACCCATGTATAATGCGCACCCTTATTTTTCCCTCAAAAATTTGGGCAAAAAGGACTCATACGTGGCAAAATATGGTAATTATGTGTCAGGAAGGGGAGAGTTCTCTCTGTACACTGAGACCTTGGGCTTGTCACTTCCATTCTGGAGAGGAGTCTTCCCTTCTGTAAGTTCGGGAAGATTGCCCTCATTCCATAAAAACTAGTGCGTTCATGCTGAGTCACACCGTTTGTGGAGTCAGATGGTGTGAATCCCTCCAGAAGCCCTGCTCCTCTCCTGCTCATATTCGCTTTAGTCCTCAGATATTTATTGAGCACCTGCTGTGCACCAGGCACATTCTAGGTCCTGGGGCCACAGCAGGTAACAAGACAGACAAAACCCCCTCGTTCCAGTGGGGAAAGAGAGAAGCAGCAAATAAATACAAGAAGTGAGGTGGGAGCTACGGAGAAAGCACTAGGGAGAAGAGTAAAGCTGGCAGTGATGAGGAGAGCTGGGGGTTGCATTGACATCGGGGAGGCACCCCTGAGATGGCTTTTTTCAGTGTTTTGTAATAAAGTACACCTTTCATACACTGTATCGTCTTAATGTACATGTAATTTTTAAAAAATCATTTATTCATTTATCTATTTTTAGAGAGTGGGGAAGGGAGAGAGAAAGTAAGTGAGAGAAGCATCAGTGTGTGGTTGCCTCTGGCGCACCCCCAGTCAGGGACCTGGCCCACAACCCAGGGCTGTGCACATAATTTTTTTAAGTGTATATTCAGTGGCATTAAGTATATTTATGTTGCACAACCATCCCCACCATACACCTCCAGAACTTTCTCATCTTCCCAAACTGAAACTCTGCCCTCATTAAACTCTTAACTTCCCCTCCTCCAGTCCCTGGCACCCACTATCTACTTCTTGTCTCTGTGGATCTGACTCCTCTAGGGACCTCATAAAGTGGAGTCACACAGTATCTGCCCTTTTGTGTCTGGCTTATTTCACTCAACAATGTCCTCAAAGTTCATCCGCATTGTAGCATGTGTCAGAATTTCTTTCCATATTAAGGCTGAACAATGTTCTGTTGTCTGGATGGACAACATTGAGTTTATCCATTCATTCATCAGTGGATACTTGGGTTGCTTCCATGTTTTAGCTATTGTAAATAGCCCTGGCTGGTGTGGCTCAGTGGATTGAGGACCAGCCTATAAAGCAAGGGGTCACTGGTTCAGTTCCCAGTCAGGGCATGTGCCTGGGTTGTGGGCCTGGTCCCCAGTAGGGTGCGCACAAGAGGCAACCACACATTGATGTAAATAATGCTGCTATGAACCTGAGTGTACAAATGAAGTGTCTTGTGAGCCAAGACCTAAAGGAAGTGAGAGAAGGAGTCTAGGAAAAGAGCATTTTGGGCAGTAGGCCAGGGAGAGGGGGGAGGACTTGGGCTTTTACACTGAGGAAGGTGGGAGCCCTAGAGGGCTGTGGGTAGAGGAGGAGCATGATGACAAACTGCCTTTTCAGATTCACTCTTCTGCCCTAGGCAAGGTGGGGCAGTTCAGTCTGTGGCTAGTGGCCTTGCTTCTGTGGAACACATTTTGACCACTCCCCTTGTGCCCTCACACAACAGATCTTCGACCCCCCCGAGGAGTTGGAGCAGAAGGTGTGGGAGCTGGCAAAGCTGCTTTGGCAGTCCTCCAATGTGGTTTTCCATACAGGCGCTGGCATCAGCACGGCCTCAGGCATCCCTGACTTCAGGTCTGTGGGTGTGGAGGGAACTCAAGGCAGGACGCATTAGCTGCCCAGGACTTCCCTGTGAGCTACAGAGGCCCAGGCATTAGAACCCATCCGGCTGCCTTCCCCCTCACTTCGTTCTGAGTGATCTTTCCACCCCTTCAGTGTTTGAGATGGGAAAGATCCCTCCCCTTTGAACTTGTCTAAGTCACAACCGACATTTCACTCACCCCATTGGCCAAAACTTGATCACCTGATCATGTCTAGCTACAGTGAATGCTGGGAAATGTAGTCTTTCATCTAGGCTTACTGAGCATAGCTAAACATTGGGGCACTATTACCCTAGAAGATGGAGAGAATCAGTATCAGGGACAGTTAGCTCCACACTCACTTGCAAATACTTTTCTGTCAGACCTGGTCCCAGTTTCCTCACCCATGAATGAGGCTGTTAAACCAAATAATGTCTAAGCCACCCTCTGCTTCAGGCAGCCTGTGAGATAACAATCTTGAGGCTGAAAAGCAGAGTTCTTAAACTAGTGGCCCCCCGGTGTCTTGTAGGTGCTGAGTTTGCAACCCTGTCACAAAGGGCAGGCCTGTTGCACTTACACTGTCTTTCCAGAGCCTCTTTCCCAGCAGCAAAAGAGCAGGTTCCTTAGAGGAATGTTAAAATTCTAAGGCATGACTCTCCCAGTCCTTCCAGACCCAGCCCTGGGACATCTCTTCAACCTCGGCTCCTCCTACTCCCGCTGTAACCCTCAGACCACTTGCATTTCTCCAGACTCACAGGCTGTTGCCAGTACCCCGGGCCTTTGCTTGCCCCTTCTGCCTGAACTGCCCTTCCTCTCACAGTTTAAGAGATGGCCCAGACTCCTTCAGGAAGCCTTTCCATACTTCCCACACAGAGCCCTCACTGTCTCCACTGGGCCATCCTAGCCCATAGGGCTGAAGGATCTGTGTTCACCTGTGTCTCCCCTGACAAGATCAAGTCCTCCTCAAGGGCAAGGCCTGGTTCCTCTGGGGCCCCAGCATCACCCAGCCTAGGGCCAGGCAGCAGTAAGTGTTGGTTGAATGGAATAATGAATTTTTCTTCTTGGTGTGCACTATTCTGTCTCCTTCCTTCCCTCCCTCCTTCAATCAATCTCTCTCCCCCTCTTTCCCCCTTTGCCTGTCTCATTCTCCCTGTCTTTCTCTGTCTCTCTGTCTCCAACTCTCGATTTCTTTTTATGTCTCCCTCTTTCCCTGATCCCTAAATTCTCTGTCTCTCTGCATCTCTCCCCACATGCCACCTTTAGGGGCCCCCATGGCGTCTGGACGATGGAGGAGCAGGGCCTGGCTCCCAAGTTTGACACCACCTTCGAGAGTGCACGGCCCACGCAGACCCACATGGCACTAGTGCAGCTGGAGCGTGTGGGCCTTCTCCAGTTCCTTGTCAGCCAGAACGTGGATGGGCTGCACGTGCGCTCTGGCTTTCCTAGGTAACACCCAGCTGCCAGCCCTGCTTAGCCCTGGGCAGGCTGTCCCTCTCTCTGGGCCTCTGTTTCCTTATTTATAAAATGGAGGTTGATGTGGCGACACAGCAAGGCCACAGGGGAAAAGCTCCTGACACTTAATAGGATTTTGCAAAGCAGAGCTGTCGTTGTTGGGGCCTCCTGGGCACATCTCAAGAACTGGGGTCCTCTTTTCCAGGTCCCAGGGCAGCTGCAAAATCTCCCTTGAGGTGAGGAGAAGAAATTGGGAGTGGGGACGAGGGTGGTCAGGGTGTAGTACCTGCAGTTGCATTTTAATACTCCTCCTTAAAGCATTTGTACTGAGCGTGCACACAGGACTGGGGCAGAAAGACTGGCTCCTTAAGACCAAGTGCATCCCCTCCCCACCCATTTCCTGTAGTCCTGCCCTTGAGGACGACGAGGGCCCACCCCAGTTAGCTGTTCGCACAAGTAGCCAGACCCTCCTTGGGCAAGGGATGAGGGAAAGGACTTGTCTCTGCTTATGGAGGAAAATGAGGCGGCTGTCCCCTGCTCTTCTCAAACAGGCCTGAGTCCACACTCCAGCCTTCTGGCAGAGAAATAAAATTTCTCCAGGAGTCCAGCAGCTTTTCTGACCTAGAAATATCGCCAGAGCCTTCATCCACCCAGACATGTAAATACCTCAGGAAGCAAGACCCCAGCCTCCCTGGCTCGGTGACCCTCAGGCCCTATCCCAGGCTGTAACTACTGGGCACCTCATTATCTCTCCAGTTAGAGTAATTCACTAGACGGATGACTGCAGACCAAACCCCCCAGGGCCTGTATAGATGGTTCTAGAAAAGAAAGCACACATTTTCTCACTGCATAGCAAACACGTTTCTGTGGCACAGGGCTTTTTATAGGAACACAAATCCAGGGAAGTCTGTTCCGCACACCCGGCCAAGTCGAGTTGGGGCGTGTAGGTGGAATGGGAGTGGGACAAAGCTACCCACTGGCGTGTTCCTTTCCAGAGATGGAGGGGAGTCCCTTGGGGGAGGAGCCGGGAGTGTGTTCGGGGATTTCAGTGCCTCTAGTTTCCTGACTGATGGGCTTTGCAGCAGCCCCCTTGCCTGCTGCACCCAGGCCACCCACTGCTCACTTTGTAGTGACACCAATCCATGTGCGCACTGGGGAAGACGCCAATCCCTCCTCGCTGACTGGGCCACATGCAACAACTGTTTATTGAGCACCTACTGCAGGCCATACACAGTTTTGGATGTAGGACAGGGCACACCAGAAAGTCCTGTTTTCGTCACTTGTACTCTAGTGGGAAGGAGAGGGGCAGAAAACAAGATAAGTAAGCAAATTAAATTGTATGTCAGGTGGTGATCATTGCCACGGAAGAAAAGAGGGTTGTGCGGGGAGCAGGGATGTGGGGAGTTTCAGCTTTTAACAGGGAGGTCAGGTGGCTGTGACATTTGAGCAGGGACATGAAGGAGGTGACCATGGGGAAGAGCTTTCTAGGCCTGATCATTATTCCCTCAAATATCCCAAGTTGACCACTGTCGTCCCATTTCACAGATGGGACTGAAATGCAGGTTAAGGGACCTGCCCAAGATCACATAGCAGGGAGGCAGCAGAGCCAGGAGTTGACCTCACCATTCCAAAGCCCATGCACCAGGTCCACCCAGCTCCACCATTTCTTTGCAGACTGGGTCCTTCAGACCTCTAGCCCCGTCAGGAGGTTCTGCCGTGCTAATAGGTAGCTTTCGTGAATGGAATGGGCTGCCTATGTGTGATGGTGGAGTCAGCTGTGGGGGTTAATGATTCCTTAGGCTCAGAGAGGTTGGGCCACCTGCCTGGGGTTGCACAGTTGGAGGAACCAGAAAGAGGGAGTCAGTGGGTCCTATGGATGAAGGGTTTGGGAAAGCTTCCTGGAGGAGGAGGGCTTGTCTCCATACCTGAAGCCTCAGGATTCGGGGAGCTCACTGTACCACCCAACTTCTCCCACAGGGACAAGCTGGCAGAGCTTCACGGGAACATGTTTGTAGAAGAATGTGTCAAGTGTAAGACGTGAGTGTCACGACAGGGTGTGAGCAGGCAAGCTGTGGTAACCCAGGCCCCCAGCCTGTTTTCTGTCACTTCCCAGGTTGGGCTCTGCAAAAGAGTTGAATGTGAGAGACTCGGGATGGGGGGGCAGGACCGTGTGATCCTTGAGGGTGGCACGCCTTCCTCCTGGGGAGGTGTATTCATTTCCTGTGGCTGCCACAGCAAACAGCCACAAACCAAGTGGCTGAAAGCAACAGAAATTTATGTCCACAGTTCTGGAAGCTAGAAGTCCAAAATCAAGGTATTGGTGGGGACGTGCTTCCTCCGAAATCTGGAGGGGCGGATCCTTCCACCCTTTTCTAGCTTCCAGTGGGTTCTCACCTGCCTGGGTGTCCCTTGGCGGTAGATACGTCACTCCAACATCTGCCTCTGTCGTCACGTGCCTGTCTGTGGCTCCGTGTCTCCTGTCTCCTTTCTGAAGAGGACTCCGGTCACATTGGATCAGAGCCACCCTACTCCAGCATGACCTCATCTTAGCTCTTTACATGTGCAACACCCCTCTTTCCAAATGTAGTCACATTCTAAAGTATGGGGATCAGGACTCCAGTGTGCCTTTTCAGGGCACACAGTCCAGCCCATAACAGGCTGTGACAGCTGCGACCCCAGCTCTGGGAAGGCTGATCCAGAGCCCTTCCCGGAACAGGTGGGCTCTGGGTGTGTCTCCCCTGTGGGGAGACGGCCTCACAGGTGCTGCTGACCATGGGGACATCAGGGGCAGGGAGCATGGCCCTGCCAGCATCTCCTGCAGGTAGAACCATAGGGACCAGGTCATAAGGGGCCCCCCCACTTGTTTTTTAAAAAATGTTTTTCTCCCAATGTATTTTGAAAAGTTTTCAGGCCAAAGGGAAACTCACAAGAACCGTATGATGAACTCACACTTAACCTAGACCAGCAGTTAAACTTTCCTGTCAAGAGCCGGGTGGTAAATGTTTTCAGCTCTGTGGGCCGGCCTGTTTCTGTCATGACTGCCGGCTCTGCCATGGTAGCGCAAAAGCCACCATAGACAGACAACGCATAAGGGAATGGGTATGACCACGTGCCAATAAAACTTTATAAAAATGTACCCAGAAGGCTGGATTTGATCCGGGGGACTGCAGTGTGCTCACCCCGACTGAGATTCCCCAGTGTCACCTTTTGCCAGTTTGTTTTCCCTTCTCTCTCTGTGTTTCCAGTGTTGGCTCTGTTGTTCAGGAGTAAGGGGAAGACTGACTTGTCCCAAACCCTTAAGACATTTGTCTCCCTCCAGCTTCACATTCTCTTCTGCCACCATGCTGCAGTTACTAAAGTCAATGTAACGTGGTGACTCAGTCTCCAGTCCATATTCCCAGTGCTCCCACTGTCGCTATTTTTCTCCTGGTCTGAGATCCAAGCCGGGGTCACACTCTGCATGTCATTGTCACGTCTCTTTAGTCTCCTTTGTCTAGAACAGTTCCTGACCTTTCTCTGTTTTCTGTGCTGTTGACATTGTGAAGCACATGTTTCATGGAAGGACCCTTTCCCCATTCTGGGCTTGGGTGTTTGTGCTGACATTCTAGTCATGTGGTCCCTACTTGCCTGGGAGAGTGAGAGCCCCTGAAAGCAGGATCCACAGGGTGGGGCTGGCGGGTGGGAAGGTGGTGGCCTTCACCTGCCCCCACCAATCCTCCTTCCTCCTCCAACATAGGCAGTACGTCCGGGACACTGTCGTGGGCAGCATGGGCCTCAAAGCCACTGGCCGGCTCTGCACCGTGGCCAAGGCAAGGGGCCTGCGGGCCTGCAGGTGAGTGACCCCCATCTATGCCTTGGAGCCCCAGGGAGGTGGCAGGTCCTCATACTGACTGTCCCCCAACCCTCAACATTGCAGGGGGGAGCTGAGAGACACCATCCTGGACTGGGAGGATGCCCTGCCGGAAAGGGACCTCACTCTTGCTGATGAGGCCAGCAGGTCTGCCCCCAGATGAACTCAGGGTGGAGCACGCAAGGGAGAGGGGCAGAAGTACAATCAACTTCAGCACAGGGCAGGGGACTCCAGCTCAGAGGTAGAGTCAGGAGACACTTCCTGGAGGAGGCAGCCCAAACCCACTCTGGACATTGATCTCCCTGAAATAATGGCAGCTACGAGGTACTAGTCCTCTCACACACCTGACCCTGGGCCAGGGGCTTCGCAGACACTGTACTCACAAGGAAACTGAGGCATTAGCAAGGTGCCTCCTTTGTGCAGCACCACCCAGCCAGGATTCTACCAGGAGTCCAAGTGTGCCAGGGCCTGCCCAGCTCAGCAGCTCCCCTCTGCCAACAGGGTAGGGGATGGTTCCAGTAGAAGGGAAGCAGCAGGGACAGGATGCAGGGAAGCCTGACTCGCTAGGGTGCACCTGGGCAAGTAGCAACAGGGTTTGAGATCCCCTCCCCCTCACTGTGGGGCAGGAGTTGCGGAGAGACTCAGCTTAACCCCGCCTTTCTCCCTGTCCCAGGAACGCAGACCTGTCCATCACGCTGGGCACCTCTCTCCAAATCCGGCCCAGTGGGAACCTGCCCCTAGCCACCAAGCGCCGTGGAGGCCGGCTGGTCATCGTCAACCTTCAGCCCACCAAGCACGTACGTGCTGAGTCCACCCCTGACATTTCCCCTGTCCTAGACGAGCCCTCTGCCTCCGCCCAATGACGCATCTCTGCCTCCGCAGGACCGCCAGGCCGACCTGCGCATACACGGCTACGTAGACGAGGTCATGACCCGGCTCATGAAGTATTTGGGCCTGGAGATTCCTACCTGGGATGGCCCCCGTGTGCTGGAGAAGGCGCTGACCCCCCTGCCCCGCCCGCCCGCCCCCAAGCTGGAGACCAAGGAGGAGTCCCCTACTCAGTTAAATGGCCCATCGCCAGCCAGCCCCAAGCAGGAGCCCACAGCTGAATCCATGGCTCAGCACAATGGTTCTGGGCCCGTCAGCCCCAAAAGGGAGCGGCTGGACAGTCCAGCCCCCCGCAGGACTCCTAAAAGGGTGAAGACTGAGGTGCTTTCCAGCTGACCAGGGGGGCTGGGAGGGCGGGGCTGGATTTTTTTTTTTTTCCTTACCTGTTTCACTTTGTTACTTGCCTCTGCCCTGAGGGAGGAGATCTCAGGGCACTGAGAGCTGTGCTGCAGGCCTCTCCGCAGACTTGCCTTCCACTAGGGCTCTCCTTAGCTCTAGGGGCCTCTGGCAGGGCCGGGGAGGAGCAGCCCTGGCCCAGACCAGGACCTTCTCGCTGACACCCCAGGCACCTGCTCCACCCTGCCTGGCTCAGGACATTCTGGGGAGGCGTGGCCACACCCTCCCTCCTTATGGGGCCCAAACAGGAATTAACTCTGCACCCTGGGCCCTCACACCCGGAAACCCCCGTCTCCTTCAAACTGCCTTCATGGTCCCCCCAGGAGGGAAGGGAGGCAGACCTGCCACTTAGGAGCTAACCCTCACGGTGGAACAGACAATAGAGGCTGCACCCTTGGGCGTGAGGGAGGAAGGTGGGCCTGCCTGGCTTCCTCCAGCCTTCCAGAAAAGTCTTCAGTGCAATAAAAGCAGAACTTTTGCATCACAGTCTGTGTTTAACAAACAGCCTTGCGCCAGATACAGGTCCTAGTCCCCGGGAAAGGAGTCTGTGGTTCCCTTGTCCTCTTGGACGTCAGTGTGGGCTTCCATGCAATCCAGGCTTGGGCGTGAAGGAGGGCAGTGCCAGCTGCTGGCGTTCCATAGGTCCTCGGTTTGTAATTACGTGCCTGTTTGCATGGTTTTTAAGTACTTGCCCTAACCTCTAGGCGGTGAGCCTCTGGAGGAAAGAAGCCACGTCCTTTGGTCCTGATTACAGCCCTTGGGCACCTGTGTGCAAAGGGCTGGGGCAACCTGTTAAAAGCTCCTGTGACCTGTTGAATGCTCAGGCACAGCTGAGTTCCACCCCTCCCTAGCTGAAACCTTGGGCGGGTCCTTTCACTTCTGGTACCTCAGTCTCTTAATGGGTAAAATGAACAGGGTGGGCAGCCCATCCCTCCTAGAAGGCAGCTGCCCAGCTCCTCAGAGGAGCGGGTGCTGGAGACACCAGGACCTCGGGCTCCACCCGCTGCTGCTCTCCATGGTGCTGAAGATGTGACCAGTGCCTTGCCCGCCCCCTCTCCATCATGGGTGCCTGAGGACGCCCCACCTCACTCCCCCATCCCAGGCTGGCCCAGCCCCTCCTTCTGGGGGTTGGGGAGCCCCAGACTCCAACTCAGCCCTCACCCTATTCTCCTTCCACTCCAGCCATGTTCTGTCACAATGTTTTATTAAGGATCACAGCAGTCTTAGAGAAAGTGGGGGGTGGCTGTGGGCTATGGCCATCCCGAAGCTCAGAGCTCAGCCAGTGCTTAGGGGTCAGGGTCCCTGCAGTCTGAGCCACCTCCTCCTCCCACGTGTGAGGGACAGGGAGAAGTCCCCGGCGGGGCAGCCGTTGCGGCATGTTGTGCGTACAAGCCTGTCTGGGTCTGGGGGTCACTCGGTATGCGTCTGCCTGGTGCCTTCTGTGCCTGAGCCTGTGTGTGTATTTCTCAGGCTTTGTGGTCTTATGAGTGCCCTGTGTCTGAGCATCAGTTTCTGCCCCTGTGTCCGGGTCTCTGGGTGTGTAGCTATTTGTGTGTCTTCATCCTGGCATCTCCACAGGGGGTCTGCCTCACCTCCAATCCCTTGCCTGTTCCCTGCGGCACCTGCCGCAGTGCCCCTGGGCAGAGAGGCCTGGGGGTGTGTCCAGGTGGTAGTCACAGCTCTTCCCCTGCCTCCAGCCCCACCCGCCCTGGCCTGAGTGCTGGCTCAGGTGAGGCCCAGTCCAGCAGGGTGGCCCGGCTCAGGTCCTCTGTCCAGTTGCCTGGGACCAGGGTCGACTTGTCCAGCTCCTCTGTCAAGTTGTCCAGAGCCAGCATGTCCGGGGATTCCCAGTGAGCCCTGGGGCTTTCTGGAGACCCTTCCTGGGGTGTGCCAGCCTCAGGCAGGGGTCCTGGGGCCTTGGAACTTGGCATGGTGTCGGGGGCCACACGGGAAGCAGCATCGTTGTGCAAAGTTCTGGAGAAAACTGAGCGAGAGTTGGGGGTTCATAAGGGAAAGAAGGGGGAGGTTGGTGTCCCTTCTTTCCTTCCAGCCAGGGAGCAGCTGCAGGGGCGCTCTCCCCACCTCCCCCAGAGGCCCAGCATGGGTACTTGGGGAGCCAAGGGGACTGTGCCCACAGTGCAGCCCACAGTGGACCCTGAAACCATCCTTGCCTACCTACCTCGCACAGGTGCGAAGTCTCCGGGACTCTCAGCTTTGTTGGAGGCAAAAGGGCTGATGGAGGGGAGGACGATGAGGGCGAAAGAGAGCAGCAGGACCTGCCAGACATGGGGGTGGGGTCACCCCATCCCTCCACTGCCCATGTGAGCACACCCATCTCATGGGCAGGGAAACTGAGGCCCCAGAGACTGGATTATGCTTCAGCTGGAGCTCAGGCCATGCTACTCACACTCACCTTCCCCCCTCCTGCATGCCAGTCTGCCAAGGTCGACGACCCCCTTTATCCTGGAGGCCATCAGACCGGGGATAGGACTCACCGCTATGCAGGTGCCTGCCTGGGCTGACTTGCTGGTGGATTGGAGCACAATGGCCTGGAGTTTCTTCAGCTGCTCCAGGAGGGACCTTAGTGGAAATGAGCAGCCTTGGCCGAGCCCTACAGGGCCTCAGCCTGGGTTCCTGTCCGTTTCCGGGGCCCCCCACCAAGGCTGATGTCTGAATTCCCTCCATCCCTCAAGGCCCCACTGCTCTTACAGGTCTCAGACACTTCCTCTTTGTTTTGATAAATCTCCATGACAACCCCCTCAACTTCTCTGCCACTCTAACTCCCCCATCCAGGCCTCTAGGATCGCCAACCTGGACACCTGCCCAAGCCTCCTCTCTGGTCCCCACCACCACTCACCCTCCCCCCGCCACACACCTTCCTCTCCTACCCTTACTCAGCCCCAGGGGATGCTTTTCAAAAGCAAACAGCTTTTCCCAACCCACTCAGGGCTCCTATCTCCCTTAAGTCCTCCCTGCAACAAACCCCTTCACAACCTGCCCTCACCCCTTCCCTGCCCTCACCTCCTCCCTCGCTCCCCCTCGCTCACTCGGCTCCCACTGTTCCTCCAGAGTGCCAGGCACTGTCCTGCCCCAGGATCTTTGCACAGGCTGTTCCTTCTAAGGACGCCTTTCCCCCAGGTCTTTTTGTAGCTGGTTCTTCCTCATTTATTAGGTCTCACCTCAAATGTCACCTTATCTGACCTTCCTTTCTAAAATAACCCTTCAGGCGTGGCTGGTGTGGCTTAGTGGATTGAGGCCTGCGAACTGAAAGGTCGCTGGTTCAGTCCTAGTCAGGGCACGTGCCTGGCTTGTGGGCCAGGTCCCCAGGCGGGGGTGTGTGAGAGGAAATCGATAAATGTTTCTCTCACACATCAATGTTTTTCTCCCTCTCTGTCTCCCTCCTTTCACCTCTCTCTAAAAGTCAATAAGTAAAATCTTTTTAAAAATAAAATAAAATAGTCCTTCACCCTGCTTTATTTTTCTTCCCAGCAGCTATCACTATTTGTGTGATCTTTTATATATTTTCGTTTGTCTTGAGTATGTCTCCCACTAGACTCTGAATTCTTTTAAGTGGAGGGACTGGACTTCTTTGTTCACGGCTGTGGCCCCAGTGCCAGCGCTATGCCTGCTGCAGAGCAGGTGACCAGATGGACGCGCCCTGAGGTGGGGTTATGTGCAAGGCTCCGGCATGCCCTGCTGCCGGCCTCCGGCCACTCATCGCCACCGCAGCAGCGTCCCCCAGGAACTCGTATATACCCTGCAAGGCCCAGATGCAGATCTCCTCCCCTGTGCAGCCTGCCCCCTTTCTAGGTGAAACCCTCACCCCCTGCTCCGTCCTGCCATCACAGAAGCTTCCCCCCTACTGTCCACCTCTGCTGCCGGGGATTTGGGGACCAGCTCCCCCTGGTTGGACCAAGACTCACAGGTTCTGCTTCTCGAGATGCAAGACTTTCCTCTGAAGCTCCTGGTTCTGGGCAGTGCAGGCTGACATCCTGGAGGGACAACATCACAGTGACATTCAAAACATGACTGTCACCAACTATCCCAATCACAGATTCCTGCCAGGCCCCACTTCATGGGCAGGGAACACAAGGCCCAAGAAGGGAAATCACTTGTTCAAAGTCACCCTGGCAAGTCTGAGAGGATGTGAACCCAGGTCTGCCAGGTTCCTAGTCCCATCTCTGCACTGGTCTGGGGCTTCATTCCAGTGTGAGCCCCCAGGATTGGAACAGAAGGCGGAAGGCAGGCTGTGATGATTCCAGAGGGTGGAATGACAGGGTGGCTGGGAGTCTGAGGAGAACCAAGGCACAACCCTCACCCTCCCTGCAACCTTGAGCCATCAGGTCTCCGACCTCAGTCTCCCGGTTTGTAAGATGGGGTTACAATGACCTAGTTCACAGGGTAGTTGGGAGAGCGGCATGAGTTCAAGTTGACTAGGGGCTTAGCAAATTGCATTTGAGGAGGAAGACAATGATGATTGTTCCACCTGGGGTGCTGGGGTCCAGGCTGGGGACCCCGCCCTTCCCATCTGCATCCATCTGAGAACAGGGTCATGGCCCAGACCACTCAGCTGTGGAGCTGAAATAGTCTGGTCAGGGCACGAGCATGTGTCCGTCCTCCTATCACAACCAGGGCAGAGAAGAAATTCCCTCACTGAAGGGTCCTCCTTCTACATAACTCACAAGATAAAGAAGAATTAAGTTATAGGAAACCCAGGGTGCACACGGAAATGACAGTAGTACAAGTGAAACCATGCGAGATGCAGCTTAGGTGGTGCCGAGAGGGAAATGTATCACCTTAATTTAGCTCTATGAGCTAAACATGCACATCTAAAAACTACCAAACAGCCCTGGCTGGTGTGGCTCAGTGGATTGAGGGCAGGTTTCGAACCAAAGGGTTGCTGGTTCAAGTCCCAGTCAGGGCACATGCCTGGGTTGCAGGCCAGGTTCCCAGTAAGGGGTGCATGAGAGGCAAGCACACATTGATGTTTCCCTCCCTCTCTTTCTCCTTCCCTTCTCCCTAAAAATAAATAAAATCTTTAAAAAATAGTAAATAAAAACTAGTAAACAAATAACAGCATAGACTCTACCCACAAGAAAAAAAGTCTAGGAAGGACATAACAAACTTACAGTAGAAATGAAAGACCTAGAAAAGAGAAATACAGCTGTATGGGAGGAAAAACCAGAACTCAATTCCTTGCAAAGTATAATAAAATAGACAAACTTCTGGCAAGACTGATCAGGAAGATGAAAGAGAAGGCACAGATGAACAAATGAATTATTAAACAGGTTCAACGTAGACAGTTCAGAACTTCAAAAATAATAGGAGAGAACTATAAATCATTTTGTCAATAAAATGACATAAAATACAGCATCCCAGAAAAATATAATATCCCCACACAGACCCAGGCATAAATAGAAAACCCCAGCAGACCTGTAACATTCCATAAAGCCACACTTAGCAGTCACAACAGCTCTGAGGACCAGCGACCCCAGACAAGGGCAGTCAGCATCCCATCATCCCATGACCTGGCACAGAACCATGGCAAGATGGGTAATAATAACCTCCCCCTTTCTTAGCACCACATATTTCAGGGGATGAAGGGACCCCGAAACCCTTGCTCTGTGTTGTCTCCAGGCATATTCCCATCCTTGCAATTCACATGAAAAATGGTCTCTCCTGGCGAGTGAAGAGGACTCTCCTTTGGTCAGGCCCTAAAAACTGCGACCTTAGCCTCATCACAGCCTTCCTCTTGGCCTCAGTTTCCTCCCCGAGTGTGCAGTCCTAGGACCCCGTCTCACCGACTTTCCAGGCCATCAATATATTCCTTCTTCTTTTTCCGGCTCTCTTGGGCCGACTGTTTGTTCCGGATTTTCCGGCGGATTTTTTTCAGCACTCGCTCCTCATACTGCAGAGTGACATGGGAAGCGGTCTGAGTCAGGCTGGAGGTCTACTCTGTTGTCGGACCCCACAACTTCACCTTATTTTCTTCTCACAGGAGGCACTTCAGACCCACACACCTGGGGCCAGAGTCCTGATGACTTTAAGACTAGCTTTCCTGCCCCTAAATTCTGGCAGTTTCCAGGAGGGTCCTGGGTCCGGGTAATCTTCCCAGCATCTTTTCCCAGTTAGTGACCAAACTTTGCGTATGGTGCAATCGCGCCACCTCCTGGTCACATCTGAGAATAGTGCTTTTCACAGCGCCCGCTGATACCAACACTAACGCCTTCCAATGGAAATAACAAATTCAATTGGTGGTATTAAGTGAATAGGCTGGGTGGGAACTGGGGCTAGATAGGTCCCGCTAAGTTGACTTTTTGAGTGATTTTTTTACTCTGGCAACAGACGGGTCCTATTATTCTAGTGTGGGAGGCCTACAGGTGAGGCTCTCAGGCAGCTAGCCGCAGGAAGGGGGAGGGACCCTGAGCCAAGGGTCTCCAGAACTCACCTTGGTGAGGGGCAGCTGGGTGGGCAGCGTGATGCCTTCTTTGGCCAATAGTTTCTTCTCATCCTCCGTCAGCACCAGCTCCTGGCAGTGTCCAGTCCCAGGTCTTAACAGGTGGGGGGCTGCCAGGTGATGCTGTTGCTGTGGAAGAGCCAGAGGAACTGTGTTTGGGGCAGGGAGAGACAGCCTCTGGGAAACAAAAGAGGCATCAGATTGAGAAGCCTGAAATCCATCTGCTGCAGAGGCTGCACTGGCGCTGGGGCTCGAGAGCCCGGAGCACAGTCCTCTGACCCAGCAACTCCACTTCCAGGAACTGATCCCACAGACACAGGCAAAAGGCCGGCCACACAGGGTTCTCCTTCACTTAACAAAGACTCACTAGACAGCTTTTAACAGTCGCCCACTACATTCCAGGTGCCATTCTGGGCTCACACATTCCTTGTAACACTGTCTGCAATAGCAGAGGATTGGAAGCAATGAAAGTAAATATCCAACAAAGAGGCGACAGGTTAAATAAGGCATGGCCCTTTGGACAACAGAGTATTATGCAGCTGTGAAAAGGGATGGGGTCTCCGTGTTCATGCTACAGAGGAAAAAAATTAAACGGGCAAGCCCTGGCTGGGTGGCTCATTTGGTTGGAGTGCCTTCCCATACACTGAAAGGCTGCGGGTTTCACTCCCAGTCAGCACCCACACCTGGCTGCTGGTTCGATCCCTGGTCAGGGTGTGCATGGGAGGCCGCCCATCAACGTTTCTCTCCTATCCTTCCCTCCCTCTCTTCCTTCCTTCCTTCCTTCCTTCCTTCCTTCCTTCCTTCCTTCCTTCCTTCTTCCTCTCTTTCTCTCTTTCTCCCTCCCTCCGTGCCTCTCTCTCTAAAAGCAGTGGCCATATCCTTGGGTGAGGGGGCAAAAGATAAATAAACAAATAAAGGGGTAAAACATGGTTACACATGGCATGCTACTTTTTATGTTAAACTTCTTAAAAAGGAATCTGTCTGGAAGGAAGAAATAGAACCTGTGTGGGGAGCCGGGTTCCTGGGCAATGCGGAGAGGGGGTGGCTCTCTCCACCATCTCATTTGTACCATTGGAACTTCAACTGTGTGGGTGCCTTTCCGTATTCAAAACATCATAGTTAAATTATTATGAAACATAAACACTAAGAATGAAAGAATCTTGTCATCAGAACATCCAAGTCTCAGGAATAAAGGTGGAGGTTGGGGCAGTGTGTCATTCTTTGGGTCCAACTCCACTACCAGGAAGTCCGAGTCGTTGTTTAGCTCAACCATTTTCTCTCCAGGGCCCAAGCCTCAGTGTGTCTATCTATAGAGTGGAGATAAGGTCCCCTACATCCCAAGGTTGTTGACATCCAGAACAGTGATACTGAACACAATGCATTTACAGAAGCCAGTCAGCATTTCCAAGCCTTCATTCTCCTTTCCCATCCTTCAAGGCCTGCTGGGGTTCCACCTCCTCCAGGGTGCCCTCCAGGGACCTGCCATGACTCTCCAGACTCTCTCCCTCATTGGTACACTTTCAGTTTTCCCATCTTGACCATGAGGTTCCCACACAGGGGAGCTGAGGCTGAGCACACAGCTGGTGCTTACCATGCATCTTTTAAGCTGGGAGGGGTATTTCTGTCTTGTCTAGAGACTGCCAGGATAACTTTTGGTGTCAGGTAAACTGCAGTCCAAATCCTGCCAGGCCACTTACTTGCTGTATGACTTTGGGCTTAACTTCTCGGGGCCTTGACTTTCTCATCTGAAGAATGGGGGCATTAACTGGGTTGTCAGATCTGGTTCACAGGCACCTGAAGCCTTGGCAAGATAGGTGGCCCTCAGTCAGCATGTAATGGGAACCACAGGCCCAACTGGCCCAACAGACCAGCCCAGGGGTAGAGCCTGCAGCAGCTATGTGGCTTAGGGCAAATTACTTAACTTCTCTGTGCCCATTTCTTCATATGTAAAATTAACATAATAAGAGCTCCAATCTTCAGGGTTGCTGTGAATTAAAAGATGATACATTTAAAGCATTTAGAAGAGTGCCTGGCCTATAGTAGATGCTTAGTAAGTTTTAGGTGTGTGGGGTTTATTTGTTGTTTGTTCATTTGTTTGTTTACTAGCTCTTCAGTAGGTGTCCCAGCTCAGGAGACAGAGAACTCAAGGAACTCAAGACTAGAGGCCACAGACTTGCCCAGGTGTGACCCTGGACAATCCAGCCTTTGTCTGTGACTCAGTTTTCCAGTCTCTGAAGTGAAATGGGGGTGGTAGGGCTCCATGAACCCTGGGGGCCCTTCCAGCTCTGAGGCTCGGGAGTTGGGGTGGGGCTGCTCACCAGGTCCCCACCACTGCCAGAGAGGAGGAGGTCTTTCACCGTGAGGTTGCAGCGTCGGGGAGAGTCTGCCAGCTCGGTCTGCTTCTCAGGATAGAGGCCTGTGTTCCACATTTCTGACCAGGGCAGATGGGGACGAAGACAGGCAGGGAGTCAGGTGGAGAGTCCTGACCTCTCAGCTTCTACCTGCTTCCTCTAGCAAGGCTTCCAGGATTGACCCCTAATGTGCTAACGTCTTTTGCTACAGCTTGGAGCCCCAAGGCCTGGGTTGAAGGGGACAGCCCTGGCTGGTGCCTCAGTCTACCCTCAGCTGTAAGATAGGAACCCAAATTCATCAGGACATTGTCAAGGGCCCTTCTGCCAGTGCAGGAGAGAGCAGCTGTTATCACCCAGGACTACAGACTAGGTTTTTCAGCCAGCCAGGCCTCATCTCCCTTTGGGGCAGGGACCAGGTCTGATTCACCTCTGGTTCCCTCCCACCAGGTGCCATTGTGAGCTACTCTCCAGAACACAAACTCTGAGTCAGATAGCTCTGGGTTCTAATCCTGACTGGGCGAAGCAGTGTTACCTTAGGTAAGTTACTAAACCTCTCTGAGCCTCAGTTTCAACTCTCCAATGGGACTTATAAGAGCTCCTAACCCTTTGCAAGGCTCAAAGGACAAAGGACACCCTGCTGGGAGTGTCTTCTGCATAAGGCCTGCCCCGAGAGCCTCGAGGACTGGGACCCAGGACCTCACTCATTCTCACGGAGCATCTACTATGACCACGGCATGGGAGGCACAAAGATGAGGTTGCCAGCATGACTCCTGGTGCCGCAGCCAGCCTGCCCGCCAGGGGTACATCGCAGCTCTGTGGCTTTGACTTGTTTAACCTTGTGGGGACTCAGTTTCACCATCTGGAAAATGGGCCCATGACAGGATCCATCTCAAAGGGTGGGCATATGTGTAACAAGGTGAGGGCAGTGAGAGAAGTCATGGAGCTCACCCAGGTCTATGGCCACGGAGGCCTCGAGCACTTGGGCCACTGGCCGAAGGGGCCTGGTGGGGCTGTGAGGGACAGGATGGTAGGAGGGGCAGATCCCCTTGCCAGACTCCAAGAAATGGCAGCCAGCCAGGGCGGTGACCGGCCCATTGTGTGGAGGGGTATCCGGGGGGTCGGAGGGCAGATCTTCAGAGATGCCGCTGTCACTGGCTGCAGGAGACCAGAGAGGAGAGCTGGACACTGAGTCTCCAGAACCCAAGATACAGTTGAGGAAATCATCAGAGTCCGGGGCTGGCAGGACCTGCTGGAGGGGGTAGGCAGGAAGGAGGAGGTCTGAGCTTTTCTCTGGACGGCTGTGTGACTCTCGACAAGCCATTTACCCTCTCTGGGCCTCACTTGTCCTTTCTATAAGATGAAAGGTTTGTGGGGCTTGAACACAATCATGTGGCATGGGAACACCAGCCAGCCTGGTTAAGGCATGCGCCCTGAGTTTGAGTTTGGACCCAAACCAAAACTGCTGTGTGACCAAGACAAGTTGCTCCCCTTCACTGGGCCTCAGTTTCATCACCTCTAAGGCACCACTGCTGCCCGCCCATTGGGGTGGCTGAGAGGTTCAATGCAATAATGTGCCTTGCTAAAATTACACACCATGAGCCGTAAATGCTACCGAGCTGAGTGCAGTTCTGTCTGCGGTGGGGGCCTCACCTGGTCCCCAACATGGCTCCAGTCCTCGCCCAGATCTGCGTGTCTCAGAATTCCATCCTGCCGATCAAATAGGAGATCCAGGAGCTCCAGGCTGTCGATGGGGCCCGTGGGGCAGGCGGAGGAAGCCATCTGGAGCACGGACAGGACAGGCATGAGGGCCTCGCAGCACCTCTCCTCCCCTCCCCATCTCCCACTTGCATACCACCCAGGTCTGTACAACTCAAGTTCAATTTCCGAGCCCCAGGTCTGCTTCCACCCCCAGATCTGTGCTGAGGGGCCGACCCAGAGACGCCCAGGGGAGAAGAGCCGGTTTCTTTAAAAAGTGCTAATCAGCCCTGGCCAGGTGGCTCAGTTGGCTGGATCGTCGTCCCGTACACCAGAAAGGTTGCAGGTTCAATCCCTGGCGAGGGCAGACACCGAGCTTGTGGGACTGATCCCCAGTCGGGGCTCATACAAGAAGCAACTGACCCATGTCTCTCTTTCACATTGATGTCTCTCTCTCTCTCTCTCCCCCTTTCCCTTCCTCTCTCTCTAAAATCAATAAATATATCCTCAGGTGAAGACCAAAAAAAAAGTGCTAGACGGATGTACACACAGGATGATCAGCCTGGTCCCTCCCTCGAGGCTGATGGAATTGGCCCTCTTTCATTCTTAGCTTGCCCATGTTCCCCTCTGGAGAGGTGGGGGCCCAGAAGAAATACAAGAGCAGCCCTGGAATGGAAGCATGCTTTTGGTCACTGCATGCTTTCTCTGGGCCTCAGTCTTCCCATCTGTGCAATGGGGTGGAGGCTCATTCCAACTCTGGGAACTTGGGGAGGGTTTCCTGGCATAGACCCTCCCTCCCTCCGTGGACCCAGGCAGAGCTCACCTTTCCAGCCGCTAAATTTCCATTCATGAGCCCGGCCAGCTCTGCTTCCAGCTACTTTCTGTGTCTCTGATCCGTGTAGGCTCACCCGAAGTCTAGTTCCTCTCTGTGGATCTGTCACCACCCGCAAAAGATGCTGAAATAACTCCAAGAAGCTCCCAGCCCACCCCCAGCGGCTGATTGGGGAACAGGTAAGATGGACAGGGTTAAGGGCCAGTGATACCAGGGCAAGCTGGGGGAAGGGGAGAGAAGACCCGTTATCTTGATATGTTGTGCTTTTCCAGCCCGCAAGGGACAAAGGCCAAAGTCTGGGTGCCTCTGCTCTGCCATGACCTCTTCCCTACTTTTGGGGACTGTTTCTTATCAGAAACCTAGACGTCGGGATCCAGGAAGGCCCAGGGACCTGGCTGGGTCCTGTCCACTCTCAGGACAGAACAAAACAGGAAGACCACCTGAGGGAGGCCGTTGCTAAAGCCAGTCCCTCACAGGAGTTCCCTTCACTCATCAGAGCTGGCAACCCCTTGCCCACCCTCCAAGCCCTCCACGGTGAACCCGTGCAATCAATTCCTTCTAGAATCTTCTATCGTTCATTTATTCAACTATTTATTGACCCAAACTTGTTCCCACCTCAGGGCCTTTGCACTTGATCTTTCCTCTGTCCAGAACTCCCCTCTCCTCCACCCCTTACTCTGTCACTGTGCCCACTTACTTGTGAATGTTTGGTATTTGTGAATCAGCCCAGGTGACTGAGAGCCTGTCTCTGACCCCAGCAGAGAGGAGCCCCCCCCACTGAGGTCTCTTTATCACATCCTTGTGTTCACTGAACCCCTCATTATTTAAAATGTTTTTATTTGTGTATTTACTTGTTTGGTGTCTTTCCTCAGTTCTCCCCTCCCCACTGCACCTAGGATGGAAGGGCCTTCGGGGATAGAATAGAGTCTTTGTTCTCTGCTGGGCCCTCAGTGTCCAGAAAATGCCTAGTACACAGTAGCTGCTCAGTTAACTCTTACCCATTGAGCACCGTCTATGTGTCAACCACTGCTGTAGGCACCAGGGGGAAGAGGCAGTGAATGAGAGAACACACATGTGTAAATAAACCAGTCAGCGGGCAAGTGGGTTAAGTACTACTGACAGACTAAATGTGGTCACGGTGAAGGGCGACTGAGGGCTAGAAAAGGCCCCTTTTAGAAGGTGACGTTTCAGTACAGTCCTGAATGATGAGAAAGATACAGCCATCGGGAGCTCTAGGAGAAGGTTAAAAAAAAAGTAGCACATGCAAAGGCCCTGGGGAAGGACGGTGCCAGGTGTGCTGGAGGAAGAGCGAGGAGGCTGGTGTGGCTGGAGCAGAGTGAGGAAGAGAGAGGAAGGAGGTGAGGACAGGGAGGGGACAGAAGCAGGTTGTGCAGGGCCCTGTGGGCTGCAGAAAGGAGTCTGGCTTATACTAAATACAGCAAGGAGCTTTGGGGAGCTTAGTGAATGCAAGGCTACATCAAGACTTTGGTATACCAGGCATGATGGCACGTGCTAAGTTTACAGAGGTAACTAAAATGCCCTCCTTGCTTCCAAGAAGTTCACATCCTGGTATATATTTATCAATGCATTGGTCACTATTTATTCATGCAACAAAAATTTAAGAGTACCTACTATGTGCCACACGTGATGTATTGGTAGTTCTTTTATTCAATAATAACTTGCATTGCAGCAGTTGCCCCTCCTGGGGGCACTGGACCAGGTCTGGAGACATCTATGGTTGTCACAAATAAGGGACGCTCCTGACATTGAGTGGGTGGGGCCAGGGATGCTGCTCAGCACCCCGCCGTGTCTAGGGCAGCACCCCATAGAGAGTGATCTGGCCCTATGTCAGCAGTGCCAAAGGAGAGAGACCCTGTGTTACCGTAACTGTCCCCTCTGGATGCTGGTATCATTATCTTGTCCTTGGCCTCCAGATCTTTCTTATTTCCTTTCTAAACCCTCCGGGGTGGATCTTTAAGGGGTTTGTTTGCTTTGGCTTCTCTTTAGTGATCCAGTCATAATGTTTGCTCAGCCTTCTCCGAGGAGGCACTAGGCCAGGCCAGTCACGGCAGGTGCACCGGGGAGGTGCGATCTGACTTCTGGACTTCTCTGCGCCTCCCCTCGCCCCGGCTATGACTCCCAGAAGCCCCAGTTCCCTTGGGATAGAATTCTTCCTCCTCCTCTTAGACCTACCAGAAAAAAAGGAGGTGGCATTACTCGTTCACACCTTCATGTTGATCAAGGCCCTCCTAGTCCCCCCTCCTCAAGATATTTGTACTTCTTTAAGTTTTTATAATCACAGACCTCAGGAGGCTTTTATACACCCCAGTGAAGAGCTACACAGACACATAGGATAAGGATAAACATTCGAGGCACAGGAGAACTTTCTGATGCCCTTGACTTCACATTATGCCATTGACTAAACACAACCACCTACTTCAAAGCAACTCTAAGTTTGAACCTGAAGTAAAAATCCCATAACAGTTTAAGTGTGAAACGCAGCCCCAAAGGGTGCGGTGGTCCGACAAGGCTATGGGCCACCGCATCCATGAACAGCTTCGCGGGGCTTAGCAGAGCCTTCATGCTCACAGAGGGGAAGCGTGTGCAGCACTTCGCAAATGTAACTGTGTAGCTGCGTTTTACTTTCAATTTGCATTTGATTTATCCTGAACCATTTGGGACATAGGAAACATTGAAAGACACCGACTGGAGTGACTAAAATAGGAAGACAGACAACACCAGATGTTGGTGGTGGACTCTATGGAGCAACTGGAACTCTCGCCCACTGTTCTGGGGAATCGGAACGCTCCATCCACTTTGTAAACTTTGGAAAATGGGCCAGTCTCCCACAAAGTTAAACATTTATTTACCGTTTGACTTGGCGATGTCACTCCTGGGTGTTTACCTAAGAGAAATGCAGGTGTGTGTTCCCGAAAAGACTTGCACACGAATGTTCACGACAGCTCTGTTCACAGTTGTCCCCCACGGGAAACAACGTGAGTGCCCGACGAGGGCAAAGATGAACGAGCTGGCACGTCCACGCCACGAGGTACAACCTCGGCCCGCGCCCATCGAACTGAGCACACCTAAGACGTGCACTGTTATTGAGAATTCACTCTACCTCGATAAAAACTATGCAAAATATGCAGTGAACAACCGTGTACATAAAACATTAGAAACAGCCAATACCTCCACCAACAGGGCATCAATTCACAGAATCGGATGCATGCACGTAATGGAATATCATGTAGCCGTGAAAATGAATAAGGATTATTTGCACGTACTGATAGGGGACGATATTGAAAACATCGATGTACCATATATATTATTTGTTTATTGTGGTGTGCATTTGTTCAACACACATTTATTGAGTATCTATTCTGTGTCAGGCAGCAAAATATCTTTTGCTCCTTCCCTTCATCAACACTGGTCCAGGGGCTTAGCTTGTCAGAGGGAGGGAGGTGCATGGGGTGAAGAGCTAACGAGTCCCCAGCGAGGACTCCCCCTAAACTAGGGACGGTCCTGACAAGGGCTGTGTGCAGCATCCCCCGTGCCTGGACGGCGCCTGCTGCGCAGCTGCCCAATCGATACTCACAGAAGGAATGACGGAACACGTATAAATACAGGTGTTGAGTTTAGTGTGTAGCTGGACAAACTACAGCCGTAAGCCAGCTCCAGCTCTCTGTTTTTGTAAATAAATCTTTATTGGCACACAACCACACCCACTTCTTTACATATTGTCTGTGGCTGCTTTCGATACAGTGGCAGAGAGTTGGGTAGTTGCAACAGAGATCCTGTTGCCTAAAAAACATGTACCGTCTGGCCCTTTTCAGAAAAAGTTCTCCGGAATCCACAGGTGTGGGGGGTTAGACCTCCTCTGCCCAGGACAGGGGCCTCAGGCCACTGAAAGTATAAAGAGTGTGACCGAGTACCTAAACCTCAAATGCTGTATCATTTTTATTAATTGAAATTTAAAACCAATGTTCAAATCAGTTAATGAATAAGTTTTGAGTGCACATGGAACAACAGGGGTTTGTGAATCTACATTTAAAAAAATATTTATTTATTTATTTTTAGAGAAAAGGAGGGAGAAGAGGGAGAGAAACATCAATGCGTGGTTGCCTCTCACGCACCCCCAACTGGGGACCTGGCCCACAACCCAGGCATGTGCCCCAACCGGGATTGAAACTGTGACCCTTTGGTTCGCAGGCCGGCGCTCAATCCACTGAGCCACACCAGCCAGGGCATGAATCTACATTTTTTACTGTAAATTTTCCGAACTCTGTAAGTGCACATCAAGGACTTCTGGTGGAGACTTAGTGTTCAACCATTAAACACATTGGATATCCAGGGTTAGTGTGAAGAAAAGTGAAATATTGCATTAATAATTTTGATATTGACCTCATGTTGAAATGATAATAGCTTGGATTTATTAATCCAATCATTTTTATTTTAGATGAACAAAATATATTATTAAGATGAAACTTCATTTTATACTGTACTTTTTTAAATGCAGTTGCTAGAAAATTTAGAGTGATACCTGATATTTTTCTGAGACAGAGGTAGACAAGGGCCTGGGGTTCAAATCCTGACTCTGACACATGTCACTGTGTGATTATGCTGCTCCCTGCCTCAGTTTCCTCATCTGCAAAATGGGGGATAAACACCCTGCTTCACCAGGTTGTTGGGAGGATTAAATGAGTTAAAACATGAAATGTGCCCTGGCTGGTGTGACTCAGTGGATTGAGCACCGGCCTGCAAACCAAAGGGTTGCAGGTTCGATTCCCAGTCAGAGCACATGCCTGGGTTGCAGGCCAGGTCCCCAATAGGGGCGTGTGAGAGTCAACCACACATCGATATTTCTCTCCCTCTCTTTCTCCCTCCCTTCCCCTCTCTCTAAAAATAAATAAGATAATTTTTTAAAACTTAAAAAAAAGAGAGAAAAACATGAAATTCGTAGAAGGGACGTCCACACAGTCAGGTCTGGAAACCCAGCACTCATCGCAGTTGTTACTATTATTTCCAGGATGTGTCTCTATGAGAACTGTGTTGCGCTCCAGTCCCGAGGCGCTCAGCAGATGCCCGCCTGCCTGTCACTTTCCGGTGGCCTCAGCCCTTTGGCCAAAGCACGAGTTTGGTCGTAACGACAGTCCCCATTTTGCACAGGAGGACAGAGGGGCTAATAAGGGGGTATGACTCACCGTGGCCACTCCATGAGTCAGCCGCAGTTGAGACAACGCCCAGGTCCCCTGCTCCAGACTGGGGCTTGCCCCTTGTCACTGTGTCACCTTCTATTTCTTTTGGCTTCTCTACACTTCCATTTAAGGTCAGTTTTGGGGGGAAGAGGCAAGGGGGTCTGGGAGCAGCAGCTCCTGGACCAACTCCTCCCCTTTCCCCTTCCTCCTCTGGGTCCCTCCCGTGGGATGGGATTCTGTCAGGGAGTGAGTAACATCCTCGTGACATGGGTGTGGCAGGGGCCGGCCAAGGGCTGGGGGCGTGGGGGGACTCTGTTCTGCCTCTCGGCCAATGCGAACTGATTAGCACCTGATCCTTGGGGCTACCAGGTTCTCTCTCCTCTTACATCATGCACTGCAACAGGTACAGAAAGTTCTGGGCACTTGGGAGTGGTGCAAACAAGGCTTGAATCAGGGTCTCTGAACACCTCGAGGAAGGAAAGCTTGGTGGGAGATGGGCTCCCTCTCCTCCTCCTAAAAAGGAAGGATGTTATGCCCAAGAATTTATTCACTTGTTCCTGTGACCATTATTTTTTGATCACCTACTGTGTGCCAGGTGTTGGGGACAGAGCAGGAAACATAACAAATTGTTGCCCACTCTGTGTCCCAGTGGAGCTGATGTTCCAATGGGGCAGACGGATGCTAAATAAAATCATTTCTGCATAAGCAAGAAAATACGTAACATTAAGAAACTACATGTAGAAAAATGATGCAGGAAAGAGATGGGAAGTGTGGGGGTGACTTGTGACTTTAGATAAGGTGGTCAGGTGGGAATGTGGGAAGAGTGTCGAGAGCAGAGAGAACAGAACAGCCAGTGTAAAGGCCCTGAGGTGCCAGGAACTGCAAGGACGAGCTTGGGACTGGGGCAGAGTCAGCAAAGGGGAGGCGAGGGCGGAAGGGGACCTAGGGCCTTGTTCCAGGGTGAGAAGGCTGATGGCCAGTCTTGTGATGGCTCTAGAAGTTTCTAGAAGGGGCTGGGTGGGACATGCACGTGGACAGGGCTAGGAGGCCTGCATTGCAGGGACGTCCTCCAAGTCTGGTGTTCAGGGCTCACTCTTAGCTGTCCATAGGAATGTGGTCCCCCAGCTCCAGGCGAATGAGCAGTCCCTGGGGCAGTGCCCCCTGAGGGCCCTGAGCCTACACCCACAAATGGCTGCCTCCCACTCATCTCCCGTCCCCACCCCTCCCTCCCTGTCTAGCCATCATCTCATCCTAGTGATTGCTTTATGGCTGGTGGGTCCAAGGGTTGCAGGGGAAATCTTACCAGGAAAAGGAGGCCTCCACTGGCTTCAGGTGTGGTCATCTCAGCTTCCTTCCTGTCGTGGGGGAGGAGACAGAAAGAGTGTCTCCTCCAGTTCCACCCTGGGGACTCAGGGAAGGCAGCCATAGGCTGGGGTGGTAGGCATCACTGCGTGTCCAGGCACTGAATGGGGAGTGCCCCAGACGGGGTCACTGAAACAGCAGAAATTTATTATCTCCCAGTTGTGGAGACTGCAAGTCCAAGATCAAGGTGTGGGTAGGTTCATTTCTTCTGAGGCCTTTGTCCTTGGTTTGTAAATGCTGTCTTCTCCCTGTCTCTGTGCTCAAATTTCCTCTTCTTACAAGGACTCCAGTCTAGTCCTATGCATTCGGACTACTGTAATGACCTCATTTCAGTGTGGTTACCTCTGTTCAGATCTCATTTCCAAACACTGTCACATTCTGAGGTCCCGGGGGTTGGGACTTCAACAGATGAATTTGGGGCGGGGCTGGGTGGGGTGGGGAGAAGACAGGAACCTGTCCCTGTGCCCATGGCCCTGAGAACAATCTCACACCATCGGCGTGGCTCTCGCAGGTTTGTGGGGTGAACCCCACACTCGCTGCGCACTGTGGGTCCCACAAGAAATGGGCCTGCTCATGACCAAGGTGAAAAGTCAGGCTTGTCTCTAATCAATTCATAAATTTCCTATCTTGTGCAGAATTACTTTCTGGACTCGGTGCCAAGAAACCAACATCCTGTCCCCAGCTCAGCAACAAACTGGCCGTGACACCACAAAGTCACTTCTCCCCCGAGACTCTGTTTTCCTATCTGTGAAATGTGACAGTTGATCTGAAGGCTGTAGAAAGGTCGAACATTAGACTGATGTGTGATCCCAGGGAAAATCTGATCAGGAGCCGTGTTGGACTGAGTTGCGGGCCAAGCTGTGTCGAGTGGACGTGGAGAGGCCCCCTCCCATGTGAGTGAGGCCGGCCGAGCTGAGTGGAGGAAGCCTCGGCTCCTCAGCCCAGAATGTCAGCCCTGCTCCAGCAGAACGCCTTCAGATGCTCAGATGCCCACCAGAACCTCCAGGTTCGAGAAGGCCTACAAGGTCACCCCACCGGGAATAGGACAGGCCTTGGCAGAACTTAATAACATTTATTTTTACATTGTGTTTCCTTTTACAGTTACCCTCTATTCGGGGCATCTGGTACTGGTGTCGATTTACCATTGTGTTATAAAGTGTCTTTCTAAAATTCATTGAAGGAAAAAAGTAAAGTTGATAATAATGCTGAAGATTGGACTAAACTTTTTGTTCAAAAATTTATCTTAAGCCCTGGTTGGTGTGGCTCAGTGGATTAAGCACAGGCCTGTGAACCAAAGGATCTCAGGTTCGATTCCCAGTCAGGCACACGCCTGGGTTGCGGGCCAGGTCCCCAGTAGCGGGTGCCCGAGAGGCAACCACACAATTGATGTTTTTCTCCCTCTCTTTCTCTTTCCTTTCCCCTCTCTCTAAAAATAAGTAAATAAATAAAATCTTTTAAAAATTTATCTTAAAAGGAAACATTGTAACACTATGGTAAATTAAAAAAAATAGTACTAAGTACCTAAAACAGAGGCAAAGGAAAATAAACAATGTTAATAAATGCCAGGCACCTACTGTTGCCTGTGGGAGGTTCTGGACTAGGTGACTCTGTTAAAACAAAATTAGCAAATAAGTGTTGAAGACGTAGCAGCACCCAACCAACTACTTTTTTTATTTAATTAGAAGGCTTAAAAGAGAATTGACAAGGAGGTGATGTCTTACCTTTCATTAGTTTCTTTTTACTCGTGTGCGGTGTCTCCTACACACAAGCATGCCTGGTGAACTCACTTTGTGCATTAAACCCTCTCAACACCTCACTCTTCTGGACTTTTTTCTCCAAGAAAAACAATGCCATTCCTCCTAGGCTCGGCTTCCAGGTCTAATCAAAACCACGGCTAGTACGTATTGATCGCTCACTGTACCAGGCACTGCGCTAAGTTCGTGGATCCTCCAACACTCCCAAGGAGTGGGGGATTTTGTTATAACCACTTCCTAGATGAGGACACTGAGGCTCAAGAAGGAGAGGTGTCCTCATCAGCTTGCGAGCGGCGATGCTGAAACTCAAGGCGGTGATGTGAAGCCAGACGTGCCCCTGGGCGGCCGCGCTTGCGGGGATGCCAGGCAGGGTGCTCTGGGCTCTGCCGCGTGCTCAAGCACACAGCGAACGTCGTGGTCACCACACTGAGTTCAGTCCGAGCCCCGCCTTGCAAACTGTGTGACCTTGGGCAAGTTACCTTGCCTCTCTGTGCCCCAGCTTCCTCCTCTCCAAAATGGAGATGATAATAAGAGCAAGGCCCTGGCTAGTGTAGCTCAGTGGCTTGAGCACCAGCCTGTGAACCAAAGGGTCTCTGGTTGATTCCCAGTCGGGGCACCTGCCTGGGTTGTGGACCAGGTCAGGTCTCCAGTAGGGGGCGCACGAGAGGCCACCACACATTGATATTTCTCTCCCTCTCTCCCTCCCTTCCAGTCTGCCTAAAATAAATAAATAAAATCTTTAAAAGAAGAGCCAGTTAGCTCCTATACATAAGCAGTGGCAAGCAGCGGTGTACCAAGGACTGGGTGAGCGAAGAAGCCCACCCCAGGTGCTGTCAGTGAAGGGGACCATTGTCTTTTGAAAATTCAGAAAGGATAATAACCCATATTTTATTAGTTGCTTTTCTCTTATCGCTGTATATAGGCAATTCTAAATAACACCAGTGATAAAATACTCTCCGCCTAAGAAATCTTTTATTGGTCTAAACCAGAGGTCAACGAACTTTTTCTGGAAAGAGCCAGATAGTAAATATTTTCAGCTGTGCAGGCCAGATGGCAACTACGCAGCACCCAGGCACAGCCTGAGGCCCACTGTGGGCAATCCGTGAATGAGTGTGCTGTGTGCCAGTAACCCCGAGACATGGGTGCTGACAGTCAAATCCTCTGTACTTGGCACGTCATGAAATATTATTCTCCTGTTGACTTTTTCCCAACCAGTTAAAAAACCATCCTCAGCTCCTACGAAAAGAGATATTGGGCTAGATTTGGCCGGAAAGCCATGGTTTGTCAACTCCTGGTCTAAACCAGTGATTGTCAACATTTTTCGTCTCATGGCACACATGAGCTAATTACTAAAATTCTGCAGCACACCAAAAAATATATATTTTTGTCGATCTGACCCAAAAAATAGGAATAATTTTGATTCATTCACACCAGACAGCTATTGTTGTGTTAGCTCTTGACATTTTTGAATTTGACAATCTAAGAGAAAAGAGGTCAGTGCCCCTGACTAAATAGTCAGGTATTGCATGTTCTAAAAATTCTTGCAGCACACCAGTTGAAGATCACTGGTCTCAACAATTGCTGTTGTTACTGTTGACGTTTAGCAAGCTTTAAACACTTTATGACTTACCCTTTAATAAACACTGCATTGCACAGGGACATGAACTTGTAGAACTCTGTGTCAGGCACTTGGACACATGCAGTGACTACGCACGTTCATTTTCAGAGTTAGCTCTTAACAATTCTAAATCTTTTGAGTTCTCTCTGGGCACAGGTCACATGTCCACCTTGCAGTGTCACACATTCTTGTGTTTAAGCAGTAGATTCCAAACAAGCAATGAGAGCCCAGTGATTTCAAGTGCAAAGAAATTGAGTTTGAGCAATTTCATATCCTTTATTCTCTCTGACCTCTTGAAGGTTCTATTTGTCTGGAAAATTTTAAACAGTGAGCCCAACTGCAAGTTATTTGTAATTGGTAAGCTCAAATCTTAGTTCAAATATGAAGTATCTTTGCTGGATTTGACCCATATCTTTTATTTACTTTTTAAAATTTTATTCAGTTATTGATTTTTGCAGAGAGAGAGAGGGAGGGGGAGAGAGAGAGAGATCGATTTGTTGTTCTACTTATTGATGCATTCACTGCTTGATTCCTGCATGTGTCCTGACCAGGGATTGAAACTGCAACCTTGGTGTGCACAGATGACACTCTAACCACATAAGCTACCTGGCCAGGGCAAGCCATACATTTTAAGTGCAAATGTCTTCTTTCTTTAACTGTTACTCTTATTTGCTTATTTACCTATTAAATTGTCATGTTATTATTCATCACTGTGACAGACCAGTATGTAAAGACAAGTTTTGCTTTAAAAAATTAATTAACGACCTGGCTGGTGTAGTTCAG
The DNA here is from genome assembly GCA_028533065.1 of Trachops cirrhosus. Classification (NCBI taxonomy): domain Eukaryota; kingdom Metazoa; phylum Chordata; class Mammalia; order Chiroptera; family Phyllostomidae; genus Trachops; species Trachops cirrhosus. The sequence goes on along the minus strand of CM052545.1, from coordinate 37,188,220 downwards.
TGGATTGAGCACGGCCTGTGAACCACAGGGTCGCCAGTTCAATTCCCAGTCAGGGCACATGCCTGGGTTGTAAGCCAGGTCCCCAGGGGAGCCACATGAGAAGCAACCACACATTGATGTTTCTTTCCCTCTCTTTCTCCCTCCCTTCCCCTCTCTCTAAAAAAAATATTTAAAAATAAAATAATTAATTAATGGAATTAAACAGTATTCATTCATTATTTTTTCCCTAATTAGACTGTGAGATCTATCTTGTGTATGTTACTGGCATGCTTATTTATATGACGTTCAATAAAAGAAAAATTTCACTCACTCCATTGCTTTTCTGGCAATAAGTATTATTTGTTGCTTTTCATTACTGAAACTTTGTGTCTCATAGAGGAATGGGTGTTAAGACAAGATCTACTCTGGGTGTTAAATGAGCCACATAGGCCACTGCATTGAAACATTTAATACCTGATACCTAGTAGGTGTCAAACAAACATTTATTATCATTGATGTTCCATTGACAAGCTATACCTGAGAGCAAAGAGCAGTTTTTGCATTTTTGATAGTTAAAAAATAAAGAAAAATTATTTGGTGACACAGGAAGTTTACATGAAATTCAAATTTCGGCCTCCAAAAATAAAACTTCACCGGCTCGCAGCCAGGCTCGTTTGTGGGCGTGTCATCTCCGGCTGTTTGGGCACTAGAAGCACAGAGCTGACTTGCTGTGGCAGAGATCGTGTTTAAACTGTTTCCTATATGGCCCTTTAAGAAAAAGTTTGCAGACACCTGCTCTAATTTGTTATCCCCTCTCTTCCAAACCTTCAACTCTGGAAGCATAGTAGGGGGCTTCCAGGTTCAAAGACTTAGGACCTTCCCCCTTGCTTTTTTAGCCAACCACCCCCTGCTGGACCTCTCCCCTTCCTACTCAGGGTCTGGGGTGCGATTGGTTTTCCAGTACCTGGCGCCCTCTCGTGGGCACCACAAGCAACTGCCTCCTCAACCTCCTTCCTTGAGGACCTCCCTGCAAGGTCTCCTGGAAAGCAGAAGTTAACTTGGTGTCTCCTTCTTGCCCTAATTCTGCCCCCTGTCCCCTGCCAAGTCCTCCAGGGCTTCCCCGTCCTGGGATCACAATCCCACCACACCCCCATATTTTACACGTTTGACCGGTTCTCAATGAATTAAATCACACTTGGTCAGTGTTAAGGATGTCAACATATCTGAATAGCAGTGTTACTTTTTGAAGTCCAATCTTCTATATACCTACGCCTCTTAATTTGTGCTTTCATCTGTAAATATGCCTTGCATTTGTATAGCATGCCATTCTTTGTCCCCCCACCCAGGGGTTTTAACCTGCATCATTTCATTTGATACCTGCAAGGACTGGCATTTCACAGTAAGGAAATAGGACAGAGAAGGTAAGTAATATTTATGTTTAGACTAACAGAATTTTCGGCCAAAACAGAAAAGACTCAAGTATAGTGGTGTGCTGGCTCTGGCTGATGAGACTCGGTGATATCATGTGGGTAGCTTGATGGCCACTGTGGGGGTATTTACACCACAGGAATTGGCAAATGCTATAAATTAGGGGTTTCCCATCTCAGGGGAACTTCTTGTTCCACATTAACCAGCCCACTCAGCAGACTCCAGCTTCCTTGATCCGATCTGATTCTGCTGCAGGTTCCAAACACCTCTCTTGCTTCTTCATAGCATCTTAAAAGGGATTTTCTCTTGTTAGAACAGTGTGGTCTATGACCATGGAGCTGGGGTCAAGTTTCAATCTAGCACTTGATAACTTCATGCTGCCTCTCCTGGTCTTTTTTTTTTTTTTCCTATAAAACAGAAACAATACACTCTGTGTGAATCAAATGAGGGAAGTGCAGCCACTGGGTTTGGGGATGTGAGCAGAATCTCAAAAATGTAGCAGCCAGAAAGGACAGTTCTCCTGGAGAACATACCCATGCCAGCTGTGCCAGGGACTTATTGGAAGATAAGTCACTGCCTTTCAGGGCCTTCATTCATTCATTCATTCATTCATTCATTCATTTCCTCCACCAAATACTATTTATTGAACGCTTAACATAATAAGCCTTTATCTATTTCTTCACAGATATTAGAATTGATGCTTGAACCTTCCTCCCTGCAAAAAAGTAGTGATTATTTATGTCCAGTGCTAACTCTCTAAGACATCAGATATGAGATATTAAATTTAAAATGAACTATCTCAGTTCCTACTGCAAATGCAGAAAGTTCTGCTGCTATATCCATCATCCTAGAATGATGGAAGTCCAACCTTGTTTTCAGAGTTGACTGCTGATGGTTGAAAATGACATGTCTACCCAACTGCCTTTTTGATGTCTCTACATGGGGGTCTTATGAGCATCTGACACCACGAGGCTGACTGAGCTCCTGCTCTTCCCCCAGACCTGCTCCTCCTGCTGCTGTTCCTGTTTTACTAAACACTCTGTCCTTTCAGGTGCTCAGGTCAAAACATTGAACAGTCCTTGAATTTTCTCCTGCTCTCCCACCCCACATCCAGCACCAGCAGTCTTACTGACTCTGGCTTGCTCCCTCTGCTCCAGCCACATGGGCCTCCACACTGTTCCTCCAACACACCAGGCACAGACCTGCCCCAGGGCCTTTGCACTGGTCATTTCCTCTGCCTCCAAACCCTTCCCCCAGCCCTGGCTGGGCAGCTCAGTTGGTTGGAGCATCATCCTGTACACCAAAAGATTATGAGTTCAATTCCTGTTCAGGGCACATACCTGGGTTGCAGGTTTGATTCCCCTGTAGGGGGGCATATAGGAGGCAACCAATCGATGTTTCTCTCCCACATTGATGTTTATGTTTCTCTTCCCCCCCACTTCCTGGCTCTCCAAAATCAATAAACATATCCTTGGGTGAGAATTAAATAAATAAATAAATAAATAATAAAATTTAAAAACATTCCCCCAGGTATCTATGGGGCACACTCCCAACTTTAAAAAAAAATTTCTTGATTATGCTATTTGCCCAAATGCCATCTTCTCAGTGAGACCCCCACGACATTCTGTTTATTGTTGTTGTTGTTCTATGACAGCTGTCCCAATTTTCCCCCATTGCTCTCCCCTGCCCCACCCACTCCCCGTTCCCACAGTCGATCCCCACCCTGTTGTCCATGTCCATGGGTCACTTATATTTGTTCTTTAACTAGGCCCTTCCCCTTCTTTCCTGACATTCTATTTAAAACTGCAACCTTTCCCCTATTTTCGCCTTCTGCTCTCCCCCTCTGTGCTTTATATTTCTCCGTGGCACTCACCAACATTGGAAATACGTTTATTTTACTGTATGTGCCCCGTTCCTCCCCAACCAGACTGGGAGCTCCACGCAGGCACCGTGTCTACCTCACCGTGTCTACCTCACTGTGTCTGCCTCACTGTGTAAAGAGGCCAATGCTTGGTGCACAGTAGGGGTTCAGTACAGATTTGTTGAGTGGCTGAAACTCCAGGCCCTGGCAGGGTAGCTAAGTTGCTTACAGCATCATCCCAATATGCCGAAGTTGTGGGTTGGATCCCCAGTCAGGACACAAAGAAGAATCAACCTGAATGAATAAATAAATGGGAAAACAAATAGATGTTTCTCTCTCTCTCTCCCCCTCTTCCTCTCTCTTTAAAATCAATCAATAAATTTTTTTTAAAAAGAAACTCAAGAGAAAGGATTTACCTTAGCTTGAGACTAGAGACCATGGACATATTTTTTCAATTAAATTATAATTAGCATACAATATTATATTAGGTTTAGGTGTACAACATAGTGATTCGATGTTTTTATATATTGTGAAATGATCGCGATTAGTCTAGCTACCGCCTCTCACCAAACAAAGTTATTACATTGTTGACCGCATTCACTGTGCTGAACATTACATCCCTGTGATTTATTCATTTTATGACTGCAAGTCCGTACCTCTCAGCCCCCTTCATTACTTTTGCTTGTCCTCCCCACCTTCCTCGCCCGGCAACCACCAGTTTGTTCTCTGTATCTATGAGTCTGATTGTTTTGTTTTGTTTGTTCATTTTTTTTAGGTTCCACATGTAAGTGAAATCATGTGGTCTTTGTCTTTCTCTGTCTGACTTACTTCACTTAGCCTAACACCCTCTGGGTCCGTCAATGGTGTTGCACTGGCAAGACTTCATTATTTTTTATGGCCGTATAATATTCCGTTGTGTGTATGAACCATGTCTTCTTTATCCTCTTGTCTGGTGATTGCTGCTTCCATGCCTTGGCTGTTGTAAATAATGCTGCAATGAACATAGGGGTGTGGATATCTTTTCAAATTAGTGTTTTCATTTCCTTTGGAATTGCTGGGACATAGGATATATGTACTTTTAAATTTTTTGAGGAACACTCATACTGTTCTCTATAGTGCCTGCACCAACTTACAATCCCACCAGCAGTGAGTGAAGGTTCCCTTTTCTCCGCATCCTTGCCAACACCTGTTATCTTTTATTTTATTGATAGCAGCCATTCTAACAGGTGAGGTGACACCTCACGGTGGTTTTGATCTGCACTGCTCCATGGGCATGTTTTCTACCCCAAACACCTTCCAGCATAAAGGGTACCCCAGGTCAGAGGTTGGCGACATACAGCGCACGGGCCAAATCCAGCTCACGCCTAGTTTTGTGCAGCCTGTGAGTGAAGAGTAAATTTTATATTTTTTAACTGGTTGAAAAAAAATTTAAGAATATTTTGACACTGAAAATGATACGAAATTCAACTTCCAGTGTCCACAAATACAGTTTTACTGGGACACAGCCACACCCGTTGGTCTATACAGCGTCTGTGGCTGCTTTTCTGCGACAAAGGCAGAGTAGTTAGTTGCAACAGAAACTGTCTGACTGACCATCACAGCCGAAAATATGTACTATCTGATCTTTTTCGGAGAAACTGTGCCAAGTTCTGCTCTAACGTCAAAGGAGAACATCATGCTGCCAAAGGGAAAGCTAAGAGCCAGAAGACTGAAATGAGTTT
>CM052545.1:37058529-37183131 GCA_028533065.1 Trachops cirrhosus | reverse complement strand
CCGTAAACTGAAGGTCATCTGGGCTACCGACCTTGAGACAGAAGTCTGCACACACCCTTCTGACTTTGCTAAGCCCAGGAGATTTTCGGTTGCCCCTGTTAAAAAAAAAATGTCATGTTCTTTCTAGAAACCTTGCGTTTGAACTTTGATTGGAGCAATTACAGCAGCACACTGAAGCCCCATTCTGACTTCATCCCTTTGGGACGCTCTTCATTGGCGCAACCACAAGTCGGTGGCAAAGCCAGTGCCCGTCCCATCCGTCCGTGGAGACAAAGGGCAGCTTCACGGTGGCTAGGGGCTGGGGGAGACGCCGGGGAGGGACTGCTCCCAAGGACGGCGTTTCTCTCAGGAATGATGGAAACGATCTGGAATTGCTGGTGATGGTTGCACAGCCCAGAAAACACACGGAAAACCACTGGATTCTGCACTTTTAAAAGGGCAGATTTTACATTACATGCATTATGTCTCGATAAAAATTAAATTTAACAAGACAACAAACGTGTTTATTACTAAATAGTAGTGCTATGACATAAATAAATGGGAAAGCAAAAAATAAATTTCACCTACTACCCTCCTTTCCCCTGGTCAAATTCCTTTCATTTCCCACTCTCCCTCCTGGTTCTTGTTCACTGGCACAGCCTGTTTTGCACAGCTACACAACAGATACCAACACGACCCATCCATTGGTCAGGGCATGGTACAAAATCATTTTTAAAAAAACCTCTAGGGGTGGAGAGTGGGGAAAATGGGTGGAGGGAGTCAAAAGGTACCAAATTTCAGTTATAAAATAAGTAAATCCTGGGATGGCTATAGGTAATAATACTGTACTGTGTATTTGAAAGTTGCTAAGAGAGTATTTATTTATTTTTATTTACTGATTTTAGAGAGAGAAAGGAAGGAAGGGAGATGCAGAAAGAGACAGAAACATCAATTTTGTTGTTCCACTTATTTATGCATTCTTTGGTTACTTCTTGTATGTGTACCCTGACCGGGGATTGAACTAGAAACCTTGGTGTACCGAGCTGATGCTCTAACCAACTGAGCTACCTGGCCAGGGCAAGTGAGTAATTCGTAAAAGCTCTCATCACAAGAAAAAAAATTGTAACTATGTGGGTGATGGATGTTTACTAGACGTATTGTGGTCGTCATTTCACAGAATATACAGAAAATAAATCATTATATTAAGTACCTAAAACGGATATAATGTTATATGTCAATTATATCTCAATTTTTAAAAACATTTTTTTAAAAAAGGAATTCCATGTGGCAACCTAGAGATGGGCCTCTGTGCTCTGGCACATTCTGCTCGTTCACGGGGCGCTATCTCCCACCCCGCACCCCTCCTCTGTCTGACTAGCTAAGCACCTGGACCTATGCTGACGCAGGGAAGGAGCGCAAAGCACTTTTGTTGAATTAAATAATTAGTGAATGCTCACATTACCTAGCACATGTCCCTGCCTGGCGGAGAGTGGACACTGAATAAATATTAGCTGAACGAATGCCTGCCGTGTTGGAGCAGAAATATCTCAATTCTCCAGTGTGTAAAGGCAGCGGTGTTTAAGAACCGGCTGTCGGGGAAGGGTGGTTTATATGTCTCTACAAATCAGTGTATCGTATGCATTAGATGACAAATATACAAATTACAAATGTCACTGATGTGAATGTATAACGTGCAATTTACAAGTAATAAGAAAATGGTCAGTACTCGACTGTGAATTCCATATAGCCACTTGAATCTCAAAATATGTTTTTGTTGATTTTTGCTAACTCACAGCTGGTTGCAGATAATAAAAGAAGGGTAGTTCTGACATGAACGTGGGCAATATTTTCATTTACATTATAAGTAACATGAGAGTGAAGACATAGGAGGATATGTTGCAATTTCACTTGTTCATCAACAACATGGACATCTTCTTTGATAAATCAGATAATAGTTTGTGAGTCCTGGAAATGATATTTTCTCATCTTTCTGTGCTATTCACAATCTAACAACTGTAGACACCACGACCCATTTTAGAGATTGAGCTACATTATTATTAATTTTTCTACATCGCTTTTCAAAGCCTAAACTGGGGGTGGTATGCGAGAGCCTCCACCTATTTGTGTAAATAAAGTTTTATTGGCGCAGGACATACCCATTCGGTTAGTGTTGTCTGGGGGTGCTTCCTCACTCCGACCACAGTGTTGGGTAGATGCAATAAAGGGCTACAAGTCAGAAAAATGTACTATCTGATCCCTCACCAAAAAAAAGGTTTTTTTGAGCCTTGATCTAGACCTTTTGGCGTCTCTGGGCCACAGTGGAAAAAGAGTTGTCCTGGGCCACACTTTAAAGACACTGTGACATGTAATCACAAAAAAAATCTCATAATGTTTTAAGTAAATTTACGATTTTGTGTTGGGCCGCATTCATAGCCATCCTGAGCCACATGCGGCCCATGGGCCACAGGTTGGACACCCCTGATAGACCATCAAAAGCACAGTAAGCCAAGCCCCTTTCGGAGCACCTGCCAGTTTCCACAGGGTGAATACCTCTACCGTGGACCATTTTAAGCTGCCAAGGTGGCATCAACGACACAAAGTTGAGAAGACATGCATTAAATAGTCATCATCGTACACTGTACACTGTTCCCACCAAACAGATACAACAAAATCAGCAACAATTGATGAAAGTAAAATAAAGTTAAAAGCATGCATAATGAAGAATTCAGTTGCATTTAGTACATTCGCAATGTTTTGTGACCACCAGCTCTGTGTGGTTTCGAACACTGTCATCGCCCCAAAAGGATACCCAGTACTTCTTAATTAATCGTTCCCCGTTCCCCTCCCCAGTCCCTGGCAGCCGCCGTCTATTTTCTGTCTCTTCTAGGAACCTCCTAGGGGAACCATACAATTGTCCTTTTGTGACTGTCTTGTTTCACTGAGCATAGTGTCATCCAGGCTCATCCATGTTGTAGCAGAGGTCAGAACTTCCTTCCTTATTAAAAGCTGAGTAACATTCCATCGTCTGGCCGAGCCACATCTTGTTTATCTGTTGATGGACACATGGATTGTTTCCACCTTTTGATTACTGTGAATTATGCTGCTGTGAACTTGAGTGTTAGTATCTGTCTGAGTCCTTGTTTTCAGTTCTCTTGAGTCTATACCGAGAAGTGAAATTGCTGGATCACGTGGTAGTTTGGTTTAATTTTTTGAGAAACTGCCATATCATCCTTGCTTTTCTTTTAACTTTTTATTTTGAAATAATTTTAAGCTCATATAAAAGTTGTAAAAAATAAATAGTACAGAGTGCCCTGACCAGTGTGGTTCAGTTGGTTGAGCATTGTTCTGCAAAGTGAAAGGTTACCGGTTCAGCTCCAGGTCAGGGCACAAGCTTGGATTGTGGGTTCCTCCCAGGTTGGGGTGCATATGAGAGGCAACTGATTGATGTTTCTCCCCTTCTCTTTTTCCCTCCCTACCCCTCTTTCTAAAAATAAATACAATATTATTTAAATGTACCAAAAATGTAAGAAAAAAGAATGTAATGCCTTGGGTGGGTGGCTCAGTTCATCGGAGCATCATCCCATACACCAATAGGTTGTGGGTTTAATTCCCAGTCAGGGCACATACCTAGGTTTCAGGTTCGATCCCTGATCAGGCACATAAAGGAGGCAACCGATCAATGTTTCTCACATCATGTTTCTCTCTCTCTCCCCCCATTCCTCTCTCTCTAAAATCAATAAACATATCCTCAAGTGAGATTGTTTTTATAAAAAAAGAATGTCATGTAAGTGGAATCAAGTTATCATGTAACTGTTTGAGACTGTCTTCTTTCATGCAGCATGGTGCCTTTGAGCTTTACCCAAGATGGTTGATATATACAGAGTTCATTCCTTTTTATTAACTAGTATTCCATCGTATGAAACTAGTGCACAATTTGTTTATTAATTCACCCACTGAAGAGCATTTGGGTTGTTTCCGGTGTGGGGCCTCTTACAAACAAAGCTCTATGAGCATTCATGTTCAGGTTTTTGTGTGAACCTATGAGTTCATTTCTGTTGGGTAAATAAATGCCCAGGAGTGGATTGCTGGGTCATATGGTGAGTGTGTGTTTCACTTTCTAAGAAATTGCCAAATCATTTTTTTGAAGGGGCTGTACCATTTTTGCCTCCCCACCAACAACTTAAGAGGGTCCCGGTTGCTCAGCATCCTTGCCAACACCTGATATTGTCAGCCTTTTTAAATTTTATTTTAAAATTTGCATTTCCCATCCCTGGCCACATAGCTCAGTTGGTAACAGCATCGTCCTGATATGCCAAAATTGAGGGTTTGATCTCCAGTCAGGGCACATGCAAGAAGCAATGAATGCATCAATAAGTGGAACGACAAATCGAGGTTTCTCTGTCTCTGTCTCTGTCTCTCCCTCCCCTCCCTGCCCTCCCTCCTTCCCTTTGTCTCTCTCCCTCTAAAAATCAATAAATAATAAAATCTGCATTACCCCAATGCCTCATGATGCTCAGCCATAGTCATTTTACACACATGGTGTCATAGTCTTCCATCACTTTGTGTCCCTGAGACTGTTTTACATTGTTGTCCTTTGTGAGTCTTCTGCTGCTTAATATTTCTTTATGAGACTACATTAAGACATATTGTTCCATTTTTTCTTCGATAGGTATTTGTGTAATTTCCAGATTTGTGCCATTAAAAACGGTGTGTGTGTGTCCTGGTTATACAAGATCAAGAGTTTCCTAGGTTACCCTGGCTGGTGTAGCTCAGTGGATTGAGTGCTGGCCTTCAAACCAAAGGGTTGCTAGTTTGATTCCCAGTCAGGGCACATGCCTGGGTTGCAGGCCAGGCCCCCAATGTGGGGTGCACGAGAGACAACCACTCATTGATGTTTCTCTCCCTCTGTTTCTCCCTCCCTTCCCGTCTCTCTAAAAATAAGTAAATAAAATTTAAAAAAGAGTTTCCTAGGTTATATGCCTAAGAGAAGAATTCCTGAGTCGTGGGATATTCCAGATAGTGCTAAATTGTTTCCCAAAGGGGTGGGGTCAGCCGTTCTTTCAGTTGATCCATTGCACAGCGGAGAGAGATAACGTTCCGTGTGCCTGTGCAGGTAGATTGCGTGCACACAAGTGATATTAATGCTAGATAGTGCTTAAACAAGATAAATGTCACCTTGGATTGACTCTATCAACAAAGCTATTAGAAGTTTATTCCCTGGGAGTGGAAGGAGTGATTTAGGAGCCACCCAAGTCTCTGGGATCAAGGAACAGATGTACTAAGTGTGGTGTGATTGGAAGCAATGATAAGTAGAGAGATATGTAACAGGCAGAAGTTACAGAGCAGAATGTGCTCACTAATAAAGATAGAGGAGGAGGTGGAGGGTGTGCATCTGTACTGTAACCTCAATAATAAAACCTCATGTGCTATAATAAGTTCTGAGAATCAGGTAATATAGCAGGAAATGCATCTTCCCAAGAGTAGGAACACCCATTTCATTTATTCAAGTAGCACCTACGCATGAAGCTTCAACTCCAGGAAGCTGGACAGGGAGAGAAAGAGACAAATCTAACATCTTCACGCCCTCAAAACATTCATAACTAGTAGGAAAGGCAAAATGGAAGAGCAGGGAGGTGGATCAAAATGCGGCAAGAGCCATCAACCAAAAGTAAGGAGGGCGCACTGGGAATGCCAAGGAGTAGGGAAGTAACAAGAAGTAGGAGAATTGTTAAGTAGGAATCAAGGAGAACTGAAAAGTCTGATTATTAGAAAAGACTTGATCTGGGGTAAAAAAAAAAAAAAAAAAAAAAGACTTGATCTCTTTAACCTTCAGAAGAAGGTTCTCTGGGAAGGGCAATCCCCAGTCATAAACTGTGGAATACCATATAGCAAGGGATAAGAACAAATTACTGATAGATGCAACCACTTGGATGAATCTCAAAAATACCGTGTGGACTTTAAAAAAAAAAAGGAGACACCAAAGAGTACTAGACCCTACAAACTGACCCTGTGGGGACAGAAATCAGAATCTGCACGTCTCTGGGGAGTGATGTGCTAGTTTGTCCTGGTTCACAGGTTCCAATTGTTAACAATCTTTCTAATTCCATGATAATCGGTTGTAGTGAAAATATTTATATCACAAAAATAGTGTAATGTTACAAATTACAGTTCATTCTCTCTCTCTCTCCCTCTCTCTCTCTCTTTCTCGAAAGTCCACTGTTAAACATTTACCAGCACACTGCAGCTAGGTGGGGCAAGGGGAAGTACTGAATAGGGCATTGAAGAAACTCTGGAGTGATGTAAACATTCTCCCCCTTGTTTCCAAGCTCAAGAAATTGAACACTCAAGAACTGTACATTTATTATATGTAGGCTATAGCTCAATAAAAAGAGTATATGTGCCCTGGCTGGATGGCTCAGTTGGTTGGAGCATCATCCTGTACACCTAAAGGTTGCGGGTTTGATTCTGCTCAGGGCACATACCTAGGGTGCAGGTTCCATCCCTGATCAGTGCGCACACAGGAGGCAATGAACTGGTGTTTCTCTCTCACATTGTTCTCTCTCTCTCTCAACATATCCTCAGGTGAAGATTTAAAAATAAATAAAATTTATATAAAAAAATAAAAAAGACTATATGCATTTATAGCCTACAATGAAATAGGCCAGAGAGACCAATTTGTACAACAGAAGGAAGGTGAAAATGCCCAGAGCTGGGAAAGGTCATGGCATTATCTGAAGCCAGCTGAGCCTTCTCCTGAATTTTGGGTGCATGGAAACAGTGAGAGGCAAAACTAAAAAGGCTTGGATTATAGAAGCAAAGGAATAGGCATGTCTGGGAGCAGTTTTAATTAGGGAAGAACTATGGTCACATCTTTGCATTTTTAGAGCATTGTCACATTTTGCAACTAAGTGTATGTATATTGTATATCTGTTTTTTAAACATTGTATATCTGGTGCCCAGCACAGCATCTAGCACATAAAGGACACTGCAAATTAACTGTTAAAAGAATAACTGAGGGGCATCTGGACAGGGAGTGAGCAGGGCTGAGCCAGGGAGACCAGGGGACCTGGGCTGGACCCTGGAAGAGAGTGTTGACTGAGTTTTTCCTTTTGTTTCTTCCCACGTGGTTCCCAAAGATACAACCCACCATAAAATGTACACTGATGCCAGAGATGTGACAAAAAGAAATGTGGTCAATTTTACATAAAGTCAACTTTTTCCCATTTAAATGACTGTCCTTTATTTTGTGCCATGAACTTCATTCTTTCAAAAAAATAGTGTTAAAATAACCTTTCTCATGAAATGGTGCAGCCACTGTGGAAAACAGTATAGTGGTTCCTTTAAAAATTAAACATAGAATTACCATACGATCCAGCAATTCCATTTCTAGAGAGATACCCAAATGAATTGAAAGCAGGGATTTGAACAGATATTTGTACACTCATGTTCATAGCATTACTCACAATAGCCAAAAGGTGGGAAAACTCAACAGGTCTACCTTTACAGTACAGGTTTACCAAAGGCTGAATAAATCAACAGAACGGGGTCCATCCATACAATGGAATACTATTCAGTCTTAAAAAAGGAAACTCTGACACCTGCTAGTACCCTGTGCTGGATGAACCTTGAAGACATTATGCTGAGTGAAATAAACCAGTCACAACAGGACAGATACTGGGTGATTCCAGTTTTATGAGGACCCTAAAAGAGGTAGATTCATAGAGACAGAAAGTAGATGGTGAGTGCCAGCGGCTGGGGGCAGTGTGTTTAATGGGGGCAGAGTTGCAGTTTGGGAAGATAGAAAAGGTCTGGAGGCTGATGATGGCGATGTTTGCACAACAATGTGAATGCACTTAATGCCACTGAACTGTACGTTTAAAAATGATTTGAAATGGCCCTGGCTGGTGTAGCTAGGTGGCCTGAGCACGGGCTGCAAACCAAAGGGTCTCCAGTTCAATTCCCAGTCAGGGCACATGCCTGGGCTGCAGGCCAGGTCCTTAGTACCGAGCGTGCAAGAGCCAACCACACATTGAGATTTGTCTCCCTCTCTTTCTCCTTCTCTTCCCCTATCTCTAAAAATAAATAAAAATCTTTTAAAACTTATTTAAAATGGTTAATTTTATGTTACGTTTTTTATCACAAAAAATGTTTTAAAAACACTTGCCACAAATGACTGGGATTAATTATGATTTGGTGGGCGTTGTGTGTATGTGCCCATAATTGGCCCAAAAAGACTTCGGTTGACTCTGGGTCTCCCACAGCTTGTGCACATTTTCGTGGCTCCTGTAGTCCTTACCCAGCACCCTCAAGGACGTGAGGGTCGGACCGCTTCCCTACTCACCTGCTTGAGCTCTTCACGCCCTACAGCTTCCTTTTCACCTTGCCTTCACCTGCGGTACCCCCCCCCCCCTCGCCCCTTCCAGCACCCCAGGCGCACGCGCACAGGGCGGTGGGAGTCTAGCGAGCGCGCACGCTCGCGGCACCGCCTCGGTAGGTCTCCTCCCCTTTCCCCTTCGGGAGGTGGCCTCGCGCCAGTACCGCTGAGCCCAGGCGGAGGACGGGGCGGGCCCTGCGCGGCTCTTGGCCTCGGCTCTCGCGAGAGGGCGGTCCGCGATCTCGTCGCTCTCCTTACCCACGGTCCGCCTCCCTGGCTCCGCTGCAGCGTCAGCCTCGGTCGGGCCTCGGCGCCGGCTGCGGCTCGTCGGCCTCAGCCCCAGCGCCCGTTGGTGCCCGTCGGCCCTCGTCAGCTACGCCTCGGGCCCTCGCTGCGTCGACACCGGCCTAGCCCGCGGCCTCAGCTCCGGGATCCTGTCGGCGCCGCCCGCTCCCGGCCCGCCCCCTATGGGCCCCGGCTAGAGGCGCCGCTGCCGCCGGCTCGCGGAGCCCCGATGCTGGCCCGGAGGAAGCCGGTGCTGCCGGCGCTCACCATCAACCCCGCCATCGCCGAGGGCCCGTCTCCCACCAGCGAGGGCGCCTCCGAGTGAGTGAGGCAGGGCGGGGTGCGGACGGGTGGGGGGGTGGATCCCCTTTGGCTGTGAGGTGGGGTGGAGAGGGTCCGCGAGAAGAGAGGATGGGGTGGGAGGGGTGGAGTCCTTGAGTGATGAAGTCGGTGGGGAGGGAGTCCTGGTAGTGAGGTCGAAGAGGGGTGAAGGCCCTAAATAGTGAAATTTTGGTAAGGGGGTCCCTGAGTAGTGAATGGGGGTGAAATGAGGTCCCTGCAGAAAAAAAGATGGGGTGTGGGGCCTCTGAGGAGTGAGAATGGAGTTGAGTGTCCCTGAATAGTGAATTCAGGGTAGTGGTTGGGAGGAGGGCTCCTGAGGAGAGAGGGTGGGTCGGGCAGTCCCTAGTAGGGAAATCAGAGGCCGGGGGTCCCTGGACGGTGAGGTGGAGGGAGGGGATCCTTGCATTCTCAGGGCAGGGCGAGTGAGGTCCCTGGGGGTGAGGAAGTCCATACTAGATGAAGGGAAAGGTTTGCCTGAGAGACGAGGATGTGGGAGGGATCCCTGAGGAGTGGGGTGGGGGAGCTCTTTGAAGGAATTTGGGGGGAAGGAAGCCTGAGAAGCTCCTGCTAGTTGGGTGCGGGAGAGAAGCCCCTGAAGCTGGGGAGAGTGGTGAGAAGGCCCAGAGGCCTGGGGAAGCAGGGAGTGAGGAGAATTTGGGGGATAGGGATGTAAGGAGAAATAGGAGGCACAGAGGAAAGAAGTGGGGGGCCTGCTGGGATCCCGGACAGCAGATAAGCAGAGATTCTGGATTGAATGGATCAGCAAAGCTTCCAGGGGCTGGAGAAGTGCAAGAGATTTGAGGGTCCGAGGCAGTTGAGGGAGACAGGAGGATCTGTGGGGAAAGGGGGGGAGAAAGGAGCATCCCAGGGTGGTGAGGTTACAGGACAACAGAATCTTATGTGTCAGGGAAAACGAGGTCATGCCAGGGTGACTGCTTGGCCCCAGAAATCCCTATAGCCTCCCCATTCCTGTTCTGCATGGTGGAGCAGAGCAGGACAGTCCCAGAGGCCCCTGGCCGGGGTCCCTTTGCTGTATTTGTGGTGTGACCACCATGAGAACCGGTTGTGATGGGCGAATGGTGTGTGTTTAGTGCCTCTCGGGGGACTTGGACCTCTGCAGCCTGGGTGCGGGTTAGGAGGTGAGCCTTGATGTGCGTATTGATGTCTTTCTCTGTCTCCAAGCACATAACTCAATGTGGGGACATGTTCCTTATGTTCAAAAGTCGGCTCTTCTTACAAGGTAGCTCTCTCTTCATATTCTCCTCTATCTGGTGTGTGATTTCCATCCCTTCAAGAATTTCCATAGTGGAAGAAGCCAGCCGTTGGGATTCCAGGGTTTTTTATAACCACAGTTGACTTGCCATTAAATTTAAAATGGATTCATCAGCTGACTCCAGAATGCATTTTAGATGTCATAGGGCAGTGCTGGAGACCTTCCAGTCTGGCCTCAAAAGTTGCCTTTCAAGCCTCCAGTGAAGGGAGCTGTGTCGCATCCATTCATTCTTCGCCTTCCCTCTTCCATCCATCAGTGTCCTTCTTATTCCTTTTTCATGGAGGTCTCAGTTCAGCAGGCATTCAGGAAAAACCTAGTAGGCCCTCATTCTTGGCCCAGGAGGACACCATGAGGAGCAGGGGCTGTGAGCACATGCTGTGCACTCAGGGAGGATACAGGTTTGATTCCAGACACTGCCACTTCCTTGCACTGTGAGCCTCGGGCTAGTTACTTAACCTCTCTGGGCCTATTCCCATATATGTGGGCTGGGTCTACAAGAGATCCATCTCCCAGGAGGATCTTGAGAATTAAACAAGATGGTGTGATGGTATTTACAAAGCTCTGGTACTTGCTCAGGAAACGACACCCACCCACTGACTCTCAGCCACCTCTGCAGTACCAGCTCAGGTGACATCGCCCAGTGGCAGGTCATCTCTTTCCTGGCCTGTGTGCCCCTTTGCTTGAACCTCTTTAAATCGTAGGCAAGTTACAGTCACTTCAGGATTGGAAAGTTCCTGAGAGAACACCCAGGCTCCCCCTTTAATCCCTTGCTCAGGTCCCCTGTATGAGATCTTCCCTGGGTGGGCAGTCAACCTTAGCTTAAACACCCTCAGGAATTGGTGACCGCGGGCTGTCCGAGGTGGCCCATTCTCCTGTAGAGACTTTTCTCAGAGCTGCACTCACTCTCTGGCACAGTAGCCACTGAAATGTGGCTCGTCCAAGTTCAGGGCAGCTGTAAGTATAACATACATCCTGGATTTCCGAGACCTAAATCACTTGTTTATATTTATTGCATATGGAAAATTATTATTATATTTTTGATGGGTTAAATCAAATGTATTAAAATAATTTCACTTGATAGATAGTTTTTTAACGTGGCTCTAAATGTTAAATTTCACACATAGCATACATTCTAGCTTTTGGACAGCACTGGGTTAGTTCTTGTGTTCATTGAGCGAAAGTCTACCTGCTTGTTTCAGGGAGCTGCTTTTTACTCCAGGATTTGGCTCAAACTCAAGGCACTAGTGAAAATAGCTGATTGTTGAAATTTCCTTTCAAAATTCCTTGAATCACTCAGTAAAGTGCAGTGCACATGTGGGTTTTTAAATAACCAGGCCCAGGAATGCGTGTGCGTAAATGCCTAATGTTTACAGCAGTGCTCAGAGTATAATAAGAGTGTGCTGGTGGAGTGTAATGGTCTGGAACTGTCTACACTGTTTAAATCAGGCCCCTCTTTTTCCCCTCCAGAGTCCATGTGCAATTCATGTAAATTACAGCTTCTATCTTCTGCCCATTGGTTCTTGCTTTTTGCTCTGAGACCACTGAAAATGAAGTTGCTCTTCCTGATGGGGGGCAAAGGGAGGAAAATTGGGACAACTGTAATAGCACAAACAATAAAATAGAATTTTTAAAAAATGAGTGTTCCCTCTTACTCTCATGAAGACAGGCATCCTGACCTGGGCCTTCACTCACCTGATGCCCATTCGTTTTTCCCCAGTTCCGTGTCTCCTTCCAGTGTGGTTGGGAGCCTTGCATCAGGAAGGAGGGCTCCTCAGTCTGATACCAGGGCCATTGAACCAGAGCTGGTCCTCCAGGATCTAAGGTCTCCTAACCTTTGCGAGCAGGGAAAGAGGTGGTATCCTCAGTTTTCGGGGAGTCAGCCTTCTCCTCTGGGCAGCTGTGTGCCTGCAGGTGGTCTTTCTTTTCAGCTAGATCATCAGCCCCTCAAACCCAAGAATCAAGTCTGATTCATCTCTGCATCCTTCTGGCTGCAAACCCAGGGAGGGCTTGGCACTCAGCAACCACATGGTAGCCTCAGCTCAGGTTGAGTCATTTCAGCAACTCGTACACTCTTCACTAACCCTTGTCCTTGGGGTCTCTGCAGAGCAAACTTGGTGGACCTCCAGAAGAAGCTAGAGGAGCTAGAGCTTGACGAGCAGCAGAAGAAGCGGCTAGAAGCCTTCCTCACCCAGAAGGCCAAGGTTGGGGAGCTCAAGGATGATGACTTCGAAAGGATCTCAGAGCTGGGAGCCGGGAATGGCGGGGTTGTCACCAAGGTCCAGCACAGACCTTCAGGCCTCATCATGGCAAGAAAGGTGAGAGGCAGCTAGTGGCATGGCAGGCATTCTGTCCCTATGCTCTGTGGGCGGTGTGTGGTGGGGGCGGATCCCCCTAGAAACGGGAGAACAGTTTGAAAGGTGCCAGCCTCTGCCTTCTGACTGGCTCCTGGGCTCAGAAGCCCTCCCATCAGCGGTGGGTTCTTGTTCCTGAAAATGAGCTTGGCTTCTAGTTAGAATGTGGCAATGCTGGCTTGCCTCAAGCAGCTCTTCCCTCCTATCACTGACTTCTGCCTTTGCGGACGGCTTAAATTCACATTCCCAGAAAGTGGAGTTTTTGGAAAGAAGGGAGGAGATTCAAGTCCCCTTAGAGCTGACATCACCCTGAATTCACAACCAGGAGAAAGGACTGCAGGCCCAGGACAGGGCCTTCACTGCGATGGTCCCTGGGCAGTGGGGTAACTAAACCACCTGTACGAGTCAGAGCTCTGCAGATAAGCAGAACCACAAGGGTGTGGAGGTGGGGCGGGAGGGGCATTTTAAGGGACTAGCTTGTTCGATCATGGCAAGTGTGAAATGTGCAGGGCAGGCCAGCAGGCTGGAGACCCAGGGAGGAGCTGTTGTTGCAGCTCAAGTCTGAAGGCCACCTGGAGGCAGAATGACCTCTGTCTTTTCTCTCGGACCTTTAACTGATTGGATGAGGCTGTCTACTTATAGGAGGGTCACCTGTTTTTCTTGGATTCTTAGGATTTCCATGTTAAATTACATCTAAAAAATACCTTCACAGTGACATCTAGACTTGTGTTTGACCAGACAGCTGGATACTGGGGACACATTAAGTTAACCATCACCCTACTCTTTAGTACAAACCTTGGCTCTGAGAAGTCCCGAGCCTCCCTCATCTGGGTGCCCAATGCAGTGTCCCACTAAACATGCGGGAATAACCCCTGGGAGATGTAGGGAGTGAGAAGAGGAAGGTGTGACCTTCTGGGGACACAGGCTCCTAAACACATAACTGAGGGAACTTCATGTTGATAAATTGTTCATACAGTCATGTTCTTTTAGACTTAGAAAGCCGCCTCTTCCTGGAAGCCCACTGTCCCGTCATTTCCCAATGTATTCTCAGAAATCTGACCACCCCAGACCCAGTGGATCAGCGTTGGTTCCACCTTTCCTGGGAATGATGTGCTTGGTCTCCATAGGGATTTAACTCTATAACTATTTCTCCTGCCTCTAGAGCACTGCCCTCCCTCCTGAAACCTATTTCTGTCCCCTTAGTGCAGGCAGCCCTTTCAAAACCAGAGCTGCCCCAGAAGTCTCTGGTCTGCCATTGCCTGAAGCACCAGGAATAAAAGGCAGATGTGAGGTTCTGACTGTGATGGGGAGGGGGGACTTGAGAAGAATGCCGCTCAGAGTTTATATTAGGGACCCAGGGGTTCTCTTGGCCCAGCTGAGGTGTTTCAGGCATTCCGATGTGCCTTGTATAAACGTGAGCCCAGGAGTCTGTCTAGAGCTTTATGACAGCCTGCAAAGTAAGACTTAGGAGTTTAAAATGGGGACAGACGAGTTCTGCAGGTGAGGGAGCAGTGCTGTCCCAATGCCAGCTCCTGGTATGGCCCTTCAGTCGCGGAAGATGTCGCTGTTGGGGGGAGCTGGGTGAAGCGCACATGAGACTCTGCTGTTTTTGCAACTTTCCTGTGCTGCTTTAATTCTTTCAAAATAAACTTTTTTTAAGGGTCCAAAAAAGGAGGGTCAGGACCTCAGGTTTTGTTTCCTGTAGACCTTAACCCCCTCCTCCCTGCACGGTCAGAGCAGCGTGGGCGGTTGGAGGCGTTTGGCAAATACATTGAACAAGAAGGCTGTCTCGGCGACTGGTGGTCCCGGGCTGTGACTCCCTGTGGCCCACAAGCCCTGGACTGGTCTCTGGGGGTCAGAGGCTCCTTTTAATACATCTGGAGTGCTAGTCCACTTGGGACTGATGCCTTTATCAGCTGAGGGCACGTGGCAAAACTGATGAGACAAAATGGTTTTTTAGAAACAGTGACCTCAGTCTTTTCTCTGCTACCCTGGTTGGAATTACGAATTTCCCAGGAAGACTGGGATGAATTCCACGAATTCTGAGTGTGTAGGATTATCAGATCTCCAAAGGTGGCCTGCCCGCAGGTGTGAGGGTGAAGGCTGGGTGGAACTCCTGGACGCCCATATGACTCCTGCTTTGTGGGCCAGCATCCCTCTAGTCTCTGTGATTGGCAAAGGATCATCCTAACCAGTAGGGCGGGCTGGGGAAGCAGCAAGACCAGTTTGGTAAGGCCCTAAGAAAACTGGCCTATTTCTACAGTCAGGCTTGTTCATGAATGTTTTCTGTACTCAGCACGGCTCTCCTACTCGTGCGTCCTTCCGAGGGCCCTAGGAACAAAACCTCTGCATGATGACTTTGGCCAGGGGAGATCTTCAGAGTTTCACGTGTTTGTTACATGTGCATTGCTCCCTTGACCACCCCGCCCTCTACTTAGAGCAGAGGAATGTTCGCTTGCTTCTATAATGAAGGTCATGTGACACCCCCCCCCCCCGCCACATAATAATACTAGCTACCATCTTTCAAGTGACTGCCCTGTGTCAAAGCCAGCTCTAGAACCTTGACATGTGTTCTCATGTAAATGGAGCAACCAAATAAATAAATAAGTGGAACAACCTCTTCATTTTACAGGGGAGAAAACTGAGGTTGGGTTGGGTGTTGTCTGAATTGGGTTTGAACCTTTCTGGCTGACCCTGACCCTGTGGAAGCTGTCAGGGCTTTGCCTCCAGAATCATTGTCTCTCTTGGCCTAGTTTATTCCCCCCACCCCTGTTCCTAGCTCAGATCCCCTATCCTGCTGTAGAAACTGCCTTAAACTCCTAGACAGGCTTGGTGTTTGGTTTGAACTCCCAGCACCATTCCGATTTAACCAGCAGCTGGGGCTCACTTGGCCCTGGAATGGTGCAGTGAAAGAGCATAGGCTTGGCCATCGGTGAACTCAGACCCAATCCTGACCTCACCGCTGACCAGTTGTGTGTCCCTGGGAACGAAATTCAGTGTCTCAGAACCTGAACTTGCTCATCAGTGCAGAGAGGTCAGTTACCACCCCCACTCCTCGCCCCCGGAGTTATCATCAGGGCAGATTGTAAGCACACGTGCTCAGAAACATGCCCCTGTCTTCCCATTCCTACTCTTTGTCCACTCCCAGGGGTGGCTTCTGTTCCATCCAGAAGCTTTGCTTTACAAGCTCTACATATGATGGACCCAGTGAAATAGATCACGTAGCAATAGCCCCTACGTTCCCTCTTTACTACATCTTTCCCAAAAGTGTCTCACTTCCTGGGGTCTTGTTTCACATTCACCCAGCTCCAGGCTTCCAGGACCTCTGGGATCCCATCCAGTGCTGTCCAGTTTCGTCCACCCCTTCCTCTTCTCCTTTAAAAGACTGGTAGATTCTCGCTCCCCTGCTACTGATTCATCTCTGGCTCCTTTCAAGTTCTTGGTCAAGAACAGCTGCTGAGCCCCTAAAATGCAGTTTTGTTTGAATCAAGGCATTCTATATGTGTGCCAAAAAAACCCACAACTCATTAATATTTTTATGTTGATTGCATGTCATTATTTTTTTGATATGTTGCATTGAGTTAAAAGACATGAAAACTTCATTTCACTTGTTTCTTTTTACTTTATTAATACAGCAACTAAAGGACTTTTAAATTACATAATGTGTGGTTCATGGTGTATTTCTTTCGGACAGCATGGGTCTCCATCACCCTGCATTGCCCGTCCATCAGCCTCCCACCTTCCACACAAATGTCAGAGCTTCATTTTCAGATCCAGCATCTTATCTTTTCAAAGCACGTGTGTGTACGCATGTCGGGCATCTCGCAGGTGCGGTCCCACTGAAGGAGAGAGCCTGCTGGAATTCGGGTGTAATTGCTGCCCTGGGGGTGACTGTGGGGGGCGTGTGGTGTCCCAGGGAGCATATCCAGGGCTGGGCTCTGCGGGCTGGGTTGGGTGGAGAAGCAAATGCCTGAGGGGGCCTGAGGGCTGGAGGGCCCCAGTCAAAGAGGCACTGCCTGGGCATGGCCGGGTCACCAGGCACCCTGCTTCTAGGACCTGCCATAGTTCTCAAGGTTGCAAGGGTCATTGGCATGGGTCTGTGAGCAGGTGGAGCTCCCCACACATACCCTGTGCTGCCCCCGCCCCTGAACTCAGTACACACCCTTTGTGCCCTCAAACAGCCAACTCTTTGTCCCTCTTTCTGGAGTGCTGGCCCCTGTGTCACCTGAGTCCTGGGTCACCTCTCCATGATTCCTCCATTGGGGCACCTCCACCGTAACTGGGCTTGTGTCACCTGCCTCTCCTACCTCCTGCTGGCATGTCTCTGAACAGGGTCATCGCTGCCATCTTTCTCCTCATCACTGACCCTTGTAACCAACTCTATGTAAATGTTGCGCTGATGGCAGTCACTTTCAGATGCCTGTGATGGGCTCTGCCTCTCTGACAAAAGGGTATAAATCACCCTTTTTCTCATCACAATGGCCAATACATCAAGGATTCTAAGTAGCCAGGACCTGGACCCACAGCTTCCACTCCGTTTTGCGGGGCAGTGGATCTTGGCTTGCTTAGGGTTTGCAGTTAAGTTCTGTTCTTGGCATTGTCTGCTGCCTTTTCTGAGTGTCTCCAGACGGTCCTTTGATTTTTCACCTTTTGAGATGTAATGAATATGGTGACAATCCTGGCTATGGGCTTGAACTCAAGTGGAAGAGAGCTAGGATCCTCGGGAGGTGACCAGAGGCTCTCTCTGCCTTTGTCTCTAGCCTGGAGGTGTGAAGGGCTCCAGGGAAATCCACCCTTGAATGAGGGGCTGAGCAGAGGTGAAGTAGTCCCTTGCCATTCCATTCCCTGGGCTGGGTCTTCGGAAAGGCTAGCCCTGCAAAAGATTTTGTGGGAAGAAAGCTCCTCTGAACAGAGCTTCCTCTCTAACCAGCTGAAAAATGTTTGCTTTGTTGATTTTTTTTTTTTTTTAAGATTTATTTATTTTTAGAGAGAGAGGAAGGGAGGAAGAAAGAGAGGGAGAAAAACATCAATGTGTGGTTGCCTTTCCCATGTCCCCTACTGGAGACACCTGGCCCGCAACCCAGGCCTGTGCCCTGACTGGGAATCAAACTGGCGACCCTTTGGTTGGCAGCCTGTGCTCAGTCCACTGAGCTACACCAGTCAGGGCTGTTTGTTGGGGTTTTTTTTAACAGCTTTATTGAGATGTAATTCACTTACCAGAATATTTACCCTTCTAGAGTATGTAATTCAGTGTTTTTAGTATATTCACAGCATTGTGCATCCATCACCAGGACCAATTTTAGAACATTTTCATCACCACCAAAGAAGCCCCAGCCCCTGGCAACCATAAATCCACTTCTTGTCCCTGGATCTGCCTGTTCTGGACAATTCACAGAAGTGGAATCACACACTCTGTGGTCTTCCGTGTCTGGCGTCTCTCACTGAGCATGTGTTTAAGGTCCATCCACCTTGTAGCGAGTGTCAGTGCTTCTCCTTTTCATGGTTGAGTGATAGTCCATTGTGTAGATGGACCACATTTCGTTTGTTCATTCACCACTTGTATTCATTCATCACTTGTATTGCTTCCGTATATTAGCGATTACAAATCGCTGCTATGAACACACGTACAAGTGTGTTCATGGATGTGTGCTGTCAGTTCTCCTAGGTAGACAGATAACCTATAAGTGGATTTCTGATTGATCTTCAATGCTGTTATGAGCACCTCAAAGGCAGAGAGCTGAAGTGCCCCCTCTCCCTCCCTAGTGCCCCTCAGCAGCCTGCTCCTGAACCTGCTCCCCATTTCCTTGCAGCTGATTCACCTGGAGATCAAGCCAGCCATCCGGAACCAGATCATCCGTGAGCTGCAGGTGCTGCACGAGTGTAACTCCCCGTACATCGTGGGCTTCTATGGGGCCTTCTACAGTGATGGGGAGATTAGCATCTGCATGGAGCACATGGTGAGTGCAACAGAGCACCCTGCACCCAGGGCCCAGCCGCTCGCTGTCCCCAGAGCCACCTGGGCTTACGTGACAGGATAAAGGATTCACGGAGAATGAGAAGGTGGCCTGTGAAAGGAGGTCCCCTGCCTGTGTTTGTCAGGGTCCTGTCCTCAGAGACCACAGCGTACCTTTTTCATTACCTTTTTCCGAGGTAATCCTCCTGGAGCTAGTCAGTGGCACATTAACATATATGCATAGATTCCTTTGTTTTTAAACATCAGACGCCCTCCTCCCAACTTTCCTCCTTCACTGGGTACAAGGTGCAAATCCTTTCCTGTCGGCATATAGAGAGCCGGCCTGTTCTTTTTTGCCACTGTCCAGTGTTCTGGCACCCACGTGTTCCTGTAAGGGAATTTATTAAACTCTTCTATTTGTAAACACTGAAGTCCCTGCCCCGTTTAGAATGATGATGCCTCGTGATCTTGCACAGAAGCAAACATGCCTGAGGGATGAAGTGGTACCAGTGGAACAGGGCCCAAGGATGCGTGTGATTGAAATTTTGATGAACGTCTCCAAAGTGCCTCCTAAAGAGAGTATGTGTACAACTGTTTGGGAGCTGGGGCTATTTTGTTTTGTGTTTAGAGAAGGGGGAGAGACACAGAGACAGACATTGATTTGTCGTTCCACTTACTTATGCATTCCTTGGTTGCTTCTTGTATGTGACCTGCCTAGCCATCAAACCCATGACCGTGGTATATCAGGACAACACTCTAACCAACTGAGATACCCAGCCAGGGCCAAGAAGCTGTTTTAAAGATAAAGCCTGGGTCTGCACCTAGCTCAGATCTGTGGAATTAGAAGCTCTGGGGTGGAGTGTAGGCACCCATCTTTTTTTCAAACCACCAGAGTGAAGTCAGCTGCATCCCCTGGTTAAGAAACTCTGGTCTTGAAGCTCAGAAATGGGTGGGATTGGGTGTAACAAAAGCAGAAGTGGTCAGGGCTGAAGGTCTTGAGGGGAAATGCCTCCGACCCTCTCCAGAGCCCAGTTGATCGGGTACCAGACTGCCTGCTCCCTGGCTGGATGACGGGCTCCAGCCTGGCAGAGCCCTTGCAAAACCAGGATGCAGCATGTCTTTAGGGACCACAGCTTCAGTGACAGCTTCGGTTATGTCTTGCAAACGTGCTACCCGTGACGGTTTTGTAATGAAGGCAGGAAACAAATTTGAGCAAGTGCCTGCACAAATGCATCATGAGCGGGCTTCATGGGGTAACGGCTAACAGCTGGGAGGGAGTACCCGCTAGAAGGCACTGCCCACCCTCCTGCTTTGCCCCTACCCTGCCTGAGATCCCCACCAGGCCTGCAGGAGCCCCGTTCCTCACCTGGGAGAGGGAGATCCTATCTGCCTGCTTGCAGGGCAAAGTCACTGTGTAGACAAGAATCAAGTAGGGGAAAGGACAGAAGTCACTCTGTGGTCTGAGGGGATCCTCTGTACTGCAACCTCTTCCCCTTCCTCCCCTCCCTGCTCTCCCTTCTCCCCCTACTCTTCTCCCTCCTTTTTCCCTCCTCTCCTGTGCTCTTGGCCACCCCTACCTATTCTCCCTGAACATCATGAGAATTTGAGCCCTAGCTGGTGTGGTTCAGTGGACTGAACACCAGCCTGTTGCTGATTCAGTTCCCAGTCTGGGCACGTGCCTAGGTTGCAGGCTAGGTCTCTGGTTGTGGGCCTTGTGAGAGGCAACCTATATCTCTCACACACTGATGTTTCTCTCCCTCTCTTTCTCCCTTCCCCTCTCTCTAAAAGTAAACAAATAAACTCTTTTAAAAAAAAGAGAGAAATAATTTGAAGGCCCTTCTTTCCCTTGCATAAAAGGGGGAGTGGCACAGTCTGGCACCCCTCTGCTCCCCTTCTGTTCTTGGCGAATGTAAAACATCAGTTTCCAGTACTTGGTGTCTGCACCCCAGCAGCACGCAGTCCGAGCCACCAGGAGGCAGAGGGCGACTACTAGCCATTCTCTTTATTTATTGTGCTCATCCTTTAAAACTTCCTAGTTGGATTTTTTGGTTCACTTTTGTACTGAAAATACCAGGACAGAACAACTGTATAATGCCTCAATGAAAAGACAAGCTAAGTCGAGGCCTGCACTCTCCCCTGCTTTCTCCTGATTGGAGTTATGCTCCACGGAACTCGGAGGCCACTGGTTTTCAGGGTTGAGATGAGCTTAAAGAGGGGTCTTGGTGAGGGGGACAGGAAAAGAGCAAATGACTCCAGATCAACGAAGGGCCTTTGCTGTCACCACTCCTTGTAGTATTTTCACATGGAATAAACCCCTCCAGAATTGATCTGTGTGTGCGTAGGTTTTCCCTGTTGGTGGGACATTTCTTCTTCTTGTGTTTCTGTGCCACATTGTGGGGCACCCCGCATGGCTGTGGAGATAGCGCCCTGGGATCAGGCCTGAGCCCCACTGCCCACCTCTCAGCTCGTGTCTCTGGATGGGATTCTCACCTCTTCTTGCCCATCAAGCTGAAGGTGGAGGTAGTGCCTTCCCCTGGTCCCGGTCACACTGGATGTTGAGTAAATATCACCATCGTCACTGGGGTCATTTTTCCACATTTCTCTGTCACTTTCATTTCTCTTTTTTCACCATGGTGACATCCCACCTGATCAGTATCCCACGCTGCAGAACCATTCCCAAGTGAAGGGCAAGGCTCCATGTCTACACAGGGCCGTATGGGAGTTGGCTCTTATTTATCCTCGGGGAGGCTCCAGTTGCAGCTTTTGAGAAAAGATCCCTCATTGATAATAAAGCCCAGATTCAGCAGAGAACGTCATGCCTCATCTAGCCAGAATGCATTGGCCTTTAGGGCTTGCGGACAGCAGGGCTAGCAGTTTCCGGGGTGGCCTGAGACTGTTACGGGGGAAACTCAGGCATGGACCCAGGGGACAGCAGGTATCTCAGGGCAGAGTAGCTGGAGAGCTGCTTACTGACCACTGAGGGGCTGTAGTCAAACCCACTGAAGAATGTGCCCCCACTTCCTGTAATAATGAAAAATCAAACCCATCGTCAGTAAGGGACAGAGAAGGAATGCCACTGGGCGGCTCTGCAGTAGAAACAGAGTCAGCCCGTGTGAACCTAATTAGAAATCCCCAACGGGGAAAAGATGCATGATATGAAGTCACTTACGTATGTATTTAAAACTCTCTATTTCTCTGTGCATATGGATGTGTATGCAAATGTGCAGAAGGATCTGGAATGCTGTAAGTCACACTTTGGGGGAGGCGAGTGGAATCACTGAGGGGTCAGAGTGTTACTTAGTTACACTTAAACTTTTATAAAAATACATGTTCATGTACTACCTGCTTGATAAAAGTAAGATTTTAAGAACGTTTAAAACACATGCATACAAAATGAAACTGTATGGTCACGCATAAAGATAGATTTGGGGTCAAAAAGACCTAGTTGTGACATCTCCTGCACCACATCCTGTGCATGTGACTTGAGTGAATGAGTTACCTTCTTAGCTGTAGACCAGGGGGCCTGGGGACATTGTCACAACTAAGGAGATGCTGGTGGAGGTCAGCGATGCTGCTTGACACCCCACAGAATCCAGGACAACCCCTACAGATAATGGCCCAGCCCCAGGGTTCCCGGTGCCAAGGGGGACACCCTGTAGAATGAGCAGTAGTGTCCTTCACGGAGATGCTTTGCGTTAACTCCTGAGACCCCGGCCTGGCCCCTGGCCTACCGTAGCCTCCCTGGAGAGGCCCTCCCTGCAAGTCATTCAGTGAGCGTCACGCACCTCATGAAAATTCGGAATGAAAGGACCTGTGTTAAGAACAGGGATTACAGTTAAAAAATTTTTTTTAATTCTTTTAAGGTTGATTGATAAAACAAGAAATGAGAAGAATAGAAGGAATTTCCATCTCGCCCTGCAGGTAGAGCGGAGCGGGCCGGGCACCCTGGTCAGAGGAGGCTCACCTTCCTGGGTCCCTCCTCAGCCACACCCACCCTCTACAAATTTGGGTCCCTTGTTGACAGAGTCACACACATTCTTGAGGCTTCAAGGTGCATTGGGTTTTCTGGATCTCTCCACACAAGCACAGCTGGAGTGCCAGAGAGGAGAGACCTGGGCATCTCAGAGGCTTCTCCCCGCCCCCAAGGGAAGCAGAAGGTATCCCAAAGAAGTGGCACCTGTGGGGCTCCTAGAGCAGCACAGTAGAGGGGATGCAGGCTCTGGGGCCACCTGTCCGCCAGTTCAAATTCTGGCCTCGCTTAAACCCTGAGCCTAGGCTCCACTTTCCTCTCTGGAGTGCAGAGAAGAACCCGGCAGGCTCTGGCCTGTGGTTGGAATTTGGCCATGTCCACCTAAAGTCCTAGGGGGCCTGGCAGGCGGATCCTCAGAGCCCCACCTCTGAAGAAGCATCCAGCCAGCGCCAGCAACACCCTGAGTTTTGGTCTCCAGATTTGTTGCCAGGCAGCCTTGCACAAGACTGTTATTTCTGTTATTTCCTCATTGTTAGGTGGATTAGGGGCTACGCCCAGGGTGGGGTGGGGAGGATCAACTGGGATGACCTGTGTCAGGTCCTTTACAGGACAATCCCCTGCATGATGGTGGCAAGCACAAGTCAAGACCTAAGGAAAGGGGCAGAGCTGTCTGTCATCCCCAGGTGTCCTCTATGCCCCTGGGACAGCAGGTCCCTTGCTAACTAGGTGGGGGGTGTGGCATGGGAAAGGCCAGTCTGCTTGGCTGCCTTTCTCCTATGGTGGGCGCTTGTGGGCATCACCTTTGCTTTCAGTCCCTGTCCCACTTGGGGCTGTGACAAGAACCCAGGCCCAGAAGTAGATAGGTCTATCTCATACGCCCTTGAGGTGGTTTCAGTTGCAAGCCTGGTGGCTGGGCCTGCTGCTGTCGTGGCAACCTCAGGATGGCTGAGTCACGAGGAGCACGCAGGTACTCTTTCCGCTTCTGCACTAGATGTGCCATGCTGAGGCCAAGGGTTGCCTTTAGCTGTGGTCTGGCCCCTGTTTCCCGTGGAGAAAGTCAGGCATCAGCTCTCCGGGAACCAGGGAAATGCTGCGTCTTTATACCTGTCACTTGAGCATCCCTCTGGGATTCATCTCTGCAGCAGTCCCACCCGGCCGCCTGCTCAAAGCACTTGCTTTCTCTCTCCTGTGCTGCCCCCAGGACGGTGGCTCTCTGGACCAGGTATTGAAAGAAGCCAAGAGAATTCCAGAAGAGATCCTGGGGAAGGTCAGCATTGCGGTGAGTGTGCAGGCACCACTCCCCTGGCCAGCGCAGCACCAGGAGCGGGCATGCGCTCCTAGCCCCATGCTAGGCTGCTTTATTCTTGTTCCTGCCCTCTCCTCGAGGCTGTTGGCATGTGTTACCTCACCTCCTGCAAAGAGGGAGAGTGCTGACGCCAGTCTCCACCAGCTGTGGTACTAAACAGGGGCATCCCTTTGCCCATAAAACAGGAGCAATGCTTTCCTGTCCCATATAGGTGCCAGGACCCTGGTGGTGTGGTCCCAGGCACACAGCATCCCCCAGAGCAATATCATGAGTGTTTCCTCTCTGACTTGGTGACAGAGCCACCACACCCTTTACCCTGTCAGTCTGGGGAAGGTCCTCAGCACAGCCTTGGCACCAAAGCACTTGACAGATGACGTGTATTGGGTGGGTCCAACTAGTGGGGCAGGGCGGCTGGCCGGACACTCACAGCCTAACTAACAGTGTGTCAGGCCTTGTCTCAGCTTCCATGGGCCTCAGCCTTCCCCGGAGACGGAAGGGATGGCAGTGGCTGCCTTGTGGGTGGATGGGTAGGTGGGTGGTCATGTGAGAATCATTGAGGTCAGCATCTGTACCCACTAGTGCGGGTGGCACTGCCATCACTTTGCCTCTTCTCTTGCTTGTCCCTGTCTGAAAACGGGTTCCCTCAGCTGGTCCCACACTCTGTAGCCACTCAGATCTGGCGGCCCATAGGCCTGTCCAAGGAGGCTTCCCCTCCTTGGTGCTTGCCCTGCTGACCTTCTACCCTGTGGCTCCCTGGCAGGTTCTCCGGGGCCTGGCGTATCTCCGGGAAAAGCACCAAATCATGCACCGAGGTAAGATGCACAGGAGCCCCTCCCGGGCCACTGGAGCCAGTGGGTGGGCCTGAGCCGTGCCTCACCTGCTGGCTCTGCTCTCAGATGTGAAACCATCTAACATCCTCGTCAACTCCCGAGGGGAGATCAAGCTGTGTGATTTTGGGGTGAGCGGGCAGCTCATCGACTCCATGGCTAACTCCTTCGTGGGAACTCGATCCTACATGTCTGTAAGTCCTCCGAGAGGCATTTTAACATTGCCCGCCATGTCTTTCTCCCTCTCCCATTGACTCTTCCCCATGTTCCAGAAGTTTTTCCAAACGCCTGCATGTCCTCATGATATACTTCTTTCTTTGCTGGATTTCTTCTCTCCAAAATTCTAATTTCCACCATGTTCTCACTCAGGTTTGTCTCTGGGAATGCCTGCCTGGCTCCTTCCCACTGGTAATAGAAATCCAGTCAAGGAGCGTAGTCAGTTAATTTCTGAGCCGAGAAACTAGCCCTCAGGTATTTTAGGACACATCTGGGTCCTAAATAATTGGAGCAAATTCTGAGGATTTATTCTTGGAATTTTTGAAAAAAAGACTCTAGCCTTGGAATTTCTGTCTTTCTTGGGCCAGTCACCTTTTCCAAAAGTACCAAGGGTTTGTGTGGGGTTTAAAGGACTGCTTCCAGTCCTCGATGGAAGCTTCTGTCTCCCAAGGTGGGTGGAGGGGGGAAACAGAATCGCTCTGGTCTCCAGAGGGGTGGCAGGGGTCAGGATGGGGCTGTGAGGGAGCCGTAGAGAGACACTCAGATGCCACCCCCGGCCCAGTGAGCTGCCGCAGGTTGCAGTGTTTACCTGTCTCCCTCTGGACCTTTCTTTCCTCTGTCTTACCCGACAGCCGGAGCGGTTGCAAGGCACTCACTACTCGGTGCAGTCGGACATCTGGAGCATGGGCCTGTCCCTGGTAGAGCTGTCCATCGGAAGGTACCCCATACCCCCACCGGACGCCAAGGAGCTGGAGGCCATATTCGGCCGGCCCATGGTTGATGGGGCAGAAGGAGAGCCTCACAGCATCTCACCACGCCCAAGACCCCCCGGACGCCCCATCAGTGGTATGGCCTAAGTCTGGCCCTTCCAGTTTGGATGGGCAGTGTCCTGTGCAGGGAGTGCCATATTGGAAGATGGCAGCTGCCTCCCCTCTGGCCCCTCTTGGCACCACCTGTCCCCTGGGTCGTGCTAACTGGGGTCAGAAGTCCTCAGATGGTCCCGAGGCTTCTAGGGACGTGCTGGAAGCAGCGCCACTGACCTGTGCCATCCGGGACAGCTGCACCTGTTGTCACCAGCTGGTGGGATCTAGAAACCAGCCCCTCAGCCAAGCCACTGGTTGGGTTGGTTTTTTCAACATTTTATCACAAAAATATCCAAGCATACAGAAAGGCCAAAAGGCTTGCCCAATGAATGTCTGTATGCCCACTGCCTAGCGGCTGCCCAGAATATTCTGCTGTGTTTGGGCCAGGCCTTCCTGGAAGTTCCAAAGTTGAGGGGAACTTGACTCAGAATTTCCTTGAATGGTTTTTTGGACACACAGGCAGCACAGCATGGGAAGGGACAGGAGGCTGGGGGGGGGCACTGAGCTCCCAAACAATTCTCGGTGACCACCAGTGAGGCAGTGGCTAAGGGGTGCAGGCTGATGCTTCCATCACTCTGAGGGGAGGACAAAAGGGTGGGACACAGATGAGGTGGTAACCTGGAAATAGCACTTGACAGGAAGGGAGTCAAGTTCAATGAGAGTCCGAAAGAACATACAATGGACTGTGCTCAGTTGGTTTCATAACAGTTTTATTGAGATAGAATTCAAGTAGCATATGATTCACTCTTTTCAAGCATATAATTATATAACTCAGTGGATTTCGATATCCTCATGAGGTTATCCAACCATCACCTCTATCTAATTCCAGAACACTCCATCACCCCAGAAGGAAACCCCATCTCTACCCGCCCCGCGCCCCCCAGCCCTGGCACCCACAAGTCTACTTGCTGTCTCTGAGTTTGTTCCGAACATCTCACATAAATGGAGTCATGCAGTGTGTGGGCCTTTATGTCTGGCTTCTCTCACTGAGCATTGTATTTTCTTTTTTTCTTTTTAAGATTTTACTTATTTATTTTTAGAGAAAGGAGAAGAAAGAGAGGAAGAGACATTGATCAGATGCCTCTTGTCCTGACCGGGAATTGAACCGGTGACCTTTCAGTTTTGCAGACCAATGCTCAATCCACTCAGCCACATTGCCAGAGCGAGCATCATGTTTTCAGGGTTCATCCATGTTGTAGCAAGTGTCAGTGCTTCACTCCTTTTTTTTTAAAAAAAAAAATATTTTGCCCTGGCTGGCGTAGCTCAGTGGATTGAGCGCGGGCTGTGAACCAAAGCATCGCAGGTTCGATTCCCAGTCAGGGCACATGCCTGGGTTGCAGGCCAGGTCCCCAGTGGAGACCACATGAGAGGCAACCACACATTGATGTTTCTCTCTCTCTCCTTCTCCTGCTCTTCCCCTCTCTAAAAATAAATAAATAAAATATTTAAAAAAATATTTTTAAAAAGATTTTATTTATTTTTAGAGGGGAAGGGAGGGAGAAAGAGAGGGAGATAAACGTCAGTGTGTGGTTGCCTCTCATGCACCCCCTACCGGGGACCTGGCCTGCAACCCAGGCATGTGCCCTGACTGGGAATCAAACCAGTGACTCATTGGTTCTCAGGCTGGTGCTCAGTCCACAGAGCCACACCAGCCAAGGTTGTGCTTCACTCCTTTTCATGGCCAAATAAGATTCCTCTGTATGGATGGACCATGTTTTGTGTCCGTTCACCATTAAGGGACACTTACACTGTCAGATGGTGATGTCCATGGTATTTTCAGATCCAGACCTTCCCCTTTACTGGGGCCGCACTCAAGACTGCCAGGGTGTCTTGATTTCCTCTACAGGAGAATCTTGCCCCCATTGGTGTCCTCGGGCTTTGCCTCTGTGCCTCCCAGTCCAACTCCCAAACGGCCTCCTTGGTGTTCTTCTCCAGCCCCTTCCCAGCTGAGAGAAGTGGGCCACGCCTCGGCCTGCCAGCACCTCCTCCAGCCCTCATGCCCATTTCAGGACAGGACAGAAGGCAAAAGTCCAAATGCCAAACCCAGACCTGGCCAGCCAAGTCTAGGACAGGTCAGCCACCCCCAGCCCACCACCCATCCTGGGGTGTGTTTGAGGCTATTGCTGTCTACACCTGAAGCTCCATACAAGGCCACACGGCTTGCAGTAAGCAAGCCACCACCACCGCACGCTGCACCTTTGTGCTGCCGAGCACAGGGTTGTGACGTTGGCACCGCCTGGACGCAGTGCCATGCCAAATGTCTGACTGCTCAGACAATGCCCCTGTTCATTTTGGTGCTTTATTTTGTTTTTTTAATTCATTAGGAGTGAAGTTACTTTCCCAGAAAGTGAACTTAGTGGCCAGGCCAGGGGAGCCTTCCCTGGTTCGGGCCAGTGTGGGCAGAAGAGCACCTGGCTTATTCCCCATGCTCAGACCTTAATGCCCAGCAGAAACACACCGGCCACTTGCCCATCTCACCCCCATTTCTGTTTCTCCCCTGGGCAGGTCATGGGGTGGACAGCCGGCCAGCTATGGCTATCTTCGAACTGCTGGACTATATTGTGAATGAGGTGGGTACTGTAAAGCGTGTCTTACACTGTTCCTGCAGGAATGCATTCCCAAAAAGAAGAGAACCTATAGAGACTGGATTTGGTTGGGGAAGGAGCCATGGGGAGAGTCGGAGACAGTTTTCTTTTTTTTTTTTTTTTTTAACAAGATTTTATTTATTTTTAGAGAGGAGAAGGGAGGTAGAAACATCATTGTGTGGTTGCCTCTTGTGCGCCTCCAACTGGGGGCCTGGCCTGCAACCCAGGCATGTGCCCTGACTGGGAATTGAACCTGCAACCCTTTGATTCACAGGCTGGCACTCAATCCACTGAGCCACACCAGCCTGGGCGGAGACCATTCTTTTTCAATAGGAGGTTATCAGTTGTAAAAATGCATGGCCTTACTTCTGGCCATACTGCAGAAATCCACCCTTCCCTGAGGGACATGTTTTTGTGTTTATAGAGATGAAGCTAGAATTCCCACTGCAGCCCCCTCCAAGGCCAGTACCAAAGGTTTGGGCCAAGGAGCTGGGCCGCTCCTAGATCGCTGTCACCCAGCATCTCTTTCTCTGAGCACCTTGGAGTCAATGTGGGTGAAGTCATAAATAGTCCCACTTCCTCGAGGAAAGTCAGGGTGTCCCCTCCCTTCTGGGAAGGAGGCACAGAGCACCTGGAAGGGTGGTGTGAATAGTCCCATGGTACTGATGGGTAAACCAAGGCCTAAGGATGGAAGCAGCCCCCATAGATGTCTGCACCTGGGAAGGGGTAGAGCAGGGCCTGACCCTGAAGCCTCCCTCTCAGCGAGGTCTGCTGGGCTTCCCTTGGGCTGCTTGGGCTGCTGGGCTGACGTGTGTTTTCAGCGGCCCTCTGAGTCAGGGCAGAGAAATAGGGTGGCTGGGCTGCCCGTGGTGTGGGGCTTGGCCTAGGGCTGAGTGTGAAGGCGAGCCTTCAGTGGAGACAGAACAGGGTGGGGTAACTGGTGACACAACTCTGCCTGTACCTGACAGTGCCACCCAGCGAGCACCTCCCACCCTGAGTGGGATGGCTAGGTCCTGGGACTGGGGAGGTGGACGGAGCTGAGGAGGAGGCCCTGTGGGTTTCACTTGGATGGTCTACCCACTGCCTCGCCTCTCTGACAGGGGCCCGATCCTGCCCATGTCTGTCTCCACCCTGGGACGTGTGTGGCAGGCCAGGCTCCTTAGGCTCCCCCAGCTTTCAGGCCCAAAACCCTGTAACTAGCTGACCTCTTGGTCCAGACCCACATCTCATTCAAGACAACCCACAGGCCAGGGCCAGTGTGGCTCACTTAGCTGTAGGGTTGTCTTGTAGACCAGATGTCATGGGTTCAATTCCTAGTGAGGGCGCACACCCAGGCTAAGGGTTTGACTCCCTGGTCAGGGGCCTACAGGAAGGCAACCAATAGGTGTTCCTCTTTTACATCAGTGTCTCTCTGTCTGTCTCTCTCTCTGCACCCCCACCTCCCCGGCTCTCTCTCCGTACCTCCCTTTCCCCTCTCTCTAGAAGTGAAAAACAATTTCCTTGGGTGAGGGTTAAAAAAAAAAAGACACCCACAGAGGTGGGTGGCTCAGACAGTGTGAGAGCACTCTCCATAAAACGAGGGGGGCCCTGCTCTCTTTTACTGTGGAACCAGCATGACCCCCAAATGAGAGCTTTCCAAAGAAAACCCTGGGAGAGTCCAACCTGGTTGGCAGAGCTGGTGGCAGGTCCTGCCGGGAAGCTGCTGGCAGAGGAGATGGGTGCCCCCTCTGCCTCTAGCAGGGTGAAGGGGCGGTGCCGGGAGAGGTGTGTCCTGAGGGTCCCTGAGTGCCATGCTGCCTCATACACTGGGCTGGGAAGTCCGCACTGTAACTCGGGTGATCGTGTGCATCTGACTCCTACCTATCTGTTCTCTCCCACAGCCTCCGCCTAAGCTGCCCAGTGGTGTCTTCACCCAGGACTTCCAGGAGTTTGTGAATAAATGGTAAGGCGCCACAGCCTCCAGTGCAGTCTTGGGTGGGCAGGGCTGGGTGCCAGGCCCTCAGAAGTCCACCTGCCTCCTGGAGTGGGCGGGCCACCAACACTCCCAGCCATCAATCTAGATGCATCCTTCCTTACTGGCCCCGGCCCAGGCCCCTCTCCAAGCCTACCACTCAGGAATGCTGGGTGGACAGCAGCATCTGGTGGGACACCTGTGGTCACCTGAGAGCCCAGATTCCCTTTCCAAGGCTGCTAAGTCACAGTACAGTGTTCAGCTGCCATCCCCAGCTCATCCCTCCTCCCGGAGTGAATCGGCATCACAGGCACTTTGGAAGTAAAGCTGTTTCCACCT
Source organism: Trachops cirrhosus (assembly GCA_028533065.1). Classification (NCBI taxonomy): domain Eukaryota; kingdom Metazoa; phylum Chordata; class Mammalia; order Chiroptera; family Phyllostomidae; genus Trachops; species Trachops cirrhosus. Next base: position 37,152,517 of record CM052545.1, on the reverse strand, counting down.
TCTGCAAGCACACTCCCCTAGGCCCTCAGGTCCTGCTGCCCACCAGCTTTGAAACAAGCCTTTCTAGCCATATTCTGGGAAGTGGTCATCTGTTCTGGACGATCCCACCCTCTGAAGAAGGGCCTCAGGCCAGAGACCAGGAGGAAGGGGCCAGGGCCACCCCACTCACCTTTAGAGCCATCCAGCCTGTCAGGGCTGGCTGCCATCTGGGGACTGCATGACTCACAGCTGCAAACCTGCCTAGTGGTGAAGGTGCTGCTGACCTTTTGTATGACCTCTGGCCAATGCCGTGTGGCCCAGATCCAGTTATCCTTTATCCATGTGAACATTTTTATATCCATGCAAGGTTTTCTCTGTGTTTGAAGAACTACCATTCACCCCAAGCTGCTTTAAGCAGCTGTGTTTAGGCAGTTCTGCTTTTTTGGAGGAAAAAGTTCCATTTTGATGATCAGACTCCCAGACTTGGGGGTTTTACTGGAAATGGAGCTGCGGTTGCTGCCAGGCCTCTGACTTAGCAGCAGCTGGGGGTTTCCCCACCTTCCCCCCCGTTTCCCTCTTGTCCTGGCCTCAGACCCCTGCCCTTCCGTGCCTGAGGCGTCCTGCCCTTATACCACAGGGCAGCGCTGGAGCCCTCGCCCCTAGGGACCAGGCAGCAGAGTGACAGCAAGTCCCCATGGCCACCAAATAACTGCCCTGTCTTGTCTCCCCATGCTCCGTCTTGTTGCCCCACCTCATGGAAACCCCAGCCTCATTAAGAATCCAGCCGAGCGAGCGGATCTGAAGATGCTCATGGTGAGTGATGCTTCGGATTCTGGGATCACTGGGGGCGCAGGCTGCCGCCCAGGGCTCCTTCCACTTCCTCAGGAAAGGAAGACCCTAGCCAGGCCTCCTGACCTAGCTTTTGTCATGGGGTACTAGACGACCCCTGTGAGCTCCTTGTCCACAGTGGGAAGATCCAGAGCCTTCTCTGCCCTCTCAGCCAGCCCTTAGGGGAACATAAGGACTTTAGCTGTGCCTGGGTGGGATTGTTTCTGGAAAAGGATGGGCTCTAAGTCTCCTGGGCCACTCCTGCTGTGGGCTTGTCAAGTCCCCCACAGTCAGGGAGGTCATAGAGTTGGTGCCTTCCTTTCATGTCCCACACCGTTCAGTGTCCTTGAAAACCAAGGTGGCCACTGAAACTCACCTTCCGCTCTCAGGACCTTTGCATAGGATGCTGCTTTTCCCTAGGGACAGGCTTCCTGTCCCTCTTCAGGCTTGCCTACAGCGCCTCCTCTGAGAAGGCCCGGCACCTTGTCTATCCCACTGTGCTATCAGTTGTGGCGACAGACAGTGTCCCAGTTGTAGGTACTGTTTGCCATGGTCAGGATAGGAAGCCTAACCAGGAGCACTGTGTGGGGAGGGTGTGCGTGATACAAGAAACCCACGGCCACTGTAAAAGATACAAACACGAAATAGAGAAACATGTTTATGTTGAAATCCCCACTAGTGCTTAGTGCCCCCCCCCCCCCCCGGCTTTCCCATTCACACTGTGTAGGGCAACCTTCCAGGTCTCTCTGTGCCTGAGGAAGACTTGCTGCTGTTGGGGGCTAACTTGGCACCCACTGCTCCTATTGCCCTAGAGACCACAGGAGTTCTGTTCCCTTCTTTGGCTTTTCACCCAAACCTGGACCAACCTTCAGGAAGACGAGGTGGTCTTGCCTGCCCCCAGCTTACATAAGAGGCAGGCAGCAGTTGGGGCCCTGGCGAGGTGCCTCAGCTGATTGGAGCTATTTATTTATTTTTAGACAGAGGGGAAGAGTGGAAGAAAGAGAGGGAGAGAAACATTCAATGTGTGGTTGCCTCCCGTGTGTCCCCAAGTGGAGACCTGGCCTACAACCCAGGCATGTGCCCTGACTGGGAATCAAACCAGTGACCCTGTGGTTTGCAGGCTGATGCTCAATCTCCTGAGCCACACCAGCCAGGGCAGGATTTTTAAAAAATTTAAAAAAAATACAGGCAGCAATCGGGGTCTTGATGTCACATGGGAAGACTAGACCCCTCCATGGACTCTGGGGCCCTGCTTTCCTGCCCTGGGCCGCCCCTTCCAGGCTCACCCTGGTCAGAGAAGCCTCCACTCACCCTACCCAGCCCAAACCAGGAAGCTCTAGTGTTCTGCTGTCCCTGCTGGGACCCCCAGCCATGGGAGGCTATCTAAGTTAAATTACTTAAAACGAAATGGATGCACAAACCTGTCCTTCAGCCTCACAAGCCATATTTAAAGGGCCCAAGAGCCTGTTGTGGCTGGGGGCAGCTATACTGGATGGGACTTGCAAGGACTTGTATCCTCACAGGCAGTTCTGTTCCCAATCATATGGTCTCATCTGGAGCGACTCTGCCTGCAGGGGATACTAGGTCATGTCTGTTGACATCTGTGGTCATCACGACTAGGGATACTCCTGTCACTGAGTGGGTGGGGGCCAGACATGCTGGGTTGCCACTTCCAAGTACCCAGGGCAGCCCCCCAGAGATTCACCTGGCCCCAGTGTCAGTAGTGCTGAGGCAGAGACACGGATTCCAGGGGGCTTGTGGCAGCCTCCCTTTCCCCGTGACCCTGTGCTACATCTCAGTGGCTTCGGGCATGGCACCTCCCTGCTCTGGGTTTGCCTTCTCTCCCTGTCCCGAGTGTGTACCCCTGCACTGGAGGACTTTTCTCTTTTGGTTTTGGGGTTTTAGTCTCGGATGGCCTGCTAGGTCTGAGCAGAAGCCTGGTCCCTTCCCCCTCCCTGCAGACACTGGGCTGTTCACAACACCTCTTCTTCCCTTTCAGAACCATGGCTTCATCAAACGGTCCGAGGTGGAAGAAGTGGATTTTGCTGGCTGGTTGTGTAAAACGCTGCGTCTGAACCAGCCCAGCACGCCCACGCGTACCGCTGTGTGATGGGTCCAGCAGGCGACCTGTCCAAATACTGTCTACTTGCCCTTCCCGCCCAGGACAGACTGGCTCCTCCCCTCCCTCTCCTGCTGAGCCTCGGAGGAGACGATAGCACATGGCGGCACATTCACTTCCTCTTCTACCTGTCCCAGCCAAGGGCCCTCTGCTCTCTGGGGAAGGGTGACACTGCCCATGTTGTCTCTCAGAACCTGCTTACTTAGGTTTAAAAACACAAAACAAAACAGGGAAAGAAAAAGCAAACCAAGCCCATTGTACTTGTTCCATTTATTCTTTGGGTGTCAGCCTCCGGTCCCACCCCAGGAAGAACAGCATCCCTTGAAGCAGCCCTCGCACCCAGCCAGCCGGGCCACAGAGAAATTGGGGTCAGGGTGGCGTTGGGAACTGGCTTCGCCCTTTTTGCAAAGGGATGAAGCCTCAGAGGGAACCCCAAGACATTGGCATCTTTCAACAAGACAGGAAACGCTGCCTTGCATTTCTGTGTGTTGTCCCCTTGCCTGACACCTGCCCCCTGAGGTGCCCCTCAGCAGCCCCAAAGAGCAGTCAGCCAGTTGGTTGTCATGAGGTCCAGTTCCCCCCAGCCACTGCCACCTCCTGTCATGCAGCCTGGTACAGGCAACCCTGCCTGTCGTCAGCAGAGTGTGACCTGCCCCAAAGGGGTCCTGGTCCTCTCCTGTGCCTTAGAAGCAGTCAATTCAAGTCTTCATAGTGGCAGCCGAGCTGCCACTCGACTCAGCGGAAAGGAAGTGTTGGGTTTCCAAGCTGTTGGTGTGGTTGAAACCCCCAGCCGATCCAGTAGATAAGGCCTGTGCTCCCCTCGCCTGCAGATGTGGGCGGGTGGCACCCTCAGTCAACTCGGCTTGCCCAGAGTGAACCAAGAGTGACCACCCAGGGCACGTCACTCACTCTTCTGGGCCCTTGAACTGTTCATCCATAGCTGGCTGTAAATAAAACAGTGGCAGGAGGTTGTCCCAGTTCCCGTGTCTGGTGGAGTGGCCAGCCTTTCTGCCTTCAGGGCTCAGACAGTAGGAAGTGGGGGAGGCCAGGCTCCCCTCCTCCAAACTGAAGATGTTAAAGCTGTCAGCCACCCCCTCAATACTTCCTGATGGCGTGAAACAAGCTGATGCTTATCTGTGGCAGATCGCAGGGGAAGGGCCCTCTGAGCGGGTCGTGGCCTGGTGCGATCCAAGCTGGCCCTGGCTTTCTGGAGAAGGTGCTGCAGAGGGCAGGGGCTTGTGGCCTTGTGGGAACTGCTAGACCCTTTCCTTAGGGAGAGCCGCCTGGTCCCCCGTGTTTTTTTCCTGTGGACACCAAAGACAAGACTAGTTGGTGGTTCTTTCAACCAGTTTTCCAGGGTTCTACCACTTCATAGTTTTCCCCCCAAAGTCTCACCTGACTTAGAAAAGAATAAAAAGGTAACCAAAAGTTACGAAGGTGTTGCTCTGTGAGTACCCCAGCTCCCTCAGGGCTGTCCTCAGAATGGGGGAAGGGGCCCTGATGTGTGAGCTGCAAATTAAGTCTTGGCCCGAGGCTGCCTGGCGCTGGTGGTCACAGATGGTCATGTCTTTGGGCCTGTCCTGTACACCTTAGGCCCCCGTTAATGTGGAACCAGCTGCCATTTACAAAGAGTAATAGACCACATTGATGGGGGTTGGAAGGGAGCTAGGGGTGGGATTCAGGGTTGGTAGGGATTGGTGGGGGTAGTTTGAAAGTGGGTGCCTCCATAGGTGTTGAGAGGTCTAGGTGCTGCCTCCAAGGCCCTCGACCCCCAACGACACGGGCCACTGCGCTCTATGCTCTACTGTTGCTTTTGCCAGGATCCCTCGGCACATCTGGAATGGTCTAGAGAGAAACAAACTCTCTCTTCCTACTCTGCATTAGAACCAGGCTCCTAGAAAGTAGGGATCACGTCACAGTGTGTCTGAGCCACTGCCAGCTGGGTTTCCGGGTGTCTTGCCCCCTTTTCCATGGAACAACTCCAGACTTTGGCGCCCTCTGATTCGACACCACAGCCACTGCAGTTCTCAGCCCAGGCCTGACTGCTCCCAACTGCCTGGCCGAAGGTGGCCGCAGACCTCGGACCTGCACCCCATCCCAGCAACGTAGTCATAAGTTCTCTGTTACAGGAGGGAGAGCTCTTTCATAGAACTCATGACTGCCCTTGTTTTTGGGGTCTCCTGATATGTAGGGGTCCAGGCAGAAGTCATCAGGCCTCTGCCCTGGTTCTCAGGAGTGAACAAGTGTTTTGTATGCCTGTGTTGAGATTTCTTGTGGCTATTCTTTAAAAAGCCCTGACTAGTGTGGATTAATGGATTAATCCACAAACCAAAGGGTCACTGGTCACTGCAAACCAAAGTGTCACTGGTTCAGTTCCCAGTCAGGGCACATGCCTGGGTTGTGGGCCAGGTCCCCAGTGTGGGGCACACAAGAGGCAACCACACATTGTTGTTTCTCTCCCTCTCTTTCTCCCTCCCTTCCCCTCTCTAAAAATAAATAAAGTCTTAAAAAAAGTAAATATAAATAAAACCCCGGCACAGCCTAGTACGAGAGATGATACAACCACCATGTTAGGGAAGGTGCATGGACATGGCAACACCTGTGACCCTCAACACCCCTCTGTGTGACCTCTGTCCAAAAGCAAAAAATCGGGAACCAAATTGGTGAGCTTTAGGATCTTGCATAATGGGTATTCTTTGGTTTATTTAGTTGTTCTACATGAGGGTTTTGGGGCTTGGTTTGTAAGAAGAAAATCTCAAGTGCGTTGTTGATGCAAGAGTGCAGCTCAGCCGCACTTTACATGGCCGTGTCCTGTCCCCTGGGTCCCCGCATGGCCCCTTTCTGAGCTGCTTGTGCCTTGCAGCCATGAGTAGTCACTGCAACAGCCCAGGGGTGATCCACAGAATGACTGATCCCTGGGCTCCATTAGATGTGACAGGGCCAATCTATCCAAATAGTTGATTTATTAAGTGACGCCCCCACCACCACCTCCATCCTGTGAATTCTCAGAGTAGTTCAGCCCAGCCCCTGGATGGGTTGGGTTTTCTTCTGTGAGCATAACAAATGTTACAGAGTAGGCAGAGCGGGGAAAATCATGAGGAAAAAAAAGGGCTGCAGAACCTGTAGACTGATTCTAGGCAGGGGTCTCAGCAATTTCAATTTTCTAGCAGCTGCAATTGCAACAGGAAAAGAAACAGGTGAAGGTAATTTGATGGTGTGCTTTATTTAACCCAACAGAGCCAAGATATAACCACTTTCACCCTGTAATCCATATGAAAACTACTATGGTATTTTATTTGTTTTTAAGAATAAGTTCTCACCATTTTAATAAAGATTTTATGTATTTATTTTTAGAGTGAGGAGAAGGGAGGGAGAAAGAGAAGGAGAGAAACATTAATGTGTGGTTGCCTCTCCCGTGCCCCCTACTTGGGACCTGGCCCGCCCTGACATTCCCAGGCATGTGCCCTGACTGGGAATGGAACCAGCAACCCCTTGGCTCAGAGGCCGACACTCAATCCACTGAGCCACACCAGCCAGGGCTGGGTTTTTTTTTTTTTTCTTTTTTACAAAGTCTGTAATATGAGGTTTTGCCCTCACAGTACATTTCAGTTTGGACCCACCACATCTCCAGTGACACACGTGGCCACGTGTGCATCCTTTCTGCACTCTGTCTTCTCCCAGCTGTCGTTAGTCCACAGGGTCTCAATGGGGATAAAATCCTACCTGCTGCACCCGGGAACACTGGGTGATGTCTCGGGACATCTGTGGCTGTCACGACTTGGGGTGCTCCTGGCATCAGGTGGGTGGGGGCCAAGGATGCTGCTCAACACCCCATAGTGCCAGGGACAACCCTATATAGGAAATGGCCTAGCCCAATGTCCACAGTGCTCAGGAGAGAATGCCTGGTTTGGCCCAAAGGCCTTTGCAAATGTGATGCTGTAGGAGGGCACAGTCACCCAGCGGCAGAAGTCAGACCCTGGCTTGTGTGTGTCTGGGGCAGCCCTGCTAGAAGCCACCGGACTTTCTTTGTCTAGGGCCTAGGACACCGTGTGGCAGAAGGTTGTGGGCAGGGACAGCCCAGAATCTTCTCCAAGCTGGGCAGTTGGGAGACTGCACTCAGCTGGCCATGGGGGAGGAGGTGAGTGCTGAGCAGGACAGGAAGTCTTAGGTCTAGGTTGGGGAGACAGAACTGGGCCTCCCTCTCCTGCTCTGCACTGGCAGGTTAACGGGGTTCAGAGGAAGCTGTGACAGAGTTTCCCGGAAAGCTGGGTTTGAGGTGGAGTGGGTGTGAGGAAGGGGAAGAGAGTCCGAAGCCAGTGGGGCCTCCAGCCCCCCACCCTGCCCCTCTGGGGTGATAGCTGACCAGGCGTATGAGCCCCAGGCAGGCCACCCAAGGCTGGAGGCCAAACCTTGAACCACAGGCCAGGTAGGTGGAGGACCTGCTTGTTCTGCAGTCCCCATGGAAACAACTGGGAGGCTCTGGAGGAGGAAGGAGGTTGGAAGGGAGAGGCCTGGGCCTCATGGCAGCCCGAACGGAGGCCTGAGTTTCAGGTTTCTGCCTGGGCTTCCCAAGGGACAGAGGGAGGCCCACAGAGAAGCACCTGGAGAATCAGAGAGAGGCCTCAGGTGAGAGAGGGATTCAGCCACAAGCCCCGTTCCTCCCCCATAATATCCACCCCAGGCAGCAGGAGCTAGACTGCCTGAACTAGCATCACAGTCGCCCCCTGGCTCTGCAGCTTCAGGAAGTCACGCCCCTGTGGGCATCAGCTCCCTGCTCTGCCAAAGAGGGTATCACAGACTAAAGGGGATGGCTGGCATTTGCCGTCCTCCCAGTAGTGGCCTCCCCCCTTACTCAGATCTCCTCGTCACTTCTGTGGGGACCCAGGGTGGGGTAGGGGCTGCCCAGGGGTCCTTGGGGAGAAGGAGAGGGAGGGGGAGGTACAAGTCTTTCACTTACTATTGCCTTCCTGTGTTTGCACCTGCTATTCCCAGTTCCAGAAGGTACTCTCTTGCATCCTACTCCAACTCCTGTTCAAAACTCAGGCTCAGGACAAACGTTCTCCACTTCAGAATGCCAAGGTAAACCCTCATCACAGCTATCGCTCTAACTTTCCCCCATAGTCTTAGTCTCATGGCCTTAAACTTGGCAGTGGTTCTTCAGCATGATACAGAGGCATAAGCAGCAAATGAAAAAAACGGTGAACTTGGACTTAGTCAAAATTTAAAACTTGGGTGTGCCCTGACTGGTGTGGCTCAGTGGATTGAGTGCCAGTCTTCGAACTGAAAGGTCACCAGTTCAGTTCCCAGTCTGGGCACACGCCTGGGTTGTGGGCCAGGTCCCCAGCTGGGGTCATTCAAGAGGCAACTGATGGATGTGTCTCTCTCCAACATCAATGTTTCTCTCCCTCTCTTTCTCCCTCCCTTCCCCTCTCTCTAAAAATAAATAAATAAAATCTTTCAAAAAAAAAAAAACTTGGGTGCAACAAGAGAGTGAAAAGACACCCCACACAGTGAGAGAAAATACTTGCAAATCCTGTTTGGGAGGACCTGGCAACCAAGAGACAATCGCCCCAATTAAAAAGTGGGCAGTGGACGTGAATGGGCATCTCCCTAAACACGACACACAAATGGCCAGTGAGCACAGATGGAGAAGCTGGATTTAGTCTCCTCCAGGGAGTGACCAGGCCCCTGAAGCTGAGCTGGGGGAGGGGGCTGGCCATTGGGATCAGAATTCTTGGGGTCTGGCTGTCCCGCAAAGGGGTGGAGACTACGCCGGGATGCTCAGCGCCCCGGGGCAAGGAGATGAGTTAGCAAGGATGTGGCCTGAGGTCCCACGAGGGGGGTGGGGTGGGGTGAAGCTCCGTGGGGGCGGGGCTGGGGCGGCCCCACCTCCCACGGGCGGGAGGGATGCCTAAACCCAGAGGTGCACTGTCTCCTGTCTTCACCCTCACATTAAAGAGCAGGAAGTGACTCTGGGGTGACAGAATCGGATCCTGTGCGACTCCCCTTTCTCCTCCCCTGCCCAGGGGGCTCCCCGCCCAAGGGGAGGCGGGAGGCACAGGTGCGGGAAGGCCGCCCGCCCACCTGGATTATGGAGGCTGCCTCCCTCCTTCCCTCCTTCCCCTCCCAGGTCTCTCCTTTCCCTTCCCCTATTTTCTCATCTGTTCCCTCCCCTTCCTTCTCCTCCCCTCTTCTCCCTTTGGCCTGCCCACCCCCAGCCCAGCGATCTTCCTCTTTAAAGGGGTGGGGCCATTTTCCAGAGCCGAGTTCCCAGCCCTACTGGTCCTTCCTTGGAGCTTCTGGAAGCCTCTCAGTCTTGCGTTTAGAATTCCCAGGTTCACAATTGGGCCAGCCTGGTTGGAAGTGGGATAGGGTTTTCCCAGAGCCCAGCAGAGACTCAGAGTCTGGTGCCATGCTGCCTCTGCTGGGTGCTCCTCTTGCCCCTGGAAAATACCATACATTGTTTTGTGAGTGGATGTGCACTGATCAACACCTGTTTTTGTTACCTTAAAGCCTGCCCTCACAGCAGCATGATTCACAGTAGCCAAAACTGGAAACAACCCAAGTGTCCATCAACGGATGAATGAATTAACAAAACATCCACACACTGGTGTATCACTCAGCCATGAAAAGAAGTGGAGCTGACACTCGCTACAATATGAATGGACCTTGGACACATAACGCTCAGTGACAGACGCCAGACACAAAAGGCCACACAGTGTGTGACTCTGTCCATGTGACACGTCCAGGACAGGCACATCCATGGAGACAGGAAATGGATTCCAGGTTGCCCGGAGCTGTGGAGGGGGGACTGGAAGTGACTGCTGATGGGTATAGGGCTTCTTTTGGGGCAATGAGAATGTTCTGGAATTAGACAGTGGTGATGGTCACACAATGCTGTGGATGTGCTGAAAACCACTGAATCGCAAACTTTAAGTGTGTGAACTGTCTAGTATGGGAATGATATCTCAAGAAAAGGTATTATTTAAAAAAAAGAAAACACCCTCTCATGTACGTACACACACACTCGCTGTCCCGGAAGAGCTGTGATTGACATCCTCAGGGTGACTCTCCAGTCCTGTCTGGCTAGCCCTTAATCAGGTCCTGAGCCGGGTGCTGCAGAGAGACGTGAATGGGCCTGGTTCCTACCCTTAAGTGGCTCTCAGGCAGGCTTAGATGGCAGTGGATTCGTCTACCAGGCTGTGGACCCCCATCCTGTAGGGCCCGGGTGGGGGTGAGGCTGGGGAGCAAGGCCGCACCCATTACACAGGTGAAAACGCAGAGACAAGCAGGTGTGCTAGAAAGCTGGCAGAGCAGCTAGGCTTCCAGCCCGGGTCTGCCAGACCGCAGAGTCCCAAGCCACGGCAGGCAGCCTCGGGGGGGCACTGTCACTGGAACCCAGGCCCTAGACTCAGGCCACATGAAGCTCCTTCCTGGTGGTTTCTAGGCCAAGGGTCCCTCGCTGGGTAAACGCAGCTGACATCCTGTTCTGCCTTGGACCTTGCTCCGCCCCCTTCCACTGGGGACATTGTGGGACTGTTCTTGACATACTCTGGCCCTGGTCAGCAAGACTTTGATCTTCCCAGCACCTCTACATGACTCTCAGCTCCATTTTTATGAGGAGCATGGAGCACAGGAAAAGGAGCCCAAAGCCAAGAGGTTATTTGCCCTGACCAAGGGCATGCAGAACGAACTTGACCTTGACTCCATGAATGCCCAGGCCAAAGGAAGGTCAGGAAAGGAAGTAAGTGGCCCTAAAGGGACTGGGGTGGATGGAGGCTGCACCTGACACAGCCTGCCCCCTCTTTTTTCTTTCTCTCCTGGGCCTGAAAGTGAAACCGGTGACACCAAAGTGAAACTGAAGCTACTGCCTGGCAGCAGCCCGCCTGCAGAGGGGGAAAGAGAAGGAGAGAGCGTGGACTCCTCTGGCCAGCCCACGTGGCAGGCAGTGGGATGGAGGGAGGGAAGGAGGAGTTGCTTTTTAAATTTCAGTGGTTTAAGAACAACGAAAGGACCAAGGGGGGTGGGCAGTCAGACCAGAAATGCTTCCACATTCCTCCTTCCACTTCTCCCACTGCCTTTCCTGGTTGTGGGTCCCCACCATTCTGAGTGTCACCGGGATATGCCATCTTATGAATAGCAATGGGACGGTACTGGCCTTGTTCATTTGGGGTCTCTCTGGGCGAAGACAACCAGGGGCCATCTCTACTGGCTGCCCAGCTTCAGGCTGTAAGGGCCCATTGCACAGATGGCAAGCCAAGGCCCCTCTAGAGTGGAGACAGGCCACTGGGGTGGGGGGAGGGATGGCTCCAGTGCTGGGTTGTGCAGAGGGCCCCAAGCAGCAGTTTTCTTTCTCTGCAGAGCACAGAGAGGGAGGAAGCAAGCAGGCATGGTTTGCAGCAGGCAGGATTGAGGTTAGACTCATGCCAGAGTTCTTCTTTGGACGTTTGGGACTGGATCATTTTCTGGGGTGGGGCCATCCTGGGCACTGTGGGGTGTTGAGCAACATCCCTGACCTCCATCCACTTGATGCCAGGAGTACCCCCGGTCCTGACAACCCACTGCCCTCAGCAAATTCCTGTAGTGTGGGGTCAGGTCACAGAGACTGTAGTGGGGACAGAGCTCTGAGCCAGGTAGGCAGGCTGGCCCCCCTACCTTTGGAGCACTCCTGAGGTTCTGAGAGACCCCTGGGAGCCACCGTCTTTCCTGGAAGTTGGGTGGGGGGGTTCCAGATTACAGTGCAAAGATGGAGAGAGGAGCCGGAACTAGATGGGAACTGCCAGCTTCAGGCTGGAAGAGCCCATTGCGCAGGTGGGAATTCTGAGCTGTTGTTGCAGTCAGGGGCAGCCTTCTTCCACCTTCTGGACAAGTCTGAGTAGCCTCTGAAGTGAGGTGTGCCAGCCCCCAGGTAGACCGGGCATCTACCCTACCACTGTGAGTTCAGAGGCTGCAGAAAGTGTTTGCTTCTCAGAGAATATTTCCTCCTGGAATGCTCAGAGGGTGTCCCAGGGTAGGGCTCAGGGTGGCACTCAGATGCTCCGTACAGCTGCGATTTGCCAAGGAGCACTGAAGGATTTCAATACTTGCACACCTGGTTTGGCCACCCCAGGGTGTGCTGGCTCTGCCTGAGAGCACATTTTGGAAAGAGCCCCAGGACCTGCCTGGGAGGGGCCTGAATGGGAGGAGGTATCTACCAAAAGGAAAATCAGAGGGGCTTCCGGCAACTCACCTGGCCTGCTTTGTACCTGTGCACAAATTCCAGGTTTATTGGACATCTACCACCTGCAGAGTTCCTGCCCACAAAATCAGCGATTCACCTGTACGTGGTCACAGCAGGATTTGAAGGGTCTGATGCCAGAGGCTGAGCGGGCAGCCACTTGCTTCTGCAGCTGTGGGTGGTAGGCAGTCTGTGTGTTCTTTTCTTCCTGGCGCCTTCACTTGCCAAGTAAAAAACACCGACCTGATGCAGTTTCTTTTTTCTTTTAGTCTTTAAAAAAATTAGAACCCCGATTTTTTTGTGGTAAATTATACATAAAATTCACCATCTTAACCATTTTTAAAAGATTTTATTTATTTACTTTTTTTTTTAGGAGAGAGGGAAAAAGAGAGGAGAAATGTGTGAGAGGGTCATTGGTCGGCTCCGACTGCACGCCAGCCCCACAGCCCAGGCATGTGCCCCGACCAGGAGTCAAACCAGAGACCTTTCCCTCTGGGGGACAACACCCGACCAACTGAGCCACACCAGCCAGGGCTTACCCATTCTTATGTCATCGATGCCATCTTGATGCCATTCACTGGCATTAAGTCCACTCACACTGTCGTGCAGCCGTCCCCACCATCCGTCTCCAGAACTTTCTCATCTTCCCAAACTGACTCTCTGCCCCCATGAAACACGAAATCCCATCCCCTCTCCCAGCCCCTGGCCCCACCATCTACTTCCTGTCTCTGTGGATCTGACTCCTCCAGGGACCTCTTGTGAGTGGAATCATACGATATTGTCCTTCTGTGACTGGCTTATTTCACTGAGCATAATGTCCTCAAGGTTCATGCATGTCGTGCCAGCGAGTTCATCCTTTTCAAGGCTGACTCCATGACACTAATAAAAAGTCCGAAGCACTTACCAGGCCTACAGCTGCCCATGCACTGCCCTCTGAATCCTCTGCTGCAGCCACACTGGCCTCCTGACTGATTATCCATCACTAAGCTCAATCCCACTCCAGGCCTTTGCCCTCCTGGTTCCTCAAACCTGGGAACCTGTCCCTAGATTCTCATTCAGGTCTCTGCTCAAATACCAGCTCCTTGAAGAATTGTCCCTGGTGACCATTTTTTTTTTAAAAAAAAGAACTAACCCCTAGACAAAACTAGATGTCTGATTCTTTGGGGTCTCTGAGCCATTTTTCAATTGTGTAACTTGTAGAAAAATGGTAACAATGGCCACCTTTCTTGCCCACAGAAACACAGATGAAATGTGCACAGTCACATTTTGCTTCTGTTTGTGAATTCATTCCAGCATTTCTTATTTGCCTATATATGTTCTTAGAATTTTCCTTTGAACCTTTTGTAGCATCTTACTGGTCTCCTCATTAATAAATAAATACTGAGTGAGATAAAATCTCTTGACACATGTTCATTAAAAAAATAAAAAATAAAAAACCAGTCTCCATGCCCTGCTCACTGTCTGTTCAATTCCTCTGGTTAACTGCCTTTACTGCACTCACTGATAATTACCTGAAATTATTTTATTTGTCTCTTTGTTTATTATCTTTATCCTCCATTAGAATATAAGCTGAAGATCAGGGACCTAGCCTGTAGGAGGTGCACAAGGCTGGCTATGTGGTCTTCCAGCCAGACCAACTGCTGAACAGAATGTTCTAGAATGATCCTGGGTCCACATCAAGCTCAGTGATCCCTGGGTTCGAGAACCTGCCTATGTCCCTCCCTTTTTCAAAACTGGAACACTTACCCCCAGCTCCCTTTCTCCGAACTTCCTTCAGGAATACCAATGAACCAGGGTCCCCCAGGCCCTTGTACCAATGCTTTTAACACCTTGAGCCAGGAGCCCCCTGGACCTTTAGCCCCAAATTCAGCCACAGTAGCCAGAAAAGTTCTCTTCCCCCCTCTCCTCTCCAGTCACGGTTGAAAGAACTGTCAATACCCATTGAAAACCCTAAAGACATTGGGTCCAAGTGCTCAAGGACACTTTGCCCTTGTTCTGTGGCTGTTCTGTAAGCATGAGAAGGGGATGTGGCACCAGCTACTGAGGTCTGGACCCAGAGAGGAAACTGGGCAGCAGGATTACAACAAAAGAACTGGTTTTAAGAAACACCAGCACGTATGGGAGCATTGAAAGTTCTTAGACTGTGGGGGTGCTGAAATCTGGAAAGGAAAATAGTAGGGTCCCCCTTGCAAACTCAGCTGGGAGCCCCAGGTCTGGAGCAATGTGAACTTTCTCCTGCCCAGAGATCACTGGAAGTTCCTTTCAGGTGATCCCCCCATGAAGGAGGGACTCTCGGGAAGTCAACCTGGATCATCCAAGAAGTTTGAAAACTTTATTTTTTAAGCAATACTTTTTAAAATTTTTATTTATTTATTTTTAGAGAGAGGGGAAGGGAGGGAGAAAAACATCAGTATGGGGTTGCCTCTCACGTGCTCCTCACTGGGGACCTGGTGCACAACCCAGGCATGTGTCCTGACTGGGAATCAAACTGGCGACCCTTTGGTTCCCAGCCTGTGCTCAGTCCACTGAGTTACACCAGCCAGGGCTGAAACCTTTAAAAACTACCATCTTCAGGGTTTTGATAGTGGGCTAAATGACAAAAGCAGGACTGTGTGTGTGTGCAGCGAACACACCCACCTCAGGAGACCTGGGTTTCAGACCTACCTTCAACGCCAGCATCTGTGGATCCTCTGTAGTAACGTACTCATTCTCTTAAAATAGCTTAGGCATTTTGAAAATTAAATGAGACAGTGAAGATATGACTGTTGTAAGCTGCAAAATGTTCCTCAAAAAGTAGTAATGTTTTATATAATTTTTAATTGAGATAGAATTCTCATGCTGTACAATCCACCATTTTAAAGTGTCTAATTCAGTGGTTTGTAGTGTATTCACAGTGTTGTGCAACCATCACTGCCATCTAACATCAGAACATCTTTATCACCCCAAAAGTAAACTTCATGATCAATAGCGGTCATCCCATTTCCCCTCCCAACACCTTTCAGCTTCCTAGCAACTACTGACCACCGCCCTGTCTCTGTGGATGTGCCTGTTCTGAACATGTCACATAAATGGAACCACATACTGTGTGGCTTTTATGTCTGGCTTCTCTCACTGAGCATCATGTTTTCAAGGTCCACCCAGGTTGTAGTGAGTGTTGGCGCTTCACTCCTTTTCATGGCTGAGTAATATTCCACTGTGTAGGTGGGCCACATTCTGTTTACATATTCATTCGTTGATGAACAGACATTTGGACTGTTTCTAATTTTTGGCTATTGTGAATAGTACTGTTATGGATAGTCACGTAGAAAGTATTTTTTTCTTTCTTTTTATAGTTGTTCAATTACAGTTGTCCCCATTCCTCCCCGCCATTACTCTCCACTGCCCTACCCACCCCTCCCCGTTATCTTTGTCCATGAGTTCTTTATAGATGTTCCTTATGTACGTTTTGGGCAGACAGATGTTTTCATTTCTCTTGGGTTAGTGGATACCTAGGAGTGGAATTGCTGGGTCAGATGATCATTCCAGGTTTCACCTTTTGAGGAACCGCCGGACCATTTTCCATAGCACCTGAATCTTTTTCCATTCCCACTAGCTGTGAGCAAGGGCTCCAGCTCCTCCCCGTCCTCACCAACACTTGTTAGTGTCTATCTTTTTTATTCCAGCTGTCTTAATAGGGTAGAAGAGGTGTCTCCTGGTTTGATTTGCATTTTCCTAATGACTGAGGATGTTGGGCAACTTTTTATGAGCTTTATTGGTTACTTGCATTTTTTGGAAAAAAAGTCTATTCATATCCTTTGCCCATTTAAAAAATTTTGGTTGTGCCCTAGCTGGTGTAGCTCAGTGGACTGAGCGTGGGCCTCCGATGCAAAGGGTCTCGGGTTCGATTCCCACTCAGGGCACATGCCTGGGTTGTGGGCCAGGTCCCCAGTAGGGGGCATGCAAGAGGCAGCCACACATTGATGTTTCTCTCTCCTTCCCTTATCCTTTCTCTAAAAATAAATAAAGGCTTAAAAAGGGTTTTGGTTGTGTTTTTATTGTTGACTTCAAGGTTTCTTTTTTTTATTTTATTTTTTCAATTATGGTTTACAGTCAATATTATTTTGTATTCGTTTCAGGTATATAGCATAGGGGTTAGGCAACAAGATTTCTTTATATATTCTAAGTAGTATACCCTTATCAGATCTATGATTTGCAAATATTTTCTCCCATTCTGTGGGGTTTTCTTTCACTTTCTTGATGGTGAGCTTTGAAGCAGATAAGTTAAGGAATGCTACTTTAAAGACATTTTTTATTTTATCATAAGTAATGCATGCAAGATACAAAATTCAAAGGTCTCTCACCCTGCTCCCTATACCCTCTATTTCGCTACTCCAGAAGCAACCCCTGTTTATGGTGACAAGAATTATCTGTTTAAAATATTATATATGCCCTGGCTGATGTAGCTTACTGGACAGAGTGCCGGCCTGTGAACTGAAAGGTTGCTGGTTCAATTCCCACTCAGGGCACATGCCTGGGTTGTGGGCCAGGCCCATAGTTGGGGTCCAGGTCCCTAGTTGGTGTGCAAGGGGCAACACACCAAATGATTCATCTCTCTCGCACATTGGTTTCTCTCCCTCTCTTTCTCCCTCCCCTCTCTAAAAAATAAATAAATAAATAAAAATAAATAAACTCTTTATAAAATAAAGTAATAAAAATACTATATAACTGCAACGTAGCCAACATAACTCGAATTCAAGTTCTTCTACTCGCATGCTGTGTGTCTGGTTTACTTACTCTCTTTGAGCCTCCATGTCTTCATTAGCACATCAGGGATGATAATCTGTGCTACACAAATGGACTAAAGTAACATGCAAAAGTGGAACTCAGCAAATGAGAACTGGAGTTACTACTCACCCTGGAATAAATCTGTTTGGAGACAAATGTCAAGTGGTTGTCAATTTTTATATTGCTTTATTGCCAAGATGGAGCTGGTCCTGACACATTCCAGGAAACTTTAGGCAAGCATCTTACAGGGTCTGCTGATGGGGTCAAAATGCCTTGGGTGCGTGTGAATTTTTCACCTTTGGAAATGTTGTTTTCATCTCTGCTCAGACAATAATAGTAATAATAACAATGACAACATAATCATATCTATTATGTATTGAGGACTTCCCTCCTGTAGATACTGTGCTATTTAACTATGTTACATGTACCGTCTTGCTTCTCCCTTGTCACAACCCTAGGAAGTCTCTACCATTACTCTCTCCAAAAGACTGAGAATCAGAGAGGCTAAGTAACCTGCCCTAGGTCACACAGTAAATCAATCTTTTATACTTTACTAGGTTTTAAAATAGTATCCACTTGAGTGTGTGTGTGTGTGTGTGTGTGTGTGTGTGTTGGGGGGAGTCGGGACTGAGGTGTGGGTGTCAGGACAAATCTTTGCCTCCCTCCCTTATTTTGTTTTAACTGCTGGGGCAGGAGTGGGCATGAAGTAGAGGTACACCATCCCGGCCTTTCCTGAAGGACTTGTCCCCAAGCCCCTCTGGCAGGGTCCAGAGCCAGGTCAATTCAGGATTCAACATCCTTCCTTGCTCATGGTCCCTCTCTGGGCCTCAGTTTCCTCAAATGTAAGGTAGAAGTCATAGGACCCCTGCTTTTTCCCCAGAGTGTAATCAGACTTCAATGCCATTCTTACCCAGGAGTTCCCTCCCCTTTCTGAGTCAGGTTATCAAATGTGGAAAAGCAATGCAAGACACCTGAGGTTGGGTGGTGGTCCTGGGGAAACTGACCCACTCCTAAAAGCTTGTAGCAGGGAAGTAAGACCATTTGGGACTAAGGCCTGAGCTTGGGTTATCTTCAGGAGTCCAAGCACAATCCTGAGACCTGCAAATAGTGTTTCTACTTGGCCCTTTTAGTCCCAAGAGTGATAGCAGGGTGGTTTAAGGAAGGAAGCAGGACTTACATGCCAGGCAGGGTCGTTAGAGCAAAGTCCTTCAGTTCCACCCTCTCCCTGTATCCGCCGGCCCCTCCCTCAGTCCCTTCCCACCTAATTGGGGCTAGTCTAAGGCTTCCAGTCGCGGGGCTATTACATCTCCTTTGGGGGTCTCATGGGGTTCCCCTTGAAGCCAAATTATTACAAAAGCCATTTCAACCTGTTTGGGAGTTTAAACGCGCTTTTTAACACGTTGTGTGAAGAGGCAATGAAGTGCTGGGTGGGGTGGGGGACAAAAGCTTTGAAGTCAGAGAAAGTGAGACTGGGTCCATTTCACCTTTGGTAGTGGAAGTTTCCTGCCTGTAATGTAATGGTGGTAATAATGCTAATAATTAATAAAAATAACTAATGATAATGATAATGATAATGATAATGCGATTAGATGTTACAATGGAGGTAAAGGAATCCCGGACACAGCTAGCCACTTGAGAAGCGCTCAGTAAACGTCAGCTATAAAGCAGGTGCTAACCCTCTCAGTCCAAGGGAACGAGGAAAGGGAAACTGAGGCCCGAAGCCCCCCAAGCTGCTGATCACAACAGCCAGCCCTTCCTCAGTCGCCTACTGTGTGTAATGGGCAGTGGCCAGGCCGGGTCACACTGTTCTCACCGCTGTCCCCTCCTCCCCCTCCTCCTCCCCCGCCAGACCTCTCCCACGACCGGGGAGGAAGTGGGAGAAATAGGGGAAAAAAAGTTGGCCGAGCCAACGCCTCCCCACTCCCCACCTCCGCCCCTCCGGAGCCACGCAGACCCTTTCGGGAACCGCACGCAGGACCCAGGCGTCCGGTGCTGGGTCCCCGTCCCGCCCAGCAGCCCGCAGTTGGGTGGGGGAACTCGGAAAGCCTGGAAAACAACCGTCCAACCCTCCCCTCGCCAACCCTTTCCCCCGCTACGCCTCTGGCGCAGCGGGCGGAGGCGACTACTTTATATAATCGCGGGCGGGCAGGTTGACTATTTCATTTAGGGACCCGGGAGCCCGGCGGACCCGAGCTGTCACCCAAAAGCCCGCCCGGGTTCCTTCTACGGTTGGGCAAAACGAGGCCCGGGGAGGGCCAGGGGCCGGCGCAGAATCCCCACCCTGGCGCCCCCCACTCAACCCCAGCTGCCCAGGCAGCCGCGACCCACGCCCGTGTCCGTCCTAGCAGTGCGCACAGCCCTCCCCACCCCCGCTGCCAGCCTGCCACGCCCCAGGCGTCGGGGGCAAAGCCCGCGCCCCCCCGCACCCTCCCCTGCGCCAGAGGCTGGGGGCCTGTTTATCTGGAGGCCCCCACCCCCCTCCACCCCGGGGGGCCAGCTCCCCCCGCGCCCCGGGGAGCTCTGGGGCCAGATAAGCTGGCAAGCTGGCACGGCGCCGCGCAGTGGGGCGGAGAGGTCAGAGAAGGGGGGGCGCGCTGGGGGCGGGCTGGACCCCCCCCCAACTTGACAAAACCTAATAACAACCCGGTCTCCCCGGCGCAGCGGGCGAAACCCCACGGGAGGGCAGAGACGTGGCAAGAGGGGACCTGCCGAGCCTGTTCTGGCCTCCGAAGCCGGGGGGGTGGTGCGGGCTGGGCGCGGGCGGGGGGGGGGGCCGGCGGCTGCGGCACCTTTAAGACAAGGGAGGACCCCTCTTGCCCTCGGAGAAACCAGGAAGGGAGTCGCGAGCATCATACGGGGCTTTGGCTGTACTGTACAGTTACTGTAGGGGCAGTGACGCCGCCGCCGCCGCCGGAGCGAGGGAGAGACGAGGGGAGGGCGAGCGAGGGGGAGAGCGAGACGCGGACCCCGGAGGCGAGTGGCTGAGGAGCCTAGTCCGAACTCCGGGCCCCGGCCCCGTGCGCCCCGGCCCGGCCCGGCCCCGGCCCGGCCCTGCGAGGTAAGTCAGCGCCAGGCGCGGCCCCCAGCACACGGTACAGGGTGGGGACAAGCCAGGGGCTCTGCGCCCACCCCTGCCCTCTCGGGAAGGGGAGATCCGAGGACCCAGGGACGTTCCGCAAGTTTCAGAGGAGGGGGTGGTTGGCAGCTGCTTGGAGGCTCGAGGCGCCCTGGATCCCGAGCCCGGGGAGGGGGCGCCACCGGTATGGGGAATTGGGGGCGAAATGCATGGGCTTGTGCGCCAACCGCCTCCCCCCACCACCCCGGGTGCATGGCTTTTCGGGGCTCCCAGGCGCGCGGAGAGCGGGGGAGGGGAAGCGGGGCTGCATTGAGGGTGGGGGGAGCCGGCGTGGGGAGAAGGGGGGCGCGTCGCGTGCTAAGTTTGTTGCTGGGTACTGGGGGCGCTCTCCCCGGCCCAGGGGCCTATTCCGTGCTGCGTCTATACGTTGGAGTTGGCCAGGATTGAGCTCCATGGGGTACGGGGGGGAGGGGGCTGAAAAACAGGGAGGGGGGCTTTGCTGAGGAGGGGGAGGGGTGGGGTGTCCGGGTGGGCGGGCACGCCCGCAGGGTCTTCTGGGCATCGTAGTCTTCCTGCCGCTTGCGGCAGGTAGACGGCAGGAGGCTAGTACTACAAGTCCCAGGATGCGCTGCGCCGGCGGCCGACTGCGGCCCGCGGGTAGGGGCGGTGCGGAGGAGGGGCGGTGAGCGGCGGGCCGGCGAGCCAATGGACGCTGGCGGATCGCGCGGTGCGGCGCTGGGGCAGACCCAGCAGGCTCCGGGGCGGGGCCTGAAGCCAGGCTCCCCTCGCCGGGGGCCGGTGGCTGTCCCCGGCTTCCGGCTGCGCGGCCCGCGGGCCGGCCCCCTTCCCGCCCCGGGGCCCCTCCCTGCCTGGTTGTGTAACCGTCCCCAGCCCCCCCTCGGCCCCCTGCCCCGGTGAGGGGGGGTGGTCACCCACCCGGTGTTCCCCGGGGAGGGCGGCGGCCGTGGCGGCCGCGCGGCGCAGGCGAGCCCGGGGATGCGCGGCCTACTGCAGGCCGGGCCCGGGCGTGGGGGAGGCGGGCGGGCGGACCCAGATCCGGGGTAATTTGCATCACCCTCCCCCCAGTCCGGGTGGGGATTGGCCGCCGGCGGCGGGGGGTGGCGCGGGGCCAGGCTCACTGCCGTCTCCCGGCCCCTCGGAGGAAGCCTGCCCAGCCGCCGCCGCCACCGCCGCCGCCGGGGCCGGGCCCCCTCGCCGCTGACCTGGGAAGGAGGTAGGAACCCCTTGCTCGGGCGGTGCGGCGGGGGCGCGCAGGCCGGGGCGGGGGCCGCGCGCTGCGGCCGGCGCGGGGGAGGGGGCCGCTTCCTGCTCCTGCCCGGGCCTGACTCATCCTTGGGTGGGGGGACCGGCTTGGCCCCTCGGCCTGCCCGCGCGTCTGCACTGTCCCGGCCCTGGGAAAGGGGGCAGAAAGCACGCCTATGCACCGCCCGCGCCCCCAAAGCGCGTGACCCTGTCTCCTCTGGCCCGGACCCCCCTCCTTTCCCTTGACGCCACCACCACGTGCGAACCCTGAGCCCGGGCAGAGGAGGGGTGATCTGGTGGGATCTAGCTCCCTCCCTCACTGTACCTCCCTCTCCAGCCTAGGATCCAGCCCCCTCCCCCAGCGAGGGGCCTGGGAACCAGGCAGGGGCCTAAGCCAAGTGCTGGAGCTGGGTGCCCCCCCCTCGCATCCCTGGGCTCAGGCCTTTGCGGGTTCTGGGAGGCACTGCCCGCGCTTGCTGGGCAGCCTGATGGACCGCAGCAGAAGACTACTGTCCAACCAGGTCGGGACACCCAGTGGGCACCCATTAAGTGTTTGGGGAATGCAGCCAGCAGTTGAGAGATCGGCAAGGAGGGGGCAGGCAACTCCTCTTTCCCCTCAGCCAGGTGGCGGAAGTGAGAGAGCTGTTGGCGCCCCTTCCCCGGGTGTGCCCACCTGGCTCACCCATGGGTGGCAGGCCTGGTTTGCTTCCCCTTTCCCTGCCAGCTGCCTCCAGGAGCAGGTTGGCCTAAGAGAGGGAGAAGACATCTAGGATTCCATAATCCCCCCCACCCCACCCACCCAACAGGGCCAGGGCGTAACCCAGAGTGTGCCGCTCCCACACTGGGGTGGGGGCCTCCCCAGGACCAGCCAGTTACTTCCTATTGGCAGAGCTGGTCTTGGGAGAGGTCCTGATAGTCCAGGCTGGGCCCTGCTGCTCCAGGCCAGGGCGGGGGTTGGAGGAGGACTTTGCCCCTCAGGACCACCCCGGGTGGGGCCCCTAGGCCATGCCCCCTAGAGCATGCCAGGCACTTATCAGCTGGGCTCGGGTCTCTGTTTACCGCCAGCCATCGCTGTGGAGACGAGAGCCTGGGGGATAAAGGGGGGGGCGCAGGAGCCGGTGGCTGGAAGAGCAAAGCCCTGGGATCCGCATGCCTAATGAAGAAAGAGGAGCCATCGGGGACACTGAAATTTTAATTCGTGGGCCACTTTGGGGGGGTATTTATTGTTCAATTCTGATTGGCTGCCGAGTGGCCAGTCAGCACCCAGGCTGTGCCAGGAGCCACACAACTCTCAGCAGAGGCCCTGGGAGAAGCTGCCTGGGTGGCTGCAGGGAGTTGATGCATCCCTTTTTCTGTGTGGGAGATTGAGACCCAGCAGAGCTCAGCCTTTGTCCACTGGGGAAGGTTCCAGGGCAGCAGCAAGTCCTGTGTTTGCTTTTTTACTTCCCTTCTTTTCCTGGGGCCCTCTGACCCACAGCTGGGTCATGCTGGTGGCAGTCCCCATCAACATTTGAGGAAACTGAGGCCTAGAGGGGAGACCGAACATGAGTGCTGGAACTTGGGGACTTAAAGCAAACCTCAGAATGGATGCCTTGTTTGGCAGGGGAGACTGAGGCCTGGGGGAAGCAGAGAGCAGCCCAAGGTCGCCCAGCTAAAGCTGCGTCTGACCCCTGTGGTCTGCCTTCCTGTGTGGCCTTGTTCAAAGTCCTCCCTGTGTCCTCCTATCCAGGGGGCACCTGCCCACCTGTCTTCCACAGGGCTAGGAGGTTGAAAGCAGGTAACTGTTGGCCAAATAGAGCCTCCCTGGGACTTATTAAACTCTGTGCCCAAGGTCACACAGCATGAGCGACAGTTCTGTTTCCCAGCCTTCCCTGATAGGCACCTTTAAGGCCTTTGAGGCCCTTTCTTGCTCCCCCCAGGCCACAGCCCTGCACCTTGGCACCTTGGCCACCGGGAGATGGGCAGGGCTCCGGGTTTTATGACCCATTACACCTGAGGAGGTCACCTCACAAGAGGGTAGGACTCAGGGCCAGCCCCTCTGAAGCTGAGCCAGTCCTAGGAGGGTAGCTGCTAGGCTTTCCAGCGCCAGCGCACTTGCTTCGTGACCTTGGATATGCCTGCTGGCCTCTTGAAGCCCGAGTGTTGTCTCCCGCTTCCTCTGTAACATGGGCTTGTTGTAGGGTCCCCCCAGGTGGTGCCTGCAGATCTGACTGTTTTCTCCTTGTGGAGGAAACACCTAGGTCCGCTTGGGGTGCAGCAGGGACTCTGCTGGAGTGTGTGCTGGCTGGGTACCTGTGGGACCGTGAACTGCTCTGCAATAGCCCTGGACAGTGGGGGACCAGAGGAACAAGCTTGGTGGGGGGCCACTGTGGTTCCGTCCCAGCCCGGCCCTTGGCTCCACCTGAGGTCCACTGAGGGAGGTCACTTTGCCCTGCCACCTTGAATTTTCCCATCAGCACAATGGGGAGATTACCTTCAGCCTAGAAATGTCATTGTGAGGATTTCCTCAGTGATTCCTCAGGAACGTTTGTTGAGCCACTGCAGTGCAGTGTCAGGGCCTGTGGGAGCCCCTCCTGCATTCTTGTGCTGGTGCCCCTTGGGGTCAGGGCCCCTTCCCTGAATTCAGAGGTGTTGGCTGGACTCCAGCCCTGCCCCAG
Source organism: Trachops cirrhosus (assembly GCA_028533065.1). NCBI lineage: Eukaryota > Metazoa > Chordata > Mammalia > Chiroptera > Phyllostomidae > Trachops > Trachops cirrhosus. Next base: position 37,128,614 of record CM052545.1, on the reverse strand, counting down.
GCGCCCTGTGTGACCTCTGGCAAGCCTCTCCCTTTTTTAGGCCATCATAAGGCAGCTCTGAGGGGGTGTGGGAATAAGCTGTCCTCAGCCACAAGGCCCCTAGGGTGGGGGATTTAGTCACCTGCTGGTACCTGGGGGCAGTGTGTGGGGGAAGGGGAAGGAGCCCTGGGAGGACTAGTTAGGCAGGACGGAGCCAGGTGGCCTGTGTTCAGATCTGGCTCTGCTGTGTAAACCTGGGCGAGTCACTTTCCCTTAGTTTTCTGACCTGTAAAATGGGGCTTCGATTACAGACCCTGCTTCCCAGAGCTGTGAGAACAGATGTGGAGACGATCGAGATCAGACCTCTATTGCCCTTAGGGCCCGAGGCCCAAGCTTGGAGCACCAAAGTGCAGGTGCCACCTGGAGAATCTGGCACTCCTGAGGAGCGTGGCCAAAGGACCAGCCCCTCCATCTGTCCTCCCAGCAGGCTGTGGACAGCCACTGAGTAGAAGCATCCCCACCCACATCTTTCTGGTTTAACTGGAAAACAAGGCCTGGTCCCATCTCCTATCAGGATATGTTTGATGGGAGGGAACGGGCCAGATTTATGGGCACAGGACACCGGGGCCCCAGGAGGCTGAGCACCCCTTTGTAGTTTCCAGGCAGAGCCCTCCACCTACTCAGGCTGGGGGTGGGCGTGGGGGTTGTGTCAGTGCTCCAGGTGATAAGAGGTCGCCCAAGCCTCCCATGGGCATCTGGGAGAAGCAGGATAAGCAGGTGCAGCCTGAGCAAGGGCAGACTAGACAGTGATGGGGTTCTTCAAATCCTGGCTTTGCTTACTTCAGTGACGGGAAGCTCATTCCTTTCACCTCACCCTGAATGGCTCTCTTCCCGGGGCTTCCTCATGGAACCCAGTCTTGGGCTGTACTTCCTGGCACGTGACAGCACTCAAAGCGTGGGAACAGGGTGAGCCTGAGCCCCACCCATGAGTTGGGGGTCAGCGGGATCCCCATGACCTCATCCCCTCACCCTCACCACCCCCAACACATACTTCCCACTGGGCCTGCAGTCTTCCTGCCTCTGGCCCTTTAAGGCTGGGGCAGGAAGCCCCTCCCCATTTAGGGCAATAAATGGACACATAAAATGGCCGAGGGCCTGTTTGCTGATTTCTGGCCAGAGGAAGGCCTGTGAGGACAGGGGGAGGGCTGGCGATGGGCAGCCAGCAGTCACCCTGAGCCTTTGGTGCCCACCCCCCCAATCGGGACACTGAATTCCTGTCCCATTAAACCCTCGTCCAGAGATTGGGCCAGGCGGGGATTGGCACCAAGTCAGGGTAGGGTAACCCGTCAGGACCAACCTTGCAACACAGGCTGTGTGCCTGGGAGGTGACGGGGGCAGCCGGGCGTGGGCCTGGCAGCTGAACCTGGATACCAGACTTGCTGTGTGACCTTGGGCCAGCTGCCCACCCTCTCTGGGCCTGGTTTCACTCCCCTGGCTTCTTCCTGGTATATCACAACCCACTTCCTTGGCACAGTAGGTGATGAAGTTCAAAAAACCCCTCATCCACAAGGGGGGAGGCGAACAGCCTTGCTGGGGACACACTAGCACACAGTAGGTCCCCAGGCAACATTTGCTGAATGGGTAAAAGTGGGACTCTGGACTTCAAGCACCCCCAACCCCCTTGCCACTGTCACGACCCCTGAGGAAACAGGCACAGAGAGGTGCTCCCTCTTGCCCAAGGTCACCCAGCTCAGAAGTGGAGGAGCTGGGGTTTGGATCTGGGCTGCCCATGTGTGACACGTACTTGGTATTTCATGTCTCTTTGGTTTCTTTTCATATTCTTTGTGGGTACAGGGGCCTTGACCCCTTGTGAAGCTGTCCCTATCTTAGACATTCCTCCAGAAAGGCTTTGGGTGGCGATTACCTGAGGAGTGTGGGTGGGAGGAGGAGGCCCAGTCCCAACCCTCACCTTGTGCCTGACCTTGGAAAGCCTACTCCTTCCTTGGGTCCCTTCTCCCAGGTACCTGCTGCCTTCAGGTCTTTGCCTCTGCTGTTCCAATGCCCAGGATACCCTTCCTGCGATCTCAGGGTCCTTCCTGGGTGGCACCTGCTGCTTCTGGGACCAGGTCAAGGCATTCTTGACCTCACCCTAGTGGCCCAGCAGTTGTGTGGCAGCAGCTCAGGCTGCTTTGGGTCAGGGAGTCTGAGTCTCCACCAGCCAGTCTGGTCATCTCTCCAAGCCTGTCATCTGTAAAGCCCAGAGTTTTATAGTGGAGAGGATGAAATGAAGGTGCCTGGTTAGCTCCTGAAAATTCCCAGGTACAGAGCAGGCCTCCATGGAGGGCTGAAAGCCAGCCTGGGTCCTGCCTTCTTGGAAAGAAGCTTCAGCAAGTGATCCTGGGTTAGATGGGAGGTGGGACCAGCACTGCCCCGTGGTCCTGCGTGTGTCGGCTAACAATGGATGGGGCTGGGTGTGGGTTCTCTCCAGCTATAGCTTTCATCTGGTTGAATGCTGTGTTCCTACTTTGTGCCACCCAAGGGAGGGCCCAGCAGAGGGGCCTAGGAGTGGGAGGAGGGAGGAGGGCACCCCACCTCTAGCTCAGGAGGAGCCTACTGAGGCCCGCCCCTAGGCCTGCCAAATCAACTCAGAGGCCCCAGGGCAGGTGATCTGGGGGATGGAGTTGTGATGAACACAGGTGGGTGTGGGCCTGAGCTCAGGGGACCCTAGCACTGGCTGTTGAGGGGGAGGGGCTTCCTGGAGGAGAAGTTTTGTTGGACTGTCACTACCAAGGAAACCGATACTTACGGGGTACCTGCTAGGTGACTGGTGCCAGGGCACACAGTGGGTGTTTTACTTCCAGGCCCCACCTGACCCACCAAGAGGGCTCAGCCCTATTCCTTTTCCCATCTAATAGGCTCTTCTGCCTTCTTATTAGAGGGAGACCCTTGAGAGGCCCGGGTGGGGTGGTGGCCCTGGGCCTGGCAGGCAGGTGGGATGTGTTCCTGGGGAGAATGTGGGTTAGGTGTCTGCACAGCCAGTTTAGTTTACAGGGCAAGGGTGGGTGGGGGGCCAGCCTCTCACCTCTTATCAACTCCTGGACCCCAGAACCCATGGATCAACCTTGATAGTACCCTTGGGTGGGATTCCACAAGTCTCTGAGCCTTGGTTTTCTCATCTGTAAAATGGGGGATCCTGCTTCTCTCATGGGGACTTTTCTCAGCTGGCACATCCCCAGACCTTGCCCTTTGACGAGGAAATCTGATGATTATCTGGAGAAGTAGAGTCTCCTGCTGGGAGAGAACAGGGACATGGACACTCAGGTCCTTTGCATGTGGCCCACCATACCCAGCTGGTGGAGACCAGCGCCCCATGTCAGGCTCAAAGCCCAAGCTTGCTTCTTTCCAGCTGGTTGGCTTCTGGCAAGAGGGAAGCCTGGGCATCTTAACACTTGAAGTAGGGCTGTGCCAGCCCCCTGGCCTGGTGCTCTCAGTTGCTCATGGGAGGGTGGTCATGGGTGGGGGTGAGTCACCTGAACTATTTCAGGTCCCAACCTTGAGGCAGCTAGAGACAGCTCAAGGTCCAAGGGGAACTTAGGGGCACCTGAGGGACAATGGCAAGCAGGGCCAGGGTAGCCATCTTGTTGCATTGGTGGCCTGGATGGGGAGGGGCAGATGAGGAGGGGCCAAGGCCTGTCTGATCCAGAGCCCCATCTGCCCACTTATTCCCTAGAGCCAGGGGCTGGAAGGCAGATGGTAGCAGGGGGCGGAAGCTGCAACAGGGGGCTCCTCAATGACCGATCCTCAGATGGGGTCGACCTCCATCCTCCTGCTCCCAGCAGCCACAGCTGAGCTGACCCCCACTCCTTGCTCGCACACACACCCCCCACCACCACAGAGGGCTGACGGAACAGAGGGGTGAGCCCCCGAGAGTGGAGCAGCTGGTGCAGTCTTTGGGAAAGAGGGCAGGCCTTAGAGAGAGACATCCTGGGAAGTGTAGTGCCTGCCCGACCTGCTGCACAAAGGCCTCTGTGTCAGCCCAAAGGCCTGGACCCCGCTCCCAGGGTGTCCCTGGGTCGGCACAGTCCCGCCCTGGCCTTGTGCTGGGTTGCACGAACCCCGGGCTCACTTCCCAGGCTGACTACCTGAATCCCACTCTCGTCTGGGCGGCCCTGGGTCTGCATAGTCCTGTCCTGGCTTTGTGCTGGGCTGGGCCACTTGGTTGGGAGGGGGTGGGGGGATGTCCTGGGGTCCTTGGGAAGCTAAGGAAGGCCCAACTCGGCTTGTTGTCTGCCTTCCAGGAGCTCTGGCCCAAGAGCTGACTGGCTGGGCCTGGAGGAATGTGGGTTGTGTGGGGTGGCTTGGGACAACCGGGGGCTCCCCAGAGAGGGTGGAGGGGTGGGGACAGGAGCCAGAGGGTTGCACAAGCGCCCAGTGGGTGGATGAGTCACAGCCCAGGAGAAGGCGGAAAAAAGGAGGGGTGGGGAGAGGGGTGGGTCAGACAGTTCTCAGTGGCCTGGCTCTTCCAAAGGCCTCTGCCCATTTGACAGATGAGGAGATTGAGGCCTAGAAATTGAAAGGGCCTTGTCCTGGCTGCACAGTGGAGACGGGTGCCAAAAATTGGAGAGGGCTGGGCAGGCAGGAGGCTTCTCCTTGACAGAGTTGGCTGGGGTGGCAGGGGAAAGGAGCATTAGGTGGTAGCCTGGTTTCCCCCATTACTCCCTCCCAGGGCCATGCCGAGTCCTGGGGGCTCCAGTGGGACAGAAAGGGGTTTGTCCTTCAGAGTCATTGCCACACCATGCCAAGGCAAACCCATAGTCCCAGTGACACCAGCTGGGTTTCTGTATCTCTGCCTTGCCCCTTCCTACTGTCTCAAGAGCCCCCCAAGAGAAGTAGATCTCACCCTGAGGCTGCACTGTGCATCAGAGAGGCCTGGTGGGGATGAATATCCAGGCCACTTGGGTACTGACTCTCAGGTCAGACGCTCTGGGTTTAGCTGGGGTACTGCTGTGGGGCCTTGGGCACATGGGTTGCTCTCCCTGAGCCTTGTCTTCTCACTTCTGCAGTAGAGACAGTGCTGCCTGTGGGAATGCAGGGGGCTCGGCAAGACAGCACACTGTGGGAGCCTTGGGAAGATCACCACCGTGGCCTCCTAGGGAGGGTGTGGGTAGAAGGTTGAGCTCAGAGTCACTAAGAAACAGCCTGTGTCGGTGCTTTAATTGAGCACCTACTATATGTTCCTTCATCACCTCAAATTGCCCTTTGGACGGGCACTTGTGTGAGCCCTCTAGTGGAGGGGTGGGTGCTAGCCTTCATCTCTTAAGCACCTACTGTGGGTTTTGCCAGCATAATCTCACATTCTGCAACCTAACGCAGAACTAGACATGGACTGCCCTGGTGCACAGCTGGGGAAACTGAGGCTGGGAGGGCAAGGTGGGGCACTACTCTGTGGGTCTCAAACCCTGGTGATGGCCCCCGTACTCAACCGCCCCTTCTTCATCGGTGCTACAGGTCTCGGCGCAGAAGATGGCTGGCGGCGTGGACGGCCCCATTGGGATTCCGTTCCCCGACCATAGCAGTGACATTCTGAGCGGGCTCAACGAGCAGCGGACGCAAGGCCTGCTGTGTGACGTGGTGATCCTGGTGGAGGGCCGAGAGTTTCCCACACACCGCTCAGTGCTGGCAGCCTGTAGCCAGTACTTCAAGAAGCTGTTCACGTCAGGCGCTGTGGTAGACCAGCAGAACGTGTACGAGATCGACTTTGTCAGTGCTGAGGCACTCACGGCCCTCATGGACTTTGCCTATACGGCCACGCTGACTGTCAGCACAGCCAACGTGGGTGACATCCTCAGTGCCGCCCGACTGTTGGAGATCCCTGCTGTGAGCCACGTCTGTGCTGACCTCCTTGACAGGCAGATCCTGGCGGCCGATGTGGGCACTGACACCGGGCAGCTGGACATGGTAGATCAAATTGATCAGCGAAATCTCCTCCGCGCCAAGGAGTACCTCGAGTTCTTCCAGAGTAACCCCATGAACAGTCTGCCCCCCTCTGCAGCTGCCGCTGCCGCAAACTTCCCATGGTCTGCCTTTGGCCCATCTGATGATGACCTGGATGCCACCAAAGAGGCCATGGCCGCCGCTGTGGCTGCTGTGGCTGCAGGTGACTGCAATGGCTTGGACTTCTATGGGCCTGGCCCCCCGGCTGAACGTCCTCCAGCTGGGGATGGAGACGAGGGCGACAGCAACCCGGGTCTGTGGCCAGAGCGGGATGAGGACAACCCAGCTGGGGGCCTCTTTCCACCCCCTGTGGCCCCAACGGCTGCTGCCACGCAGAACGGTCACTACGGCCGGGGTGGGGAGGAGGAGGTAGCCTCACTGTCAGAGGCAGCCCCGGAGCCAGGAGACTCTCCCGGCTTCCTGTCGGGAACAGCTGAGGGTGAGGACGGCGATGGGACTGATGCAGACGGGCTTGCGGCCAGCACACTGCTACAGCAGATGATGTCGTCGGTGGGCCGGGCGGGGTCGGCAGCAGCGGGGGACAGTGATGAGGAATCGAGGGCAGATGATAAGGGGGTCGTGGACTACTACCTGAAATACTTCAGCAGTACCCATGACAGTGATGTCTACCCAGCGTGGTCGCAGAAGGTGGAGAAGAAGATCCGGGCCAAGGCCTTCCAGAAGTGCCCCATCTGTGAGAAGGTCATCCAGGGCGCTGGCAAGCTGCCACGGCATATCCGGACCCACACTGGTGAGAAGCCCTATGAGTGCAACATCTGCAAGGTCCGGTTCACCAGGTGAGCCCGCGCCACCGTGGCAGGGGGCCGAGGGTGGCGGTGGGCTTCCTGGGTTCTTTGCCCAAACTGCAGCCACATGTGAACTCCCTCCTGTATACACACACACACACTCCCTCTCTCTCTCTCTCTCTCTCTCACACACACACACACACACACACACACACACACACACACACACTGCCTCTGTGGACAAAGACAGTGCTGCCCTGCCCTGGAATGACACCTTCATTTCAGGACATCCCCCACATGCCCCTTGAGAGCAGCCTTTGGGTGGGGAGAGTGCAGGTGCCAAACCAGATGACCACACGGAATCTAAACGTGCCAGGTGGTGCTGCGGGAGGCTGGAAGGAAGAACACCAGCATTCGCTCTTCTTTTTCCCATGGCTAGTTTTCAGACTGGGGGTGAATTTTTGCTTTGGGGGAGGCCCACAGCCCAGTAGGAAGCAGAGAGCTCTGGTTGTTTTAGTCACTTTACGTCTCCTGTGAACCTGGGAACTAGCTTCACTCAGCCAACATTTATGCACCTGCTGGGTGCCAGGCCCTGAGCTAGGTGCTGGGGATGCAAAAATAGAGAGACAGGCCGAAAATCCCCGTGGGGGCGACGGAGCATGTGTGAGATAGAACCGCAGAATTGATAACACTAGCTGGTGGAACACGCTAGGGAGGGAAAGAGCGAGAACAAGGGGGATGGTCGTGGGTGCTGCTGTGAGCAGAGCAGAGACCTGAAGGAGGAAGGGAGGGAGGGAGTTGTGGGGAAAGGGAAGGGCGGAAGAACAGCCAGTGCAAAGGTTCTGAGACCAGTTCAGCCTGGAGGATCACTGTGGCCAGGGGAGGGAAATTGGCACAAGAGCCACAGGGCTTGGTCCTGGGGCTGGAGTTTGAGGCTGGGCTAGGCTGGGAGAAATTTGTGATTCGGCCTTAGAAGTCCAGAGGTAGCCGGCTGGGCCTTGTGGGCCAGCCTAGTGGGGGCAGGGGCTGACGTGCAGGGGCCTGGCCAGGCTGGGTGACTCAGCACCACCCCCTACCCCCACCCACCCTGGGGTTCCCCCAGCCACACCTACCCATACTGAAGAAAGAAGCCATTGTCCCAGGTTCCCAGCTCCGCCCCATGGGGACAGGACCCGGGGGGCTGACCCCTAGACCCTTCCCCAGCAGGCCAGGAGAGGAGGGTGTGGCCTGGATTCCAGGGATCTAGAGTGCCAGGCTGGGGCAAAGGACACACCAGGAAGGCGGGCAGTGTGGTTGGTGGCCTGGCCCACCGCTTTGGTGAGATTGTGGTTCTGGTAGTTTTGGAGGCTCCCTCCTCCAGATAGGGGGATGGAGTTGACTGTGGGCCTTGCCCTCAGGGGTCTTTGGCCTGTGAGGAACAACTTGGTGAGGGCACAGCAAGCCAGGGTCTGGAGAGGGGAACAGGCTGACCTGTGACCCCCACCACAGGCCTCAGGCTGTTTCATTCTGACCTGGAGTTCTTTTGGCCACCCCATTCCTAACTCAGGGCTGATCCCATTTGCAAGTCAGGGAAACTGCTGCACAGAGAGGCACCAGGCCAGGTCTCTCTTCTCCCAGGGGCCCACCTGGCTTCTTTCTGTCCCTGACCTAGGTCCCCAGCCCCCCCCCCCCTTCCTCCAGGCCCAGGGGCCCCTCTGAGTCACACTAGAGAGTTGAGTAAGCGGGGCCTGTGGCGGCAGGGGCTATAATTACCCAGGCCGGGGCTTGGGGTGACGAAACTGGAGCTGACTCCACCTCCACCCCAACTTGGCACAGCCCCTGACCCACTGTGCAGCTTGGTGCAAGTCACTTCCCCTCTCTGAGCCTCAACTGGGACATCTCTGTGTAGTGCTAGGACTGTCGGAGTCCCTGCTGTCCCCTCTGTGACCCGGCCCCATGCAGTGGTCTGGGCAGGGCACCTGGGAGATTTGGCAGAGCCCCGGGCAGGAGGCCTGTCATCTTCCTTCTATGGATAAGAAGAGGAATTCAGAGAGGTTTAGCCTTTTGCCCAAGGCCACACAGCAAGCAGGGTCCAAGGCCCTTTTCAGACCTTTTCGAGGGAAGAGGGGGTCTCTTTGTACCCCCTTGTACCATTTTGCCCAGGACTGCCTCTAGCCACAGCCTGCCTTTCTGGAAGGGTCATAGTTTCAACCTCAAGGCCAGCAGGGGTCAAGGGGTTGTCTTGGGAGGGGGCACAGCCCAGCTCCCGCTGACCCTCGCACCATCCACAGGCAGGACAAGCTCAAGGTGCACATGAGGAAGCACACAGGTGAGAAGCCATACCTGTGCCAGCAGTGCGGGGCGGCCTTCGCCCACAACTACGACCTGAAAAACCACATGCGCGTGCACACGGGCCTGCGGCCCTACCAGTGCGACAGCTGCTGCAAGACCTTCGTCCGCTCTGACCACCTGCATAGACACCTCAAGAAAGACGGCTGCAATGGTGTTCCCTCACGCCGCGGCCGCAAGCCCCGTGTCCGGAGCGGGGGGCTGGGGGGACCCGACCCCAGCCCTGGGGCCACTGTGCCGCCCAGCGCCCCTGCCCCACCCGGCTCCCCCGAGGCCCGGCGCAATGGCCAGGAGAAGCACTTTAAGGACGAGGATGAGGACGAGGAGGAGGCCAGCCCTGATGGTCTGGGCAGGTTGAATGTAGCAGGCGCTGGCAGAGGGGGTGGCGATGGGGCCACTGGGAGCCCCGCCGATGGCAGCTTTGCGGCTGGACTCGCCTGAAAACCAAAAAGAGAAAACAGAAACCCAAGAGACAGAAAGAGAGCGAGAAATCACCCACCACACCCTAAAAAACATACAAAAAGAAAATCTATCTATATACAGATATCTATATCGAGATATATATATATACAGATATATATATATATATATGAAGCGTCACAGAATCTAGGATAGTGCTTTTCTCAGATTTTTCTCTTTCATGATGTTCTCTCCCTCCATGGGGACTCTTGCCCTCCACCCCCCAGCTCCCCTTCCCCCCATCCCATCAGTGGGTTTTGGGGCTTGGTATGGAGTTTGTGGGACACAAGGGTTCTGAGTTCCCTCCTCCCCCCAGGTGCCCCCAGCATGGGGTCTGGGGTCCCATCCGAGACCTGGGCAGGGCCCCAGGCCCCAGGCAGGGATGTGGGCTGCTGTAGGGGGTGGGGAGGGTGGGACTGGGGTCGGCTTTAGTTTTTTTCCCCTAGCTGGTTTCTATGAGTCTTTCAGATAAGACCTTAAATGATTTCTGTCTGCTGTGAGTGGACGTTAAATTGGTCCCTGTCCCTCCCCCAACCCTCCTTCCTCAGGGCACTTAATAAGTGGGGGTCTCCCCCTTGATCTCCCCTATGGTCTCGTTGCCTCCCATCCTTGCCTGTGGTCCCCTCTTATCTCCTGGCCACTGCGACACAAATCTATTTATTTCTAGGTGTGGAGAAAGGGGAGAAGACAGGGGAAGAGGGGGCACCAGGTGACTCCCAGGGGCTCCTGCTACCTTCCTTCGTGGCACTTAAAACCGGTGGGGCGCCTGGAGGCCACAGCTTAGAGCGCCCCGACCACCTCCATCCGTGTCCCCTGACCAGGCCACCTAGACCCCCGTGCAGAGTTTGGAGATTCAAAACTTGTCTTTACCCTCTCCTCACCTCTCCCTTGAACCCTCTCCCAATTTTTTAAAGCACTTTTTAGATTGTTTTTCCCTCTTTTCCTCCTTAAAAACAAAATTTATATATATAGAGAGAGATATATATATATTAAAAATATATACTTTTTCTCAGAGGAGCAGGCAACCGTGGGGTGAGACAGCCAAGGGCAGAGGGAACCCAGGGTCTTACGGTGGCAGGGATGAGGGGAGAGAAGAGTCCAGAAGTTCCAGTGTCACAAAAGCAATAAAAAGATTTTATAAAGCGAAAGGAAAAAAAAAAAACAACCAACCACAAATAGAAGTCTCGGCACTTTGTAACAGAACGGGTACTATATCTTAATTTAAAAACATGTTTACAAGTTGCAACCAACTTCTATGAAAAGTTGAAAAGACAAAAAAAATAAAGAGAGCGAGAGAGAGAGAGAGCGAGCGAGAGCGCAAAAAGAAATTCCTAAAAGCTGATTTATTTTTGTACAAAATAATAAAAAAAAACCCACCACCAGATGTAGAATCCACTTCTGTTCCCCGAGGTGAGAGGGGTCAGGAAGGCCGTGGGTGAGGGCTAGGTCCTCTGAGGGAATCTGTGCTTCACCGCAGGTCTCTGCCTGGCAGGCGGGACTGCGGGGTTTTTGGGTTTCTGCCATGTCCCCTGTTCCCTCCCATTCTGCCCCCTTTTTGGTTCTGATTTAGAGATGTCTTGTTACCCACTAGCCATACAATGGCCACCCGTGTCTGTGGGGACCCTCCTTACTGACTCCCTAGCTCAGGGATGGGCCCAAGAAAGGGCTGGCCTTCCAACCAGCCAGAGCAACCCAATCTCCCCCCAACCCCTGCACCTGCCCCTCAACCTTGCTCTCCCCCCGACCCTCGCTGCTTCCCAGCTTTCCACCTTCCAACACGGCCACCTTTCCCTGTGGCCACCGAGGAGCTGCCATCTTGGGTATGCCATCCCTGTCGAGGTGGGTGACAGGGGGCCCCTCCTCCAGGGCCTTACACGCCCCCAGGCACCCCTCTTTTTACTCAAAGGCACTGACTGTCATCTGGGGGCTGGCGCCTGCCTCCCCCAGCCTCTGGCTCCCCAGAGGCCCGGTATTCACCGAGCCACAGGCCACGGACTGGGGCCAGGGCAGGGGAGACCATGCTGCCAGAGGCCAGGGCACCTTCACCCCCTTTTGCATATGCAACGCCTAGTCTGGGACCCTGTATATAGGCACATCCTGCTGAGCTGAGATCTTCCTCGTCAAAACCCGAGGTGGGGAGGGTGCCCCTGCTCCCCCCTCTAGTCGCTGGCCTGTCTCCCGGTACCCCTTTGCTCTGTGACAAACCCCATCTTCTCATCTATTTCATTTTCTTTTTTTAAAGGGAAGCTTTTTAAGAAGGCAACATTCATCATTGTTTCTACAGGATAGTTTTCGTCTACTCCCGGCCTCCCCCAGCCCTTCAGTCCCACAAAAATGTCTCAGGAACCCCCCCTCCTGAGGGGGGTGGCAGGGGAGCCCAGGGTCGTGTGGCCTCATTCACACCCCAGCATCGCGGGGAGAGCTCTTTGTTCAGAGGACCATCTGTGGAGGTCAAGCACGGAGCTCGAGCACCCAGGCCAGGGGTCCCCCCCACCCTACCCCGGCTCCCAGAGAGGTTCCCTGAGGGGATAGCCCTCTCCCCTACCCACACACCTCCTTGCAATAAAACCAACTGAAAAACTACAGCTGTCGTCCTGGCCAGTGGGGGTGACTGGACTTGGGGGAATCGAGGCCTCTGGGACTATGGTGGGGGCATGGGCTGAACCCCGCCGAGCACACTTTAACACAAAGCTCCTTGGGAATTGCACTAAACCCCAGCTTCCGCAGCCCTGCCCACCCACTCCGCCTTAACCCCTCTTCTGCTGCCCGCCAGCCTGTCCCGGGGGCCACAGCCTCTGCATGGGCCCAGAACCGGGACCCCTACCCACCCAGCCCAGCCTCCAACTCCGCGCAATCACATACTGTATATAGATGTGGATTGATTTTATTTTTATTCTTTAAATTAAGGTTGTGATAAAGTGTTGCCAAAGATACTGCTGAATTCTCGCGTTTCAGGAAACAAAACAATATTTGAGGGGGAACGTGCTGACTGGTCGGAAAGGACACAGCAAACAGTTTTTTTGTTTGGTTGTTTGGGGTTTTTTTGTGTTTTCTTTTTTTGGGGTGTTTTTTTTAACTGCCTGGTACAAAAAAGAAAAAAGACAAAAGACAAAGTGAAATTGTTATTTCCATCATCTTGGTGAAGTTGTGTGGATGTGTGTGCGCGCATGTGTGTGAGAATGAGGTCCAGGCTGGGGACTTCAGGTGGAGGCTCCAGGGCGAGCTCTGCGGCAGGGGTGGCGGGCATGGCGGAGTGGGGGTCCGGAGCCCCCACCTGGTGTGGTCTCCAGCCTGCAGGACCTGGAGAGGAAGGTAAATATCCTTGCTGCTGCTCCCTGCCTAGTCCCCCTACCCTGACCCTGACCCCGCCTTTTGAGATTAAAAGAAAAAAAGGCCAAAAAAAAAATAATTTAAAAACCAGTGAATGTAAAGTGCCGGACCACGCCCAGCCTGGCACGGGTGTGGGCCTGTGCCCAGCCAGGCTCCAACGGGCCATACCAAAGTCTGCCCCCTCGGGCGGCCTGCCCAGGAACCCCATGTGGCCATCTCGTCTTGTCACCCTGTGTTTACAGGGCTGTCCCTCTGCTTCCTTCTGAGGGGGGGGTCTCAGGTGGGAAGGGAGGATCCTCCAACCCGTCCAGGGTCTTCTGGGGAGTCTGCACTACTGAGACCTGTCGTTTGTGTCACATATGGGGGACCGAGGCAGGGGCGAGGGCCCTCCGGAACCGAGGCCATCCAGGCGGCCAGGATTGTAGGAGGCAAGACAGAGAGAGTGAAAGGAAAAAAAAAATTAAAAACCAACAAAAAAAGCAAAAATCCTATTTTTTGAGAAAGAAAGATATTTATATTTGCAGTTTTATTTTAAAAAGTTATTTAAGCTGAGGAAGCAGCCTTCCTGGAGTGGCGGTGTTGGCCGGCGCAGGGCGGGTCAGGACCTGGGGGCCTGGGCGCCTAGGAGTTGTAACCTCAGAGTTAAGACTAGCTCGCACTAAATATATAAATTTTCATAGTGGGGTGGGGGGCAGGACCAGGAGGTGAGGGGGCTGGGGAGACCTCCACCCCATGGCCCGGGCTGCCTGGAGGCCACGGCCAGGGGTCCTGATGCCCAGGTACCCTCCAACCCCACCCAGGCCCAGACACAAGGTGCCTTGGACTTTGGGGGACCAGGCCTGGTGAATGGGGGGTCGGGGGCACAGAGCACAGACATTCCATAGACTGTATTTGAGAGTCTTTATAAAATGTGGGAGATTAAAAAAAATAAAAATGCACTTTTGGGGGGTGGGGGGAGAAGCTTTAAAGGTAATAAAAACAAAAACAAAAAGACAAAAGATGATGAAAAACCGGACATAAAAATCATTTTTCTTGTACATAAAAAAAACCACTAAACGCAGCCTGTTACGACCGCTGCTGCCTCATTTGCCTGATTTTGATGTTCTTCTGTGTTTTGTTGGAGGGAACCTGGGGAGTGGGGATGGAGGGTTAGGGACCCCTTCCATGTGGGTTGGACACCTGGTTTACATCACTTGGGGGCCCCCAACTTGGGTTTCAGAGGACCCAGTGCTCATCAGCAGCTTCATTCCTGCCAGGCCTGGGGGTGGAGTGGGGAAGGGAGGGGCCTGGACACAGTGACTGAGCCTCTGGGCTCCAGGGTGGAGTAGGTGTCGGGCAGTGCTGGGGCCTGCACCCCTACAGAGGAGGTGACACCCCCAGATGAGGGCAGGTGGCTCCAGGAAGGGGCCAAGGGACGGTAGGGGCAGACAGGAAGAACTTGCTGGGTGGGTTCCTTGGTCACCTCCAACTACAAGGTTGCTGGAGGCTCTGGGCAGGGTGACCTTCACCGGGAAACCCTAAGTCTGCCAGAGACCTCCAAGGTATAGTCCCACATTGAGCCTCAGTGACCTGATCAAGAAACTAAGCAGGCTGCTCCTCTACACCCCCAGGAAGTCAGGTTGGAGCCCACACACTGGGGAGGAAAGTTGTGGGCTGCAGCCCCGCATCTCTGGGTTGGGGTCACCAACATGGCCATTTCCAGAGCCCTGAAAAGAGGGCCCTCTTCCCTCTTACTGCCCAGTTGAGCTCAGGTCAGCAAGGCCCCCTGGAGTTGGGGCAGGTGACAGAAGGGCACAAAAGGCACACAGATGGCCATTGGTAACGGCCTGGGGGAGGACAAGCAGGACTCTGGGAAGTGAGCTCTTCCATAGAAGCCACAGGGAGGGTGTGGAGCCCTGCCTCGTCCTGGGCAGGAAACACTGCCGAGTGCAGGGTTTGGGGAGGGTTTGGTACCGGCTCCAGGTGTCCTCCTTCAGTGGCAAGGTCTGCCCTTATGGGATCACATGACAGACATGGGAACTCAGGTCTCCAATTCAGGCTGGGTGGGGGTGGGGGGCCAGTGGTTCCACAGCCGGGCACCGCAGGGACCTGAGCAGCCACAGCGGGGATGGAGGCCTCTGACCAGGACAGCGATGGAAGAAGATCCAACAGCCACTGCATTCACGAGGCCTCTTCAGTCACACTCCCGTGTCCCCTCCCCTGAGGGAGAGGCCTTGGTGTCTGAGTTATCCTGCACAATACAGTTCACCCTATAAACCCAGAGGCGGGAGCACACTGAAGAGTTGTGTCGCCATCACCACCGTCTAGTTTCAGAACACTCCGTCACCGCCAAAACAAGCCCCATCCCCACCAGCAGTCCCTCCCCATCCGCTTCCCCCAGCCCGACACTCACTGACCCACTTCCTGTCTCTGTGGACTCGCCTGTTCACGTGTCACATACATGGGATCACACAGTGTGGCCGTTTGCATCTGGCTCCTCTCACTGACCATCGTGTTTTCAAGGTCCACCCACAATGGAGCGAGTGTCGGTGCTTCACTCCCCTTTTACGGCCAAGTAATACTCCACTGCGCAGACAGGCCACGTTTTATCCACTTTTTAACTGATAGGACACTGGGCTTGCTCCCACCTTTTAGCTATTGTAAAGCTGCTAGGAAGATTCCTGCACTTTTCATGAGAAGATAGGTTTTCACATTTCCCTCAGGTGGAACTGCTGGGTCAGATGGTAACTCTACATTTGAGTTTTTGGAACTGCCCAACTGTGACCACAGCAGCCACCATCCCATGGTCCCAGGTCCTCATCCTCGCCAGCACTGGTCATTCACTGTCCTTGATTCTAGCTCTCCTGGTGGTTGATTTGCATTTCTCTGGTGACATGATATTGAGCGTTTTTTTAGGTGCTGAATGCCTCACCAGGTCCAGCAAACGGACACTGGGCCAGGCAGTTCGAAGTGTGATCTCCCTCATTTGACTAAACCCTAAACATCATTGTTGAACCCTAAACATCACACAGCACAAGGGAAAAAGAACTGCGGACGGGAGGTATTTTGGTCCTTTGGTCCCCTCATCCCCAGCTGACACCTCAGACGCACAGAGAAGTGGATGCCTTGGTGGCTTCACCTTGACCATTTTATTCGTGTTTTTAAAAAACAATTAAATTAGAATACAAATATTAGAAAACAGCGGCCCTCAGCTGCCAGTGCTGATGGAGAGGGGCTGGACTGCGCAACCGAGTTTATACAGTAAAACTGAATTTGCCCTCAACCAGATTTATGTCCCTTTTGTCTTTAGACCTGAAATGATATTGCTTCCTGACTAGTAGAGTTCTGTTTACACAAAGGAAAATTATTCAAGGGCTGGGGAGGGGAGAGGGGGGAAGGGCAGGGAAGAAAAAAAGCAGAAGGGCAGACAGAGGTGGTCTGGGGAAGCGTGGCCTCCGAGGGGGCAAGGATGTTGGGTGGTAGGGCAAGCACCCAGCCGTGAGTCCCTGGAGGCATCTGGGGTGGGCTACGGAAGCCCCGTGGTTGCTGGACCCCCGAGGCCAATCAGGCTGCTGAAGGGTGGCCCTCAGCCCAGTCCTGTTGGAAGACGAGTATGAGGCTCCGGGGGCAGGGAGGGGTGGGGGTGCAGGGCAAGCCTCGTACCCGTCGGAAAACCCAAGAGCAAGAAGAGGGGAAGGAACCACCCCGAAATCAAGAGGACGGGGCAGGAGTCCCTGCTGCCCCCTGGAGGCGGCCACCTTCCCGGCGGCGGCACCCGTGGACATCTGAGCTGTCCCGTAGGGAAGTTAACCTGAATCGGAGATACAGAGGTAGCTGGCTAAAAAACGGAGACCCCCCCACGCCACACGGTGCCACACCCTGAAGCCCCCACCTTGAAGGGGGTCCTGGCCACATGCTGGGTCTTCAAAATACCAAGTTATTGCACTTTCAAAAATACAACACATCTGTGGCTAAACCCTCCCTAGCCCACCCGAGACCCCACCCACCAGCCCATGCCCCCCACTGCCCCTCTCCCCGCCCCAACCCACTCCATGGCTTCTTGGCTAAAAAGCTCACTGCTCAGAGGCCCATTCCAGGGTCTCCGGGCGAGAGGACAGTTCGCAGAGAGAAGAAAAGCAAAGAAAGAGATGAATGTCCAAGTTGTGGCTGCCGCCTCAGTCCTCCCTGCTGCCCCACCAACCCCAGGTCCCTCTGCACCAGCTGGAATGGTCACTGAAAAGGCGGGCACCCGAGAGGGTGCAGTGTCCTGCCCACCCCTTTTACGGGCTCTGACTCCAGCTGGGGAAGCAGCTGTACGGGTGCCTTACCTTGTTTGTAAGAGTTTGTGGTGGTGGTGGTGGGGGGGGATGTTTAATTTTTCTTTTTTTCTACATTTTTTTTTGATTTTACTTTTTAATCCTCCAATAGGAGAGTCCAGAGGTACAGGTGCCAGGGTCCAGGGAAAGAGGTGGAAAACCATATGAACAACAATAAAAAGAAAAAAAAATCACTCCTCCCTCTGCACCCCAAGGCCCGCCTGCGCCCCTCTGTGTGGTAAGCACCAGGAAAGTTGAGTATCCAGCCAGGTGGTGGCGGTGAGCGGTCAGCAGGCCGACACCAGGCCCTTCGGGAAAGGGCAGCGGCGCTTGGGCCGGGGGCCATCCTCGTCCTCATCCTCCTCATCTTCCTCCTCGTCCTCCTCTTCCTCTGAGGACGAGGAGCTGTCCAGCGTGAGGTCTACCACGTCAGCTCCTGGTTTCCCATTCTCAGCGTTGCCCGCCGTGCTGCCTCCACCTCCAGAGCCCCCGAGCATGCTGCCACCGCCACCGTTGACGTTGGGGCTGGACAGGAGCCCATTGGCATCTGAGGTGCCTGAGGGAGAAAGGGACAGATGCTCAGGACAACTGCTGACCCCAGAATGGGGAAACGCAGTGGCAAGGGGCAGGGTCCCCTCCTGGGATACCGCTGCTGCCCCATGTGGAGGCCCCGACTTCAGGGAGTGCCCTGGAGAGGAGCCGGCACACAGCAGGCGTTCAATAGCTGCATGCTGCCTGCAGTGCACAGTTCTGAGCCCTGGCCCATTACACTCTGGGGGTCAACTCCACCAGGCCGGCAGTGTTCTTTTTCCCTTTTATTTTTATTATTATTTTTTTTAAACTACTGGGTTTATTTTTATTTTATGTATTGATTTTAGAGGGAGAGAAAGGGGACGGGAGAAAGAAAGGAAAAGCTCGATTTGCTGTTCCATCTATGCATTCATTGGCTGCCTCCTGTATGTGCCCCAACCAGGGATTGAACCCACAGCCTTGTTGTATCTGGACAATGCTCCAACCAACTGAACTACCAGGCCAGGGTGATTTACTTTTTCTTTTTGATTTCCTTTTTTCTTTGTCTTTCTTCATTTGGGGTGGCTGTTATTTTATTTATTTACTTACTTATAAAAAGACTTCATATACTTATTTTTTGAGAGGAGGAAGGGATGGAGAAAGAGAGGGAAATAAACAGTAATGTGCGAGAGGAACATTGATTAGCTGCCTCTTGCACACCCCCAACTGGGGATCTGGCCCAAAACCAGGGCATATGCCCTGGCTGGGAACAGAACCAGTGACCCTTTGGTTTGTGGGAGGGCACTCAATCAACTTAGCCACGCCAGTAAGGGCTGGGGTGACCGTGTTTTAGATGAAAATGCCACATGGCAGGACACAAGTCAAACTCAGAAATCGCCAAAGCCCCAGAACAGGGATTGCGGCAAACAACAGGGCAGCTGGGGGCCTGGGCCGGGGACTCACCGAGCACGAGGATGGGGCACTGGGGGCTGCAGCTGCGCTCCTTCTCAGCACGGATCGGGCACCAGGAGCCATCCACCAGGTACTCGATCTCGTCGGCATCCTCGCACTCACTCAAGATCTTGGAGAGGAGCCTGGGCAGGGGCAGGCAGGGGCAAGGGGAGACAAAGTGGGGCTGATTCCTGGGCCAGCTGAGCCACACCCTGCTCCCACCTCTGCTCCCCTGGATTCTGGTGGGATGCTTGCTAAGCCACTTCCACCTTTGCCACAGTGGCTTCAGGAAAGCATCAGGCAGGGCCCAGTGCCCTGAGGTCCTACGGAGGGGGGCCACCCGGCTTCTCAGCTACATGGGCATGTATAAGCTGCGTCCTGCGGGAGGATTTGCCAGATTGCTTGAGGGCCTTCAGGGGCTCACTCATGGCACGGATACAGCACTCCCCCCAATTCCTTAAGAGCATGGGGCTGGGGTGCTGGCAGCAGCAGGGTCTTGCCCATTCAGCCCTCTAACCGAGTGATCCCCACCCTCATGCCCCAATTCTGTGCTGCCCCCATTTTTACAGATAAGGAAAATGAGGTCTGGAAGGCAGTACACGCTGCTCGAAGCTCCCAGGAGAGGCTGAGGGCGGAGCAGGGGCAGAAGTGGGGCCTCCTCACTCCCACAGACAACAGCATCTCCCAGAGCATGCCCATGGTGAGCCAGGCCTGGCAAGGTGTGATGTGGCCCCAGGTACTGGCTGCTAAGGTACTGACAGCCAGGCCAATTTTACAGATTGAGGAATTGGGGGAAGGCAAGTGAGCTCCCTGAGGCCACAAGACCAGGTGGCAGTAGTCCTGGATCCCAGTCCTACTCCTTGCCACTGCCTGGCTACAGGGCCTCGGTCTCCCCTCCCCACCCCCAGGCAGGATGAGGTAGGCACAGCATCCACCAGCAGCAGCAGCTGGGAGGACCTGAGGAACAGCCAATGCCCAGGCCAGGCCTGGTGCAGGGAATGCACAGGCTGCAGTGGCAATGGGCTGCCACGGCCCCCAGCATTCGTTCAGTGTCAAAGATGCACCTGCTTCCAAGTGAATTTGACCACCTAGGTCGTAGTCACACAGGAGGGAGGCTATCCTGCTCCAGGACACCCTCTGGTGCTGATGGGGTCCTTGTCACCCCTACCCTGAGGCCTCTTCTCCATCGCCATGCTCACAGACCCACCACCCCCAGGTCACCTGCAATACACTGCTCTACCTGGAAATTTCTACTCACTCCCCAAAGCCCTACTCTACAGCTCCTCTTCCTCCTCCAGGCAGAGCATAAACAACAGAACATATGTGTCTGGTTCAGTTCTTCCCACCCCCAGCGCTCAGGTGGAAGTTCCCCGACGACAGGGTCTGAGACGAAGTCTTTTTGGGGTCACCAGATCACCTAGTTCAGAGCCAGGGTGGGACAGGTAGCAGTCTAAAAGAATAATTACACGAACCAAAATCCTCCAGCAAGCCTCTCCACCTACACCAGGCCCATGGGCTTGCTGGGATCATGGTCTGTTTGGGACAGAGCCGCTGTCCCTAGCCCTGCCAGAGCTGCCACCACCCGAGCCTGAGTGACCCACTCTAGGCCTGTTGGGGGAGGGAAGGCAAGTGTTAGGCGGCACAGCTGCCAGGCTGGAAACAGAGCTGCTATTCAGGCCCAGTCCTCATGCCCAGCCCCAAGGGCCTCCTCATTCCACTGAGGCTGGACAGCATAGGAGGCTGTGGCTTGGCCCCTCTGGGGATGGGACCCAGGCTCAGAGTTGGCTGGAGAGGGGTTGGAGTCCTAGCCTGGCTACCTGTAGGTCCCCAGGCAGCAGCTGCGCCCCCTCCCTGAGCCTCAGTTTCTCTACCTGTAAGGTGGGGATGATCAAGGCCCACCTCCTGGGACAGTTGGGAGGGCTGGCAAGACCCTGAGCATGGTGACCAGAGATGAGTGCTTAAATGTGGGGACAAATTTGTGCCCAGCCCTTGTAGGTCAAGGGGTATCATTTCTGCCCCTACTGTGTGCACACACCCCCAAGCTGCGTATCTCAACCTTCAAGGGCTGGTGGGTCCAAAGGTGGATGCCAGCACACCAGCTCCTATCTAGGCTGCCGCCTCTCCCTACCCCCACCGGACTCTGGGGACGGGTGGGTGTGGCCAGGGCCTGGCAGGAGCTGCTCAGTCAGGTGCTGGGCTCGGTTTCTGGAAACTTAAGACCTAAGCGAAGTTTCCCTTTTGGGGAGAATGGCCTTTTGCCCCTTGTTCCCTTGTGGCATGGGGAGGGCTTGCTTGTTAGGCTGGGGGATAGCCTAGCCATACACCAGTGACACCTAGAAAGGGAACAAGTGGGACGTAACCAGATTTGGGGGAAGACACGTGTCCTTTTCACCTTTTGACAGAGGACATGACCTAGGTTGCATTGAACAAACTTCAGGAAGCAACCCCCTGAATCGTGCATCAGCCTGGAGGTGAGGGTTCTCAAACCCCTGTATTATGTGGGGAAAACCGCCTCCAAGAACACAAGGTCACCCAGGGAAGAGTGGACCTTCTGGATCCAGAGCCCCATGTCTGAACCCTAAGCTACACTGCTGCCACCCACACAGCAAAAACCCTGAAAGTCCTAACTTTCTTTGTAACCTGTCACTTTGGAAGTTGCCAAAAGGCACAGAGGCCTCTAAATTGCATGGCTCCGCTGCTCATTACCCAGAGGCCCAGAGCTGCAAGGGGCAGAATCCAGCATAGCCCAGCAGGCAGTGCGGTACTCCTGTGCCTCAGCAACTCACCCGTCTATGATGAGCTGGTCGTAGGGGGCCGGTTTGTCGCACACTGGGCACATCCAGGTAGGCTTCTTCTCGTTCATCTGGAGGTAGAAGACGGCATCGAAGCACTGCAGGTGGGCGCAGGTCTCCGCCCGGCAGGGGACAGACAGCCGCATCTTCACCAACTGGGGCGAGGGGAAGGGGGTATGAGCTGGCCGCCTAGCCAGGTACCGCCCACCCCAGGCAGTCCCCACATAATGCACAGCGAAGGAAGGGGGACCACCATACTGACTCACAGGGCAGATGAGGGAGACCCGCACACCGGTGGTGGCAATCTCGCTGTCAGGGTCCAGGCGAAGCTTCTCTTTGACTGTGGAGGAGGGGTAGCCAGTGTTAGTGGGGGAAGGGGCAGAGGGACCTGCAGGGCCAGGCGGGGAGGCAACCTGGGCAGAAGCCAGAGTTATTCCTGATACAACAACCTGGGCATACCCCTGAGACACCAACTCCCCATTAAGCCAACCCTGCTGGGGCTTTTTACAACCCACAGGAAAGATCTTTTCTGGAAAGATCCAGGCAACACACAGCCACCAACAGGGCTGCCCGCTGTGCCTCTGTTAATTCCTATGAAAAACACTCCTAAGGCCTACATGGGGAGGCAGGGCCCCTGTCCTGAGACAGTGCCCACTAAGGAGCACCAACACCCTGGGCCACAAGCGCCCACCATGAGCCCTGCAAGTGGAAGAGCAACAGACAGCTTCCCCTGCACAATCAAATCAAATGTTACTTCTCTTATAAAGGAAAAGACTGAGGTGCTACCACAAAGCCACACACAACACGGAAACATGCTCACAACAGCACCCAAAGCCCCCTTCATGACTGTGAATTCGATGCTGGAAAAAAGACCGGAAGGAAATGCACCCAGCGCAGGCCTGGGACCAGCCTGCAGGGAGTGCTCAGTCTCCCTCCTTTCCTTTTCCTGCATGTTTTGCTTTCAAAGGCAGGGAAGCAGGTGGACAGACCTCAGGGGTACATGCAGTTAGACCCTGTCTCCAGACGGCTCCAGGCAAATAGACCCTGAGTCCCACAGAGTGGAAGCTGCCCCGCTTGAACCCAGAAGTGCCCCGCGCACAATGACTCCTTCGTCCCTTCCTCTAGGAGGCCTCCTCTGCCCTGCCACAGGGAGGGGGCTGGGGCTAAGGGTGAGCCTGTAGCCAATCCCATCTAAGTTTGACTTCCCCCACAATGTTCCCCTCTCTAGTTAACAAGTACTAATGGTGGACTCAGGAGCCTCAGCTCATCAAAAAGATCCTGGGTAACTAAAATGGATGCAGTGTGCACTGGGTTTTGAAGCAAGGCTTGGCTGCTCGAGACAAGAGAGGTGTGTGCATCAGGAAGAGTTCAAATGAGATTAAAAAACCACCACCACAACAACCAAAAAAAAAAACCCCCAGGACTTGCCAGTTGTGACCAGAAGTCCCACTGTGATGGTGCCCAGCTTGGGGCTGGCCATGGAAGGGAAGCCAGGGGCTTCCTTAAGGGAGAAAACCTGATGGTCAGGGGCCTGGGCTGTCGCATCTGCCTCTCCGGCCCACAGCGCTGCAAGGCTCCTGGCTCCTCCCTGAGGAGTCAAGCCAGGCCTCTAAGTGCCCTGCCCCCACCCCGTGGGTTACTGGAGCAGGATGAGCCCAGCCCAGTCCCCAAACCCAGCCCTGCCCCTGGGCCACAGACACTCTGGTCAAGCTGGCCATTATCTCCACACTGAGATGGCAGGTGGGCCTTGGGGTTGAAGGGCAGGCCCTTTGAGGGAAGAGAAAGGCGACAGAGCAGGGTGCACAGACTGAGGCCTTGGGGTCACAGAGCCCTGACTCTGTTCCTCAGTGTCCCCACTAGTCAGGTGGCATCAGAAATCATCCCTGTGACCGGAGAGCCAGTGACTTGCCTGACACCACAAAGCTACCGAGTGGAGGAATTCCTGAGCACAAGCCATGGGCTGGGTAGCCCAAGGTGCAAGGACACAGGAAGAGACAGAGCCAATTCCGGGTTGTGTCTGCCAGTTTTGATGGTGGTTTTATTTAATGCCCCCATACACATTTAAAAGAAAAGATTTTATTTATTTACATTTAGAGAGAGAGGATGGGAGTGAGAAAAAGAGAAACATGCAAGAGATAAATCGTCGGTCACCTCTCACACACACCCCAACTGGGGAGCTGGCCTTTCAACCCAGGCGTGTGCCCTGACCAGGAATCAAACCAGTGCCCTTTTGATTCGCAGGCCAGCACTCAAGCCACTGAGCCACATTAGCCAGGTCTACATTTTTTGATGTTAAAAGTGCAAAAAAGGAAAAACAAATGGCCTCATCATTCCTGGCCAGACCTGAGTCACCCCCCACGCACTTCCAACCATGAATCCACCCTTTGCTCCCCCTCTCCATGCTCCCGCCCCCCACACCCCATTCCCTGCACAGTAGCCAGAAGCCTCTGCCTAGAACACCCATCACCTAGGGTCTTCCTCTCCACAAAGCCCCTGCAAGGCTCCAAACAAGCACCACACACTCAGCCCACCCAGACCCCCTGGCTCACTCAGGTCCGTGAGCACATCTCGCCCATCCTCACCTCTGGCCTCTGCACTGACAGCCCAGTATCTTCTGAAGACCTCCAGAGCTCCCTGACCCCCAGAGCAACAGACTGACACTGGAAGGTCCAGGTTTCCCCATCGGCATCGGCACCGGCCCCCATCCCCCCCCAGACAACGAACTTCTCACGTCCGGCCAGCAAAGGGAGGGCCAGCAGTGAGAGGGCCCAGACGCCCTCAGTCACCAAGGGGAAGGCGTCGCCGTTCTCACCCAGCGCCTTGCACAGCTCCGGATGCTTGACCCCGATGGTTTTCAACCTCTGCAGCAGCTCTGAGGAGGTCAGTTGCCGCACCAAATATAAGGCCACCGAGTAACTCTGAGAGTAGAGTGGGAGGGACGTCAGGGTTGCGTGGGGACAGGCAGAATGAGCATAGGCTGGGTAGGGGTGCCAGGGCTGAGGGGGTGAGCAAGTGGGCAGCACCTGCCCTACTCACCTTGCCGTAGTTCCCCCAAGTGACGGTGATTCGGTTGGTGGCTGAGGACAGGTACATGAGGTGGGTGAGGTTGATGGGGCGGCAGGGCCTTTTGGGTTCCACTCCAGGCTTATTCGAGGGGTAGTAGCCCTGGGAGCAGATGGAGGCTCAGCCACCACAGATGGTCTGTGTCCCTGCCCCTCCCTCCACGCTTGCTACCCCCCACAGCAGATCTGGAGCTGCCTGGGGAACCTGCTCACCGGGACTGAGCAGTAGCTGTGGTTGACCTTCACAGCAATGTTGGGCGGGTACTGGTCCTCCTGAGGGCTGCTGGTGTCTGAGTAACAGATTCTGCAATGACAATGGGGACCATGGGGGCCGAGGACAGGGAAAGGGCCCCTGGGAGAGGCGGGGATGACAGACTGGAGCCATGTCTGGCCTGAGGGGTAGATCACAATGCTGGGCTGTACATGTGGGGGTCTCAGGGCCCCATGTCTGGCCTGAGTGGGAAAGAATGGTAGTATGTCCACAGCCTTACACAGCCAGCAAGAAGGGAAAGAGAGACTCCACCTCTAGCCAGGAGCCTCAGAAGAACTGTCACAAGGGATGGGGGCCTGGCCAAGACCCACTTGGGGTGGGACATAGCAGGGCTATAGCCATCGAGCAGGGAGGAAGTGGCCAAGGGTTCCCTTGGAGGCTGGCACACCTGCGCTTACCTTAGGACGACCTGCACGGCCTTGACCCCAGGCTGCAGTTCTCTGTGCCCCAAGGAAACCACGGGGAAGGAGAGGAAAGGAGGGGTCAGTGAGGTGGGAGTGAGTCTAGCACACCACACCAACCTTTTAGCCAGGTGACCTCTAGCCTCTCTTGGCCTAGCCAGGCAGCCTAACCTGCTACCTAGGCAACCTAATCTGCTACCTCCCTTGACAACTGAAGGCCAATAGGTGCCACCTAGAATGTTCTCTCCTGCCATTTACTCACTGGTAACTTGGGGCATTGGCTTCCTCTCTCTGGACAAGGTGGGGTCTGGTGTGGATGTTAAGCAGGTTGGTGAATATGGGCCTGGCATGAGCTGAGTGCCCTGATGAGTGGCTGCTCCGGTGGTGACTGCTGTCTCAACTGGAGATGGAGAGCCTCAGAGACAGGAGTTGGAGACCTGGGGACAGCCCTGTGTCCTTACCTGTGTGACTTCCCCAGAGGGCACTGGCCACATCTGTGGTCATCATGACTGGGGGTGCTCCTCGCACCAAGGAGGTGGGGGCCAGGGATATTGCTTAGCACCCCGCAGTGCGTGGGACGGACCCCATCAGAGACTGACCTGGTCCTGATGTCAGCAGTGCTGAAGGGGACAAACTTTGTTAAAAGGGACACTGGCCCACCTCTTGGGACTGCAGGTCAAAAGTGGTGAGTGTGCTGACTGTGCACAGGGACGCAGAGTGGGGTAGGGGTGGGAACCCAGGGTCTGCCCCAGATCTGGCTAAACACTCTCGTAGGCCACCTGAGACCACACCCACCCACTATCTAGCCCTGGAGGTCAGCAGAGGGTGGGGCCCAGAGCACCTGGAGTTCCTGATCAGCTCCACCTGTCTGGGCGTCAGTGCGAAGATGCATGGGCTCTCTTGAAGCTTCTCATTGTTCTGTGGAACTGAAGACAAACACGGGGTCAGGGGCACCACCACTGACATGATCCTTTCTACTGCCGAGCCCTCTTCAGGCTGAGAAGCACGAAACCGGAGGCTGAGTCCCGACCAGGCAGAGCCACCAGGGGTGAGGATTAGAGGGGACCTGCCCGTTAGACAGTCTATGGCTCAGGGAACACTTCCCAATCACCCCTCCGCGTCCTCCACTAAGGGCCACTCTCAGAGAAGTGGCCTTCTCATCCCTGTGGGGCCCAGGGGTCTATTTAGGAAACGTCAGAAGTGCTCTGCTAGGGCAGAAGAGCTGCGCTGGGCCAGGAGGGTACAGCACAGACAGGACGCATGCCCTTGGACCAGCCTGTTCTCTTAGGGTCTGTAAGACACTGGCAAGAAACAACTCTGCCTCCACCTCCAACGGCTGTTCTGGCACACCCAGTGAGCATGTGCCCATCGGTGTGGACACACTCACATCCACCAGGTAACGAATGCTCACAGTCATACATCACTCTGAATGGTTCTATCAGCAGAAGGCTGTTAACCACCTAAATGCCTGCCAACGTGGTCTGGTTAGGATATGCTTGGGGTGGGGGGGAGGTTCATACAAAGGAATACTATGCAACTATAAAGACATACAATGAAGGATTACCGCTCCGTATCGTGATAAGGAGTAACCTCAAAGGTGCTTTGGTAACGTGAAAACAGCAGGTGTAGAACCGTGTGTTTATCATGCTGCTACTTGTGCAAGCAAACAGAGGTAGGGGGTCTGTGCAAGTGCACACTGGCTTACCTGTTGCAAGAGACATCTCTGAAGGAGGGGGTGTGAGAACTGGCCACAATTGCAGCCTCAGAGTGGTTGGGAAAGGTAAAAAGGAGCTTCTAAAATTTATACAGCAAATCCTTTAGAACAGAAGTGGGCAGACAGTTCTATAAAGAGCTGGAGTATAAATATTTTTGGCTTTTTTGAGCCACAAGTTAATCTGCCTCGATGTCTCCACTCTGCTTCATACCATGGAAGCTGCCAGAGGCTGAAAATGTACAAATGAGCACGGCCGGGCGCCAATACAACTTGGTTTCGGAAAAAAGGCAGTCAGTGGGGTTGGCTCCCACCCTAGGTGGCCAACCCCTGTCCCAGAACCTTCTGAATTCTAAACCACACCAGGCAACCCATTTAAGCAAACGTGATTCAAACTTAAAACAAGTTCCAGTTTAGAAGCCAGACCACCTGGGTTTGCACCCCAGCTGCGAGGGGCCATGCACCCCCATTCTGGCCCAAGCTTGGGTGTTCTCCATGCAGAGGGCCCACTTCTCAAGGCGCACAGCCAAGTCTGTGGCTGGTGCTCAGTAAGAGGTGGCTGTTGCAACTGCCACACTGCGGCCATTCGTGCCTGTCTGTTGCGGGCCCTAGTCGGGCCCCTGAGGAGGGCCACCTAATTGGGTATAGGGATGCTGGCAGGTCACCTGCAGACACCTCAGACCTGTCCAAAGAGCCCAGGGGCAATTATTTATGGGCGATGGCTCACAATATCTGAGCTAGACTGCCAAGGCTAGGTGGAAAAGTCAATGATACCAGACCCTACCTTACAGTCTCCCACAGGAAGGAAGGGAAAAGGACCCCAGCAAACTTCCTGGGAGCCATCCACTGGCCAGGGAGCTCTGCAAGTAAGGCAAGCAGGCTGGTGGTGCAAAGACCAGAACCTAGGGTCCCTTTTCTGGAAGGCCTGTTTCTAGGTGAGGCAGCTGTGAGGACTCCGCATGCTGATTTTCAGCTGTGTCATTGGCCTGGGGTGGATGACTGCTTCCCCAGGAAGCCAGGAGGGAGGTGAGCTGCCACCTCAGCTGGGATAAGGCACGTCCCACACCATCCGGAGAGGGCTGAGGGCCCCCCAAACCTGGGCCTTCACCAGCTCCACTTTCCGTCATTCAGGGCTGAGATGTGGGCAGCATCCACGACTCCTGTCACGTCCCCGCACCCACCAACTCCTCAGCCGGTCCTGTCGGCACCCAGTGCTCTTCCTCTCCCACCACCACTGCCCATTCTCCTTTTTTTAACCCTCACCCAAGGATATGCTTATTGCTCTTAAGAGAGAGAGGAAGGGAGAGGGGAAAAGAGAGAGAGAGAGATATCAACTGGTTGCACCCCCATTCGCACTCCCACCAGGGATTGGACCCAAAACCCGGGTATGTGTCCTGACCAGGAATTGAATCCGAAGCCTTCTGGTGCACAGGGCATTCCAACCAGCTGAGCCACCAGCCAGGGCTGCCTTCTGTGATCAGCATGAATACCCCTCGCTGTCTCCAGGATCCAGGGCTCACCATCTGCTGTACAGGGCCTCAGGAGGGTGTTCTGCCCACCCCTGTGGCCTTGATTCCACAGTGGCTACCATGACCTTCTCCTTATTGCCCCCACCTGCCAAGTACATTTCAACCTGGGGTCTCTGCATGCACCATTCCCTCTTCTAGATCATCCCTTCCTTAATGATTTCCACTTTCTTGGTGTTTCTTTTTTTCTTGGTATTTTTTAGATTTGCACAAATGCCACCCCACACCCAGCCCTTGAAATTCTGGTGCTTCCCACTTCCTTCCCTGCTCCATTTTCTCCAAAACCTTTACCTCATAAGAATCAACACAATGTCCAGGTATCTTTGGTGCATTATGGACACCAACTGAACCAAGAAGTGCTCACCCACACTGCTGCAAGCTGGGTAGCTGTGGATGCACATCCCCTCCCAGGCTCACAAGGCCTCTGCACTGAGGCCCCCGCCCCCCTCCCCCCCGACTAAAGGGAGGGAATCCCCTGCTCCAAGTACTCTGGGAACCAGCCCCTGGGCTGGACCCGAGACATGGACCAACCAAGTTCATGCACATCCACCCCCACCCCAGGCTGCCAGGCAGCCCTGCAAGCTGCATCAGCAAAAAATCCTTTAGGGCCCTGGCTGGTGTAGCTTAGTGGATTAAGCGCGGGCCTGTGAACCAACAGAGCACAGTTCGATTCCCAGTCAGGGCACATGCCTGGGTTGCAGGCCAGTTCCCAGCAGGGAATGCACAGGAAGCAACCATACATTGATATTTCTCTCCCTCTCTCCTTCCCTTACCCTCTGAAGATAAATAAATAAAATCTTAAAAAAAAAAAATCCTTTAGGACCCAAGCAGAGGCCCACAATGTACTGGGGTGAAGGGTGCGATAAGACAACAGCAGGGTGCAGTCATGTCTTCGCAGGATCGCGCTGTGGAGAAAAGGCGGCGGCAAGCCTATACCACCAGCAGGGACGCTCCAGTGGGCACAGCCACAGTGGGTGTCTCTGCTGTTACCCCATGTTTTCTATGGTGAACATACAATTTTACAAACGTCTAAATAAAAAGAAAAGTTTGCCCTGCTATATAGCTCAGCTGGTTAGAGCACCATCTCAATACACCAAGTTCAAGATGCAATTCCTGGTCAGGACACATACAAGAACCAACCCATGAATGCATAAATAAACGGAGCAACAAATAAACGTTTCTCTGTCTCTCTCCCTTCCTCTCTGCCTCTAAACAATCAATAAATAAGAATTTTTAAAAACGAAGAAAGAAAGAAAGAAAGAGATTTGAAGAAATCAATTGATAGGACTGGTCTTTCATCTCACTGGCTGGAGGCCTGTGTGTGGGAAGCCTGGGACCGGGGACATGCCCTGTGACTGTCTCGGCTCCCATGTCGTGGGATGGGCCTGAGTATGTCCCACACCCACACCTGGCTGTGGGACGGCAGGCGGGCCTTGCGCCTCAGGGATCACACCTGCTTCAGAAAGGACTCGAGAAAACAAGACCCAGAAAAATCTCACGGGACCTTCAGCAACTCCAAAGCCCTCGGGATGGTCCCCACGCTTCCCCCAGCCCACCCTCCTCATGTTTTTTGGCCTCTGTTCTCCCTCCCTCCTCCTCTGCCACATCACTTTCTAGTCACAATGGCCTCCATTCACGAGCCTTCTCTCACCACTGGGCCTCTGGCTGGAACATACTCCCCCGCTCCCTCCTTTGTCTAGTTTATTGCTACTCACCCCTCAGGTATGGACAGAAATGCCACCTCCTCCAGGAAGCCTTCCTGATGGCAACATCCCCACAAATGCACGGTAAGGGACTCCTGGTACTGACAGCCCCCTAAAGACCCTGCATTCCCTAATCAGAGCATTCCTCACCCAGCACCATTTAATCAACCCTAATGCAGCTTCCTTGCAAAATGTGCCAGGCCAGAGACCTCATTACTTTTTTGTTGTTTAGGCATTGCTGGCCAAAGGGCTCAGGCTGGATGAAGGACATCTGTGTGCCCTAGACAACAGGTCCCTGACCTCCGGGCCATGGACTGGTACTAGTAGCCTCAGTCTGTTAGGGACTAGGCCACCCAGCAGGAGGTGAACTTCAATGTAATGTGCTTGAATCATCCTGAAACCACCCCCGACACCCTGGACCATGCAAAAATTGTCTTCCACGAACCTAGTCCCTGGTGCCAAAAAGGTTGGAGACCACTGCCCTAAACAATAGGGTGGGTACCAGACCAGCAGCTCTCAGCTACCTGGATGCTGATCACCTCTAGGGGGCACCTGCAGTTGTCAGGACACCAGGTGGCAGTGGGGGCAAGCTGAGGGGCCCACACAATGAGGCCACAGGATGCTGGGGAGCCTCCTTTCTGCCTGAAAGTCTCATGAAGGCCCCCCTGCACTCCCCAACCCTGATGGGGAGGCCTGGGCCTTCCTAATCAGACTTTGGTCAGACACCCCAAATGGTTGGGCTGGGGGGACCATCAGGCCAGAAGATGCCTAATGAATCCCAAGCTGAAGCAGCATGACTTGGGACCATGTTCCTGGTCTCCATGAACTCTGTTGCAGTCTGGGAGCAAGTGTCCCTGCCCTGGGAGCCTGGCCACCGGCCTGTCCAGCTGGGAAAGGGAAGACAAATGGGCTCCTCATGCAGACAGGAGGCCTAAGGTCCTGAACCTTTGTGTGATTCAGAACAGGTGCCTCCTTGCAGAAATGCAGGCACTGATGGTGCAGGGAAGGGTGAGATGTAGAAAGATGGTTGAGTACACAGCCCCAGAGCCCCTTCCTAGCAATGCTGTGTGACCCTGGACCAGTCCCCTGATCTTTCTGGCACCAGCCCCTGCCCCCACTGGAGTGGATCATCTGTCTCCTCAGATCCTCTCAGCTCTGGGTCTATGGATCTATTCTTACCCTCCTACCACCCATCCCGAACATTCCACTCCCTGGGATTTATGTCTACTGTCCTCCTGGCACAGGCTCCATTTAGGAGCCATCGGCAGCTCTTCTGGGGGAACAGACCAGAGTATGTGGGCCTTGTTGTGGTTGGCAGATTGTGGCCAGGGGTAAAAGGAAGCTGGCAGAGCCACAGCCTCTGAAGTGGTTCTTGGGCAAGGCCCATGCGGCAGAATTCACATGGGGAGGCACCCAGGGTGTAAGGTGAGTGGACTACTGCTAGTCTGGGGACAGAGTGGACCAGAGTGCTTCAGGGCTAGGGCCTGTGCTCTGTGAGGCCTCTCCCTAGGAACCTGAGCAGCTCCCAAGGGTCCCTGAGAAAATGGTACTGCTAAGGAACAGGTACACCCTGGGACAGGGGCAGGTGAGTGGGTAGAAGCAGAGGCAGGGCGGGGTTGGCCTCTTTGTTCTGAGCCACCAGCAGGAGTAATCTCTGATGTAGACAGGGGAGCAGACTCTCCCGGAGATCAGGTGACCAGGGTCCCAGGGGGCTCAGGGCAAAGCAGTGCATTGTGGGGTGGGAGTGACTGCAGGCTTGCAGTACAGGAAGGAAGCTCATGGTCCAGGCAGGGGATGAGAGGCTGCCAGCCAGCCTGAGTTCAAAGTCACCTCCAGTCCCATCCCCCACCCAGCGCCAAGCCTGCCCTGCAGCTTCCCAGTGAAAACCCAGCCTCCCCATTACGAAGATCATTCTAGAGTCTGAAATGTCGGCTCAACCTTCAGGATCAGCGAGCCAGCCAGTTTTCAGGACCCAAAACCTTCCAGAGAACCCACTAGTGTGGTGGGGGGTAGGCTCCAGCATTTAGAGAACAGTTGAAGAGCAGAAACAGGGGAAGTTGTTCTGGGGGAACTCAGGAAGAAGCCTTAGGTCTCCAGCACTACTACATCAACCCCATGATACGTACTGCTGGGCCAACCTGATCCCCATCTGGGGGCCTAGCGAGAAACACCTCCTCACATCAAAGAGAAAGTAGTGGAAGGCCTTAGACTCTAGGGCTGGGACCCCCAGCAACTCTCTTCCTCCACCTCCTGCAGCCTCACTTAGAACCACAGAACCTCTGGCCCAACTTCACAAAGCCCAAAGTCTGTAAGTAGAAGGAGAGAGGCAGCTTCGCCCCCTCCCCTCTCCCCACACCTAAGCTAGGATAGAGGAGGATGGCTAGCACAGGGCTGAAGCTGAAGTTTGCA
The DNA here is from genome assembly GCA_028533065.1 of Trachops cirrhosus. Lineage (NCBI taxonomy): Eukaryota > Metazoa > Chordata > Mammalia > Chiroptera > Phyllostomidae > Trachops > Trachops cirrhosus. The sequence goes on along the minus strand of CM052545.1, from coordinate 37,096,147 downwards.
GGCCAAGAGGTGTCCCCTGGCTGAGCAAGGGAGGACGCTAGGTCAGCAGGATAGAGGGGAGTGAACCAAGCAGCCAGAAGCAGCCAGGGGTGTAAAGGGATCACAACCTCTGCCACAGCACCCAGGGACCAACTCACGACCAGCGCCTGCTCGTCTGCTCCTGGCATACAGCAGGGGCCGAGTAAAGATATATGGGTAGAACAGGATCAGGTGCAGGGGGTGACAGGACCTACAGTGGTGGCACAGGCTGGGGCACCCTGACAAGAGAACCTCTACACAGCAGGGAGGCTTTGTCTGCTCCACATTATGTATGTGGAGGAAGGAGATCAAATATATACTGTGTGAGTGGGCAAGTGAATGAATGAGTGAATGAGTGAATGAATGAATGGGAGGGGTCTCTAGGAACGCTCAGGGACAATCTGAGTGTTAACCAGAGGCTGAGGGCATTCCACTTGGAGCCCTGGAGGCTTAGGAAGCTGTGGCTGGCCAGCCTTTTCCAGCCTGAGCTCAGACAGCACCTGAGGCTGACACCCACCCCCAGCCCTGGCTGACACCTTATGAAGGGCTAGGAGTGAGAAACACCCAGCTAGGCCGTCCCAGAGTTCTGACCCTTGGAAACTGGGACCCTCAGTTGTTTTAAGCTGCTGGTATCTGGGAAATTTGTTACATGGCACTAAATCACTAATCTAAAGACCCAAAGGTGGCACCTGTGGTTCCTAGGAGGGACAAGACTTTTGCTGCCCCTTGGCCCTTGCTGCTTCTCAGAAAATACTCCAGGTTGGTCACGTGGCTGGCCACAGGCAACAGGAGAACTTGGAAGGCAGGACCCCCAAGGGAGGTGATGGACTCACCCAGTTCGGTGGGCTTCAGCAATTCATCTAGCATGTTAAAGAAGGGCAGCTTTACCAGGCGCACTTCTGGCTTGAGGGTCTTTGCAGGCAACCGACCGAGTCCATTTAAGTACTTCCCATAGAGCACAGGGTAGTCAATGTTGGGGCCTGTGAGGGGAGTCCTGGGCACTGTGCTGGCCCGGTCGTAGGTCGAGTGCATGGTCAGGGGGTCCAGGGGCCGGTGGGGCTGGGAGACAGGCTCCGAGCTCTTCTTGGCGTAGCGTGTCTCATAGAGCTCCTTGATCTTCTTGAACAGCTCGGGGCTACAGTCAAACTGGACCAGCTGAAGGGCCCGGGTGACAAGTTCGTGTTTAAGTCCACTCTTACTCCTGCCGACGAAACCCAGGAGCATCTGAAGGTCAGAGACTCGGAAGCTCATCACCATGTTCTGTGAAGAGCAACCACAGACACACATACTCAGAGGCAAAGGCCACCAGAGCCAGGGGCCACCACTGAGGTGTGGGGCTTCCCTGGAGCTGCCCAGGGCCCAGAGTGGGGGGGATAATAACCTGAGACCCTGACAAGATCCCACCTTCCCTCTGCCCCCTTCTTTTTGACTGGTAGGGGTGGGAACCCAGGAGGAGGCAGCTTTGGCATCACCCTCATTGGCCTGGGTTTGGACCCACCTCCACTAGCAGCTCACCTGTCACATGATGCCCCCTCCCAGCTCAGCCCTGCTGCCCTCCTCCTCCTCCTCCTCCAACCTCCTTCAGCACTGCCAATACAGCAAAAGTTACTAATTGCCCCCACCACCTTCTATTTTAGGTTCTCTTTTCACATCTTCAGGCCCAAAAGCATCCCAAGGGGACAGGAACTGGGAATCTAGCTTTACCTGTAAACAGCTCAACAGTGTCCCTAACAGAGAACACATGGCCTTTCTGACCCTCAGTCTCTTCTCTGGGGAGGGTGACAGGATCCACTTCATCAGGACATGGGAAGGACCTGATGAGTTAACTCATATAAAGTGGAATAAACATGCAACCAATGTCTGCCACAGACACATTTTCTCTTTGGTTTAGAGGATGACAGTCACAGCTCAACACCAATCACTTGGGGGAGGGACTAAGCTGGACATGTCATTGTATACTTTGACCCTTAAAACACCCCTGCCAGGTTGGTGAAAGCTTCATGTTACTGCCAACATTCAAACTCGGGCCCGACTCTGATGCCAGGGGCTGTTCCTCTTCTATACTGTCACCTACAGATGAGTACCTTAGCTGATCATTCTGGCAGGCTTTCTCTGCCTGAGCAATGTGGACATGGAAGCTGGAATATTCCTGTGGGGGTGTCCTGGGCACTGTGGGGTGTTAAGCAGCATCCCTGGCCCCCACCCACTTGATGCCAGGAGCACCCCAAAACCCAGTTATGATGATCATAAACATCCCCCAGATATCTTCCAGTATTCCCTGGGCACAGGATCAGCACTGATTAAGAACCATTGGTCTGCCCTGGCCAGGTAGCTCAGTTGGTTAGAGTGTTGTCCCCATACGCCAAGGATGTGGGTGAGATCTCTGGTGAGGGCACATGTGAGAAGCAACCAATGAACGCATAAGTGGAACAATAAATCGATGTTTCTCTCTCTCTAAATAATCAATGAAAGCAAACAAAACCCCACAAAAACCACGGGTCTGAGAAGAAGGCTCTGGGAATCCAGCAGCTGGAGAAGATTTTAACTGGGCTGGTGGTAAAGTGATGAACAAGGTCTGGCAGGGTCCCAACTAAATCAAACCGAACACGAGAGCTCAGCGGATCCCCATGTTCTCTTCGGGGCTGCCTGGAGGTGGCATTCCCTCTGTGAGACTCTGGGACACCAATGAGGGTTCCCCAATATGCTTCATAAGCAAAGTGTCCCCAACGGATGGGGCAACAGGGTTTCAGACCACCCACGCTGAGCCTTGAAGCTGGCCTGTGATGAATGAAATGTGGTGGGAAAAAGACTTCCAGGGGGCAAAGGAAAAAATGGTATGAGTGACAAGAGTGGATACGGAAAGCTGGTGAGCATGCAGCAGGACAGCACCCAAAGAAACCAGTAAGTCGCTTATACTCAATCTGAGAAATTCTGACTGTCAGAGGTGGGTGGGAACCCTGCTGAGGTTTATGCAGCAGCCTCGATGCCAGGAGGCTCTGGTGTTTCCCACGTTCTGGCTATTTAAGGGTGAGGTGTGGAGTCTGACTCAGGAGCCCTGGGTTCAAATTCAGATTCCACACTAGGTTCCCAGACGACCCGGGGCCTGCTGTCAGGTCTTTCTGCACTTTGGGCTCCCATCTGTCATCTCTAAGATTCCTTCTAGCGGTACAAACCAGGCTCCTGCCTATGGCAGATGTGGCTGTCCAGTCCTGCTTGCAAAACCTCAGGGGGAGCATTTTCCTGCTACAGGGTCTTCCTCCTACTCCTGCACTACGATCGTGGAATGTCTACTACCATGTGCCAAGTACCAAAAGGGCCTTTCTCGGTCACTTATTTCACAAGGACCTGTGAACATTTTGTAGGTGAGAAAACTGAGGCTCTCATTAGGAAGTGGTTGGCCGAAGGCCTCTCTGTGTGGCAATCACAGGGCTGGCATTTGGACCGTCCACTCATACCCAGCTGTGTGGAGGCCTGGGAGGACCCTCACTCCCTAGCACAACCCAACCTAGGGACCTAAGCAACCTGCTGGCCCTCAGAGTGTCCGGAATGCTTTGAAACACAGAGGCTTCACCTCCCTTGGCCTGACGTCCTACCTTGAGCAGAGAAAAAAGGCTTGCAAAGATGTTTCTTCTGGAAGAGGCCCAAGGCCTGCGAGGGGAGAGGTGCTGTCATGTGGAAGCTGATGGCCTGCCATGGAGCCACAGGCAGGTGGGCTAGGCCTTTCCGAGTCCGACCACACCACATCTCCTGACACCATCCTGCCCCTGGAAGCCCCTTCCACCCCGTGCCCACCACCACCCCAAGGCCTAGCCCCTTTCATCAGATTGGACATCTGTAGCTGTGGCACCACCACTCTGGAACATACCCCTCAAGCTGCCACTAGGATTTCTCAGCAGCTGCCACCACCGAGGAACCTGCCCTTGACATTTGGGGTTGAGGGGGGTTGCAAGAGGGGTATAAGCACTCAGGAAGAAGCCCCAAGCACTTGGCGGACCACTTCCTCAGATCTGTATTTATAAACAGCACTAGGCCCCAAGGGCTGCCAGAGTCACAACTAACTGCATGGAGAGACATCAGCCTGGATAGAGAAGCTGAGCTTAGCTTAACCCCTCTCAGGCATAAGCACAGGAGGAAAAGTTAAGACCCCTCTCTCCAGGAAATGGAAGATGGGTACAAAATGCTACATGGTTTCTCCAGGAGTTCACGGGCTGACCCGACCCCACCCCCTCACCCGTCTCAGAGACCTTGGGTTAAGAGTCTCAGATTTCCAAGTTTATCAATATGCCCCCCACCCCACATTTTCCCATTGGACCCGCCTGCTTTGCACCCCAAAAGACAAAATCTCCAGCTCTTAATATGAAAAGTTAGGAAAGCGCCTACAAGGGGCGGGGGTGTGTGTGCATTTCAATTGCATGGAAGGTGCTCCACAGTGACAGCAAGAGACTGAAAAGACAGAAAACTCCCTAGGGTGGAGCAAGTGGTGCTGCAGTCTCAAGCCCCCCGCCCCGCTAGTGTTTTAGAAAACCTGGAAAAAGAATCCACTTAATTTAATTGACTATTTAAGGGTGGGGGGCCCCCAGCCACCAGAGGGTCAAGCAGAGTTCATCAGATCATATTTCAAGGCCCTGGATGGTATAAAAAAGACTTCAGACCCTACCCTCTGGCTGGGGAGAGGGAAGTGGGACAAAGTCTCAGTGATGGCTCCTCAAGGTTACATTTTGGGGGTCCAGAGAAGTTCAGGCCTGCAGGCTGCCACCTTGGAGTTGCAGAGTTTAGACCTCCACATCGCCAGGACAAGTCTCAATTTCTCCAAACCCCAGAGAAGGGCAGAGGTGTGCGTGGTGTAGGTATGGGGGGCACTCTGGAGTAAAGGAAGGGTAATACCCTATAATCACAGAACCTAGAGGACTGTATTTCAGATTCCAGAAGGGAAGGGAAGGGAGATGTCAGGAGAGGGAGGAGTGAGAGAAAAACACTTACAGGTCAGGACCCTGGGTAGGGGAGACCAGAAAGGGGCAGGGGGCAGTGCCTCCGACCTGTGAAAAATTCCCCTGGGATCACTGCCCTTGATTTCTCAGGGAAGAATCAGAAAACCCTGATCTAGTTGGGGCAAGGGTTCTGAAGCCTGACCTAGGAGAGGCACCTGAGAGAAGACACATGCCTGGGGTTGGGGTGACCCCAGCTCAGTCTCAAGAGAGTTAAAAGGGATCCCAAGCTAAAAGAAAGGATGGTATCTGTGGGATGTGAAACCTGGACCGTAAACTGGAGTATGGGGAGAGGCACCAGGAGCTATCCTCCAGAAAGAGACCTGCCTACCCTGGAACCAGCCAGGACCCTCCAAAAATCAATACAAGAGACCAGCAAAAAGAAGAGAAGGACTCAGAAGCCAGCGCTGGGTGTATAAAGGAATCTAAAGCAGAGGTTCTGGGGGCAGTGTGGGGAGGGCGCCTCATCCGAGAAGTAAACTCACTGGGGAGCAGAGCATACGGAAGCATCCAAGATTTGAAAATGGGGTCTGATACTGCATGAGATTTAGTTTCTTCAGGACAGAGTCCAAAGCCTCAGAGATGGTGTCCCGAGGGGAAAGAGGGAGGAAGAAGGCAGAGGTAGGTACCCAAGACGAAGAGATAGAAGTTAGGAAGACTCTGGACCAAGAAAAGGGATAAGGACTCCATCCCAGGGAGCAGGACAAGCTCAGTTAATACCGCGTCCACTCCCGGGGCGAGAAGAGAGGTATCAAGAGGGGGGCGGGGCTCTGGGACAAACTCGGGATCCTAACAGGGACCCTAAATTCCAGCCTGAGGTAGAGACCCAAAGAGGACATGTTGTGTTTAGGGGCAGTTCAGGACCCTGGGCCATCACCCCAGACGGTGGGAGCGGTGGTAAAAGGGTCAGGAGACCCTTCTGAGCAGGGAATCGCCAAGCTCAGCTTGGCTTGCAGGACAGGGAAGCTGAGACCCAGATGCCAGCCCTCTGTACCACAAGGGGCGGGGAGGCGAAGACACTCCCCCAGGCCAAAGAGCACGGACCCCAGCTCTGGGAGAGGAGGGGACAAGCAGCACAACCCATCAAGCTGTCCCGGGAGACTGTGCCTCAAGCTGGGAGGCGCGGCCCAATGCTCGTGTTTAGAGAGACACAGACCCTAACCGTTCAAGCTGGAGTGGGAAGAACCCCGCCTCAAGCCGGGGCCGATCCCGGGCGCAAAGACTAGGGTGAGGTTTGGGGGCCCCGCCCCCGGCCTCCCCGCCCCCCTCCCACACCCGGAGCCCCGGGGCTGGGGGCGAGAGAGGGGGTTGGGCGCCGAGCTGCGGGCCGGCCGCGCCGTGGGATCCCAAGCGGAACGCGCAAACCTCAGCCCGCCGCTTGGCCCCCGTCCCCTCATCCGCTCGCCCAGACCGGCACCGCTGCCGCTCACTCACTTTGGCCTCCACCAGCTCCGCCGCCATCTTGGCCACCAGCGTCCCCCGCGCCGGGAGCCCCCAGCCGTCGCGTCACGTGACCGCCCGCCACTCGCGGGCGGGGCTGTCGCCCGGGCCAATTAGCGCTCGCACGCCCTTCTCCCCCGCCTCGACAGCGCGCGCCGCTGCGTACTGCGCAGGCGCCTAGCCGCCGCCCGGGCCTTGGGCCAATCTGGGCGGCCCGACAGTGCCCCCTTTCGCTAGCGGCCACCACGCCCACCGGCTAGCTTCTTAAAGAGGTATGAACCGTGAACTAGTGGGGACGAGTGCTGGCTCTTGTATTGGGAGGGAGGGAAGGAGAGGGGCGGCGACCACAATGCAGCCAGCGCCGCGGCCCCTTAGGTGAGGCAGTCGCCTGAAGCGTTCCAGGATGCCCGGCGGGCAGCGTAGGGGGCGGAGCCGGTTAACCCAGCAGGGCGGCCGCCAGTGAGTGCAGTGCGGCGCCTTGCAGCGAGGCGCGGTGCTGCTTTGGCGGGCCGTGAGCCCCGCGCACTGCACATCCGGGTCCTGACGCGGCAGAGCTCGAGCTTTGCACCCACTGGCTGGCCCCAGGCGGAGAAATGTGGGACCTCCGGAGCTCCTGCATCCCTCAACCCTGCGTGCGACGCCCTCCACCGCGCCGCTATCTGCCTCCTCAGCCACAGTAACCCTTTGGAATTTTCAGTAACGGGAACCTAGTCCTGCTCAAGAGCTCTCTGTGGCTCCCCACTGCCCACAGGCAGCGGAGCTCAAACTTTCTACCTGTTCCAGGTGATTAGCTTTTCCTTTTTTTAATGACAAAGATATATAGAAAATATTTAAAGGAGCCGGTGAAGAAAATGGCTGGGTTGATTGCCTTTTAGAAAAAGGTCAACCTTTAACCCACCAATTCCATTTCCCAAAGAAATAACAGTAAGAGTGATGATAATAATACTAGCTAATGCTAAATATCATGCCCTGTTTTAAGCACTTAACATGTTATCATTTCACTCTCACGCTAGCGAACTCCCCAAAATAGGTACTATTCTTGGCTCCAGTTTACATATGAGAAAACAGGTCTTGGGTGGTTAAGTGACTTGCCAAGTTTACTAAAGCAAGTGCATAAAAAGACAAGCACCTGCATATGCAAACCCAGGGAACAGCTGAAGTTGCAGTTCAAGTCTGAAGGCCATCTGCTAGCAGAGTTTCATCTTGCTGGAAGATGTCAGTCTTTTTGGTCTATTGAGGCCTTCAACTGATTAGATGAGGCCCACCCACATTAGGGAGGGGATCTATTTTACTTAACTGTCCACCAATTTAAATATCCAAAACACCTTAATTGCTTTCTTAAAAATTTAATCTTTATTGTATTCTTCCATTACATTTAGTTCCCTTACATCTCCCTCCCCCCACCTTCATTGCTTTTGGAGAAAGAGGAAAGGAGAAAGAAAAACATCGATGTGAGAAACACCAATTGGTTGCTTCCAGTACTCACCCCAACCAGGGATTGAACCTGCAACCTAGATATGTACCCTGACTGGGAATGGAACTTGCAACCTTTCGGTTATGGGACGACACTCCAAACAACTGAGCCACGCTGGCAAGGGCAAGAGGTTTGTTTTTTAAAAGATTTTTTAAAAGATTTTATTTATTTTTACAGGAGAAGGGAAGGAGAAAGAGAGGCAGAGAAACATCAATGTGTGGTTGCCTCTCATGCGTCCCCCATTGGGGACCTGGCCTGCAACCCAGGCCTGTGCCCTGACTGGGAATCAAACCAGTGATCCTTTGGTTCAAAGCCCAAGCTCCATCCACTGAACTATGCCAGCCAGGCTAAAAGATTTTATCTATTTGTTTTTAGAGAGAGGGGAAGAGAAGGAGAGAAATATCAATGTGTGGTTGCCCCTCACGCACCCCTTAACCTGGCCCACAACCCAGGCATGTGCCCTGACTGAGAATCGAACTGGTGACCCCCTGGTCCGCAGCCTGCGCTCAGTCCACTGAGCCACACCAGCCAGGGCCAAGAGGTTTGTTTTAATTTAATATTCACGTAAAGAATTTTGATAGGACCACATCTGAATTTTAAAATATTTTATGTATTTATTTTTATTTTATTTTTTATTTTATGTATTTATTTTTAGAGAGAGAGGAAGGGAGGGAGAAAGAGAGGGTGAGAAACATGTGAGAGAGGAAATCGGTTGGTTGCTTTTTGGGCATGCCTTGCTCGGGATAGAACCCACAACCCAGGCATCATTCCTTTATGACTGGGAACCAAACCTGCAGCCTTGCACTTTGTGAGACGACGTCTAAGCAACTGAGCCACACTGGTCCGGGCACCACATTCTAATTTTAAAACGTTTCTATCACCCCGAAAGGAAATGCCATCCCCCTTAGCAGTAACTCTCTAACCCCCTCCCCAGCTCTTGGCAACCACAAATCCACTGTCTCTAAGGATTTGCCTGTTCTGCAGATTTCATGTAAATGGACTCCCGCAACATGTGTTCCACCTCCTGCAATCCTGACATGACTGAGAAATCTATCCCTGCAGCACCTGGCCTCCCTGTCAGCTCTGGACTCTGTGTCCAGCTGCCCTTGCGTCTGCATTGGGCCCTTCACCCTGTCTCACACTCATGCTAATGCTGAGCTTTTTTTCCATCTTCCCCACCAAACCTGCCCCTTTCACCATCTCAGCTGATGGAAGCTCCATCCTTCAACTTCTTTGGGCCAAAATCTTGAAGTCAGGTTAGACTTCTCCTTTCATCCCTCACATCCGACACATCAGCCAAACCTGTCTGTTCCATCATCCAAAATCTGTTGTAAATCAGCCCACTTTTCACCCGCTCCATGAGGGCCACCTAGGTCCAGCTCCTATTATCTCCCAAATGGACCAGCACAGTCCCCTCTGTACTTGCCTCACAGACTGTCTTAGAAACAGCCACCAGAGGGTGCCTGGGAGCACCTTAGGTCCCACCCCTCCTCTAACCACAGCCCTACAGGTCTCACCTCCCTGGGGTAAAAGCCAAAGTCTTCCCAAAGCCCGCAGTTTCTACAACACATGCCAGAGTCCCTCTCTGCCCTTGCTTACTCTGCCGCTCCCACTCTTTGCAACCTCAGGGGCATCCTTCCTATTTCTCCAACTCTCCAGGCATGGTCCTGCCTCTAGCAGGATGGAGAAGCTTGTCCTGTGTCTCTAGCACCTCAGTCAATGTGTGGCAGCAGACAGGAGGTGCACATGAAATGTGTTGGATGAATGAATACCATCCACACTGTCAAAATTTTTAGCATATTATTTTATTTTTATTTTTTAAAAGATTTGTTTGTTTTTAGAGAAAAAGGAAGGGAGAGAGAAGGAGAGATAGAAAAACATTGATATGCGAGAGAAACATAGACTGATTGCCTCTCACATGCCCTCAGCTGGGAACTTGGCCCGCAACCCAGGCATGTGCCCGACTGGGAATCAAACTGGTGACCTCTTGGTTTGCAGGCTGACGCTCCATCCACTGAACCACACCCTCCAGGGTGAGCATATTATTTCAAAAAAAAATAAAAACATATGTTTTTTTTCTCAACCTCAGCACCATGGACATTCAGGGCAGGATTATTCTCTGTGAGGGGTGGGCGGCTGAGGCATCGTAGGGTGTTGAGCAGCATTTCTGATTTCCACCCACTCCATAACAGGAGTACTCCCTTTGTGACAACCATGGATTTCCCCAGACACCACCCAGTGTCTACTGGGGGCAGGGCACTCCTGGGTGAGACCCACTGATGTAGGGCAAGGCTTACAGCAGGATGCATCAGGGGTTCTTTTTATTGGGATCTCCACTCATATGCTCCCGTATGCACAGGGGAAAGTATTATTCAGTATTTTTGTTAAAAAGTAGAATTCAACTGAGTAAATTTGGAGACCAAATTGGTTCTATTAAGTGATTCATGAATCAGGTAGCACCCCATTTAGCAAGTAAAAGGGTGCTTCAAAGGGCATGAGGTTGATGTACAAAATGGAAGGTTTTGCCCTGGCCAGGTAGCTCAGTTGGTTCGAGTGTTGTCCAGAGACACCAAGATTGTGAGTTTAATCTCTGGCCAGGGCCCATACAAGAATCAACCAATAAATGTATGAAATAAGTGGAATAAGAAATTGATCTCTCTCTCCCCGCTCCCTTGCTCTCTCTCTAAAACAAATAAATAAAACATTTTTTTTAATGGAAAGTTTTATAAGAAGAAGGATGGAGCAAGGGATATTGACAAAAGAAAAGGAAGGATTATTTTGGGCTGGGACATTTTTTTGGAGGGGGAAGAAAAGGGGAAGCGTTTTTTACCATACAGATTGCCTCTTCTTTCTATGTGGGGTGGAGAGGGCTCATGAAAGATTACCTTACAGTGCTTGACCAGGAAATTCCAGGTTGCTTAAAATTACATTTCTGGGAAAGGCCGAAACTCAATTAGATCAGGTATTAAATCTAGGTTTGGCAGCACGGGCTTTTAGCATGACTGACACCATTTTGGGCTTGTGGTTTTCTCTTGAATATTTTAAACGCAGAATCTGAGGCTATTAAGGTTATATAACTTGCCCAAGGTCACACAGCCAGTGAGGGAAGAACTAGAATTTAAACTCAGGTGGTCTGGTTTGGGTCAACCAAGTCAGAAATATGTGTAGGAACTAGCAATGAGGCAGAGTTACTCCCTGATTAAACCATGCCCTTTTTATTGTGGTAAAATATATTGAAAATATAAATTTTCATTTTAACCATTTTAAGTTTACACTTTTAGTGTATTAAGTACATTCAAATTTTTGTGCAACTGTCTCCATTTCCTCATCTTTCAGAACTTTCTCATCTTCCCAAACTGAAATTGCCCCCACTAAAGATTAACTGCCCATTCCTCCTCCCCCAGCCCCTGGCACTCACCATCTACTTTCTGTCTCCTGAATTTGACTCCTCTAGGGACTGCTTATAAGTTGAATCACACAGTATTTGTCCTTCTGTGACTGGCTTATTTCGTTGGACATTACGTCAAGGTTCATCCATGTTGTAGCATGTCAGAATTTCTCCTTTTCAAGGCTGAATAAATTCCACTGTACATATTACCTCTAAACCATGCCTTTTTGAGTCACTGGTTTCTGGCTCTTCTTAGCTGGGTAGCCTTGAGCAAATCACATAACTTCTCTGAGCCCCAGTTTTCTCCTGCATAAATGAGCTCACTCAAAGCCCACAGTGTAGGGAGGTTTAAGTGAGTTAATTGATTGAAAGGGTGGTGGCCGCATCTAATCCAGGAGGCTGCAGTGACTGCTGTTGGTCAGTAGGGGCCGCTGTAGCAGCTTCTGAGCCCTCCCTGCGCCGCAGGAAGCACATGCGCAACGGAGCCTCCCTGCAGAGGTCACTCTCTCGCTTGGTTCTTCCCCGCCCTTCTCACCACCGCACCCCGTCACCCCGCCCGTATTTATTATTGCAGACCCTGAAGCAGGCTGTGGCTGCTTTTGCACTCTGCTGAAGTCCTGCGCCTTCCCCAGGCTTCTGCTAAATGTGGGTCTGGGGATGGCGATGGGGAGAGATCCTCAGCCAACATCTGGCTGCTTCCCTGTGGCAGTGGGCCTGAACACCTCTCCATGAAGGGTAATTGTGTGTGGTAGGGCGAGACTTAAATTTCCCTATTCCCCCTAAATTTTCCCCCGGCTTCTGCAACTTACACTAAATTAAATGTTCTCAGTAAGTAATTATTCATTTGAGAGGAAATTCAACCTCCTCTTAATAGAAACCTCTTTTCTTTTTTCCCCTCCCCTCCCCTCCCCTCTCTCTTTTCTGAGATGCCCCAATTTGCTGCGAAGTGCCTAATATGGAATCCAGCACACACAGTAGGTGCTCAGTGCATTTAAAGATTGAAAATAATTTTAAGATGAAAGAAATTTATTAAGAATGGGAAACTGAATACCTGTTGCTAAAAACTGATCAAATGGTGCATGTGCTTACCTTGTAAAATTAACACAAAAAAGTTTAGGAACACAGGTGTAGGTGTTTAAAGACCCCAGATTGAGGCCATGGCCAGGTAGTTCAGTTGGTTAGAGTGTCTTCCCCATTCGCCAAGGATGCAGGTGGATACCAGGTCAGGGCACATTTAATCAATGAATGCATAAGTGTAACAACAAATCAACCTCTCTCTCTCAAAATCAGTCAATAGAAATAAATAAATAAAGACCACAGATCGTGTCCATGGGATTGCCATCTGCTGCCACTCCTTTTGCCACTCTGAGCCTAAAAAAAAAAAAACCAACCCTCATTGAGAAGCTCCTGAAATAGTTCCCTCTGTATTAAATGCAGGATGAAGACAGTAATCTTTTTTTTTTGAAAGATTTTATTTATTTGCAGAGAGAGGGGAAGAGAGGGAGAAAGAGAAGGAGAGAAACATTGATGTGAGAGAGACACGGATTTGTTGCCTCTCCTATGAGGCAGGCATGTGTCCTGACCTGGAATGGAACCGGCGACCTTTTGCTTTGCCGGACGATGCTCAACCAACTGAACCACAGGGATCAGGGTGCAATCTCTAATTAAAGGAAATCAGGGCTGGGACATCACTTTACAAAGCAAAATGCGCAAAGCATTTGTGAGGGTGGAGGAGTGGGAGGAATGCAGAGGTTTATTATAGTGTCCAGACCCAAATTTGCATCCTTTTTTTTTTGCTGACGCACATTTCCCCCTTTTCCCAGCTAAGCACTGCAGTTCTTATCCTTTTGACAGTGAATTTAGGGGAAGATTCACCCAAAGAGGTTTACTTGAGCTGATGAGAATATCATTTATTGATGTAAGAAGTATTTACTGAGCGCCTACTGTGTACCAGGCATTGAGCTGAGCTCTTTACAAAGAATAAAGATAACGGAATCAACTGCGATTCGTTCCTTCCAGCCAAAGATCTAAAATACAAACGCTTCTTAGGGTCAGATAAGGACACAAATGAAAAACAGTCTTCTTGCGCCTCCCCCTGGAGAGGAAGTGGAATGGACAGAGAAGAAGCGCTTCTTGTGCCTGAGATTTGGTAAACCAGCCCCTGAAGTAAATGTCTTATCAATAGCAATAGTAGCTAATTAAAATAGCTGACGTGTGTTAAGAGTTGAGTCAGGCATGGCGCTAATCTCTTTACCTGCATTTAGCTCATTTTACTTTCCCCAAACAGTTAGGTAGTATTGCTTACTGTACCCCCATTGTGCAGATGATGAAACTGAGACACAGAGAAATCCAAGTAACTAGTGTAAGAACATGTAAAGTGGTGGAACTAGAAAGATGTTTTGTTCACCGATATACTCACCTCTAGCATAGGTATATATGCACCTATTTCAATGCCTGGTACTTAGTGGGCACTCAAGCTCTTTGTGGAAATAATGAGTAATGAGCAGCTGCTTTTTAAAAATATTTAAAATAATTATAGACAGGTAGTTTCAAAAATAGTATAGAGGGGTCTCGAGAACTTTTTCCCCAGCTTCTCCCAGTGGTATCATCTTACACAATAGCAAAACCAGAAAATTGGTTTCGGTAATCTACATTGTAATGTGCTTTTTAATGTGCTTGGCATTTTGCAAACTGGTGTAGTTGCTATGATTAATATTCTCAGCTAAAACGATGCTCTTGGTTTTGTGAACCTGAGTATTGCATCTCAGAGGCGTGCACCCAGATAGCGGGCCGACCCACCCCTGACCCGCGGGAATCCAGGTGCAGAACGCCTATTCTGTCTGTATCTCAGAGCAGCTCCGCCGGCGCCAAAAGAGTTAACTGGGAGAGCAAGCCCAAGCGCCTGCGCGCGGCGACGCTTCGCCCCCCGCCCCTGCTGCGCGGTCATATGATCCGCCCAACCGGCGTCGGTCTATAAAATGTCGGGTGTTGACGTCAGCGTCCTCTTCCGCCCTTGTCGCCGCATCCTGGGCTTGAATCCCTTCACTCGGATCTCCCTGGGAGAATCCATCGCCATCCGCCACCATGGTAAGCAGCACCGTCACGCTGGTGGCTTGGGACGGTGGCGGGTTCTGTGCGGGGCTGGTGCTGACAGGCCAGGACTGCCGAAGCCTCTTTGACAGGAACGAGACTTGGTGGTGTCCCGGCTGGCGGGCCTGTGGCTGGGAAAGCAGCGGCCGCCATGTCTGCGCCATGGTGTTCACCGAGCCCTTTCTCCGCTTCCGGGGGCGCCGCCGCTTTGCGGGCCTCCGGACCCGGCTGGAGCTGGGGCGGAGGCGGGGTTGGGGGGTATGATGATGTGGCAGACGCTATAACAGTGGGTGCCGCCATAGCAGTGGGGAGAGGGGGAGCTGCCTTACGTAACCCACCGGCCCGGAGTTGGAATGTGATTTTCTGTCAAAATCAAATGGGGGCCGTGGCGATAGGGAAGTGGCAAAACGAGAAAAGCCCAATTCATAAATACTCTTTCTAATGGTTGCCTGGCTTCTTGTATATTGTATCGCCCAATTTCGAAAAGCCGGCCCTTGCAGCCACGACGTGGACGCTTGCAGTACGCAGGCTTCCCACCAATCCGGGTGACATATTTAGGCATCTTAAGGGTTGGGTGGCCCTGTCTTCCTCCCCAGGTGGAGGGGTGACCTTGGGTATTAAAGGGGCTGTTTGGTTGGGCAAAGCATGCGATATCGTAGTGGCAACGGAGGGGGTTGGAGGGCGTTTTATATCTTCCGTGTTATTAAGCTGAGCGCTCACGCTTCTCATCTACAGGAAATTGGTTGTCACTTCTGAATGACAACTGAAAGTACGGGTTTTGAGAGATGGGGCAAGTGGCATTTTTACAGAGGTGTCAGCAGAAAGATGGGGAGTTGCCCCAGGATCAAACCCAGTCAGGGTGGTGGTCCTAGCAGTTGAAGTCATTTGAAGTCACAGTGCCAAACCGGTTCCTGGAGCCCTGGTCCCTCCTGAACCTCAAACCCTCCTCTCTCACCCAGGTGAACTTCACAGTAGATCAGATCCGGGCCATCATGGACAAGAAAGCCAACATCCGGAACATGTCAGTCATCGCCCACGTGGACCATGGCAAGTCCACACTGACTGACTCCCTGGTGTGTAAGGCTGGTATCATTGCCTCTGCCCGGGCTGGGGAGACCCGCTTCACTGACACTCGGAAGGATGAACAGGAACGTTGCATCACCATCAAATCAACGTGAGCAAATCCTAGTGCTCTTTGACCTAGTAGGGGGAGGTGCTCTCCTGGAGTCTGGCATAGAGATGTATCCCAGACTAAACTTTCACGAGGGGTTTCTGGAGAGGAGTCTGTGCTTTTGAATTGTGAGAGGATGCGGTTCTATCTAGTGGGATATGAAGCTCTGCAGGTAGTGGGAGATGCACGGTGATTGGGGCTTAACCTAGTGATAACCCATTCCAGGGTAGAAAGGGCTTTTGGCAATGTCTGGGAGGGTGCCACTGGGACCTAAGGATGCTCTTAATCTGCACAGGGTGCCCTTCCAATGACAGTTTCCTGGCTTCCAGTTGTCCATGGGGGTGAGAACCCAAAGCAAAGTGACGGAAATTGCTGTTTGTTTTCAGCTGGAAATTTGTCAGCTTCTCTTTGCTCATCTGCTCTGAGACTCGTTTCAGCTGGGGGGGGGTGGGGAAGGTAGTCTACTGGGTTTCTGGTCATATAGTTGCTATTTGAAATCAGGTGTATTGAGCTTAGGTGGTTCCAGGTGGGGGGACTGGACAGGTGGGCCTTTACAGCTGATACGTGGAAGGTGGAGGGAGGTTTCTGGGTGTGATGGCCCTCATATGGGTAGTCTGAAGTCTGTCTCTAGGGATGAGCAATGCAGGGAGAGGAGATGGTGCAGTGTCCAGTCTGGGCTGTGGGTCTTTTTACCACATCACCCCCTTGTTTAGGGGGTTACAGGCATCAATCCTGATTTCCCTTGGGCAGGAATCCCAGGACAGTGCAGATGTAGGAGACTGGGACAGGTGTGCCTTTCATTCAGTCAACCTGTACTCATCTTTTTAGGGCCATCTCCCTCTTCTACGAGCTCTCAGAGAATGACTTAAACTTCATCAAGCAGAGCAAGGATGGTTCTGGTTTCCTTATCAATCTCATTGACTCCCCTGGGCACGTGGACTTTTCTTCAGAGGTGACAGCTGCTCTCCGTGTCACTGATGGTGCCTTGGTGGTAGTGGACTGTGTATCTGGTAAGCAGCAGGTTTCCTTACGCCTGGTTTGGAACCTGGGGGTGCCCTCCCTCTAGCTGATGAAAATCCTCTGTTTACCCCAGGCGTGTGTGTGCAGACAGAGACGGTGCTGAGGCAGGCTATTGCAGAGCGCATCAAGCCTGTGCTGATGATGAACAAGATGGACCGGGCTCTGCTTGAACTGCAGCTGGAGCCCGAGGAGCTCTATCAGACCTTCCAGCGCATTGTGGAGAATGTCAACGTCATCATTTCTACCTACGGAGAGGGCGAGAGCGGCCCCATGGGGAACATCATGGTATGTTGCCCATCAGCTGTAGTCGGGGTCCTTGACAAGCTCCTGTCTACCCCAGTGCACCCCCCTATCCTGCTCTCTGGGTGGGCTGTGTTCTTCCCACAGACCGGAAAGTCTGTGACCTCCTGTGGGGGCTGCCCTGGGGGGACCACACGTTGAGTCCCCTGGAGCTTCTTGGGACCACTTGAAAGTCGTTTTTTCAGGAATGTTGAGGTGACAGAGGGGGCTGGAATGTTTTTGGAAATGACTTTATCTACCTTTTTCTAGGGGGCTTTGGGGTAGGGGGTACTCTGCCTGCTGAAACAGGCTGGGGTGGTCAGTGTGCTCTGGGTTATTGCTTATTCTTCCTGCCTTGCTTATGGAGGAGATGGAGGCAGAATTGGGCATCCTGTACATGATGACTAAAATTTCTTCACTTTGACCTGAAAGTAGTTGAAGAAATCTGATGTCTGAGGCCCACAGCACCCAGAGACTTGGTAGCTGTGCTTTCTGTCTGTTCCCTTTGATAGCTTTCTTTTGTTCTCTCAGATTGACCCTGTCCTTGGAACCGTTGGCTTTGGGTCTGGTCTCCACGGTTGGGCCTTCACCCTGAAGCAGTTTGCAGAGATGTATGTGGCCAAATTTACTGCGAAGGGCGAGGGCCAGCTGGGGCCTGCTGAGCGGGCCAAGAAAGTAGAGGACATGATGAAGAAGTTGTGGGGTGACCGGTGAGTCCTGCATGGTGGGAGCAGGGCCTCTTGCAATAAACCTGCGAAGTGGGTAGGGACTTGGAGTTGATGATGTGGCTTGGGACCACCAAGTGTCTGTGGGGTCAGTCTGCCCAGCCATGTTACTGTGGTCTACCCAGGTCACCGTGGCTCCCCCTAACCTGGTTGGGTTGGGTCTTCTCCACCAGGTACTTTGATCCAGCCAATGGTAAATTCAGCAAGTCTGCCACCAGCCCTGATGGCAAGAAGCTGCCACGGACATTCTGCCAACTTATCCTGGACCCTATCTTCAAGGTGAGCTGCATGTGCTTGATGGATGTGTGTCCTCTGGGAAGACCCACAAGCTGACCCACGATCATTTGTGGCAAGATACAGTGGGGCTGAGTATGGCCAGGTTCAAGGAGACTGCTGCGAGAAGGGTGAGACCAGCACCACAGTGAGGGTGAAGTCCTTAGGGCTTCACCTTTACAACTGACAAGATAAGCACGGCCATACAGTAGAGGGGTCGGCATCCCAGGCTGAGGTGGGTTAAGTGAGCTGAGGCAGGAAGGTCTGGGCTTTGTATTGTCTGTTTCTGAGTTAAGTGACTATGTTACAACTTGTTTGTGGTCAATAAGTCAGAATAGGCTTTTTTCAATTTTAGTGGGAGGTGTCTCCAAGACTTTTTCATTTGGGGTCAAGTCCTTTGTGGTAAGGTGAGGATGTTTGTGGCCTTGTGGCTCTCTGCTCTGCATGGCCTTAGGCTTCCCAGCATGTTCCTAAACCCACTCTGCTATGACCGCCCTCCCCCCACATTAGGTGTTTGATGCTATCATGACTTTCAACAAAGAGGAGACAGCAAAACTGATCGAAAAACTGGACATCAAGTTGGACAGTGAAGATAAGGACAAAGAAGGCAAACCACTTCTGAAGGCGAGTACAGGGGGTCCTCCCAAGAGTCCCCGTCAGGGTTCCCTGCCAGTGGTGGGCCCAGCTCTGCTATTGAAAGTATTCCTGACTGTTGCACAGTTGCCAGTAGGGGTGGACAGGAGACCTCAGGTGTTGGCACGGCCTTTCTAGAGGACCAGACATCTGAGCCACCTTGATCATGCGATGCTGAGGGCTGAGGGTTTCCCCAGGCTGCCCTCTCCTGATTTTCGTGTCCCCTCCTGTAGGCTGTGATGCGCCGCTGGTTGCCTGCTGGCGATGCCCTGCTGCAGATGATCACCATCCACCTGCCCTCCCCTGTGACAGCCCAGAAGTACCGCTGTGAGCTTTTGTATGAGGGGCCCCCTGACGACGAGGCAGCTATGGGTATGTAAGGTTCACCTGAACCACAGAGAGGGCCCTGAGCAGCCAGTGACTATATGGCTGGGATGCTGCTAATTTCCAAGCCTAGAGTTTTAGGATTCTGGAAGGCTGAACCCCCAAAGGAATCATCCTTTCTCCTTTGATAGGTTCTTTTCTTAATTTCCAGGCATTAAAAGCTGTGATCCCAAAGGGCCACTTATGATGTACATTTCCAAAATGGTGCCGACCTCCGACAAAGGCCGGTTCTACGCCTTCGGCCGTGTCTTCTCTGGGCTGGTGTCCACTGGCCTGAAGGTCAGAATCATGGGGCCCAACTACACACCTGGAAAGAAGGAGGACCTATACCTGAAGCCAATCCAGAGGTGAAGTGCTTGGCTGGTCACTTGTGATCCAAGGCTGATCCCATCCCTCCCTCTCCTGCTCCAAGTTGCAAGAGAAATAAGAGTTCAGAGTTATATATGTGAGGTGATACCAGGACATAGTGCTGAGCTCCCTGACCACCTCCTTTTGTCCTCACAACCCAGGGAGGCTAGTCTGGATGAGGTACACCAGGAAATAGGGCACTGTCCCTCTTTCTCCCCCAACTAAGACTCAGAGTGGAACCCTAGACCTGAGTCGAATGCGGATGTTTCTGAACTCCCGGCAATGGCAGCATAGATTGTCACAACACAGAGCAGGTGCTGATCCCAGAAAAATCAGTTGTATGTCAGTCCCCATCCCCAACCCTAATCTGGGGAAGACAACTTGCATCCTATCCTCTCCAGCTCCTCAGGGCCCTGACTATGCAGGAACTGGTGGTTGCTCACACCATACTGCCTTTTCTTAGCTATGCTTCAGGTGTGTGGAGCCTTGCATGGGGAGGGGTAGGAATGGCAGGTGGCATTCTGTCTTTGGTATACAGGAGCTAGGATTCTTACTGAGACAGTCACTTGGGTTACAGTGTAGAGCCAAGGCCTGTCACCCTGGGGGTTGGCACCACCACTCAATGCAGTAGGGATGACCACAGACTCTAGAAGGAAGGGAGCTTGTCTTGCAGGCAGTCAGGGACTTGGCATCACAGTGGTGCATTTTGTGTCTCCCCCAGAACGATCTTGATGATGGGCCGTTATGTGGAGCCCATCGAGGACGTGCCTTGCGGTAACATTGTGGGCTTGGTGGGTGTGGACCAGTTCCTGGTGAAAACAGGCACCATCACCACCTTCGAGCACGCCCACAACATGCGAGTGATGAAGTTCAGCGTGAGCCCTGTTGTCAGGGTTGCCGTGGAGGCCAAAAACCCAGCCGACCTGCCCAAGCTGGTGGAGGGCTTAAAGCGGCTGGCCAAGTCAGACCCCATGGTGCAGGTGGGCAGCACCCTGGCAGGAGGCACCACCACCACCTGCAGGATTGATTTGTTGGTGGCTGAGCTGGAAAGATGGGGTGGCTTCTCATAAAAGGGACTTCCCACTGGAACTGTTTGTAAAGTCAGGTGTGTTAGGTGCATACCTTCCCTTACAGTGTTGCTGCCCTTTTAAATGGCAGTTCAGTGTCCAAGAATGTTGGTCTTGGATTTCTACAGGCCGCCTATAGACTATGGGTCTTTTTTTTAGGTTGTTAATGCTGAGAACCAGCAAAAAGCTTCACAGGACCCCTTGCTTCCTCCCACGGGCCCTGACAACTTCCCCAAAAACCTCCAGCTAGAAGGGATGCTTGGAGCCTGCTACTCTCCCCCTCCCAATTCCCTGGGTTCCCCAAGTGGTTCTATGAGTTTGATGCCCAGGGGCTAATGTGCGGCCCCTTTCAGTGCATCATTGAGGAGTCAGGGGAGCACATCATTGCTGGAGCTGGTGAGCTGCACCTGGAGATCTGCCTGAAGGACCTGGAGGAGGACCATGCCTGCATTCCCATCAAGGTGAGGCAGGTCCCCATTACCGGGGGGGGGGGGGGCGGGGGGGCATGTAGAGATGGCAGGGCCCCATGTTCTGGTTGGCCTAAGAATCCCCTCCTTCATCTCCACCCATGCCTGCCAGATGAGGTGGCTTCCCTATGAAACCAGCAGTTCGCACACATCCTTAATAGCATTCAGGTTGGAGTGAGGAATTTGCTTTCCAAATACTCTAAATACAAGCTTCTAAAAGGTGCAGGCATTTAGTGGCCTTAGGCCCAGCTGCTGGCACTCTGGTTTTCATTCTCTGCTTTTTCACAGAGCTTGAGTTCCCTTTTTGGCCTTCATTATGTATGTTTTCTCCTTGTTAAGCCTCTTAAACGTCTCGTTTCTCTCATAGAAGTCTTCTTTTTTCTGTTAATGGCTTTTTCTTGTTGTCTCCTTTGTAACAAAGTTATGTAAATGTGACAAAATTGGATCAGGTCAGTGTCTGCTATTAGCATGTTTCTTTTTTCCAGTTAATACTGTGTAGAATTTCACAAGATAAATGATTTCTTAATTTTTTAGTCTTATTGGCAGTAGGTATCCCCCTTCAAGGGAAGGGCTGCACACCTTGTATTTATGCCTAAGTTAGACACACATGGCTTTGTGCTACCAAATTAAGCCAATGGGTGTGATGTTTATGCCCACTGCCAGTCGTTTCTCGGGTCTCTTTGGGAGACCCCTTTCCTGGGTGGTCACCACCTCCTGCAGGCAGGTCTGACCCTCATGCTCCTTTTGCAGAAATCCGACCCAGTTGTCTCCTACCGCGAGACGGTCAGCGAGGAGTCGAACGTGCTATGCCTGTCCAAGTCCCCCAATAAGCACAACCGGCTGTACATGAAGGCACGGCCCTTCCCTGATGGCCTGGCTGAGGACATTGACAAGGGTGAAGTGTCGGCCCGCCAGGAGCTCAAGCAGCGGGCCCGATACCTGGCTGAGAAGTATGAATGGGATGTGGCTGAGGCCCGCAAGATTTGGTGCTTCGGGCCCGATGGCACTGGGCCCAATATCCTCACTGACATCACCAAGGGTGTACAGTACCTCAACGAGATCAAGGACAGTGTAGTGGCTGGCTTCCAGTGGGCCACAAAGGAGGTGAGGGGTCACTGTCTGTCCAGATGATAAATCATTAGCATCAGAGTTGGTCAGTGAGGTCCTGGCACAGGTCTGGGCAATACTGTGCAGGCTTGTGGGGGGATCCTGAGGGTCACCTGTCTTCATTTCTGTGTTAGCAAAGTGAGGCCAGTGGTTCGCTCTCCTGGGAAAGGTACCTTGGGACAGCTGAGCAAGGCAACATGCTAGGTTCCTGCAGTCAGAGACTTGGTGGCTGGAATAGGCAGGGCTGTGGGACTGATGTGTTGCCCCTTTTGGAGGGCTGCAGTAGAGGCAGGAGTTTGATGGCGGTTTTGGCCCACTTCCTGTGCAGGGGGCACTGTGTGAGGAGAACATGCGGGGTGTACGCTTCGACGTCCATGATGTGACACTGCATGCTGACGCTATCCACCGTGGAGGTGGCCAGATCATCCCCACAGCCCGGCGCTGCCTGTATGCCAGTGTGCTGACAGCCCAGCCCCGGCTCATGGAGCCCATCTACCTTGTGGAAATCCAGGTAGGTTAGGTAGGCCTGCCCATCCTGGTGCAACTGATCCCTGTGCTGTTTAGCGGGTGCTGATAATCTTTCATTGCCTCACAGTGTCCAGAGCAAGTGGTTGGTGGTATCTACGGCGTCCTGAACAGAAAGCGGGGCCATGTCTTCGAAGAGTCCCAGGTGGCTGGCACCCCTATGTTTGTGGTAAAGGCCTACCTGCCCGTTAATGAGTCTTTTGGTAAGTGTCCCTTAAGTCCTCTCAGTCACTGCTGCCTGCTGGCACTGCAGCCAGCGTGGTCCAGGACAGATCCAGTTCTTGCCCCCTTTTGCGAGGCCCAAAGTGAGTCTGATGGGAGCTGTGGATACTATCTGTAAACTGCTTCCCTTTCCCTTGTGCGTTTGGCCCATTTCCCGTGGACCTCTGAATTGCTGAATTTGGGGGAAGTAGGATCTCAGGTGTGTGACTCAATGAGATCTTTAAGATTGAGGTTGGCAGAGAAGTAAGTAGGTCAGGCTCATCCTGAGGGTGAGCAGGTGGGAACTTAGCTGGGGCAGCATTGCTTCACTTATTAAGGCTGGGGTGAGGAGCAGGGTTGGTGGTTTAACATCTGATCTGACCTGGGTTGTCTGGACTCTGATTTCTGGTGTGTGTTTGAGTGACCCCACCTTCAGGGATTGGCCAAGGCACCAAGCCAGACCGCCCAGTAAGCCCTGTACCTGCTTCTCCTCACAGGCTTCACCGCTGACCTGAGATCCAACACAGGCGGCCAGGCCTTCCCACAGTGTGTGTTTGACCACTGGCAGATCCTGCCCGGGGACCCCTTTGACAATACTAGCCGCCCCAGCCAGGTGGTGGCTGAGACACGCAAGCGCAAAGGCCTGAAGGAAGGCATCCCGGCCCTGGACAACTTCCTGGACAAATTGTAGGTTGCCCTCCCTGCAGCCTGCCACCCAGGTGCCGCCCCCCACACTGGCTCACGATCAACCACAACAGCCCTCATTCTCCAGCACCTCAAGACTGTCCAGACACAGGGCTGCTCGCCTGGCAGGTTCTGGGGCCACTTCATGCCATCACTCAACATGAACACTTGATGCTGTTTCGTTCAATATTTATTTCAAGATTTCAGAGGCAACAGAAATGCCCTGGCCACAGGGACTTATTTGGCTCGTGGGGGAGGTGGGATGGTACACTCAACACTTTTATTTTTTTTCCATTTCTGAGGGAAACTCAAATGTCCAAAAAAGAACTAAACGCATTAAGAGGTTTATTTGGGTAAATGGCCCGTAGTGGATTTTCCCCCAGAATGGGGGAAGGAGCAAGCAGGTAGACATTTCCGTTTGGACAGAAGCTAGAAGGCAGGAAATCTTGTGCAATGTCACCATGAGCACCTCCAGCTGTATTAGTGCCATTGGAATAATAAATTTGATTATGGTGGTGACTGTGTGTCCACGTGACTTCCTTTTCAGTTAACTCAGGCTGGGATGGGCTTAACACATAGCCAAAAGTAATACTGTGATACAAAGTTAATGCAGCCCTGGCTGGCTAGCTAAGTTGCTTAAGAGTGCTGTCCTGATACACCAACATTTGTGGGTTCAATCCCCTGTTGGGCTGCATGCGGGAAGCAACCAGTGAGTGCAGAATTGGAACCAAAAATTGATGTTTCTCTTCTCCCCTCTATCTAAAATAAGTAAAAATTTTTTAAAGAAAGTTTAACCTTAGCTCTGGCTGGTAAGGCTTAGTGGATTGAGCGCTGGCCTGTGAACTGAAAGGTTGCTGGTTCAGTTCTGGTCAGGGCACATGTCTGGGCTGCCAGCCAGGTCCCCAGTGGGGGACATGCAAGAGGCATTTAGTCAGTGTTTTTCTTGCATGTTGATGTTTCCCTTCCCCTCTCTCTAAAAATAAGTAAAGTCTTTAAAAAAAATTAACTGAAGTGTCAGTTCAAATGTCAGACCACCTAGGGCCATCTAATGGAACTTAACTGCTGTGATGGTGGACCAGCCTCACCTGGCCATTCTAGAGGGGTGAGCCACTGGCCCCATGTGGCTAGAGAGCACTTGAAACGGGACCAGTACAGCCAAGGAACTGAAATTTAAAAAGTTTTCTGTTCACTGATTTTCGAGAAAGATTTGTTGTCCTACTTTTTTTATTTAAGATTTTATTTTTAGATAGGGGAAGGGAGGAAGAACGGGAGAGAAACATCTGTTGCCTCCTGCACATGTCCCAGCCAAGGACCAAAACCCACAACCCAGGACTGTGCCCTGACCTGGAATCAAACCGGTGACCCTTTGCTTTGTTGGATGATGCCCACTCAACTGAGCCACACTGGTCACGGCTGTTTGAACCACTTATGCATTCATTGGTTGATTATTGTGTATTCCCTGAACAGGGATCAAACTTGCAACCTTGGCATATTGTACCACACTAACCAACAAGAACTGAATTCTTAGTTTCGCTTTGCATTTCCGTAGTCTGATGGTGCTGGGGCTGCAATACTGAGTAGTGCAGGCTTGGAAAACTTTAAATTGTCCCTGTTTTCGTGGAGGTCATGGTCCAATGAGGAAAGCCACAAATAATGACACACTTAACCACTCAAGTTCTGTGTTTTGTTTTTTGTTATAACAAAACCTGATAGGTACTTGAAAGATTCTTATTTTAACTTTAAAACATTTAACTCCAGACCAAGATATAATTAAAATTTCTAAATCATCTTCAGGTAAGCAATACCCCAAGTGTATTTTAAATAGGACAGTCTAAAACAGTGATGGTGCCCCTTGGTGGGCATTCTGAGTTGTCAAGAACGACAGGAGACCTGCCAGTATTTACAAGGTAAGGAACCAGGTGTCCTGGATGTCGAGAAGGTGTGAAAGCTCTCCCAGCCCCAGAATTGTGCAGCTTCTGGACCCCTGGCATCCTTAAAATGTCCCACCAGATCATTGGTGTTGGTGAGAATTTTTTGCCATTATTTCAACCATTGCTTAACACTATAAAATACACTTGAATAAATTTGTACGTACAGGAATGATGCTAGGTGATGGTTTGCAAAGATGTTAGATAACATCCTTACCTAACCACTGCATTTGTCAGACCTCAAAACATTGGTACATTACTATTAAATGACAGTTATTTGGTTTTTCCACTACTGTCTTTTTCTGTTTCAGGATCCAATTCAGGATACCATGTTACATTTAATTTTGCACATTTTGAGTAGTCATTTTGCCAGGGATGTGACTAAGTTGAGAGAGGTTTGAACTGCATTTGGGTTAGAATTTTTAACCAGTTCTAAATTAACTGGTGGCAATGCCACTTTTAAATGTAGATCCTTAGTACAGCCCCTTTATGTTGAAGGGTTTTTATAGCCATCACATTCGTGGTGATTTCTATTCATGGGAGCTGACACCTGACGGCATCATGTCTTGTGTAACGACACCCAAGCATTGTTCTGTTACGTGTGTGAATTGTTTTCTGCCTATATGTGTTGCATTTTATTTACTGGCTTTGTGTTATTTTGTGGCTGCTCTAGGTCAGCAGTTCTCAACTTTCTTGGTGTCAGGATCACTATACTCAAAACACTGGGGACCCCAAAGAGCTTTTGTTCAAGTGGGTATATCTACTGATATTTACCATACTTGGAAATTAAAATTGAGAAACTTAAAAATAGTAATTGTTTTAAATATGATAAATCCATTACATGTTAACACTTTTAGGGGGGAAAACTTATTTTTAAACAAAATGCAGTGAGTAACATTGTTCTACATTTTTGCAAGTCTGAAATGTATGGCTTAAAAGATAGCTGGAGTCTCATCTGCTTCTGTGTTAAATCTGTTCCAGTGTGATTTGGTTGAATTAAAAGGAGAGAACCTATCCTCAACTATCCCATACTTTCAAAGGCAGAAATATTTCAATATTTGTTTTGAAATTATTGTGAATATTCTTTGATATAACACCAAAACTCAACAAGTGGTAGTTTTTTTTCCTTTGTAAAGATTTATTTTTAGAGGGTAAGGGAGAGAGAAATAGGGGGAGAAACATCAGTGTGCACCCCTAACTGGGGACCTGGCCCACAATCCAGGCATGTGCCCTGTCTGGGGATTGAACCAGCAACCCTTGGGCCACTGGATTAACTCAATCCACTGGGCCACACCAGTGAGGGCAGCAAGTGGTAGTTTCTTAAAGATTAATTACGATATGATATCTAAAACCGTATTAATGAGCTTTCATCTGTTAAATTAAAAGTCTACTGGTTTGTCTTGCACTCTGAGTGGGTCTCTTCCCCATGCACAATTTTGTAACATCAAGTGTTGACTATTTGGAAACATTGGTTAATCAAGTTTGCAGCTGCTAGAGATGTCTAACACATTTTATTAGACACTATGGTAAAGTCGTATTTGTTAATAACAGTTCAATCAGAAAAGTGTTGAAGTATCAGGAAGCTTAAGCAGGTTTTGAAAAAAATTTTAATTTTATTTTTAGAGAAGGGAAAAGGGAGAAAGAGTAAGGAAACGTCACTGTACTGGAGAATTGTGGCTCTGTTGCCTCTCACACACCCCCACTGGGGATCTGGCCTGCAACCCAGGCATGTGCTCTAACTGGAAATTGAACCAGTGATCTTTTGGTTTGCAGCTGGCACTCAATCCACTGAGTCACACCAGCCAGAGCAGGTTTTGAAATTTTTAATATTTTGTTTGAAAGCTCAAATTTTGCCCTTGACAAACAGTACTGTCAGTTGCTATCCTTAAAGTGACAGGCTCAATTTGTTTAGTTTTTTAAAAGAAGCTTTTGTTTTTTAAACCCTCACCCAAGAATATGTTTTACTGATTTTTTTTCTTTTTTTGAGAGCGAGAGGGAGGGACAAGAGTGAGAAACATCAGTTGATTTCTCCCACATGCACCCCGACTGAGGATGGAACCTGCCACCTAGATATGCGCCCTGACTGGGAATTAAACCCACAACCTTTTGGGGGTATATAAGCTATGATTCAACCAACTGAGCCACCCAGCCAAGGCTCAGTTGGTTCATTTTTAAGAAAATCCCTGCCAAATACACAAATCTGCATTACCACAATTCGTCCGCTTTTTCAAGTAAAAGTGATGTTCCATCTCCTTATTGTGGGCTGTGCATGAGTAACTCTTCCAAAGAAAACAGTGTGGAAGGGGAGGGGGAATAAAGTAACTTTATAGTGCAGAAATCTGACAAAGACATCTAGAGCCTGGTGATCACGTTCAACATCAACAGTGATAAATCAGTTGAACAATATGGACCCCGGATATGATGTGATGAAGATAGTACTTTACCTGTGGTCTTCTAAAACCCATCACTCCAGTCTAATGAGAAAAACAGACATCCCAATTGAGGAGAAGCCTACAAAATACCTGACCAATTTTCAAAACTGTCAAAATCATCAAAAACAGGGAAGTGAGAAAACTGTCAGCCAAGAGGAACCTAAGGAAATGTGACAACTAATGTCATGTGGGATCCTGGGACAGAAATAGGGCAGGAAAAACCAGGAATCTGAATAAACGTGGACTTCACTTAATCAAAATTGTTAATGGTTCATTAATTGTAAGAAATGTACTGTGTGAATGGAAGATGTAATAATAGGGGGAAACTGGGTATGGGAAAAGGTGCTGCTTTAGCTGTGTGCTGAAGTGTGCAGGGGAGTTAGACGAGTGAAGGAAGGCAATCTCCAGGCATAAGAAATGGCTCATGCCAAGACCTGGGGTAGGAATGAAATGTTTGAGGTCAGAAGGCAAATAGAGTTGGAGTGGAGTGGTCAAGGGAGAACGGCAAAATGTTAGGGCAGTCAGCCATGGTCAAAAGACACAGGACCTTGTGTCTGATGGTATCTGAGGTGGTTCAGCATTGATTTTGCGTCTATCTGGGAGTAAACTTCAGCTATGCCATTTACTGCCTATGTGATTTTGGGTGGGTTACTTCTCTGGGTATCAGTTTTCCTATCTGTAGAACGGGAAATTTTAATATATTTTATCAGGTTGCTGAATGGTACATACTAAGGCTCACAGTAAATGCTAGGCATTTTTATCATGTATTTTGAGACAAACAGGAGTTACAGAAGGATCCTCAAGCATTAAAAGGCAGCACTTGACTGACCTCATATATTTTTTTATTGATGTATTTGGAACACGGGTAACATTTTACTGCCACTCAGGAACTAAAGCAGCCCGATGGTCCCGGTCCACCCCAGTAGATGCCATTACAGAAGATAGGGCCTTGGATTCTAGTAATTCGCGTCTGAGAAAGGCAGGAGGAAGGATGCAGGATTTCAGCATCCCGCCTCCCAGCTTCAGGGTCCGGGTCTGAAGAGAGCGTAAGTTTGACTGGCGTCATTGTAGCCAATCATCTGCAGCAGGAGGGTGAGCCTGTAGGCCAATGGAGAAGCGGCAGCGGATGCGGAAGGTCGAACGCCATAGGGTCTAGGCTTGGAAGACAGCAGAGGGCGGGGCGTCACGAGCGGCAGGTTCGCTGACCAATGGGCCGTAGACTCCTCCTTCCACTGGAGGGAACTGTGGGGCGCGGTGACGTCATCTCGGGTCAGCCAGGCGGAGGTTCAGCCGTGGCGCGGGGCTGTGGGTCGTGAAGAGCGCGTTCTGTTCGGTGTGTGTGTGTGTAGGGTGGGGGTGCTTGGGGGAATCTGGGAGGAAGTTTGGGGACCCTTGGCATGACCGAGCAGAAGGGTCAGGGCCCTGGCCTGCGGAGGGGCGTGGCGGGCACCAGGACGCCTGAGCAGGGACATTAGGGGGGGTCTATGAAGGGGCCTGTCGGAGTCTGCCTTGGAGGTTGTGCGAAGGTTGGGGGCGAAGGACAATGTAGAAGACAGATTGGCCTTTTATGGACACCCGTTTGGGGTGAGGGAGACGGGGGTGGGGGACCTTTGAGAGGAGGAAAGAAGTTAGTCTTTCTAGGACGGTGAAAGTCCGGGGTAGGTAAGAATGGGTAAAGGGCTTGCAAGAGCTTGAAAGCCATTGTCCAGTTCTTGGGAACTTCAAGATTGGAGAGAGCACACCTCTGAGGAGGGTCTTGAGAAACTGGCTCAGGTGTGAGGGAAATGGGTAAAGGCGAAGAGAGGTTGAAGAGGGGTTGAGTTTGCTGATGGGCAGGGAGTCGGGAGTGTGTTGAGGCTAGAACTAGGAAGTTGGGCAGGGAATGAGGGATTTTGGAGTTTGGGGGTGTGAAGTATGTGGAGGAACTTTCAGGAATGTGGGGGGTTCTGGGAGAAGGCTAGGAGGGAGAGGCAGAAAAGCTGGGGCAGTGTGTGAGGCCCCAGATGTGTGGGGGCTGGTGGGAGTTATGAGGGCAAGGTAGCACAGTGGGGCTAACTCCGACCTTTGGGTTGTTTGGTGTATAAATGAAATGAGACGTGAAGGTACCGGAACTGCTGAATGTAAGTGCCCTTCCCAAGGACCATGGAACTTCAGCTTGGAGTGATGTGAAACCTATTTTTGGTGAGCAAGTTGCATTGTTTACTAGGAATAATGGCGATCATCTCACTCTTTCTTCCTTATTACCCTGTCTCCTCCAGGGTCACTGGAAGGGGACTTCCTGAGGTCCCGTCCCCAGGCTGCAGTGACTGGGCTTTCACTGGAGCAGAAGGTGCCGGAAGGCAAACAGCCACCATGTCCACATTCAGGCAGGAAGATGTGGAAGACCATTATGAGATGGGGGAGGAGTTGGGCAGGTGAGCAAGACCCTGTGACAAGGCTCCAGGGTGGGAGCAAGCCACTTCAAGGTTTTTGGGACAGTGTTTCCCCCCCCTGTTCTTTATCGTACTGTCCAGGAAGGAGTGAGTCAGAGTATGTGCTGGTGGAATGAGTTTGGGTTTTGGAATGAGACATCCCAGCGGAGAGTTCATGCTGTGACATCCTTTGTGCATTTCCTTTGGGAAGAAACATAGTTGAGCACATATGGCACCTAACACAGTGTCTGGCATTTATAGGTAGTAGCCGGTTTTGTTGGTAAAGGTCTGCTGTCTTATCCTCTCTTATGAGAGGCACTTGAATCTCCCCAGCTTTTGACATTTCCAGGGAAGGCCTCCTATCTGGGCCCACATTCCTGCCAATTGTGTAGCATTCTTATGGGAGAGAGGGAAGGTTTCCCTTGCCAGCGTGGCAGCTGATTTCCTGCCTGGCTGGGACTTGGACCCTCCCCAGACCAGGCCAACCAGGCATCATCTTTCTTTCTTTCTTCTTTTTTTTTTTTTTGCGGAGCCTGAAACCTTATTTGGTGAGTTTGCTGCTGGCTAGGCCCCATGATGTCACCAGAAGGGAATGTAAATAACTGAGGCCTGCATTAGTCCTTTGCTGAGAGAGTGTTTTAGGCTCCTTTGGGATTCTGAAGTTTCTCCTGTAGGAATTTCTTGTTTAGAATGATAGTGAATGCAGGCCCCCCCAATCCACAAATATCAAACTTTATTGTTGAAAATGTATGAGGATCGCTTGCTGAGGGTAGTTTGGCAAAAATCAGCAAAATGTCTTATGTATATTACCTTTAACTCACCAATTTCACTGTTAGGAATTAATACACTGGGAACACATACACACATGGACCAATGACCTAGGAGCAGGGATGTTTGCAATAAAGAGTTTATATGAGTGGCCCTGGCTGGGTAGCTTAGTTGGTTAGAGCTTCTTCCCAACATGCCAAGCAAGGTTGCACGTTTGATCCCCAGTCAGGGCACATACAAGAAGCAACCAATGAATGCGCAAATAAGTGGAACAACGAATTGATGTTTCTCTCTCTCAAAAAATTAATCAATTAAAAAAAATAGCTGTGGCTCAGTGAGTTGAGTATGGGCCTGCGAACTGAAAGGTCTCCAGTTCGATTCCTGCTCAGGGCACATGCCTGGGTTTCGGGCCAGGTCCCCAGTGGGGAGCGTGCAAGAGGCAACAGATCCATGATTCTCTTGTACATGATATTTCTCTCCCTCTCTGCCTCCCTTCCCTTCTATCTAAAAAATAAAATCTTTTAAGAAATTGATCAGGAAAAAGTAGTGGAAAAATTCTTTTGAAAGATTTTATTTACTTATTTATTTAAAAGATTTTATTTATTTATTTTTAGAGAGAGGGGAAGGGAGGGAGAAAGGGAGAGAAACATCAGTGTGTGGTTGCCTCTCACGTCCCCTACTGGGGACCTGGCCCACAACCTAGGCATGTGTCCTGGCTGAGAATCAAACTGGTGACCCTTTGGTTCACAGGCCCTTGCTCAATCCACTGAGCCACACCAGCCAGGAGTTTAAAAAAATTTTAAGCAAAAGATGGGAAGCAGTGGTCATTCATTACAGCACCCTGCATCTATGAGTGGAATGTTGTGCAGCTGTTAAAATTGTCAGGCAACCAGGCAACTTGTATAATGTTAGCCACATAGGAAATTTATTGAAATTTAATTGAAAATTTTAAAGCTGTGTCAGTTTTAATAATTTTAATAATATATTTTATCTAACCTGGTAGATGAACTATTATCATTTTGTTTGTAATCACTATAAAATTATTAGTGAAATATTTTACCATTTTTTTAATATGAGGTCTTTGAAATCTGGTATGTACGGTGTAGTCACAGCACGTCTAGTTTAGGCATGCCTGACAGCTGTCATGTGTTCAGTGACTGCTACCTTGGACAGCACCACTCTGTGTATGGTCTGGAACATTCTCAGAGACACATGAAATGAGGGATTAATATCACAGAACACTGCGTACTGTGTTGTAATTTGTACAAATAGTAGATGTCCTTTGGGCATCTGCATTCTACGGTGTTTTTTTTTCCTTAAAATTTTTTAAAATATTTTATTTATTTATTTTTAGACAGAGGAGAATGGAGAGAGAAAGAGAGAAACATCAATGTGTGGGTCGCCTCTCCTGCGCCCCTTTACCGAGGACCTATCCCGCAACCAAGGCATATGCCCTGACTGGGAAAAGAACTGGTGACCCTTTGTTTTGCAGGACAGTGGTCAATCCACTGAGCCACACCAGCCAGGGCTAGAGTGTCTTTATATTACTTCCATTTATCTACTAAAGCACCTACAAGTCAGGTGCCATTATTATCCCCATTTTAGATAAAGAAACTGAGGCAGAGAAGGGAAGCAGCTTGCCCAAGGCCACACACACTATGTTTATTATTTTAGAGAGAGAGGAAGGGAGAGAGACACGTCGATTGGTTGCCTCTCACACGCACCCTGACCAGGGATCGAACCTGCAACCTAGGTATGTGCCCCTAGGTATCTCCAATCAGGATTGAACCCCAAACTTTTGGTGTACAGGACAGTGCTCCCACCAACTGAGCAACATGTGTCAGGGCTGCCACACAGACCGTAAATGGCCAAGCAGGATTCAGATCTTGAGACCAAGCCTCACTGGCTCCAGAGCCCAGGTATGCTGGAACCGGAGGTGGGCATCTGGCTTTCCCCTATCCGGCAGCCACCTCTACCCGAGGTCCTGGTAATGGACCATTAGACGTCTAGACGAAGATGGACCCTGGGTGTTGGGAAGTGAGTGTGTCCTTATGCCCCAAACACCAGCCTCCTGTAGGTGTTCACTTCCTGACTCTGAAGTTGGTCACCATAGTAAGCTTTCTGTTTCAGAGACAGGAATGGCACTGGAATTCAGTTTCAAGCAGATCTGTCTTTCCTGAGTCTAGTTATTGACTGTCTTCGGGGAATTAGCTGTAGGAATCACTGCGGTGAGAGGGACTGTGAGTAAAGCAGGCCCACATTTTCCTGTCCCAGGAGTCATGGGGCTTAATGAACGAGGGGGGAGTTTCTTGAGTGTGAGAGGGTTCTTCCTAATTCAAGTGCACATCAAATCGTCTCAGGAAATAAATTAACCTCTGCGTTGATGAGTGTGTAGACTTCTACCCTGGCATCCAGGTCATGCAGTGGTGGGTGCATCTGTGTTAGTCAGCTCAGGCTGCCATGCAAAGTGCCACAGACTGGGTGGCTGAAAACACAGAGATTTATCGTCTCCCAGTTCTGGAGGTTGGACATCCGAGATCAAGGTATCATCAGGGTTGGTTCCCTTTGAGGTCTATCCTCTCATCTTGTAGATAACTATCTTTTCCCTATGCATGTCTGTTTCCTAATCTCTTCTTTTAAAAAAAAAAAACACATTTTATTTATTTTTAGAGAAAGGGGAAGGGAAGGAACAAGAGAGGGAAAGAAACATCAGTGTGTGGTTGCCTCTCATGCGCCCCCCTCCTGGGGACCTGGCCTGCAACCCAGGCATGTGCCCTGACTGGGAATCGAACTGGTGACCCTTTCACAGGCCAGCACTCAATCCACTGAGCCACACCAGCCAGGGCTCTTCTTCCGTGTTTTTTTTTTTTTTTTTTAAAGATTTTATTTCTTTCTTTCTAGAGTATGGGAAAGGAGGGAGAAAGAGAGAAACATCCACGTGTGAGGAGTGCATCTGTCGGTTGCCTCTCGCACACCCCCAACTGGGGGCCTGGCCCTCGTGCAGCCATGTGCGCTAACCAGGAATGGAACCAGAGACTTTTCCATTCACAGACCGGAGCTCAATCCACTGAGTCACACCAACCATGGCTCTTGTTTATTTTACTTATTTACTTACTTACTTTTAGAAAGAGGGGAGGAAGGGAGAAAGAGGGAAAGAAACATGGATGTGTGAGAGAAACATTGACTGGTCGCCTCTCACATGTCCCCAACTAGGACCTAGCCCACAACCCAGGCATGTTCCCTGACTGGGAATTGAACCAGCAAACCTTTGGTTTGCAGGCCAGCACTCAGTCCACTAAACCACACCAGCCAGGATTGGATTTTTTTTTTCTTTTAAGATGCCATAGCAGCTTCTTTTTACCTGTTCCTATGAGCTGTCTTTGTTATCTTTATTGTTAGTTCAGCTTGGAATAAAGCTAAAAGAAAAAACCTTTATATTTGAAAATTAGGCCACATGTCCAGTGCTCAGCCCAGCATCCCCAGTATGTGGTGAATATTTGGCATTGGCTGTAATTATCATCAATGTATCATTATGGGATGGAATGTGGCCTGGAAGAATGAGCTTGGATGTTGGTAGTGGGGAGGGTGAAGATATTTCAGGTGGGAGGCAGGAGCATAGGTAGCTACGGGACTATTGTGGTGGATTCAGGGGGCAGGGCATGACCTAAACAGGGACTTTACCTGTCTCATCTGACCTGTGCCCTTGGCTTTTGAGTTAGTATTTGAGCTTCCTGTTGGTGCTGTAACAAATTACTACAATTTAGTGGCTTAGACAAATACATATTAATTATCTTAAAGGTTTGGTAATCAGGAGTAGAAATGGATCTGCAGGGCTGGTTCCTGTGAGGGCTGATAGGAGAATTGTTTCCAGCCTTTTCCAGCTTCTAGTGGCTCTACATCCCTGGCTTGTGGCCCCTTCCTCCATCCTCACAGCCAGCCGTGCTGCCTTTCCCATCCCGCTGACTGCGATCCTTCTGCCTCCTCTTACGAGGACCCTGCAAGGACACTGGGCCCCCCCTGGTAATCAGGATCATCCCCATTTCAGGGGCATTAAGTCCACCTGCAAAGTCCCTTTTGCCACATGAAGACACATTCACAGGTTCTGTGGATTAGGACATGGACATCTGTGGAGGGGTCCCCATCTGCCCACCTTGAACTTCATCCATCTTCTGACCACCTGACTGTGTGCAGAGCATGTGTGCGATGACCCACTATGGGCACTTTTGTTCCTTGATGCTGGTGAGGATGGTGGCTTAGATGCTGGCCAGCTGCAGGTAGCCCTCGAACCATAGGTAGGTACGCCTATTCAGAAAACCCGGTTGGTCCTCCCCACTGCCTCGGCTTTTCTGAAAGCCTCGCTGGGTGGGCAGAGATGCCCCTCACTCGTATGTTTGTCACTTCCTGTCCTTCCTTCCTCTGCTGCCAGCAACTTCAGAAATCCTTCCTGTCCCCAAGGCCCATCTCCACCTGTGTGCTCTTGCTGTATTTCCCTGAGATACCTGTTTTTCCTTGACCTCTTGTGGGCCCGTGTTCAAGTTGCCTGCCTGGAACTAGTGCTTTCTGTCTTGGACTTGATCTCTCCATTTAGGTGCATAGCCATATAACCTCCTGAAGTGGCTCAGCAAAGTACACCCTGTGGGCCACACCTATCCCAAGCTCAGTGTAGTGGAGCCCGTCCATGAGCCTGCAGTGCTTTTTTAATTTTTTAAGAATATTTTATTTATTTACTTTTATAGAGAGGGGGAGGGAAGAGAAGAAGAAAGAGAGGGAGAGAAAGATCAATGTATGAGGCAAACATCGGTTGCCTCTGACACGCCCCAAACTAGGGACCAAGCCCGCAACATAGGCATGTGCCCTTACCTGGAATCGAACCTGTGACCTTTCGGATTACAGGCTAGCACCCAATCCATTGAGCCACACCAGCCAGTTAATTTTTTAAAGGGTTGTAAGAAGAACACATAGGGGTTGTAACAGAGACCACGTGACCTGTATACCTTAAAACCTTTACTGTCCTTTATCAGTCAACTTCTGAGTTAAAGCAAGTTAATATAACTAAGTTCCTAGATAGCAAAAGAGTTTGGACATTGGATAGCTCTCTGGAGTGCAGTACATAGAATTCCTTTCTTTTAAATAACAGCTGACTTGAGAGGTAATTCACATACAGTACAGTTTACTCATTTAAAGTGTACAATTTCATGGTCTTTAGTATATTCATAGGGTTCCGCAACAATCACCACTGTTTTCAGAACATTCTGTCTCCCCAGAAGGAACACTGTTTCCATTAGCAGTCACCTCTGGCCCCCTCCCCCAGCCCCTGACAACCACTGACCGTAGTTCCTGTCTCTGTGGATGTGCCTGTTCTGGGCATTTCACATAAATGGAATGACATACCATGTGGCCTTTTGTGTCTGGCTTCTCTCACCGAGCATCATGATTTCAAGGGTCATCCACATTGTAGTGAGGGTCAGAGCTTCACTCCTTTTCATGATCGTGTAATGTTCCCCTGTATGGAGGAACCACATTCATTCATGCGTTGATGGACAGACATTTGGGTTGTTTCCACCTTTGGGCTGTCGGGAATCATGCTGCTTTGAACATTTGTGTGTAGGCTTCTGTGTGGACACGTTTTCATTTCTCTTAGACGCATACTTGGAGGGGCAGTGCTGCGTTAGATGGTAATTCTGTGTTAACCATCAGAGCAACCACCAGACTTTTCCCATTTTTTATTCCCACCAGCACAATGTGAAGGTTCTTCTCTCTTTTTGAAAATGTGTGCATTTCTTTCACTCTGCCTATTGAATAAGGAGTTCTTTTTCTTTTTTTTTTAAATCCTCACCCAAGGACATTATTGATTTTAGAGAAACATTGATGTGAGAGAGAAACCTCAGTTGGTTGCCTCTCGTATGCACCCTCGACTAGGGATTGAACCCACAACCTAGATATATGCCCAGACTGGGAATTGAACCCACAATCTTTTTTTTTTTAAGATTTTATTTATTTTTAGAGGGGGAAAAGAAGGAGAAAGAGAGGGAGAGAAACATCACTGTGTGGTTGCCTCTCGAGCGCCCCCTACTGGGGATCTGGCCTGCAACCCAGGCATGTGCCCTGACTAGGAATTGAACCGGCGACCCTTTGGTTCACAGCCTGCTCTCAATCCACTGAGCTCTACCAATCAGGGCCTGAACCCACAACCTTTTGGTGTATGGTTTGATGCTCAACTGAGCCACCCAGCCAGGACAAAAAGCTCTTCTGAAGTCAGTGGCTTTCTTTCTTTTTTCTTAGATTTTTTTTAACATATTTTATTGATAATGCTATTACATTTGTCCTACTATCCCCGCTTCGTTCCCCTCCTCCCTGAACACCCTCTCCCACTCCCCCCCTTTAGTTCATGTCCATGTGTCCTATGTTCTTTAGCTTCTACATTTCCCCTTCTATTCTTGCCCTCCCCGTCTATTTTCTATCTACCCTCTATGCTACTTATTCTTCATACTTTCCCCCCCTCCTCATCCCACTTCCTCGTTGCTAACCCTCCATGTGATCTTCATTTCTGTGTGTCTGTTCCTTTTCTAGTTGTTTGCTTAGTTTCTTCTTGTTTTCGTTTCAGGTGTGGTTGCCAATAATTGTGAGTTTGCTGTCTTTTTACTGCACATGTTTTTTATCTTCTTTTTCTTAGATATGTCCTTTTAACATTTCATACAATAAAGGCTTGGTGATGATGAACTCCTTGAACTTGACCTTATCTGAGAAGCACTTGATCTGCCCTTCCATTCTAAATGAAAGCTTTGCTGGATAGAGCAATC